>JAEIFI010000501.1:6250000-6875000 GCA_018901815.1 Zaprionus lachaisei
GCATGCAGCGAAAAACGCTGAAGAGGCAGCAACAGCAACAGCAGCAGCAGCAGCGACGGGTGGACGGACATACGCGTCGACTGCAAAACGATCTGTGCGATTATCGAGTGTTTTATCACCTCAGCGGCAGCAGGTTGAGATGGGGCTAAGGGGAAAGGGGGCTGCCTGCTACCATATAATTAAAATGTTCACAAGTGCCACAACGCATTGGGTCGAACGCGACGCCAATGACAGCCCAGGAGGCAGACACAGAGGTAGCGTCGGCACAGTCGTAGCTGCTGTTGGGAGTCCAAGCTGGAGTCGGAGTCTGGAATTTTGAGGCGCATTAGTTGCGCTGCATTTGCTGCTCATGTGCAGCACAGAGAGAGAGAGATGGAGATATATAGAGAGAGAGTGCTACGAATGCAACTGCAACTGGGCAACTGCAACGCGCCGGCGACTGCAGAAACGGGGCAAGGTGGCAACTGGCAGCAGTCTCTGCCGGCAACACCAAAATTGTATTGGCAGCGGCGCCGGTTGCCATTTCAGGTTGCCTCCGTTTGGTTGCTCCAACTGGTTGCGCTGGGCAGGCACATAAATTTCCAGCTTGTCAGCTTTTGATATATTTTCATAAATTGCCCGAGTGCATTAATTAATTAAGCCCGCGCAAAGCGGGCAAAAGTGACTGCATTTTTGGGGCAACTTGGCGATGAGGCGCGTGCAGGCTCCATTTGGTTGTACCCTTTGCCCTTTGTCGGCTGGGGATGGTAAGGGAGTTGGGTGAAAGTGGGCAGTCAAGGCAATGCGAATGAGTGGAAAGCTGCGCCAGATATGGGGCTTACAGAAGAGATTTGCTCAACCCAAAAAACCCTTGAACTGAAATCTTTTAGAACATTACCAATCATTGCATAGAAAGAAGAGTTGAGCTGAACAACATGGAGTTAAGCAAATGAATTTTCCAATGCTATAATCTTTGAAATAATTCTCAAAGTATACTGTTCTAGATGCTGTGTAGTACTACTATGCTATATCAAGTGGTATAGCGCTTTTTTTCATACATTATAGTAAAACCAAAATAGAGCTATCATTGTAATTTAAACAAGTTTTCCTTTTGATATTTTATTTTTATTACAATTCCTACACAATTTGATTAGTATGTTGTTTATATGATCTTAATGTTATAATTTAGAACAATAATTTTGTTTGTTTTGATTCTGTTTCAGTGTATTTAAAGTGCAAGGTTAATATTAATACAAAACAAATCAAGTCTAACAAATCTTGTGTGAGCTCTACGATCTCTCATTAAGTGCCTCAATAACCTTTCTTTAGAGAATTCTCAGGAACTGTAGTTAAACCTGATTATAACAAAAGTACAGACTGCTCAATGGCATGTCTAAGGTATGCCTCAAACAACAAGCCACGCGCACAAAGCTGCGTATACTAGGTATTTGCAGCAGCTCATCACATCGATCATTTCTGGTGCTCCCCGAAAGTATGCAATAACTTTGTAACATGCACAAAGGGTCAGCAGCCATCGCGATGTTGTTGTCGTTATTGTTGCTGGCCTGCCACGTGTATGCCGAGAGTTTGTGTTTGTGTCTGTGTGTGTGTGTGATAACAACAACAAAAAGTCAAAAACTAATTACTCTTGGCATATAATTACAACTTTTAAATAACAATTTGAATAATTTGCTTGCTGACTTTTCGAAAATAATAGTTCCATGTGTGCTGCGCGCTCTGTAACTGAGACTGAGACACACACATACACTCGCGCACAATTACAATTTACTGCACGCGATGGTCAGTGCTGACTGACAACAACAACAACAACAACAACAACAACGCGCAACGAGCAACAACGAGCAACGAGAACGGAGGCCGACAGTAAAATTCCTTTAAAGTTGTCCGTCGACATTTGAGTGTAATTTTCGAAACTGATTTTACATTGAGACCAGTTAAATTGTCAGAAAAATCAACTGTCAGCATGTCAAAAAATCGTTGGCTATGCAAATGCACACACACACACACACACGTGCGCGTATTCAATTTGTATGAGTGTGTAAAGACGTGCACCGCTTCAGTGTGCAACAATGCTGATTGTACGATTTTCGATTCCTCAATTCAAATTATCCAAAGTTATTTGTTGTCGGTTCTTGTTGTTGTTTCTGTTGTTGTAGCTATCGCATTGCTCGCATCGTAGTTCTTTGTCCATTCAAACTGAAAACTAATTGGATGGACGTAGGCAATGTAGAAGTGGAGTGGGAGGGGAAAGAGGTTTCAAGTAATGCACTCGTCCCTGCAGGGTATTAAAGTGTCAGCATTTCCATGCTATGCGTAGCCAATCAGTTAATTGATCATTCAATATTTAGCACGTTTTTAATTGGACTCTGTGATATATATCGGCAAAGTAAATAAATATTTTACGATTTATTACGATTTTCCTTTTTTCTTCTTTTTTCTTGGTTTGACTAAATTTTGAGTCTCTCTCTCACTAATTGGGCAACTGTCGGAGCTGCCTGCACGCTTGTTGGCCACTCAAATTACCCAATTATGAGAGAGCGTTGATATTATAGGTGCCCCAATCGAAGGGGTGTGCAGGGATGAAGGGAGGTAGGTAGGAGGTATCTTTTGTTCGGCAAACAACAATGATTTCGGGTTCGGGGCATAAACCGCAACAATGGACAAGGAAACAAACGTATTCTCATGCAACTGTCAAGACAAAGGGCCGCTGTTGACATGCCGAGCGGCTATGGATAATATCAAGTAGTGGTAGCCTCAACCCTCTCCTCCCTTACCATCCCCCGCTCTTGTCTACACCCTAGTATGCACTGTGTGCCACTTGGCATTCAAATTGTTCAAATTGTGTGTGAGTGCGAGCTGTCAACAGTGTTTAATTTCGGCAGTCCTCTGTGCTTAGTTTCTGCCTCGCTGCGCCGTGCCGTGCCGTGCCACATGCAACAGTCCCTGCGAAGGCCAAAACCGCAATGCACTTTGACCGTACCGACAGGTGGAGGGGGGAGGAGTGTGGGGGGGGATGAAGATCCTCCATTATTATTATGTGTACACACTCTGGTGCAGTGAGAGCGTCTCGCGCGTCTGGCAAGTCAACAGGCTCACAAATTACCAGGCCCAGTCGCAGCAGTCCGGGAATGTCACGCAAATGCGATGAGTCCACGCTTCTCCACCACCAGGCCTGGGCCTGGGCAGGGCTCGGGTCCTTCTGGCATGTCCTGCTGCCATGCAAATGCCGAAAATGCGAGTGCACTCGCTTTGGTCACTGTGCTCTCGCTGCCTGCGGCTGTTTAATAGCCACACCTGTTCAATTAGTCAATGTAACCACAAATTCTGGTTAAATTATCGCATTAAAATGTTCGTGCTTAACCTCAAAATGTGCGTGCGTGTCCAGCACTCCGTTTGCAGCACTGTCCTGCTGTTCTCAGCAACAACGAGCCGGCTAACACCAGCCCCACAGGGTTGCCTTCGTTGCAACCGCTGGCAGTTAATCAGGGGCGCCCGTCGACGTCGCCGTCCCTGACCACAATCGCCGTACCTAACCTCAAAACAGGGACGCACTCGCCTGCATGTACAGTTGAGTGCGCGGCGAATTTAATCGCTAATTATCAGCGCCAACTGACACTTACACTGGCAACAACTTACGCATGCGTGTCCGCGACCGCGTCCGCGTTCGAGACCGTCTCCTCCTGGCCCGAGCTTATGAGCGCCGAACGCATGTCGTCGTCGTTAAAGGTTCCAAAGTAAAGCAAACCTTGCAACGACATTGGATTACCCTAGCGGTCGTAATTAATGCACTTGCAATAATTAAAAAAAACTTTATAATCAAAACTTATAAAATAATATAAAATAGAAAGTAATAAATAAACTTTAAAATGTGCACAGAAATATTAAGAAATTTTAGATCAACTGAAAGAGTTGGCAGGGTGATATATGGTATATGACATATAAAGACTTCCATAGTTAATAAACCATAATACCATAACAAAGTAGAAACGTGCATTACAAAGAAATGATACATGTATTCAATATAGTATAGTAGCTTAATTTATAACTGTATTATCTTAGTATACAAAAGATTACTTAATTAACACTTAATAAACGAAAAAGCTACATTAATTCAAGTCCAGCTGGATCTTTATTTCCTTTCATATATTCTATCCTTAACATATATGAATATAACATAATTATAGTAATAATTGTTCTTTGTATTCCACAATTATCTCGATCTGCTTCAGTTTTCTCTAGATTGAGTGAACCCAACAACAAATATCCATATCCCAAGTAAACTCACTTTGATCTAGTTTAGTTGTCTCGAAATTCAGCAAATATTCAATTTAATATCTACAGTAAACTTTTAATTAATGTCAAACCCATTGACGAACCACCTTGAAAGTGTATGTTGCCTTGCGTTGACAAGGCAAAAAGTGAGTGAAACAAGTTTCGGCGAGTTCGTCTTCAGGTGCCCGATAAAGCAATCCACGGATCCAACGTTCCCTCTGTTCACTCTGCGGCTTTGACAAATTATCAACTGTCACTGCTTAATTTTTGGCGCACTCTGTTGTTTTTGCGACCAGGCTCGAGTTTGAGTTCGAGTCACAAGTCACAGTTTTTAGGTAGAGCCGCAATCGAGTCGGGGTGCCTGTTTTCCCTTTCCTTGGCTGAGTTGTTGTTGATGTTGATGTTGCTGTTGTTGTGGCTTTATCTGGCAACTGGCGACTGATATCGTGGGCTTCATTAATTGAGAATTGTTGTTAAGCCAAAGCCTTCTTTCCGGTTCGCGTTTTTCCATTTACATAATTTATGATAAGCAGGCGCGCCTGGGCAAACAATAATTTTGAAGAAATACATTAATGCAATCAATGGGATGTTGTCTGGAATGCGCAGTCGGAGCGGGTAGAGGTAAGGGGCTGTGGAGCAGGCAACTCTGAGAAGGTGCCGCTGTCGAGGCGGCTACATTGATGATTCTCTCGGCCTGGTCAGGCCGGCCGGGCTTAATTAAGTTGTGCCTGCGAACGGCGACTGACTGTGGCAGGATTGGGAAGCGGATGGTGCAGTTGCAGCTGATGCAGGGAGTGGGAGTGGGAATGGAAGTGTGAGTGGAGTGAAGCTGCCACAAACAGTTGATGAACTCTTGGTGTGAATGTAAATTATTTCGCACACAGCGGGCGAGCGACACTTGCAGCGGCTTAACCCACACTCGACTCCTCGACTCCAGGCCCAACCAGGCCCGGCTCCAGGTGCGTACTGAGTACTCAGTGCTGGTAGGTGCTGCTGCCATCTCCCATCTCCCTTTGCTCCCTTTGCAGCATGTAGCCTGCAGCATGCAGCCTGCTCGCTGCGATTGAGTGCTTTTAAGTCATTTGTGTCACGACATGCTAATTTCACATGAAATCTCTCGCCGTCGGCTCGACCGTTGGCCCGTTGGCCATGTCTGGTGGTTTTTAGCTTGAAGCCAACATACACACACACAAACTCTGGGACAACGAGCAATGTCCAGTGCAGCCTAGAGTAGTGGGGAAGTGGGGGAGGTACCTGGAGACCTGCCTATGCGTCTGTGTGTGCCTTGACATCAACAACGTCGTGCATGTCCCAGCCACGTTCATAGCCACATCACATGGAGGCCGGCATGGTCGCTGGCAATCGGCACCCAAACTCTCAGCTACCCTCCTGCCACCCTCTCCCCCCCCCCCTCTGCCGCAACAACGGCACCTGGAGTGCAGCACTCAAGTGTACTTGCGGTTTTTGCGTCCATTGCTGCCAATGACATTTTGCTTGCTAAAGTGCAAAATTTACCGGTGCACAGCTGCCGCAGCCAAGCCGAGCCAAGCCGAGAGTGAGCGAGAAGGTGAACGCCTACTGTCCACTTCCCCACTTCCCACTGCCGACAGTCCAGTCTTGCTTGCCACAAGAACAATGCCTGGCTGCCATTATCGAAGCAGGCTAGCGTTGCTGCAAGTGGCTTTGCTTGCTTTGGGCATTTGCAACTACTCCCGCCTTGATTAGATGTCGTCGCTGTTCGGTTTTGGGCTGTACCGGGATGCGATGCAGTTATTAGGTTGTTAGTGGCATAGTCTCTGCCATTTTCATCGATTTATGCACTCACAACGTCTAATGTGGCCGCCCGTCCGCCCTGTCTCCCTTCCCTCTTTGTCTTCGGTTCTGTCTCTCTGTTCCGGTGGCAGCCTTGCACTTTGGTAGGCGGCAACGTCGTCGTTTGCTTAATGGCGCGAACCGACAGAGTCGGAGACGTCCGTAGACCTATGACTACACTTGGCGGGGTTTTTCCAACCTGACCATGTCAGGGTTGCATGTACTGACAGCTCTTTGGTTTATGCAGCCATTGCCTGGCAGTAAATAGGGGCAGGTCTGTAGGTAACAGTTCAATTCAAGTGGCCAGCAGATTCGGCAGTTTTAGAAAGAGGAATAAAGATAGAGGGAAAGTGCAGTTGAGATAAGATTTAGGACATTAATGTCTTTATAATAAAGTTAAGCATTGTACTGATTTGTAGATGTTTTAGGTAAATTGTATATTTTAGAGAGAGGAAGAAATAAAGAGAGATGGAGTTTTGAATAGATTTAGGACATGACCTAATATCCTAATAAAATAAGGTATATATACGAATAGATCTAAAACAGATTGATTTGTAGATATTACATAACATATGTATAAACTGTACACTGACGACTGTAGAAGGAGATTTTGATGCATATAAGGTTTATACAAGTAAATATTCTTGATCTACTATTTGTTTCTTTGTTCGTCAGTCTGTTTTTTCTGTCTGTCTGTCTGTCTGTTTGTCTGTCTGTTTGTCTGTCTGTCTGTTTGTCTGTTTGTCTGTTTGTCTGTTTGTCTGTCTGTCTGTTTGTCTGTCTGTTTGTATGTTTGTCTGTCTGTTTGTCGGTCTGTTTGTCTGTTTATCTGTCTGTCTGTCTGTTTGTCTGTCAAGAACAATCATTATATCAAACATGAATGATGTCTTCTATATGATCTACAGTTTTCATCATCTCCGATCATCAGAATCTTTATCTTTTCTCGTTAAGGTATATATCATAAAACTCAAACATACTGATGGTTAAGTTTCAATAAATATCAAGTAAAGTCCCCATGATCGTCAGTTAGAATGGCAATAAACAATAAACAAGTGATATTATAGTACGATCCATAATAATAAGCAACTCTGGCTGCAAACATTAAAAGGGCTTTTCAATGCTTTCTTATCAGATCTCGCCCAGATTTCACATATGATAAACATAAGCCGCAGCACTATCAGCGAGCGCGCTCTCTCTCTCTCTCTTTAAGTTCCTCCAAGTTGGGAAACTGAATCATTTTTTGCGCAACCCGCACCTGTAACCCGCAGCCTGTTTGTGCTGTGCCCCATTGTGACTGAGGATAGTCGTGCCTCATGTCCTCGAAGCTGTTGCTGTAGCTGATGCTGAAGCGTCTGCGACTGAGCACATAAACAACGTGTATATGGATGCTTGTGGGGCAAGTCGCGCGGTCGTTGGAGACTGTTGGGGCTGTCGCAACTGCGCCGGCGGCGCTGTCGCTTTGATGTGGGCCAACTATCAAGATCTAAACGCAGTCATTAAGAACAAACAAAACGACTTTATGGACAGCAAAAAGTACTGAAACCAAGCCGAACCGAACTGAACCGAACTGATCTGATCAGAGCCTGCCTGCGATATGAGACGAGGCAGTTCAGTTCTTTGGCAATCACACATCGATGCCGCGATGCTGGCGAAGCTGGCCAAAGCTGCAGCCTGGTCAGGTGAGCGAGCGTCTGTGCGATCTTTATCGAACTGCAGACAACTAATGATCTAATAAAACCGAAACCAAACCAAGCCAAAACGGCACCAAAAACTGCAGCGGGCTACGGCAAAACCAGTTCAACATTGGCGTGGATTACCAATCCAAAGACAGGAGCACAGCAGCGCCCTCTGCAATCGCAACAAAAAGCCTCAACAGAGAGAGATAGAGAGAGAGCAATACAAGGAGGCGGGATAACAAGAGAGAGGTGGAGAGGGCGATAGAGAAAGAGAGAACAAACGCAGTTGCACAACAAGCCGACAAGCTGCTCCAAAGAGGTACGAAAAGGGAAAGAGGGAAGCGAGAGTGAGGCAAGCGATGTCTAGAGATGCTACAGAATCTGAAGCGTTTATCTATGATCTTATATCATGTACTTTCGACATTACAATTGCGGTAAATGCTTCTAGTTTTTAGTTTCAGCGCGTACATGAGGCAGCCGCTGCCAATGTTGCCGGTGCTGCTGTTGCTGCTGTTGCTGCTGCTATCAATGGCCTGCAATCATCGGCATCGTTGCTGCTGCTGCTGGCGGAAGCCGCATCCGCACAGCGTCGTCGTTGGGTCTGAGAGCGCTCCTGTTTGCCACAGTCGGCAACGGGCAACTTGCAACCGGCACACGGCAAAACAACATGCCGCATGCCGCTTGCCGCAACCCGCAACGGGCAACCTGCACCTAACTCCCCTTGTTGGCTGCTGGCTGCTGATCTGCATACCAAGCAAGCGTTTGTCCGTCTGCCTCCGCCTGCAGATCGTTGGCGGCGATTGTTTGTTCTGCTCTCCTGCTGCAGTTGAGCCTGGCCACAATCACAGCGCGCCTCAGTGCGGCTCAGCACCGACTTGGGCTACGCAAATGTGGCCAACGTCGCCGATCATTTTGATATAGTTCGATAACAATGTGAGCTTCAGTCTGACTTGCAGTCGGACTTGGCTCGGGCCTAGCGGTTGCTCTGGCTCTTACTCTGGCTGTTGCTGTGGCTGTTGCTGTCGCTGTCGTCGCACGTCTTACCCCATCCACATTGGGCTAACAAGCCCCGTCCAACGGCAGAGAGAGGGCAACCTCACCGGAACCGTTCAACTTCAACGTGCAACTGCAACTTTTTGCACAACGTTTCGTTTCGTTTCGTATCGTTTGTTTGCCGCCAGCCTCAGTTCCCGTTGCCATCCTGCCCTGGGGCTGCCCCTGTGGCTGTTTTTTTTATGGTCGCTTCCATTGAGCATATTATCATAAATATGTATCAAATTGACGTTGCATCTTCTTGAATTTTCATCTTGTGGCTACTTGTCATTGTCTTTGATTTTCCCTCAACTCCCAATCTTGCCTCCCTTCCGCCCCCCCCCTTTTCTTCCCTGCATCACAGTCATTGTCTATGGGCATCGAAGTGGACACTGGTCGGAGGCGTCTTTGATAAGCCGACATTTCGGTTTCGGTTTCGGTGTAACTCGACGTCGCTGTCCATGTCGCTGTATGCTCTGTCAATTGTCTCCTGCTCTTGCTCTGCTTATGCCTTACATTGCAGTTCGTTCAGCGGGATTCGGGCATTGTCTCGAGCCAAGCAGGCAATATACGAGCCAAAGCCAGACAGCCGCTTGCCGAGATAAACAACTCAAGAAAAACTTGAAGAAAAACAGCAACGTGATGAGGTACAGTCGATGTGGATTGTACATACTTTAGTGTGGGTTTTTTATATAATATAATTAAATCATGAAACTTCCTTGTCATTTATGAGTAGGAATAGTGCCGATTAGTTAATTCTAAAACACAATAAAATCATTTTGTTAAAGTAGATCAAATCACAAGAATAATGAATTTTAGCCTGAAGGCCTGACTAAAATTGTGGAAAATATCGAAGAAATACTCTTAATTTAGGTGTTAATTTGTCCCCCTTACAAGATTTTCAAAATTTCGAATTTTAATATTTTGACTTGAATTAAGAAAGCAAGTCATAAGTAGTATAAAAAGTCCTCCGAAAAGTGTTTGCATTTATTACTAAGATATATCTATCATTAAGTATCTCAGTATTATTTACATGCTGAGCTCCATATAACGTACTCTTATTACTCTCATATAAGTTTCATTATAACTACAAATCTCTAATGCCTATAAAGAGATTCTTACAGTGGCAGACCCCACAAAGTATATGAATTCTTAATCAGCATCAACAGCCGAGTCGATATAGCCATGTCCGTCTGTCTGTTTGTCCAAATTTGGTGACAAGATGAAGTTTGTTTCCCCCACGCCCCCTTTCGCACCCGTAAATCGAAAAAAACCGAAATAAAAGTGTCATTTTACACCAGAACAGTTTATTTTTGGCAAGCACAATAAATATCAATATAAATATCACAATAAATATCAAATAAATAAACAGTCCTGCTTGTTTTATATATCCCCATTTTTTGGTTTAACCTTTACTTTTTAAAGACCTAAATTAAAGACCTTTATTTAGTACTTTATCACATTAAATCTTTTTCATATATCTCATGCCAATAAAGATATTCTTAAATAGTTTAGTAATTGACTTGCTTTCTAAAGAATGCCAAAGGCTTCCCCATAAGGCTTCCTTCCTTTCTGCTCACTCCCCTCTCTCCTGCTAGCTTTTGTCAATCACATAACTCCCGGCTAATGGCTACTCCGTCACTTTATTCATATCTCATTATGCTGCAAGATTGCAATAGGAACAGCAACAGCTGTTTTAAGTACCTCCAGGGGCAGCAGCTTCTGTTGCCCGTCGCTTTTCCAAGAAAATTAACTAGCCAAGGAAGCGCCCGTAGCTCGTTTCCCTCCTCCACTTCTTGCCTTCTCTTCCCATTCCCATTGCCCTTCCCCTTTCTCATTCTTATTCCCATTCACTTGCATTTCCTTAATACAGCTGCAAACTGCACTCGCGCTCTACCAACGAGCGATGATAAATGTTCACTTAATCAGCATTTAGCGTAATTTCAGCTCTTACAATTTCTGGACGCGACTTGAGACGGGTTCGCTCCTACAACAAGCTACTTTTGGTCCAAATGGCAACTGCAACTGCAACTGGAAGTGCAACTGCGGCAGTAGTGTGTCTCCAGCTGGTAACGGGGGCAACGGTGGCAAGGGGGGTTCCGAGTTAGCGGCCAATTATTTATGACATGAAATTACAAATTCATTTTGTTTAATTTTTCACAAACGCAGCCAGCCCCCCTCGGAGCAGGGCACCTGTTGCTGACTGTTGGCCAGTGAGAGTGTCCGCTGGTTGCCATTTCTATGCACCGCACTGCGCCTCACCTTACCTCACCTCTCCTTACCTGGGCTCGCCTGGGGGCAAGCAAGTCATATCGGCAAATATGCACCCCGACGTAATTAACTTGGCTCGGAATCGTAAGTTAGTCACCATTAAACAATTTAAAATTCTTAACTGCTTGCAGCGGAGAGGGGGGAACTGAAGACGAGCTGAGGCAGCAACAGAGACAGAGATAGGGACAGGATAGAGACAGTAAGGGACAGAGAGGGAGAGAGAGAGAGAGCGAGTGCGAGTCTTAGTCGCAGTCGCAGTCAAAAGTGGAGGCAAAGGTAAATTGCAATTAGGCTGCGGCTTCTGGTTGCAAATGCAGCAACAACAATAAGAACTGCAACAACAACAACAGCAAGAACAACAACAGGAACAGGAACAACAACAACTGCCAAGCCATTCGCTGCATATATTTATGGCCGCTCGAAGGGCCCGCAGGGCTGGGTCCCAATGTCTTCGGCTTGAAAGTCCGCAGACGATAATTTCGTAATAGCCGTGGACGACGACGGCGGCGTCGCGACGTGTGCGCGAGCGAGACGGCTGGCGCACAGTGCCTGCCAGAGGGGGCGTGGCACATGCAAAAGAGCGAGTCGACGAGTCAGGCGAGTCATTCGATTCAGCTTTTGTACAACTGCATTAGAGAAACAACCCAACAAACCGACTCGCGACTCAGTTTACTTCTCCTCATCTTACCTTACCTCACCTCGCCCCATGTCAGCTCACCACGCCCCGTCTCACCTCGGCACAGCAAGCCTAACGTCACTTCTCTCTGCACCTCACCTTGCTACTGGGGATCATCAATTAAAACTCACCTTACGGCGCTCGCTGGCAAAAATGTTAATAACAATAATAAACGTTATCGCAGTGGCCCAAGTTGTTGCTGTTGCAGTTGCTGTTGCTGTTGCTCGTGCTGTTAATTGTTAAATTGCGTTTTTGTTGCAAACAATTTCATAGCCGTAAACTTTATTGAGTTGTGGCAACCGACACACACTGCCAGACAAGTTTCAGCTGCAAGACGAACAGACGGACACAGGCAGAACCACAGTCCAAGTCCGAGTCGGATACCGAAACCGAGTCGAGCTTAGAGTGGAAAAACTAAATAGTGCGCAGAGAGTGCGGAGAATGTTTATCATTAAATTGTCGTTGGCTGAAGTCGTCCACAGCAATTTGTATGAAATGCTGCCCACTTGTCACTCTATTCCAGGTGCTCAAGTTTATCTCAAGCACTTGGCCCGAAACGAGCTCACGACTTGCAGCACGGACTCAGTTGCTGTGGTTGCACCTTCCACGTTGCACGTTCCCCTCCCGTAGTCAGGCTGAGTCGAGTCGAGACCGAGCCCAGTGCCAAGTGCGACTTTTATGGGCATTAGTGCGACTTATGTTGTTTGCTGCGTCCAGGAACATTTCTCTTCAGCTCGAACTCTTCAGCTCCCTCAGACGAGGTGTTCATGCGTGCGACACGCTGTGCCCTCAGCTGGAATTGCAGCAGCAGGAAGAGCAGAGGGAGCAGGAGCAGGAGGCGGCCTGTCATTGCGCCGCATTTGAATTTCTGAGTTGCACACACAAAATTTCATACGAAAATCCACTTTTTCAGTTTATGAATTTCTCAAAAAGCTCACAGTGACAGTTCCTGTTGTTGTTGTAGTTGAAGTTCTTGTTGCTGTTGTTGTTGTTGTGGGGCTCTGGTTTTTGGGGCTGGCTCAGTTTTGCCATATGCAAATGTGAACGGATTTCATTCCGCAAACTGCGCCAAGTGGCAGGAGATACTCGTCCATGTATTCAACATATCAAAGGATTGCCGGCGTAGCTCGTCCCCGTTTGGGCTGTTCCCCGGAAAAAGGTCTCTGCGATGATGATAAAGCTACTTACGAATTTATGCGCAGACAACGACGACGACGACGCTGGTCGTTCCTAGAGCATTACAACATCGATTTGTAGTTGAGAGAAACCACTTATACTGAGAGAGGGAGAGGGAGAGTGATAGAGAGAGGGAGAGGTATAGAAATATTGCGGATCAAGTTGTCGGAATTGCAAATGTTATGCTAATTCTAAGTGATTTTTGACAGCACATGGGGAAATTTTCACAATTTGCAATAGTCGCAAAAATGAACAATTTTTTCGCGTGTTGGCAAAGCGAAATGCGGTACGGCACATTTAGGTTATGTTTTGTTTGTATTTCTTGATATTTATAGAACTTTTATATTAATATACAAATCTTTAGCTCTATGTGGTTGTTTACTGCGGAATCATTGTGAGTTCTGAATTTGAAGTACAACAAATTTGATATGGAAACAAAACATTGTACGAATTTGTTACATTTTTAAAAAAAGAACCTGTATTAAAATTTTAAATAAGTTTATGATCTATTGGGTAGTCAAGAGCTTAACTAAAGAATGTAAAATATAGTTTGTTGAAATTATGCAGTTTATTTTCTAAACCAATATATTTATAATACTGTTGTATTTGAATTAATAAATAAATAATAAATAATAAATGAATATAATAATAATAATTAATAATTGAAATGAATTGACGTTTTTTGGCTTTACAAGTAATTCAAATATGTTACGGGAAGTCAAAAATTGTTTAACTTTTGAAGTTATATATATGTATCAAAGTATTCAAATATAATTCTGGGTAGTGTGAGTTGGTCACACTTATTCCACCAGTCCTAGACATTGAAAGGTCAACAAAAAGTAAGCGAATTCAATCAGGCGAATTAACGGATATATGGCATAAGCAGGAGCGAATTCGGTAGTTCATATTTGCCCTAAGGCGTGTATGGTTAAGATAATGTGTACTCGATGAGGAAACCAATAAGAATGAATCATTTGCGTTCTTTGTATTTAAATTAAAATATGTAAATTCACATATTAAAAGACATTAACCTTATATTGAGACCCCTCATAAAGATACATATAAATAAGTTCAACAAATGTCACATTATTTCTAAGTAAGTTCTTCAATTCGCAGAAGGTCTTTCTTTATATATGCTCAAATTTTCAAAGCCCTGATGATCTCTGTGTCTCTGCAAACATAGAAATAGTTTATCCTGAAATTAATTAAAGAAAAGGGGATAATGAATAAATACGAGTATAATAGGCATGTACTATATGTATGCTGTGGGCAGACGAGAAGAAAAGAATGTGGGAAGCAGCGAAATGTGGCGAATGCGAGCGACTCGTGCACTTTGAATGACTGAAAGTCAAATTTTGCGACAGATACGAGACTATATATTTTATGCAGTGGTCTGTGGGCGGTCGGGTGTCGGATGTCGCGCACGAGTGGGGACAGAAAGAGAGAGAGAGAGAGAGAGAGAGAGAGTGGGGACGGGGGAGGAGGTAAACTTGGGGAGGGGTCCAAGCGCGCGCTTATGAGCATTTTGGTGTTAAGTTGATGGAGTGAGAACGGGAGTCACAGCATGCTGTGTGGCTGTGACTGTGTCTGTGTGTGTGTGTGCTGGTGTGCATAATGCGGGAGAGCCATAAATTACATTTGTAGGCGTTGGCAGGTGTCGCCAGTGCTGTCTGAAATCGCGATAAATCTTCATGTGAAATAAATTTCATAGAAATTGCTTCACTGAATTTTGTTTGTTGCCTTTTGCTCGACTTTGAATTGTCGTTGTTGTTCATGTTGTTGTTGTAGTTGTTGTTGTTACTGCTGCTGCTGCTGCTGATAATGTTTTTGTAGTTGTTGTTGCTGTTACTGCTGCTGCTAGCTGCGGATGTAAAGCGGGCAAGTGGCAGGCAAAGTCCTGCGGGACACTCTAATAAACTTGCCAAGGCGACTGTCCAGTGAGGAGTCACCCCCACCTGCTACTGACTTCCTTCTACCTCCCTCTATTTTCCTCTACCTCCCTCTCCTCCTTTCTCTGCCTCCCTTACTCCCCTTCTTGCCATAGTTTCTGCAATTTCACAGTGCACACAAGCTGTTGCATTTAAAACCCGCTGAGCTGAGCAAAAAGTCAAGTCTGAAATTCCGCCGGAAGTGCGCACTGCTCTCGCTCTCTCTCACTCTTTCCCCCTCGCTCTCTCTCTCTCTATCACTCGCTGCACAAACAGCCGTCGCACATAAATCATACGCACTGTCAAACAGAAGTGCTCCAATTGTGGCCCAAAACATTTGTACAACTCATGAGAGCCCCGACCAGACCAGACCAGACCAGGCCAGACCGGAGTAGACCACGCCAGACGTGACAACCTCCACTTGGACTTGCCCCGCTCCTCCTCTATGTCCAGCTGCCTGCCAGGTACAACTACAACTTGTACTTACATACTGCGCTCGCATGTAGCTCATTTTTTATGATCGATCAGTCCATTAAATAATGAGCTAGCCGGGCAGGCAGCGAGGCAGCTCTGACTGCAACTCGTTGCAACTGGTTGCCTCCTTGCTCCTTGCCCGTCTCCTCTGCCATTTATCGCTCCCTGGGCTGTGCTTTGCTCTCGTCTTGAGTCGACTTGACTCGCCTTCACTTGAATTCCATCGTGATTTGTAACGACATTTATTTGGTCCAGCGAAATTAGAGACAACACACACCACACGACGCGACTGTCTCTGCGACTGTGACTGGGCATGCTCACCTCATCGGCAGCCTCATCCTGCAGCTCATCCTACGCACTTCTTCATTTTTGTTACGCTGCTGATGACTATCGCGCTGAGCTTACTTACTTGCTGGGCTGGGCAATCGTTTAGTCATATACCTCCAGTTGTTGTTGCTGTTGCTGCTGCTGCTTGTGTTGATTAGTCGGATAATTCTGCTAGTCGGAAATTTGCACCATCATTTGCCGCATCTGGGTGTGGCTAAGTCCTATTGTTGGCCATGTCTGGTCTGTTCTCTTCTGGCACTGCTCGTCAGGTTGCTCTGTCTGTGGCGCATTTCGTGTGAATCGAGTGAATAACTGATCGACTGATCCCAGTAAGCCGGAGATCGAGTGAGTGCGGAGCCTCAAGAATGCATTGCATGCTGCTGCTTATAGATAGACCTGCAGATTAGATTGAGTTGTGATCAATTCTGGCGTAGAAAATAGTTTTTTTTAGTTGTCTACAGACTCAATCGAATTGTATGCGCTTGGTAAAGTGTTCTTCGGAATCCTACAGGTAAATATATTTGCTATGGACCAATTTTGTTAACTGTCTAACTGAGGTTCGCTCTACACAGCCTTCATTTCTTTTTTAATGGGAACTGTATCTTACAAGTCAATGATGCTTTCTAAAACTTACTCGATTATCATATGGAATATTACGAATTAATTAACTGTGTATTGTTGAGGTCTGTGGATAAATTCAATCTTATCTTACTCAATCTCATAAATTTCAGTTTAGTATTTAAAAATTGACTTCACAGCAGTTTCTTGGTAATATAAAGAGAATATCTCATTATATCTTTAGTACGAATCATATTATTATCATATCATATTTCCATTAGATAATAATAAACGGTATACAAATCCAGGACATTCTTTTAAAATTCTTTTATAATTCCATATACAATTGTGTTTTCTTGCTTTAATTTCTCAAAACTTAGCAGATAGACATAAATAGATAGATTGAAAGATAAATAGATAGCTGATACTGTTACCGTAGCATAACACTTTGTTTTCATAGCACCTTGTCTTTGCTGATACTGAGAGCAGAGTAATTGAAAGCACCTTCTTATTTCTCTAATGATTGAACTCATTGCCAGGTGATTTGCGGTAAATTAATGAATCTCTGTGATGATTTTCTGGCCTGGTCGGTTCTCACAGCACGGCGCACTTGTTGTCATCAATCTCGGCTGGGAAAGGCGATTGCTAAGGGACGACAACGACTCAATAAGATGAAATATATTGAGAGCAATAAAAATCGGTTATAATGCATGGGGAATACTGTTGTCGGCAGCAGTTGCAGATCCATTGGTTGCTGCCGCCTTGGGCTACTGCGACAACTTTCAAGCTGGCCACATTGGCGACGGTGCCGACAAAGGAGCCGAACAGAAAGCGGGCGCCGCAAGGCTGGACTGGATGGGGCAGCAATGGTAACCCGAGCATCATTAAGAATGCCATTTGTACCAATAAATTCGAATGGGAACGCGCTGAAGGAGCTGCTGCTGCTGCTGCTGCTGCTGCTGCTGCTGCTGCTGCAGTTGAAGAGCAATCGATATGGCTATTAAATTTAACAATTAGAATTTATCAATGATTGCCTGAAGTCAACGTGGAACAGGGGGGAGAATTTGCTGGCCTCGAGGATTGCTGGAAAAGCTTTAATTGTGGCGGCTGCAGCGCTGCGGGAAGTCATAACTCCTTAAGAACTTGGCCGAAATGCGAAGCCAGCGACGGCTTTGTTTCGCGACAAATTAGGCGCAACAGCAACTGCAACACGTCGCGGTAAGGGGGAGGGGGATTAGAAGGGGACAGGCAGACAACATAGCGCAAGCTGGGGAATATGCAACATGGCAATTTCGGAAATTACATCGTGATCCGAAACTGCAAATTTCTAAAGTGCAGCAAAGTTCAGAGCAATTTTGCTGCAGCAACAGCAACGGCAACAACAACAGCAGCAACAGCAACAGCAACAACAACAACACGGACACACAAGACATTCCTTGGCAGGAGATCGCTGTGCGCCTGCGCTGCGAATTCAAATTGCTTCGTGTGCAAGAAAATTAGTCTTGCCCGGCTGCAATCGCTTGCAGCAGCAGCAGCAGCAGCAACCCGACAACAACAACAGCAGCAGCAACAACGACTTGGCCAATAAGAAAGAATGGAGGAGAAAAAGTAAAACAACTTTTATATAATAATAAGAGCAAGTCTGCGAAGAGCAAAACTAATCAAGGGCTAAACTGAATCCAATCCGATTGCGAACGCGAACAGCAGGCGCTCTGCAAACGGGCACAGGCATAGGGAGAGGACAGGAACAGGGTTCCGAGTTGGTGGAGTGGTGCCTGCGGTGCTGGCAGATAAGCGAAGCTGCCACAGCAACAATAACAACAACGGCAACAGCAACAGCAGCAGCCATGACTGTCTCGAAACTGGAGTCGCTGCTGCCCGCAGCAATGGGTATCAATGAGTTTGCCAGCCCCAAAATGAGCTGCACTGCGCCATATTGGTCAGCTGGAGTTGGAGGCAGAGGCAGTGGCAGTAGCAGAGGTAGAGGCAGTGGCAGTGGCTGAGGGTGGACTCTGGCAATTCGCGGTGTCTGGTCCCGGGCAACTGTTGATGTTTTTAGGCGGTCGCACGTCGTCAGCGACAGCAGCAGCAGCAGCAGCAGCAGCAGCAGTCGAGGAGGCAGCTACGCTCACTACTTGCGATTCGTGAAGTAATTACTATAATTACCTTCAAGGTAGATTTTCCAAAATGATGCGAGTGCGAGTGCCGGCCAGTTGGAAAGCAACTTGGGTTCGCTTCGTTTCTTTCAGTTCTTCAGTTCTACTCCTTCCTCCAGCCAGTTGTGCCTCGGCCTCGTCTGGCTTTTGTAATAATTTTGTTTCGCTCTGTTCTTGTTGCAACTCTCATTGTTGTTGCTGTTGTTTTTGCTGTTGCTGTTGCTGCTGTTGTTATTATTATATGATACACCATAGCAATGGCCGTTTCGCTGCTGATCCGTTTGGCTTGTTTGCTGCCAATTTCTTATGTTGTTACAGTTTGTTCTGCTCTTTTTTTTGTGTTGCAAGTTGCTGCCGTCTCTGCTGTTGCTGTTGCTGCTTGTGCTGCTGGTACTTCTGCAAGTTGTTGCTGTTGTTGTTGCCTCCACTTAGCCTTTTCTTCAGTTTAATCGGAAATTAAAGCTAAAGGGGCTGCCAGCCACGACTTTAATTTCGCTGCAACGCTGCTAGGGTTCCCTCGTTGCCCACTACCCACTTTTCACTCCCCTCTTCCTGCCCCTTCCCTCATTCACTGCCTCGTCTAATGCCTGCAACATCTTTGCGGTCTCGGCGTAATTGTTTCGCTCATAAATCATAAATTTTCGCCCGGGTCGCATCTTTTCCTTTTGCATTTGACTGCAATTTTACTTGTCCAAATTTGAAAACTCAGCAGAAAGGGGGAGCCACCGAGTGGGTAGGGGGAGAGAAGGGGAGGGCTATACAACATTTTCACAAACCGCAAATTAGTTATTTGGCCTGTTTCGCCGCCTTGAGAACTGATAAGTTCCCCCTCCCTTCCCTCCAGTGCCAACAAGTGCGAATATGTTGCTGCTTTTTATTATTCCCTGTTCTCAGTAGTTCCTAGACATGAAAACTTGGTGCATTTTACTACTCGTCTAACTATTTGAGAAGCATAACTAATGATTAATTGAATGCGATTCAAACTTAAGATAATAACTCTGTCTTTTATATAAGGGTATACTATTTCTATTCCTCCTCCATTTGTATAATTACTCAAATATTTATATAAGAAATTTGTTGTCGATATACTTTATTAGTGATATACAATTCGTTATCGACGTTTAAACATGAATTACGTTATCGATGTGAACTGCTGTCGATAAGCGATGTATTACAGATAATCTGTATAAGTTCTATCGATACCCGATGTTTCATCGATAATCTATATGCCATCATAGAGAAGGGACTTGTTACTTTGTTATATTAAAATACACTTAATATGGTTTTCACAGTTCAATAAAGACTTAAAATGATTTATGTTTATGTAGAATATTATTAAATGACTTATGTTTATGTACAATATTATTACCAATTATAATAAGATCATGTATTATTGCTTAAATAACGCATAAACTGATCAAATTTTAAATGACATTAGGAAACTGACAAACCTTTTATATCTTACGCTTTAATTTTGTTATAATCAAGAGAAGGTTTCATAAAACTTAACTTATTTACAAACTGTATTCAATTCTATATAATGTATGATATGTGCTTATAGTTATAAATTCTTATAAAAGAACCTCCCATTTAAAATACAATTTCAGAAGATCAGTACAAATTTAATAGATTTCTTTAATCTAATTTCTTTATCATGCTCTTAACAATCAAAGTTCACTTTTCATTTGCTCATTCGATTTCCGCACAAGAATTTTGACGTTTTTCGAATTGGAAAAAGTGTCAGCATTTTAAAAGTTCTCTCCCCTTTCTTTCCATCTCTTTCTTTCTCTCTCTCTATCATTTCTCTTTCCCTTACTCTGCACCCATTCGGCAAATCCAAACTAACTACACTTTAATGTAATTCATACAATTTCCATTTGTCTAACTGTCCATTAATCATTTGCACGCTGCTGCGCACGGGCAGCCAGCAGTGAGTTCACTTCCCCCCTCTCCCCGTCACCTTGACCGGCTGCCCCTCCCTCTCTTCATCCACACTTGCAGTGCACAGTTGCCCACGGGGTCGCATTGTCGGATCACCAAATTTGAGGCTTTGTTTACGTGTGACAATCAGGCGACAAGTTGGAAATCAAAAGCATCGCCAGGGCAAACAAGGCAGGGCTACAGTGCCAACTAAAATTTAATCATTTGGCTGACAACTTTCCCCCCCAAAAAAAGTGTAACAGAAAAGTTCTCGCTAAAGGCTTTTGTTGTTGCTGTTGCTGTTGCTGTTGTTGTTGCCCTTGTGGTTGGCAAACTTATTAGGCGCAGTGAAGCATGCGCTGCAAATTGGTACACCTTGACGCTTCACTGGTTCAGTGGTTCAGGAACGTGCGCCGCCGTCGTCATAAGACAGAGACAAAAGGCGGCCAAAAAGGCATCAATCCACCACGAGGAAGGGGAGGGGGGAAGGGAGCCCAAAGTTTCTTTCGGTTATCTTCGAGCTGAAAGTCAGTCTGGGTCTGTTCAGATACTTAGCGGCGATAAAGACAACGCGCTTGATTATGAAACGAGTCATGGGCCTGGAATTTATTTGTTTGCTAAATTTATTTATGAGCTTGTTCGACTGCACAGAAACAATAGGGCCGACACATCCCAAGCCCATGCCCGTGCCCCTGCCCGTGCCCGGCGAGAATCACTCAAGTGCAAACGGAAACGGGCACCCTTTCTCAAACTTGGTCCTGTTCTGTGCTGTTCTGGTCTTGGACTCGCATTGTCCGCCACCAAGTCCGGCAGGAAATCAGCGATTAAGCAAGCAACTAAACCAGCAGCAGCCACTTCAAATCTCTTCGCCTGAGGCCTGTCCCGTCCGTGTGTCTGTCTGTCTGTCCCCCTTGTCTGCCTCATGGAAGTGTGTAATTTTTGGTATTAATTGCTTCGGCGAGCAAAACTTTGCAGCAGCTTCAAGGCTTAGAAATAATTGTTGTATCGTCTTGTAATTGCTTGCAGCAAGCCACGTGCCACGCCCCCCTACTTCGTAGCTGGCCAAATGCTAGGTTGCAACCGGATTTGGACTCAGTTGCTACATAAGGACACTCGACTGCCTCGACTGCCTCGACTGCCTCGACTGCCTCGACTGCCACGACTTGGCGGGGCCAGGGCTCTGGCATATTGCTGCTGCGTGACCTTTTCCTTCGCTCAGTGAAATTTATGCTCATATGGCGCCTCCGATAAGATCTGCGAGTGCCTCGTGCCGGCGGGTTGAAAGTAAATTTGCCTGCGCCTTTCTGCGTAGACGTGCCGAAAGTCCTGGCAAAGCAACAGCAACAACAACAGCAACAACAACAGCACAACAACGAGGATATGTCGCTGAAAGCATTATCAAATATTATGCATATTTTGCCAGTTCTAATATAGCATTTTTTCTCCCTTCGTTTGCCTTTGTGTGTGTGTCTACAAAGTTTGTTTTATCTCATGCATAAATCAGCTGGCAAAATATACAAAAATTCCCCTGCGAGGGAGGGAGAGGGAATGAGGATTCTGTTTGTATAGCCAACAATGCTGCCTTGAGTGGGTTGAGCCGATGACGATGACGGCGCCGATAGAGAAATTGAAATTTTTCTACCATGGCAAATTTAATAAGGCAAATTTCACTTGATTTATAAGTCGACAGAAGACTTTCAAATCAGTGAGCTCAGTAATAAATCAAACCATAATTAAAGTGTTGAATCAATGAGGAGGAAAGGTAAGAAAAGGTGAAGATTAGAGACAGAGGATGATCGTTTCTGTATGTTATATAAGTTATACAATACTGATATTTGTATATAGTATATGGAGATAGTACAATATCTAGAGATTGTATATAGAGTATTTAGAGATAGTATTTAGAGATTGTAAATAAAATGTAATGTAAATGTAATAAAATGTGATGAGTTTGGTTGCGATCTTTTAAAGGATCTTAAGAATGCGCAGAGTAGATTAATGAGATTTGTTTAACTTATAGAATGGATGATAGCAATGTACTTATGTTAATTCTTATCAAGACATGTGTATAGACAAGCAAAGCTCATACGACTTAAGAGGGGAAAGATGTACTCAAAGGATTCGGAAAGGTTTCTTTAGAAAGCTGACACAACTCTATCAGGAATATATTCACTCAGTTTCTCTACTTATCTCTATATAAGTAGAAAAGGAGTTGCTTCAAAAATGTGAACATATTTTCTCAAATGAAATTCAGTAATGAAAAGACAAATTTAAATTATCTGCCTAACATCGAGACATAGTTCCTTTGGGTACAGTTATGTTGGGAACTGTATTTTCTACTCTCCAGTCGCTGTCAGACTGACTGGAAGGGAGGGTGGATGTGGTGGTCTATGCATGCCTGGAGTCGCATCTGGGCCAGTGTGTTTGGCTCATCTTTCACGATTGCAGATTGCCGTGCTGCATTCTCTTTTGGCGTCAAATGCTTTTGATTACAAAGTGTACATCGTCTGACTCTGCCTATTCCTCTGCCTCCACCTCTAATGACGCCTCCCACACAAATTAAGCTAATGCGACTGGGCCTGGTCAACTCGCCTGCTGCCACTGCCACTGCTGCTGCTGCTGCCAGCCAGTCAGCCAAAAGCTGCACTTGTGCCCGTGTCAGGCGAATGCAAATGCCTACTATCCTACGAGAAACGAGCCGACGCCAAAAACCAACAATCAAAGAGGCACAGCAGATGCACGAAGAGGAGGAGGAGGGGAACAGACACAGGAACAGGCATAGGGTTAGAGAATAGCAACAGCGACAGTTGGCCAAGCCAAAAGAGGCTCTATCCACGTACAGCAGCTCGTTCCCGTGCCCGTCTTCCCTTGCTGCGTTTCGTTTCGTTCTTGTCGTTGTCGTTTGTCCCTTCATTTTGACACGATAACGCGCCACCGCCGACGCCACTGCCGCTGCTGCTGTCGCTGTCGCTGTGTTGTAGCCACCAACGCCGCTGGCCGGAACAGAGCCAACCATCTTTGGCATTGCGCTGGCGCTCGACATCTCATAAAGTACATGACAGGACATTAGAAAACAGCAGAGCACAGCGAAGCAGGCGGTAGCAGGCGGGAGCAGTCGAGCCCAAAGTGAAGCCAGCAACGCCTCCACACACACACACACACACACACACACACACATACATGGGGCAGCTGCCTGTTTGCTATGGTAGAGGCAGAGGGCAGGGCTGTGTGGCTGCAACTGTGGCACATGCAAATTTCGCAGTGTTTACCATCGCCTTTGCCTGCTGCTGCTCCTCCTTCTCCTCCTGGTCCTTCTCCTCCTCCTCGTTGGCCCCAACGACGTTTGTCGTAAACATGAAATGGGTTTATATCGTTGCTAAAATTATTTGACATTTCTTGGACTTTGCGCATTTTTACGAGCTGTAGCGAACGTCGCGTTTCTATTTGACTGTTGACAACGTAGGGGGTAGGGAAGGGTGAACAAAAGACAGGGGAGGTGCGACCCGTAACGCGCTGCTCCAGCTCGAGCCACATCAGAGTCTCCACTTTATAATGTACTCAGTTAGCTGTGACAATTGCTAAGGACACATATGACCCGCTTTCTAAATACCCTAACCCAGGAAATTAGGTTACGGTTAGTCAGATTAAGATTAAGATGGAACTTAATTGTTGCGCTGCTTTATATTGTGAGTTTCTGCGGTGTGAGGTTGTAACGTGTTAAACAAAGTTTTCTGCATTCTAGTTTGATATTACGATGTTTTATCCATTATCAGCTGAACTACAGATATGATTTCCTTATATTTATTACCATGATTTCCATATTATTCTAAACAAATTCATTCCACTAATGTTAAATTCTGCTTTGCTTTTCGATCAATAGCGAAACATTTGAGAATGCTATAAACATAACTACTTTATGTATATATTATTATTTATATATGAACGAGAATAACAACACTTTTGTACGGTGTATAGTTTGTTTGTATACCCATAGGGTAGAAGGGTATTATAACTAGCCTAGATCTCAGAGATCTAGGGTATATCACAGTCGAGCACACTTGACTGTAGCTTTCGTGCTTGTTTTCCTCGAGAAATTTCTCGTCTATTCTATTTCTGCGAAGAACGTGTTAGGAAGAATGAGTTTTTAACACTCACCTTAATATACTCACCTTAAAAAATATTATCTGAAACACAAATGAACTTTTAAGATTTTAAACTTTCACATTCATTTCACCTTTCAAATCGATAAGTCTATGCTAACAATATTATGTATATATCAGCCAAGAATTCGGATATTTCAACAACAAATATTCCCCTCATAGTTAAATTCCACTCTTTGCCGTAAGTGTATCAGCTGTTCCCCATGTGAGCCGTTTTAGTTGTCACCCGTTTTCGTGTTTGTTTGTTCATTTGACTTATTGTTGGGCTCTTTGTTGGTTGCTGTGACGTCGTAGATGTGCCTTAAGAGAGAGAGAGAGAGAGAGGGAGAAAGAGGGGAACGAGCTTGAGGAGCCGAGGACATGGCTGTGGACGTGCAGATGGACGCGAAGCTGGTGGGCGTGACATGCTTCGGGTAGCTGCTGTGGCAGACGTTGACAAGAAAACGCCATTTTGTGATTGAATGTCACACAAAAGGCAACGGCAACGACAACGACAAACGGGAATGCGAATGGGAATGGCATGCGGAATGTGACTGGGTATGGGGAACGTCGTCGTCGTCGTCGTCATCGTCATCGTCCTGGTCGTCTTTGGTAGCAGGGGAGTTTGCTCTTTTTGGGGGAACTTTGCATGCATTTGGCTTATCAACTTGCACACGAGCATGGCCAAAAGGGCAACTCAAGCAGCCAATCGCAGAAGGCAGCTGCTGCTGTTGCTGCTCAAGGGGGCAAATGGCCAACAACGTCGCCAGGGCCAACGCTGACAACAACAAGCGTAACAGCAACAGTAACAAGGGGAACTGCTGCAACAAGAGCAACAACAACAACAGTAATAACAACGCCAACGCCGACGCCAAGTTGAACATGCGCGCGCCCAATCTGGCATGCAAATGGGACGCCTGCAGCCGCCTCCAATGTTCCAGCGCCGCAATGCAATGCAGCCTGCCACATCCTCCTCTCTGCGCCCCTCCTGTCTGCCACAGGAGGTGGCACAAAATGTTTGCTTGGCACGCAACATGCAAACATTTTTGAGTTAAGTTCGCCAGCGAAACGGGCGCTCCTAAGTGCATATGGCACACACTACGCACTTTTGACTTTTGATAGTGTTAAATGCCACACACACAGACACTGTGCGGCACATGTCAAGCGAGTGTCTGCGTGTGTGTGTGTGTGTGTGTGTGTGTGTGTGGCAGCAACAAACGCAATTTCTTTTTAGGCACGTCGCGGCCTCGATGTCGCCACATCGCCAGATATGACTGCAGAATTATTATGGCCACAAGGCGATCCGCTACAGCGGCACAAAGTATGCCTGTATATGTGTGTGTGTGTGTGTGTGGGTGAGTGTGAGTGTGCTATGCCTGCTGTTGGGGGCAGCGGTGCATGCTAGTCTAGCTTCGATGGCGATGCTGATAGCAATGGCTGATGGCGCCACACTCGGATTGGATGAGTGAGCACAGACTGCTGGGCACAGAGAGCTCGCTCAGTTGACAGACCTCACTGCAAATGATCTTCAAGCTAGATTTCCCTAATGAGAATTGAGCGTTATTATTATGGCCTATTTACTAAATTAATGGTATATAATTTTTGCAAAATGAACGTGCAGTATGTGTACAATGATGGCAGACACTGTGGGCTGTTGAAGTAGAGGCAATTTTAATTAAGCTATAAGGCAGAATGAAAGGCTGTCTTTGGCATGACAAAGGTTTGCTGGTTCCTATATCCTTCGATCGTTTCGCTTCTAGTTATATATAATGGTGCAGAATTGAATAAAAATATCAAACATCGACCGATAGTTTGTTTGGAAGCTATACAATATATCAGTGCGATCCGTCATATTGACAGTGTAGAGCAATTTGGACTATGTGTGTTCAGTTTCATGAAGAAAACTATAAATCTGAGAGATTAGTTTGCATTGCAACAGACAGACGGACACACGGATATACAGACACGGTTAGTTTGACTCCATCTGTTGATATATACATACTTTTTATGGTCGGAGATGCAACTAAGGTGCATTGCAAAAGGGTTTAAATATACAAAATGTGTAAATCTCTGTGAACTATATATTCTTCTGCGGCATGGTTAGCTGAGCTGATCTATAGCTCTGACTGTTTATCTGTCAGTCGATTATATTGCGAAATAGGTACAGAAACTCTTTTCTAAGCCAACAGAAATATGAAAGCCAAAGGAAGGAACTAGATTTATATCTAGCTGGAGTATTTCTTTTCCTTCAAAATATCAAAAAAGATAAGGGAAGTCTATATAACTTTCTTTTGTATTATTTACTGTTGAAAGGTATTATAACTAAGGCGTAAAACGGAAAGTAGAGCAGCGCATAAAAAAAACATTTCTTTCTTTCGTGATATTGATACAGAACAGAATGCAGAGAATGATCTGACTATTATAACAAATTATGATTTTTGTGCTGTAACTGGAGATGATTCATTTGAAGTAGAGTAGTTAGTATTCAATGGAGTTTTAAAATTCTTTTGAATTGACAATTTTTTTATTTCCATTGACAAGCCAAAAGGCACTAAGAGATTTCTCGCGTTATGGTTGAAATCGCGTGTCTGCTGCGCCTTCTAGGCATCTCTGCGTCTGTTGCATCTGCTTGCAGCATTCACAACATACATAATTCGATGAAAAATACGAAAATAATTAAAAATTTAACAATTGTCGCATGTTGCACAAAATAATTGACAAATTTTCATATTTAATTGAAGAGCGAGCAGCTGCGACGCGGCGATGCTTGGAGCAGCTTGACATGGAGGAATGGGGTGGCTTGGGATGCCACTGCTGACACAAGGGGGGCTGTGCCCAGGGTTGCATAAACAATGCAGCCATATCCGATGTGAGTCTGTGCGAGTGTGTGTGTGTGTATGTGAAACTCATTCACGCACACAGCTGCACATGAAATGACAGACGAACCAAAGGACAGAGAGACAGACGTAGAGGAAGAGAGGGAGCTGGACAGTTGAACTGAGCAACTCACTGAGCGAGCAAGCTGCAGGCAGGCAGGCAGATGAGTTAAACGTTCAAAAGGGGGCGGCACTGAGGGGGGCAGAAGCCGTGGCCGAGCGGGAAATTGCAAAATTAAGCAGAAAGAAAACAGCGAAATGTGAAAAATGCTGACGTCTGATTTGTGTCGACAATGCAGCAGCAACAGCAGCAAAAGCGCTTTTATTATGCATTATTCTTGTTGTTATTATTATTATTATT
This sequence comes from Zaprionus lachaisei, assembly GCA_018901815.1. Taxonomy (NCBI): domain Eukaryota; kingdom Metazoa; phylum Arthropoda; class Insecta; order Diptera; family Drosophilidae; genus Zaprionus; species Zaprionus lachaisei. The sequence continues at coordinate 6,277,655 of JAEIFI010000501.1, forward strand.
ATTTGCATGGGCCGATAATGCAACAGCAACAACAACAACAACACCAGCAGCAACTGGGAACTGCCAACTGTGAACTGCAAATGAAATGCATACACAACAAAATGCACATATAAATAAAAATTGAAAAATTATGTACATTATATTAAAAACGGCAAATAAACGACAAGCGGAAACGCGGCCATTTAAGTGGAAGTTAACATCCGTCCGACAATGGCGGCGGCCACGGCAATGAATAGCAAACATGGTCCTCCTCTGCCTCCGCTACCCTCACCCGGCTGCCAATGCCAATGCAGTTCCCCAACGTGGCTCTTGAAAATAAAATAATATTGCATTATTATTTGCGTATTGCCTCGGTGTGTGTGTATGTGTGTGAGTGTGTGCCTGCTCATGTGCCTGTGTGTGTGGAATATAATCGGACATTTCAGTTGTCATTTCATTGTCGTGTTTGTTGCTGTTAATGCAAAAATAAAAAGCCACCAATCCCCAACCAGCAGCCAGGCCTTCCTCTCCCTCTGTCCCACCCTCTGCCCCTCCTGCTTGTGCTGCTGCTGTTGCAACCACATGCGGATACCGCACGGCAACTGCGGGAGTCCAGGCTGGCTGCAATTTGCCCAACAACTGGCCACACTGGCCAGCTGCATCGCGCAAATTTCACGCCACATTTGTTCAGCCCCTCCAAGGGGCACAGCCAGTGCTAGAGCGGGAAGGTGGGTACAGGGGTTACAGGGCAGTCAGTTAGCGCGGCATGCAACTAAATTTTAATAGCGCTCATGATTTCCGAAAATTGAAAATAAATTAGTTGTACTATATCATTTATATAGTTGGTCATGCTAAAGTTTTCTTTTTGGTCGAGGGGATTTCCCCGTTTGCTGTTTGCATAATTAAGCTGCGCGGCATATCCTGCATCTAAATTGACATGCCGAGCTGTCCAATTGCGCTGCTAATGGAGAGAGAGAGACGGAGAAAAGGGGAGAGAGGGCAGCGAGTTGGTCAAGAGCCAAAATGCGTTGCACATGCAACTTTTATGAGTTCTTGCTTTGCCACATCCACCCGTTGTATACAAACTATAATGTTTGGTTTTTTAATATATTAGCTGTTTAGATAGCTGCAGAGGTCTGAACGAGATCCAGAGTAACTTACTTATTTCAATGAATTATTTTAGAATCTGTAAATAAAATATTTCGGATTTCCAGTAAAGTTTTCAAAGCTGTTAAAGAAGTGTAAACGAATAAAGTGAAAGGTTTCCTTATATATAGAATAGTTCTGCATATTTTGTTTATATTTATTATCTTTATAGAAGTGGGAAATCATCATGTCTTACATTTTTTAAAAGTAAAATAAAATCTCTAGAAATTTTATAAAGATTTTAAAATTTTGTATTTCATTAGAAACAAGAAAAAAAAAAAGAAGCAAAAATAAACAAATAAAAGAAATAAATACATCTAATAAACCTTCATTAATCGAAATAACCTGCACAAAATAAAGACTCATTAGATAAGTAACAAAATAGTACCAAGTTAATATAATGAAAGATTTCAGTACCACGATAAAGGGAATAAAACCATCCTACATCTATTGTACTTCAGGGCCTCATTGCTTGGTTTACCCAAAATGTTCACATATTCTTATCGCTTTGCATCGTGCCCAATTTGCTGGCACTTTCGGCTTTCTTTAGCGACAGTTACTGGGGCAGGGGTATGGGGTAGGGGGCGTGGCCAACATTCATTTGCAACACATTCCGTTCAATAAGCGAATAAACGAATTCGTTTGCTGCCTAATTAGCTGGGAATATTTAAATAATTCCCCATTTGATAAGCAGACAGGTTTCAACTTGAGCTGTCAGTTAGCGTTAAAGCGCCATTTTGTTTGCATGCCAATTGAGTGCGGACTAGCCCCTACCCCTACCCCATTCTCACCCCCTTCACATACTACGCCCCTGGCAGCATGTGCGACAAATGCCGGAGAAGAGCTAAATTATTGGCAATACGGTTTTTAATTTGCGCTCTTCGGACTGCAATTTGTGCAAATAAATGCAAAGAGTCAAAGGTTGTTGTCGCCGTCGTTGTTGTTGTTGCTCTCGTTTTTTTCTGTCTGTGATGCGGACAAACTTAATTGACTGTTGCAGTGCCTGCTCACCCCTCTGTCCTTCCCTCCTTTCACGCCTCCTGCCTTGTTGGGCTTTTCAAATTGTCAATTAAGTTTTATTTAATGACATTTGCCAGCGGCACTTTTGAGGTTATGTACGCAGCGCACAAAACTATGCAATGCTAATTGTAATTGCGATGCTCAGCCGCCATTTTGAAATGTATTTTTAGTTGAGGGGGTTGGCCTGGCAGGCAGGAGGTGGGGAGGGGGAGCGCGGAGGGTAGCAGAAACTGACAGCAATTTATGCAATTTTAGCTAATTAAAAATTAGCGTAGCGGCTACGAAATTGCGCAAGAAATATGCCGCCACCTGGCGGGCAACTCAGGCACTTTTCTCGGGCAGTGCTGGTGGGTTGGAAAGAGGGAAGGGGGGGAGTGAAGGGGCTACTCTTGTACGGTGTTCTGCTTGAGCTAAATTTTAATTAAACTTGCAGCACGAGTAATTAAAATTTGCTTTCTCGACTGAGAGCCTTCGCTTTCGGGCCTCTCAGCCAAATCAAACAGATGCCCCGGCCCCCTCCCTGTCACCCTGCGGGTAGGGTAACCCAAAAAGTCGCAATAAACAAATTCCCTGACATGTTTAACACTTTCCGCTGGCAAAAGCCAGAGAAGCCAGCGAAGCTATCTGGCCTTTGTCAGGCTCAACTCAAAGACAAAAGCAGTAGGCGTAAAGGCGGGGCGGGGCGGGGCGGTGCGGGGCGGTACAAACTTTGTGTAAATTCCATTTTCCATTTACCATTTACCATTTTGTTTTGGCGATTAGTGTCGCCCTGGCGAGGCGTGGCGGGTTGTTTCATTGTTGGAATTGTTATGCGGCCCATTAAGACATTTTATAATACTTTATGGCCAAGTGAAAATTTAACTAATGGAAGCCTACAGCGCGGCCAGCTGAAAGTGCCTCTGCTCCTTGCCTCCCCTTCCTTTTCTCTGCCTTCCATTTCTGCTCTTCCTTGGCATTGTGTTCTTATCAGAAATGCATAATGCGATAATTCGCAACATCCTGAGCGGCATATCAATTTCTGTCGAAAATAAATGCGAGTATTGTGAAGCACATTCACAACTCAATTATCACACACACTCTCTCACACACACATACACACAGCCAGCCAGGCAACCCCTTCTCAGAACGTTGCGGCACTGGGGGTTGGGGGTTGTCAGGCCGAGGGTGGCGTGATTTACGACACCCAGGCGGCGTCACCTGAGATTAAAAAAGTAAAAGAGTAAAAAGCTTGTTGAGGAAAATAAAAGAAAAACCCAAAAGGCGAAAGGAGAAAGGAGAACGGAGAAAGGCGAAAGGAAAGTTACTTGCCGGAGTGCAGAGCGAAATAAAGGCATTAAAATCACTGACAGGCAAAAGGATTGTGCCGCACACACACACACACACACACACACTTGCACACACAATGCGAACCGGTACAAGTGCCTCGAATTGGGCTCGTGCTTGGCTTTTGTTGTTGCCACCAAAAAGGGCAACGTCGACATCATTGGCACCATATGTTGTGTAATTTGTGTTATTGCCATATGAAGTCGCACCAGACACACACACACACATACACACACACTCGCACAGCACACACACAGGAACACAGCGAGACACTGGGCTTATTACACTGTGTGCGATATGTCACCTTTCCCTGTAGACATTTTCCTGAAATCGATATTTAGTTTTGAATTTTAATTCCAATTACCGCATAAAATATTGCATTGCACTTCATTTTAATTGAATTGCCCACACACACACACACACACGCACACATTGGCATTGACAATGCGTGTGTTTGCACATTGTCGCATGTGCGACACGCCCATTTTGGTATTCATATAAATTACTCAACTGGCGATAATTGCGGCCCATCAATCTTGAGCACATCACACAGCAAAATTGTCAACGCAAAAAGCAGTCTGACATGCGCTGCAAGCCAGCTTATTGCCCCAGCGGGAGGGGGCGGAGGAAGGGGTGTCTTGGGTAGGGGGGTAGAGTAGAATATGTAGTTAAGGAAGCTGAGAGAGGGAACCGCCGCGAATAGGCTTCATTAAGGTGCGTGCGCTCGTTATGGGTGGTGCATTAGTCAACAGATACATTTATAGCCTGTATCTACCATATATATGCACATGTGTGCAGATATGTATATATATATCTGATTGATTAAGTAGTATGTGTAAAATCACTTGGGGACTTAAGCTGGGAGTCATTAGATATCGAATTACTTCTCTATGCAATTTAGATTCTGCTTAAAAGAGTTAATATGAAGGAGAGTATTGTTGGATTATTGTGAATCCTTGGTTAGGTTTGGTGTATGTTAGGTACATTTATCTATAAGCTTGGGATTTGCCAGCTAACGTATTTGATTTCAGTTCATCTCAAAACTGTTTTACAATCCTAGTCTATAATACTACATCTTTTCCTTAACATAATCATACATAAGGTTAGTCTAAGCCTAACTCATCTTGGAAGCTTCACTTTGCTTGCAACACCTTATCAAATTTACCAAGAATAACACTTGATTTCTACTTCTTCTAAAGTGAACAAACTGTTTGTTGCAACTCTATGCAGATTTTAACTTGTCAAATGTCTTGTTCAAATTTAAGATGTTCTTATCCCTCCCTTTGTATATAGAATACACCACCTCTGTTATGTTGTGTTATGATAGTCTGCCTTAACCTCACTCTTTAGTCAGGGATTGGCACAAATGTTCCTTCGTTAGTTAAATTTTCTCTAGCATACTTAACAAGAAATTCTCCCTAACCTCATTTTTGATATAGTCTACAATACAAAAGCACTACAACACTCTTGGCAGTCTATCATCTGCCTGCTTGCCTTCCCCTGCCTCTGTCTCCTGTAAGCAAATCTTATCACGCATCTCAAGTCGGTCCCCACATCCCTTTCCCTCTCTCTCTTCCCCCAAACTAGCGACACGCACATCATTAACAAGGTAACTTCACTTGGCTCAGCTCACAAATTACTCATTAGAAAATTTGTGCGGCATCTGTGGGTGGCTTTGGTGGGTGGTCCACTTTCCACTGACTAAATTGCCACCGGGGCAGCAGCAGCAGCGACTTTCAGTAACGGTAAACACATGCGATAGTGGTATAACAACAACAACAACAGCAGCAGCAACAAACTACTCAGGCTGAATCCCGATTGGGGACTTTGTCGGCGTCGCAGACTGCGCCAAAAGTCAAATTTCGTAGATTGTAATAAATCAAATAGCAATTACACGAAATTAGGCATGTTTTCTCAATTTTGCACACACACACACACACTCGGACACACACAGGCACACACACTCGTCGAGGCCACATGAGGCAGCATTAATTGCAGCAGCTGGGCAACGGGAAACGGATAAACGGAACGTTCAACGCGGCGCGGCCGTTGCAAATTGCCTGAAAGGGTTCAAAATGGCAACTTGAACTTGTCTGTGGCAAAGGCAGCGACGCGGCCAGCAACTGCGTCTGCGGTGGTTGCAATGAAGTAACAGTTGCTCCGGGGATCGGGATTGGGAACTGGCATCTGGGAAATGGCTGTAGATGACGAGTGTGGGCGGCAGCATATGTGGCAGCTTTCTAATTATGTAAATCTCTCTTCATATTGTTGCTGGCGCTGCTGCTGCTGCTGTTGTTGTTAATATTGGTTAGTTGCAGCAACAAAAACAACAACTGAAACCGGCAACAACATGTTGCAGCTGGCCATGGTCGACAACAACGTTGAGACAACTGCGCCGACAGCGACGGACGACAACAACATGCAGAGGACTTCGTCGATGCGCAGAGTAGAAGATCGCAGTCGCAGTCGGAGTTGGAGTTCCTTGTTCCTTGGCTCTGGCATTGTGCGTGCTGCGAGCATATTTATCTTATTTCTGCAACGTTTTGGATTTTTATTACAAATCAATTGAAGCATCATTAGCATAATTTATACAAAGCGTTCGCTTAATGAACGATCGCATGGCGCGACTCTAAAAAGGAACGAAGCGAGCTCAACTGGACTGGACTGGACTGGACTATCTAGAGCCAGAGGGCAATTGGCTGCACCTTGGCAACTCTTGAGCCACGCACACGAAACAGATCAGTTGGGAACCGAGCACAATGTGATCGATATCGTGTTACAAAGTGGACTGAAATGGCGATCTGGATCGGTGAACAAGTTGCAAGAGCTGACAGGCTGAAGACACTAATGAAAATGATTCAAATATATAATATATAAAGTATAATTATAACAAAATTTAAATTAAAATATATACTATATGTAATTTATTTATTTAATGAACATTTAGAAGTTCCCAATTGAGGCAATTGAAATAAAGAAAATAAGAATTCTTTCCTTAACTCATACAAAAGTGAACAAGTTCAGAAAACTGACACTTGTGAAAACTTTTACTCCCTGTTGAAAGAGTTCGATAGAGTTAAGGTTATAACAACTAAGTAATTACAATTTGTCTTTGTTTATGGAACAATATTGAGGCTAACAACCTCAATTTTTATACTTAATTCTTTTAAAATTTAAAAATTGTACATATCCTAAAATAACATTTTTTGTGTTATTTATTTCCCAAATTAAAGTATAATATTACGATTTAAATCAGTTTCATTTCCATTATATAAGCCATTCCATTACATATACTTTTTAGACTTGAATGCCCGCAACAGATTTAAATACCTAACCCCGAAAATAATCAAACATAACCTAACAAGAGTTACAACTACTCAGGAGCAAGAACTACAAACACATTTCCGGGTCTATCGAATTAGTAGTTCAGCTGAACTAGCTGAAAGAAATCGTGTCGCGTTGTCAAGTAGTTCGAACCGTGAACCTAATCACGATCATCAGTCAAATTGTGAATTCGAATTCGAATTCGCTGCTGCAACTTGGCGGCGCCTCGACACAATTTCAGCTGTCGCTTGTCGGTCTTGCAACGGATTCGATACGATTCGTTTCGTTTCGATTGGATTGGCGTGGCGTGGCATGGCGTGGATTGGCTTGGATTGTCTTGGACTGTCTGAGGTTTGTCGTTGAGTGTGCGCGACAGGCCCGTTGTGTGGGCTTGGGCCACTTGGGCACTACTTGGGCACTGCTTGGAGACTGGCGGCTTGTCGCTTTCCTGCGCCCATATCTCGCACTGCGATCGGTCACGTAGCGCCCGCTGCATTTTCTGTGGCCAAATGTAGCGCCAATTGCTACGCATTTGCGAGCAGCAACCAGCCAGGCGCCTATAACAAATGCCAATCGTGTCGTGGATGACGCCGGCACTTGGCAGCGGGTGAGGCAGCCAGGGAGAAGGTAGCGGGAGCAGGAGCTGGACAGCAACGTTAGCGACGCCAGCGATATTTAATTGTTTCTGCGGCGGCAACTTATCGGGGAATTCCAATCGGAATTTTTAATTTCTGCAAGGCCTTCTGCGGCTCCTTGTCTGATGAATGTCACTGCAGAATGCATAAGGTCTCGTTGGATGAGTTGCTGAGCATGGTGGGAGGAGGGAAGTGGGGAAAGAGATGTTGCCTGCCTGCAGCTGTATGCAAATATGAGAGACAAAGGCCAAAGCAGCTTTGGGGCAGCCTCAGCCGTGGCATCTGAAAAGTTGGCCAACTGTAATTACCGGTACCCTCTGACCACCTCAGTTCCCCGTCCGACCGTTGACAACTTTTTCACACCTGTTCAAACAAGTTAATTAACAGCTCGCAAAACTATATATATACATATATAAAATATATACGACAAAAAAAGAAACAGACAAACAAAAAGTGATACAGCGAACACGGCACAGCTCGGCCCCAGCCCGAGCCCGAGCCTATGGGAAAGTTTCTAATTAAATGATTGTCATCTGCTGTGAGCGCGCGCGCCTGGACAGAACTCGAGAGAGAACTGAGCACTGACCACCACCAGCGAGTGGGGCAGCAACAGAAACTTTTGTCATTATGCAGCCGGCGTGAAAAAATAGTCAAACAACAGCAGCAACAACAACTGAAATTATTAGCCAAGATGAGGCAGATGCGCAATGAGGAGGCATCTGAATCCGTGCCATGGAGTTGAAACTTCGGCTTCAGCTCGCTGTGTGTGTTCCACTAGCAATGAGGTCATCATCATCGTTATCAACTCCATCATCATCATCATCATCATCATTGTCGCATACATCATCTGTTAATAAAGCAAGAAATGTGCAAACAGGAGAGAGAGAGAGAGAGAGACCCCAAAATGATATGTGGTATCCACTAAAAAATTTGCCTTTGCAGGCACTGTGTTGTTGCATGCTGCAAAATTTAGCAGCCTTGTCGCTTAATAAATATAACTAATGAAAAAGTTGTAAGCTTTGGCAGTTGTAGGGGGCAGGTGAGGAAGGTGGCGCCGACTCATAACATGCCATCTTAATTAGAGGAGAGTGGAATCTCTCTGCTATCCACACAGGTAATCAAGTTGCTCATGGGACTACAGCAGGCTGACTTCAGTGGGGATCAGGTTATTAGTTTTCCATTTTACGATGGGGAACTGTTGGCAAATCTTGAGAATTATTTATAATACAGAATTCTGAATTCATTTCAGCCATATACCTATGAAGATGGATCAGTAAAGGGATAATATTAACTAAGCATATATATTACAACTGGAAATAGAACAAGGAAGATAGGCTACCTGATCACTTTCGATCGTTCCAATACCAGTTGTATGTGAGAGAGAAATTAATAAATGTGTATATACAATATTATGTCTGATAAGTTAACTTAAGTGAAGTGGTAATTTAACCTATTTAAACTATTCAATTATCGTCCACACAAAAAGGTAATACTAATTTTAACTTATTTCACCAACTTACGACCTATTTTGAATAGGTTTTGACTTGCTTCTTATCCACAGTATTAGTTCGATTTCCTTAATGACTTTGACCTATTTAGTTCGTTTAATAAGATTTGAAATTTATAAAATGCGTTCATTCAAATAACTAAACATTCGGAATGTTTAAAATCAAAATGTTTAATTAAAGTTTAAGTCAGTTTATTAATATAAGTGTTATTGCAAATACCAATACCAAAGTTGTCGTAGGTGCTAATATACAATATATCAAAGATCCTTAGTACTTCATGTAGTTATTTATTCTGTTTACCATATCATTTTCCTTTCAAATTCAAGCTAATGCCTTGTGAACCTACAAATCGATGAAGGTCTTCACAATTCCATTCATCCAAGATAGAAAAGCCTACAGAAATCGATAAGATATTTGCTAATAGAATTCAATGAACTAATTTCATCTTTAAAGGAGTTCTAAGCTAATGTTCCGCGTTTAATCACCCTCTAAGTTGCCAAAGCTTATGCAAATGGTTGCGAATGCAACAAAGTTTCATGCTTTCCATTCATTTAGCTGAGAGCAATGTAGAATGAAGGGAGAAGGAAGTCAGCGGGAGAGCATATCTAGCAGAGAGGGTAAAAACTTTCGGGGCCAGTGCAAAATCGATGCATTTCGAATGGAGTCGAGTTCATTAAGCGAACGTTGAATTGCAGCACGCAAAAGTGAAACTTGCCAATCGCCAAACGAGCTTAATGTAGGGGATGTTGTAGGCGGGGAAGAGGGGACACGACACGAGCTGTGGAGGCGTGGTGGGGTACGAATGGACACTGATGCTGGCGAGAACTGATGGGACGAAGGGCGGAGCAGCGCAGCGAACAAGAAGAAACGACAGCGAAAGCAAATCAACCAAAAAAGGGTTAAAAAAGCAATAAATAAAACAAGCATCGACGGCGACAGCAAAGCTATTTGCCGGGTAAGGGTTAGCTGAGGGGGGAGCCGGGCAGGCGTAGGGGGAGGGGGTTGAGCAAGGCAAAGGGGGCAAGCTGCAACCCTGTGACAGGCAAATCGCCAAACGAATACCGTGGGGATGCTGCCGTCGCTGTTGCTGCTGCTGCTGCTGCTGTCTTCCGTCTGCCATCTCTCTCTAGCTGCTTGCTCTCTCCCACTCTCCCTTTCTCCCTTTCATTTCGCGTGTGTGTGCCATTTTCATTTTGTAAATTTGTTTTGCTTGTTCCGTTTGGCTTCATTTCCGCTTCCTTTGTCCTGCAACTCACCAATTTTAATGGGGAATGGCAAAAACAAGTTTCTTTCGCCCCACTGGCAGGGAGGGGGGGAGAGCAGGACAGGACAGAACGGGACAGAGAGCTGATGTCCCGCACCCAATCATATGGTGTCGATAAGAAAGTGCGTGTGAAAAGGGTTTGCAGGCTGCATAAATTTGAATTATAATATGACGTTGCTCGCCAACAGCAGCAGGAGCAGAAGCAGGAGCAGCTACTGGAGCTGGTCAGGAAAGGCGCTGTCTCGCGCTGTGTGCAATTTGTGTGCGGAAGATGTTCCGGCATATATTATGGAGATTTCTTTCTTTTCCGGACCGTAGTCCGTAGCACAGCCTGCCAATGCATGATATAGTAGCCTCGACTCATCTCGATTCGCATTCGTAATCGCATCCGTGTTCTCATATCCAATTGGGGATTTGCCTAAATCAAAAGTGCGTGCTTTTGAATTTATCAAGGTGCCAGGCTTGGTCTCCCTTTCTCTCTCCCTCCCCCTCAGTTTCTGCTGCTGCTGGCTCCGGCTTCCGTTTGTTTGTATTGCTAGGCTGCGGTTCGGACTTGGGTTTTATTTTGTTTGGCAAGCGTCGTGATTTATGACCTCGCAAGTTTTTGGCGTTTGCTGTGGGGACTCAATGCGTGCCAAGACTTGGATTAGGCATCCTGCTGAGCGGGAAATGCGAACTGAATGCAGGAGAAAGGGAGGGTCATTTCAATTCGTACACTTAGACAATTTGTTTGGTAGAGCGGGTCAACAGATGCGTGGCCAGCTTAGCCCCGCCTCGCTGCGCCATTTGGCGACCAAATGCGCAAAAACATGACACTTGGCGTTTATGTTAATCACCTGCGTGAAAGCATGGGCAGCTGCAACTCGCTATCGCCATCGCCATCGCCATCGCCTTTGCCATCCCCAACGCCTCATCCCCCATCCCCAATGCCACATCGCCATGTTCTACACCAATGTTGACAATGACAAATACGCACACAAGGCAGAGGTACAGACGGAGACAGAGACAGAGACAGAGTCTTGCCGGCCTCACTAATATATGCAAGAGGGATTTGCACTTTTTGGCTAGCGCAGGGAAAAGTGCAGCTAATGAGTTGAATTGAACATCGCTTGAGAACTCATTAAACGCACCATGCAGTCGACTACGTCGCTGATAATGATGAATTTCCATAAGTCGCCAAGACGCGCCAGCCACAGCCACAGCCACAGCCACAGAGAACGCAGAACTGAGAACGGAGAACGCAACTTGCACATTAATCTTCGCCAGACACGGTTCTCCTCGTCGGTCGGCGGTTGCCGCCTGCCATCTCAGCCAGTTGTGGCCATTATGTTGCTGTTGCTGTTGTTGCTGTTGTTGTTGTTGTAGCTCTGCTGCCTGCCTGCTGTTGTGTTGACATGCGTATGTGTTGTTAATTGCGAAAAAAGGATTACGACAGACGATGCGATGCGCTGCGAGTTGCCTGCTCGATGAAGATTACATGGCAGCGTTTAGAAAGTTGAACTGCCTCGAGATTAGCATATTTAGCAGGGAGAGGGAGTTTGGGGAGGGGAATAAATAGAGTTCGAAAGACAGCAAACAGATTGAGACTTCAAAGACTAAGAATACACAGGCATCTATCTAGATAGATGACTGACTGACTGACAGTGCTGATAGTATTAAGAAAGTGTACTTTGATAAAGCTATTCTTTATGGCATAAATAGGGTAAATAGCGATTTTCAGTTCTTATGTTCATTTAGATAATCTTTAGGAAACAATGTACAAGAAAACTAAGGAAGATTTGGCAAGAGCATGCCATGATAATTCCTCTCATATTACTACGCAAAATGTAGCGCAACTTGTGGCTTGGCTGGCTTTCAACTGTACTTGAAATAATGCAAGCTATCTCCGATTAAAGGATAACAACTTCAAGTATTAGTATATCACAAATAATACATACATAATAAACATACATTATATTTGAGTTTCACACAAGAAATTGAAATATTTGAAGAACTTTAACTGAGTTTACTCTTTGGAATGGACGAAGAGGAAGCATCTGCTCATGGACATCGCGGTCATTTAACAGATTGCTTACTCCTCGTTGAATGATCGGCTCTGTTTAGTTAGAAACCACTTTTGTCAGGCTAGGTACAAAAGACCGCCTCTGGTCGCAGTACCGCGCCTGAGAGACTTTTCTTCTTTTTTAATAATAATATTAACAAGTTCATTCTTTATTTAAAAATCATATGCAATGCTTTCTAGAGCTAAGCTCAAAGATTGAATCCTAATCAGACTTCCTAATTACAGAATATACATTAGTCTACATAGTAACATATGTTATAGTTTACTAAGCTAGATGTGCCATAAAGTGACAGCCTCAGAATGTACTCTTAGATTGCCCAACAACCATTTAAATACTGTCTGATCCGACCTCATGCCATATAGATTGCAGCATAGCTAGTTAACCAAGTATTCTCCAATCTTAAGCCCAAGCTATCAATGGGTTTTCCTATTCCTCTCCCCTTTCCCCAAAATCTCATCATAATTTACAACGTGTTTAAATTGCGTTCCCTTCGAGAGGCCATTTGGCACTCCAGACACACACTTGAACGCCGCTCACGCCCGCCCATAATTAGCCGGGTTGCCCATTTAGAGGTTTGCTGGACCAGGCGGACCAATCCAGAGACGTAGGACAGGGGACAAGGGACAAGGGACGTGGGACGAAGCATTTTGGGTACGACATAAATCGTGAGGCCGAGCGTCGTTTGCAATTAGCAGCTCGACGATGTCGAACTCTTAATCAAAAGTATTGAGACCCGAAAGAGTGGTACTTTTATGGCGCACACTAGCACACACCAGCACACACACACACAGACAGCTAGTGAGAACAATGCGATAGAGAGACAGAGAGAGGGAGAGTAGCAACAACAAGGACAACAAGAACAACAAACATGCGGATGTCCTCTGACACTTCCTGTTTTTCTTATTCACTGATTTTTATTCGCTGTTTGAGGATACGCAAATGACCCATTTGGGGGATGTTATTACTACAACAACAACAACAACAACAGCAGTAGCAGTAGCAGGAACAACAACAGCAGTAGCAACCCAACGACTTGTACCGCTGCCTCGACCCGTAACCCCCCTCGACGCACTTGGCTTGGCTTTGGCATAACGGCACATGCCAAATGGGCATATAAAAAGGATAAAGAAATTATTTTCACATTGAATACACGAGCGAGAAAGAGAGGGTGAGAGAGGGAGGGAGAGAGCGGGGTAGGACCCCTAGTCGGACTAAATCCATTGATGTAATTTTTACAATGTTGCGTCTTGAGTTTGCTCTCTCTGTCTCTCACTGGCGCCGCAGCGAAACGAGCGCGCTGGGAGTTGTTTTCTCTGTGTGTGTGCTATTGTTATTGTTGTCCTCGTTGTTGTTGTCGTTGTTGTTGTTCTGCCTATTATGACGAGAGCTTTCTTATTGTTTAATAGTTGCTCACTCCTTGTTGCTGTGGTCAAAGGTTGCGCATACGCCACGTGGCACGTCTCGAATTCGCGCAAAGTCAATGTGGAAAATTGCAACGCGTGCCAATAATTAAGTTGCCCAGCCCCAGCTGACAACAAACCCTTTACCCTCCTCCTCCCCCTCCCCAGCCTCCTTGGCGTGGCATCAAATTGCAAGTGCTGCTGCAGCAGTTGCTGCGCCTTTGTTGGCGGCGTGGCAAAGGGGATTGGGGTTGCAAAAGAAGACGAACCTTTCAGGTTTTTGTGTGCAGCCTGCTCAGCTACGTAGTTCATCCTGTTCGTACCATTGTGAGCGACTATTGTTGTGGGTGATTGTTGTTGTTGTTGCTGCAGTTGTTTGCTGGCGTTGCCTTGCGTTATATTTCGCCCGCCCTTTGTTGTTGCCTGCCGCCTTTGTTTGCTATTCTAAAAATTAAATGCACAAAAGGCGGATTTTATTTCATCAACAAAACGGGAAACGGCAGCTTCTGTTGTTGTTTGTTGTTAAGCATCGCCCACGCAGCACCAGCAACAAAAGCAACAACTACAACAACAGCAACAACAACGTATACAACGAGCAGAGCAGGAGACATTTTTTGCGCTTGGCTTTTGTTGCAGTCGTCGTCGCCGTCGTCGTCGTCTGTGTCCTGCACAACCCTCTGCCTCATCCCCTTTGCCTACTTCTCACCCGGCAAACCACAATAAAAACAACAAACGCTCTAGAAACAGACGTTCCACTCAACGCAGCTGAGCTCTCTCGGCTTCACCCCTTCTCCTTCTCCTTCTCCTCCTCCTGCTGCTGCTCCTGGCTAGTCCTGCATTTCATTCATTTGAGCGAGTCTTGCACAAAGGTAGAAAACTGCTAAAAACTGCTGCGCTCTGCATTGTTTTCATTTGTGGCTCAGGCACAGCTTCACCAGCTACGGCAAGGGATGTCCCCTACCTCTCCCCACCCTCACCGTATACTGCGTGTCCTCTCGGTTTGCTCTGCCAGGCGACTTTCACATTTTTTTCCTAGTTCGCTCGTTGATTGCGTACCTGGTGCCCCTTTGCTTTCCTTTCCTCTCCTTCCCTTCTGGCTGCATTTGAATTTGTTGGGAAACATACGCTAAACGTGCTTGGGCCATGATAAATTGTAGTTTATATACGGCATTCTGCCCGGACTACGCCAGCATATTTCCCGAATGTCAAATAGTTTCACTAGGCAGCACTTTTGCCATCTCCGTGTGGATGCGGCTGTGATTCCATTCGCATTTGTGAAGGCATTAATTGTTTGTCAATATTATCCTGTTGTAGAACCTTTAGATAATGTTTGTATCTTAACAAACCAGAAACTTAGTTAGTATTATAAGCAAATGTTATTATTATACTATTTAGTAGTAAACAGCTGAATTCTGAAGATGTTAATCAAAGCACTTAAAGAAGATTGTGATCTGAATTTAAATATGGTTGTTGAAGGTAAACTTAGACTACAAAATGTGATTCAATCTTAGATGGAAGGTTGAATTTACATGATATAATACATATAGAGTGGAAGGTATATCTGTATCTGTGCTATATATAAACCTTAATACTAAACTAACTACTTAAAGCAAATTAATGATACTATATTCAATACTCTGCACATCTCTCCCCACTTGTGTCCCTCTTAGAGCACCTCTTAGTATGAGTACCTCTCTTGCTGCTCCACTTTCCCCTGCCTGCTGCCACACGCACTACAGCCCAGGATAACAGAGCAAACTAGGCGCACTCAATGTTCCGGCTAGAACCCGCCGACGGGCACTTAAGTAATTGTAACTACTTGGCCTGACTGATATTGCCTATTTCACAAATTATTATGAGGCCCATTTGGAGGCACATTCAGTGCCCCCTTTGCAGTCATTCCCATTTCCGGCAACTGTGCACGGGCTCTCGACTCCGTCCTGTTGTTCTTGTTGTTGTTGTTGTTGTTGTTCTTTACGCCTGTTGTTTAACGGCTTGATGCCAAAAAACGACGACGACGACGATGAGGCCAACGATGGCTGCCAGCCTCATCGCATTCAATTATTTGGGCATTGTGTTTTCCTCCTTCATGTATTCTGTATCTGTATCTGCGTCTGTCCGCCTGCCACCCTGCCCTCCAGCCTCCCTGTCTATCATCATGTGTCTGTCTCGTTGTCTGCCCGTAGGCCAGGCGGGTGGTGGTGGTGGTGGGACGGAACTGCTGCTGCTGTTGCGGTGCGTACGCTGGAGTTTAATCTTATCAGCGTGCTAAGATCACCCGCTTCCCAAAAACTACTTCATTTGACTCTCGGCTGGCTGGGACGGATGGGAGCGAGGACAGACGCATTTGCCGGTGAGTGCGAAAGCGTATTGCATAATTTCACAATTTTCCATTTGATGCTCGTTTCGTGCCGCCACCGACGCCGACGCCAACGCCAACGCCGTCGAGATGTTTGTCTAATCAACTGTCATTTGTTTGACGTTTCCCTGAGGGCAGCAGGCAGCAGGGACTCAACCGGGACGCAGCCAGGACGCAGTGCACATCGTCGCCACTCTTGTTGATTACTCTGCGGGTTGCGGAGGACGAGAAGTCGCCCCGTTTGATGGCAACAAAAAAGTTAAAAGCCCAAACGCGTCACTCCCCTCGTCTCTCTCTCTCTCTCTCTTTGCCACCGCTCCCGGTGACAATGACAACAAAACGTAAACGCAAAGCCAAATGTTGTTTTCAGTGAATTTGATGACTTTTATGTGCGTTTAGACAAGAGATCAGACGCTTAAGATGGCCATGGGGTTGCCGGTTGTTCAGTTGCTCAGTTGTTCTCGGTTGTTTGCTTGTCGCTTGTCGCTTGTTTGGCTTGTCTCACTTGACAGTCACCAGTTTGCATTGTGTATTGTCGCCCATTGTGCGCGGTGACCGCGTCAATTGGCTTAAGGCGCTTAAAATGATTTCTAATTGGCACTGGGGCAAATCTGAATAATCATATCTGTATAATAATGTAGTTTCATCTGAATTACAATATCTGCATAATATTCAAAGTCTAAGAGTGACAAATTATTATGGAAGCAGTCAGACGCAGTCAGGGCAGGTAGCTGAATAAAAATGCGACATAGGGTAGACTAATTAGGCCTAGGGAATGCGTAATAAAGTAGTTTCAAGGTAACATTGGCAGAATCTAACGAGTTTAAACGATTTTTACTAGTTAGCTATATATTAGAGTATTGTGATTATTATGAAATTTGCATAACGTATGGTAGATATCGTTTAAGTTCGATTTGTGGAGTTTGGTGGCGATAGTTTGCAAAATATCATTGTAAATAGGAGAGTTCCTATGTTGACTATATGATAGTTTGTTTTATGTACGCAGTACAGTACCACATTTTATTTTAAAAAGATTATATTGCAACCGTCGGACAAGAAATACAACTAAATTAAAACAATAGATGATAGACCAATGATGCCAAAGTCTGACAATTTGTTTGGAGAATAACTGTTAGAATAGAATAGTTAGGTATATGGAATAGGAATGGTACTAAGAAAGAATCTTATGTCTATATCATGAATAATGTCGCAGCTAAGACAAGAAAGTTTACTAACTAACCATAGAGTACGTCTAAAGACGGTAGATTAATTATGTCAAGGTCTTACAATTTGCATAGGGAATACCTGTTCAAATAGCCTAAAAGTAGCATAAGAAATAAAGCAGTACCAAACATTCATTTCTGTAAAAGGTATATCTTGAATAATGTCACAAATAACACGATACTTCCAATGTTATGTACAATAGCATATATGTATGTCTATATTGGTATGAAGTAGAACTGCAGTTTCTATTTAAGTTTTAGCCAACTTCTTCTATGCCTTATGAGTAAGAGAGTACCCTCCATTATGCTAAGCCTCTTTCTGTTTGTGAATTATAAACTTGTTAATCATAAAGAAAGTGCACTGCATTGAACCCACTGTCCCTATTGTCACTGTCTATGCTTAGAAGATGTTTTCTAATTGCTCAACATTTCGCACTATTGTTAAGTTCGCTTTAATATAGTGTTTCTCTTGTTTTTTGGTTATTTCTTTTTGTTGGACTGTGTGCCATAAATTCCAATTATGTCAAATGTAATATTTTCATAAACACTTTCGCCAAGACAGCGTTAAGAGTGCGAGGCGTAATAAATCTTTTGGCTCAGCCCGTTGGGCCAGTTGGGTCGGTTGTTGAGTTCGTTTCGGGGGCTAGGGTTTTGGGCTGGGCGGGGTTTTGCTTGGCAGTGTCAAAACGCGCAAGTGGGACAATTAATTAACGCCTCATTAAAACAAAGTCGCCGTCGCAGTCGCAGTCGCAGTCGCAGTTTTCTCTCGCTCACTCGACAAATGTGGGAAAATGCCTTGGCCAGGTAGGCGGAAGACTCACATGCAGATGACAGTGGGGAAACAGTGGGTAAGGTAAACGAAAGGTAGCCCGGCTTAGAGCCTGGTCACATAACGGTACGCCGACTTATCGACGGCTTAATCGGGCTTGGGAACGGGCTAACTGCCTCACGTAATGGCTCGATAAAGAGCTGGCAGTGCAGACTGGAAGTCAACTCCCAGTTGGAACATTGAAAATCAGCTCGAATTGCCATTAAGATTTTCGGGCCAATGGCGAAAGTAGATAAGCGCGTTGGCAGTGCAAGGATAATGCAGAGAGAGAGCAACTTCTCCTCCACCGTCTGCTCTCCCCAGTGCCCTTGTGTTACCTCGGCCAAAATGAAGTTGTTTTGTTTACCACGATTGGTGTGTACCACGATGTAGCCTCACACAGAGAGAGTGGAGGGGGAGAGATACTCTACGGTGGCAGTCTCAAAGGGTTGCGCCACAGCCCCTCGTATTCCCTTGGGCGACATTTTGCGTTTTGGTTTATGCGTCAGACGCAAAAGATGCCGTCGTCATTGTCTTGAGTTGCCCCTTGATGCGCACTGGGCTTGCCTCCCCCTGCTTCTCCTCATTCTCCCCATTCTAAGTCCCTGTCTCCCTTGCTCTACGTATAAAAAATTGCATTTTTAATTATCAGCAATGCGCCCGCAGGTTAGAAAACTAATTCCAAGCAACCCTCAGTAAGTTCGTCCTGCAGTTAAGTCACTTCTTCCCGTCGCAGCTGACTCTCCATCTTCCTGGACTTTGCCTCACCTGACGCATTCGATTTGACTTGTAGAACATGGCCAATTATTGAACTTCTATGGTTGAAATTTGCATAAAAAGGTGCTCTAATTGAATACGCCTCGACTTGGGACACTGATCCACTGTTGTCCCCATTCCCCCCCTCCTGGTTCCGTTGAAAGGATTTCTAGCCCCGCAGGGAGAGCTGGGGAAAATTAAAAAACTGCTGCCTGGCCTGGAATGGCCATAATAAGAAATTCAAATAAACCGCGCGCTGTCATCTTAAGCTATGCCACGCCTCCTACTCTGACGCACGCCTCCTCACAGCCCCGCCCCCCAATACCTTTGTGGCTGTTTGCGCTGCTCAGCTCCATTGTGGGTTTTGCTAAACTTGAGCTTAGCAGCTTTGCCGTCGTCAGAAATGGCTACTGCCCCAGCCGCCACTTTTACCATGCCACGCCTTCCCCCCCTCTGCCTTCCTCCTTCTCCCTGAGGCAGCCACATCCCGCCTAGCGCTGCCACCGACCCGCATTTGTCGTCGTTCTCTGTTCATTCTGGTCCTTGTCGTCCTCTTCGCCCATTCGCATTCACATTCCCTTTGCCTTTGCTCCGTTCCCCTCCTGCCTGCCCTGCCTCGCTGCCTGCTCGCGTCTCGCGCGTCCTTGCGCACTTTCCAGTCGACAGGATTTCTCAAAGATAAGGGAATTGCTCTGTCAAGTAAAGTGATATATGGTCCGAAAGGACTTCAATTTATACAATTTCTCTTATTTTTTCCGCTACTTTTTGCGTTTTTCTGTATGTTTCTCTCTCCGTTTGCTGTTTGTTGCCTTTTTCAGTTGCCATTGCCGTTGCCTTTACTCTTGTTGTTGTTGTTGCTGGCTTTGGTGGTGCTGAAGTCGCTGGGAGTGGGAGTGGGATTGGGATTGGGAGTAGAGTAGCGTAGAGTGGAGTGGGATGTCTGTTTCGGGGCTGATGCTGCGTTCCTCTCGACAAAAATGCGAATATGCGAGTTTAGTTTATTTTTGTGCTTTTAGACAATTTTCATTTATTTGCCAGAGAGTTTCCCTCTCTCCCTCTCTCTGTCTCCCGCTTTTCCTATCTCCCGCCTGGGCTGGGGAAAAAAGCAATACGTAAAATGAGAAAATAAGAAAACAAGAATTCATGACCTTCGGTATGTGCTATAATTTAATACACTACGACTAACATAACAAGTTATTTGGCTTTATTTCTGTCGGCTGGCATAAGTTGCGGCCCGTTGTGAGTTAAGAGCAGAGCTGGCAGAATCCTTTTTCTGGAATGTCGGCGTAAGCGAAAGTCTTTGATTAGCTGAGTAGTCGTGGAAGAAGATTATGTTTTATGGCACCAACTGGGTAGGGTACAATGGAGAAACTCTGTTGAATAGTTCATTTGCTGGAAAGTAGAGTAAAGCAGTCAGTTACGAGTGCCAGTAACGAGTGCAAAGCAATGAGAAGCGAAAGTTGAAAAGAAGTTTGATAAGTCTTTGATTGCATTTGCTTAATTTGACGAATAGTTTCTCCATGAGCTACTCAACAGTCCAAAGTAACGAGTACGAAATAACGAGTAAAATGCAACGAATAAAAAGTAACGAGTAATGTGTATGACAATGTTCGATTAGGAAAGCCACCTTCTAACTTTTAATTTGTGATTGAAATAAGAAACGATTAGTTTAAAAGGAAGTAACGAGTGCAAGCAGCGAGTAAAGAGTACATATCATAGAATGTTTGATGAAGCAAATTCTTAAGTGCTTTTTGATTGAACTTGACGAAGTAGAGCTGACAAGTTAATGGCGACTAACGAGTGCATAGTAACGTAAAGACAGAGACAGAAATCTGGCAAGTGTTTTATCAGCGAGTAGCCAGTTGGAATATTCTATTGCATTTGACATAGAGAGCCCATAAACTAAAATTTTGGTAACTGCATACAAAGCATAGTACATATATTTAATAGTTTCAAAATATAAAAGTTACTTGACCCACTCAGCGTCTTTTGAAACAACGAGTAGCGAGATGAGATATCTAACTATCTCCAGGGTAAAAGCAAACCAATCTCGACTCATTGCGCCTAAAGAACAACTCTTAAAGCTAATATGCTCATCAAATTGTGACGCAGTCTGTGCACAGTCTGTATTTTAATAGACTTTTATGGAATTATATAAAGAAATTAAATGGAATACAAAATTGCTTCAGTCTGTGTGATGCGGCGAGACAGAAAATATGCATTTTAATTTTAATAAATAAGACAAAATGGCGTCCGCGCAGATTTATGCGAGGCTGAGGCGCCGTCGATAACCGAACTAGACGACAATGGCGGGAGAGAGCCAGAGTGGAAGGCAGCAGAGACGGGGCAAGGAAGGTGGCTGTGGAACCAATCTGGCAGGCAAAGTGAAGCATGCGAGTTGCAGGCTAAACTTCAAATCTGGCACAAAATGAATAACTTTGCAAGTGAATGGCTGAATGAATGGATGAATGAATGGAGTGACTCGCTTGGACGCAGCCAAAGACGCAGCCAAAGCCGAGCCAGAAGCTGTCAAATGCAGTGCCGAGCAACGTGGCCTGCGATTGACGGACGCATTGTGTGGCAAGCGTTTTGAGGACGCGCAACAGGGGCCGCTGTGCCCCCGCGGTGCCCCCGCTACCCACTACCCGCTACACGCTGCCAGTTGAGGATGCTGCAGAGATCACCCGTTCAAATGCGGGGGTGGCTTGTCCAAGGTTCGATGGGAAGCGAAAATAAGGCAGTCAGCTAGAAACAGAAAAACAACACACACACAAAGGCAAATACACAGACTGGCACACACACACAGGCACACACACTCAGCGTGGCACACTCAGTTTCGCAGACGGCGAATTTGCGTTAAATTATAATTAGAATTTCTTTTTTATAGGCAATCACGCGCATATGTGTGCGTGCCTCTGTCTGTGTGTGTGCGTGTGTTGTTGTTGTGCGTGTGTGTGTGTGTGTGTGGGCGTGTTACGTCTGCCTTTTGTTGTTGTCGCACTGGCGCTGGCTCTGGCGCTGTAATGTGTCCTTGGGGCGTCATTTAATTGCTTTTACCAATTTGATTTTCAAGTGCCATTAAGCCCGCCACGCCCCCCGCCCCACTCCACTGCGCTGTCTCTTCAGCAGCCCGCATGTGGCAGAAAGTGAGAGCGACGCGCAGGCTGCTGGTGCTGTGGCAAGTGGAAATGGAAGTGAAAGTAACGCGCGTGCTTCAATTAATTGGAAAATGAATGAAACTTCCCTCTGCTCACCCCCTGCCCTCCCCTCAGCTCCTACACTGCTGCCCCTGCTGCCCCGGCCCAGCTAGCGTTGCATTGTCTATTTTGGGCCAACGGCGGCTCAATGAAAATGCAACGTGTGACAGTTGCAGCAACTGGCAGCTCGGCAAAATGCCTCGATCTGTGCCCAGTCCTGGCCCTGCACCCTCCCCCGTGCCCTGTGCCTCCCCAGGCGCATAATTAATCGCGTATGTGCGCGCCGCGCAAAATTATTAATTGCCACAACTGGCAACTGTCGCCATGTTTGTTGCCACAGCCACAAGGAGCAGCAGCAGCAGCAGCGGGAGGAGCAGGAGGAGGAGGAGGAGGCAGCAAGGCAAACCTGACGCTGTCGTCGCTTTGCATTTTGCGCTGAAATCTGCCACAGTCCTTGCCACACAGTCCGTCTGTGGCTGCCAACTCATGTCATAAGTTGCATGCAACATAGCGGCTAATTGTTAGCAGCTTCCCGCCGATCCGACAATCCGCCGATGCTTATTAATAGAAAATTGAAGCAATTATCAGTGCGAGAGCGAGACAGAGAGAGAAAGAGCAAGAGAGAGAGAGAGAGGCTGTGTGGCAAGGAAATCGCATGAGTAATTCTGCGCCACATGCGACCCCAGATGACAAAAACATGCAAGCACAACAAGGGGCATAACAAGAATTATAACTAAGTAGAAGCAGGGGGAGAGAGGCAGAAGGAGAGAGAGGGAGACAGGCAGAGAGAGAGAGAGAGGGGGGAGATCGCAATGCGCATCGTTGCATTTCGCATGAAATTAATTACTTTTGGCACTTTTCATTGAGCAAACATTTTCGTCGTTGCCGTCGTCGTTTCTGGCTTGTTTTCCTTTTTGGCGGTTTTTCCTTCTACTTCTTCTTCTTCTTCTTCTTTTTCTTGTTCTTGCTGTTGTTGTTTCATTCAGCGAGTCGAAATGAAAAATTGTTGCAAAAATTAATTACGCGCCAAACGCAGCAAACAGCACCGCAGGCAAAGAGAGGAGACAGAGAGGAGACAGCATGAACAGCAGACAGAGACAGCAACTGTGGCAACTTTGACAGAGGGAGGCAGGCAGGTTGGAGTGGGGCGACTATCGTCATCATTGGCGCACTTCAAACACCCGCCCAACAGGCCAATCCACTCAGCCAGTCTCTCACTCACTCACTCACGCATTGACTCATTCATTCATTCATTCATTCATTCATGCATGCATTCACTCGCCTCATCTAATGACGAGGCATCCAACCGTTCAGTCATCCATTTGTCCATGCAGACATCCATCCATCCAGCTCTGGCCTGGCTCTGGCCTGGTCGGCGTTTTCAATGCCAGACGCAAAGAGCAGGCTAATTAAAGTGGTGTCCACCCACAAGTTGGGCCTGTTTCCGGCACTGGCAACGCAACTTCACGCCGTGTGTGATGTCTCTCTGTCTGTCAGCGCCTCGCACTGCCAGCCTGCACTGCAGGCGGCGGCACTTTTGTTTTGCTCCTCGACTCGATTTGAGCGGTTTATGCGATTTTTGTGGCCCTCTTCGAACGCAGCGTTTACCAAACCTATTGGCATACCAATGCACCCTACACCAATGAGGTGTTGCGTTTGAGAGAGACAGTTGGGCATAGTATGTTAGGAAATAACAATGTGAGGAATAAAGTGGTAGTCAATGTTTCCTATAATCTGTTCTTACAGAACTGCATACCAGTTAAGTCTAAGATTAATTTTGATTATGTACTTATAGAGTTACTATGGTTTCATATTATTATATTAAATATAAAATATCAAATTAGTAAAAAAAGTGAAAATATATTGAAATATATATATATATATTTTTTTTTTTTCGAAATCAATTTTTATTTTTTAATTATTGTCTAAAAACAAACCATTATTATTTTTCTAAGTTCTTCCCTACATATCAATATAATGCGACTGGCTGGAGGGTCCTAGTGCAAATTTCTCGGGGCCCCTATAATTGCCTTGCTTTATAATACAGTATGTAGGTTAGTTAATTAAACATTTTAAACTTAAAACAATTACTCGATTATATTTTGGCAAAATCATCAAAAAGTATTTTATTTTCCTGTTTCAAGGGGCCCCTGGCAAGCGGGGGCCCTTGTGCACCACACACCTGCACATGCCTCGCTACGGGCCTGATGGCATTCACATTTATCTTAAAGAAGACATTCTTAATTCGACTTTTAATTGTGTTTAAAAAGAAAAACAACATTTCTTCTTGTTCAAAATCTTGCTAATATAAACTTAAACTTTCTCTTGTTTGTTCAAGCCACAGTGTCACATTAACTACTGAGAACTAATACTCTTTCTTCTACCACTTATTTGAAGTTGTACTTAACATATTGTATATTGCTTGAATATTTACAGTAACCCTGGCTAACTTAGGCGTGTCCTATGGCTGGCTATACCCTGCAAGTCTATATTATTTAACGATGGACCGCCGGCTCACATTTCTATTAAGACTTAAGACCTCAGTTGCATGCAGCAACACTCTCTCACACTATCTCTCCCACTCACTCCCATGCCCCCCTCTCTCTCTCTCTCTTTCTCCCACTGCGCGGGCATAAAAAGAAACCTTGGTAATAATTATATTTTAGTTTTATGGCCTGCAAAAGTGACCGGCCCACCAAAAATGGCCAAGTGTCTGAGCTGCAAGGGCAGGGTTGGGGTTGAGGTAGGGGACGTGGAGGGGAAGCTGCCGTGAGTGGAGCGCCATAAAACACAAACTGTTGCACAAACGACACCTAGACGGGATTGGTGGTCGTGCGGCCAGAGAGAGTGTCGGACGTGTCAGAGGCGATGCGAGTTGTGTGCAGAGTTTATTAAGAGCGGAGGGACGGGGCTAGGGGGGCATTGAGTGCTGCGAGGGCGGATTGGCAAATAATTCAAACAAATTGACAGCCGCACATTACGCAATGGAAACTGCAGCGCTGCACTTTTGCCATGGTGTCCACCATGCGAAACCCGACGCCAGCAGCAGCAGCAGCAGCAGCAGCAGCAGCAACAGCAACAGCAGCTGCAACAGCAGCGGCAGCAACAACATGCGCAGAGACAAATCTAATTGCCGAATGCAGTCGATGGCAGAGTGCAAAATCATGTCAACAGCAATTTTCCATTGTTAACAGCCCAAGGAGAGCCAGAGAGGGAAGGGGGGGGATGAGTGAGAGAGCTAGAGAAAGAGAGAAATATAGAGCTGAAGCAGAGGGAAAGATCTTGAAGGGGCGTAAGTGCTGAGGATGGCAGTGCGTATACTTGATTATGGTTTTATTAGCACGGGGTTGTGTCTTCTCTGTAACTGCCTTTGGCATTGCTCGAGCTAATTTCGAAGAAAATGCTTGGCACTTCAATTTGAAAACTAAGTAAAGCCAATGCTCTGTCTCGCTCCCTTCCCCTTCCCCCACAAGCCTCTTCGAGTGGCAGCACAGATTGCCACGTACAACTTAATGCGGTCTAAGTGCAATAATATTACTTTACTTCATTTATTTTGCGCAAAAATATCACAAAGATGTGACAGTCGAGCAGAGAAAGAAGAGGCAGAAGCAGCCGAAGAACAAGCAGAAGCACCACAAGAAAAAGAGGAAGAGGAAGATGACGACGACCGCAGCCACTCCACGAAGAGATGCTGCTGCTGCTGCTGCTGCTGCTGCTGCTCAGCACGCAATAATGATGATGTCATTGTCAATGGAAGCAGCAGCAGCAACAACAACAAGCAGGGTTGTCAAAGCAGAGCAGAGCAGAGCAGAAGAGCAGCAGATGTAACTGAATTAAGCATTAAGTGCGGATATATAAACAACCCCACCGAAAAATGTTGGCGTGGGCTGGCGACGACAATGACGACGACGACGACGACGGAGCGAGCAAAGTTCGTCTTAAAAACGGAAGGAAGCATAAAATAAAATGCAACAGCAGCAGCAGCAACAGCAGCAGCAACATCAGCAGCAACAGCAACAACATCATCTGCAGCAGCAACATCATCGTCAACAATAACAATGCAGCTTGACTTCTTATACAATATACATATATCTGTCTTTATTATCTTGTTGCCTCCCTCACTCTTCCTCTTTCTCTTTCACTCTCTCCCCCTCTGTCGATGCAGTTGGAAAATATTCAAGGATTTTGCGAAATTATTGCGACTTTTATAATTTTGCCCACACACTCTGCAGAATTTGTTGACATGCGCAAAATGTTGCCCAGGCAATTGTCGTTGAATTTGTTAGTGCTGCAGCGTTCAATTCGATATGTATGTTACTACTCTATATATATATATATATATATATATATATATATATATCTATCTATATATGGGTTTATGTATTCTTTTGTAACGGTGTTAGCCACACATCTGCAATGGGTTAACAAATGCCTCACTCGACCTCGTGCAGCTCACTTTGCCAAAAGGGGCTGGCACGCTGGGCGTGGCCATTGTCTTCGAAAAGACTTTATGCATCGCCATCCTGGCTGCCTGTCAATGGGCAGGCAAAGTTTTTGGAGCTCTGCAGTGGCATGCATTAAAATTGATTGCAAATCGGTGGAGTTGCATTTCATTTCTATAATTGATTTTAATGCCGACTTCATTTCCTGATGTTTTATATTCGAATTGCATTTTGAAAGGCTTGACTTGACATGTGGCAGGTTTTAAATGGAAGTACTAATTATCTTCATATTCAGCCCGTTTTTTCTATAAGTACCTTAAGGTAATAATGATTCTCCTGTAATGTAAGGAAATTTTAATTTCAAATCGATTTTTTCTAGTAATACCTGAAACTAATAATGTTTTCTTTCTAATAAAATACATATTGTAGATAACATGAAATGCTATATTTATTATAAGTATATTTGGAAAATAGCATCGTTTTGAAGTGAAACCCCCGTATTTTACTCTTTACTTTCCACCGAATAACGTAGGGAACATTAAAGCCACAAACAGTGCTAAGTTTGGTTACGATTCTTGATTAAAAAACAAACTTAAGTTGATTGGTGTTCAGTAAGAAACCTTATATCAGTCAAAGGGGACTTCTTTCGACTCTTTTTTTGATAGAAAGGCCTTCTCTGAGCACCAAAAAGTATTACTGATCAAAAATATAATATATGAAAAGCTTCCTCCTCCAGCCTGTACACACCTTTGTTACTACTAATGTGCGATTACTCAATGTGCCAGCAGGCTGAAGTAACTCAATAATGTCTGCATTGAATTCCCCCACAATCGGCCACTTGAAGCGGGCCTCTTGAAAATCTGAAGCGTAGCACATAATCTGATCAGATCGTTTAATCTGCATTGGAAATCATTATACTCATTTAAGTCAAGCAGGCAAGGGAAACTCCAACGAGCAGCGCCCGCAGCAGCAGCAGCAGACAGAGCGGACAGCTGCCTCCTTCTACTCCTCCACACACATTTGGCGGTGCCCGAGTGAGGTACTCTGGTGCTGTGGTACTCTGCTGTAGTCGGTATAGTCGTTCCAGTTTTGGCAGACTATAATTTATGCCCGCCGATTGTTTCGAGCACACATTCGCACACTTCACAATCTGTTCGAGTTACATTTTTATTGACAAATTGCGTTGATTTTTGCGCTTGTCTCGTTGACTGCTGCCGGCATGAGGGTAGCCCCGGGTACTCCACCCCCTGCCCACTCTTCTCCTGCTGCTGTCTAGCAGTCTGTGGCCTGTGTCAATGGCACTTCAAACTGCAAACGACCGGAACTGGCAATTGTCATCTTTGTGCGAGTGTTCCCGGGCCCGCCGCACGGATCCGCGCATCGACAGCTCGCTCGACGGCAATCAAGCAAACAAATTCAATTATGTAAATTTAGACATCAGTAGATACACCATATCTATATATATAACACTACATAGATATATGTACACAAATGTGTGTGTGGCAATCTAACTGAAGCTGCGGTTACATGAAATGACGACAGGAATGTCGAGCTGAGCTCGCAAAGAAATTGGGGCAGCTGCTGGAGGCACGTTCTCATCTGTATCTGTCTGCACTGTGTGTAGGCTGCGTCGTTGATCGCACTAAATTTTTCATTGTATCAATTGTCAAAACAAAGTTTTGAATTGTCGCTGCCACATGGAGCTTCAGACGAGAGTCGAGCTGTGGACTGTCCCAGCTGCCTCCTTCCTCCGGCGATGGCGATACCGACAACAGCCGTGGTGTTACTTTCAATTGAACTTAATTAAATTTGTAAGTGAATCTAGTGCGGGCCGACAACGGCAACAGCAGGGCACTCTCTCTCCTTCCCTTCCCTACTCCGCCAGCTGCGCAGTGCATTTCACAATGAGCAACTGCCTCTGCGTTGTGTGCATTCTTTGTCTGCTGCGAGACAATTTACATAATTTAAGTCATTTAAATTATCCGAAAACATTTCAATTCGAGTTGTTACTTGCACCCACACCCAGCAAGCAAACACCTCCCGCTCTGCAACTTGACGACGAGTCCCGTCTGAGCATCGCATTCCCATTGTGCTCGCTGGCTGAATGGTCTCGCAGTCTCGCAGTTCCTGGCATTGTTGTCCTCGTCGTGAATGATTTTGCGATTATGCAAAGTGCATTAATGAGCCTCGGACCGAACTCAAATTCATAGCTCGAGGCGGCAATCTCAATGAGTGAATGGATGGAAGCCTGGCTGGCCTGACAGCAGTGCGCCATGAATGGACATATCACCTTACCGAAGACAATGGGGGCCGCATCAGGCTCCAAGCCAGTTGGCTGAAAATGAGCTAAGCGAATTAGCTTCCCTGATTGGGTGTAAATTTCATTTCAAACACAAAAGAGCTCTATTAGCGGCAGGGAGGGGTAGGAGGTGAAAAGGGGAGTTAAATAATGCATATTGGTATATTACTTTTAAATTCAAGAGATAATTCTTTAAGGAGAGCTTGAAAATCAAGTGCAAACTGATCTGATTTCTGACTACATCTTAAATATTGGTATTTATTTATTGTCATATATCAATGTAGACAGGCCCGTAGCGAGTCTTGTGCAGTGTTTGCGCTGCAAAAAGGCCCCCGACTGCCAGGGGCTTCCTGCCGCGAGAAAAAATAAAATAAATTCCAAAGCTAATGTGTAAGGAAAGCTTTAAGGCAAATTTAGTGTCCTAAGTGTCTTTAATAGCTGATATCTTGACGATCAAACGGTCGGAAGTGCTTAAATTGACTGATCTTAATACTGAACCAGAATATATAGTTTTCTCAAAAACTATTGCTGATTTTGCCAACTTAAAATAGACAAACATACAAAATATGTAGTATTTATTATCATTGTCTTTATTTTTGAGTCAATAAATAAATTTCAACTAAAGTAAAGGAAAAAGATTGCTAAGTATTGCTTTTTCAGTATATTTTATTTTTTACTATTCAGCTCTAGTATTTATGGTATAATACTTGCATATAATATAAAATATATACTTAAAGAAATGTACTTACTATATGGTATTTATATAATATCTGGCAAAATACTTACACTTCTCTTATTCACGTTTTTCGATTTCGATTACCGTAGAATTTCATAGAAGAGGAACCAGTATGCTTCCATGTGGCTTTGATCTGGCAAGTATTTAGTCCGAAATGCCGTGCATGATCCCACTTAAGTCCTGGCCTAAGCCCCTTGCTGATAACAAGACCTAGTCTACTTGCCTAGCCTTCGCTCACCCCTCTTGCTTCCCCTCTCTCCCCTTATCTCCTTCTCCGCTCTCCTTGCCAGACTGCGAGGCTGATGATGATGCCATAAAAGAGATAAACCCGTCGCATAAAATGGTGTCACATATGCGCAACATTAATCTGTTTTGAAATTATAAAAGTGGAGTGTACGCAGCGCGCGTTGGGAACGAAAAAAATACCATATACCATATATATGAAATTAAAATAACAACCACCAACAAGGAAGGACTGAGGCAGGCAGGAGTTGCGCCGGGGTCTGTGCCCGCGTCCGGGCATGGGAACACCGTGCAGGGGCTGTGGCTTTGTAAGCGCAGTTTACACTGTTTTGCTCCCTCTCTTCCTCTGCTACTTCCTCCCCTCTCTCTCTCTCTCTCTCTCCCTATCCTTCCTTCTCTTGCTCTCAAATCATATTCATATGTAAAACGAGAGCAACAACACAATGGCAGAAAGTAATGATGCCAACACCGAGCGTGACATTAAAACAACAACAACAACAACAGGAACAACAACGGGGAGGGAGATGGGTATGGAGGGGGAACAGGAGGGCGCATCAGCAGGCGACAAGAGGCAACAATAACGAGGGAATTACGAGCATCAAAATGCGCAATGAAAATAAATTAAAGTTTCAGAAACAACAAGTTCACAAGAGTCGTAGACCGAGGTAGGGGAAGTAGAGATTACCAAACAACTGAGGCGGGGAGTAAGGGGGGCTGTTCTGCCCAGGGCAACTGCAATTGGGCACTTTGTGTGTAGGTGGACAGCGCGACAGTGAAAAACTTTGGGCAAAATACATAAGAAATTTGCATAAATTGACAGCAGGAATTTCCGTACGCCACGGCATTATGGGCCACTTGGAGCAGCTGTAAACAGCTCGTAAAAGTAATTACAGTCAAGCAGGAGGGAGGGGGGAAAGATAGGACAGTGGACGCAGTCAGAGTCGTGGGCGGCTGGTGTCACAAATGAGAGAGCTGGCCGAGACCGGGCCGACAGTAATTATAGGCAACTTAAACGCAACTAATTTTCACACTTGGAAAATGATTAAAACTCCATTTGGAGGTGTCTGTGAGGCCGACGTGGAAGCAACAGCGTCCAGCGCAGCGTGCGGCCCGACCAGCTTGCCACCTTGGCTAATTAATATTAATTGAATTTCGTTGGTCAAGCAGGCAACACTCTCACATGTGTGTGCCTGATGTGCGTGTGTGTGCGTGGCAACCCCGCCAGCTGTTGTGCGCCTTTGAATTGGGATTGGAATTAGCAGCGGCTGCCAAAAACAAGAAAATAAAAGAAAAGTGCATCCACTTCATGCCAACTGATGGCCCACTAATGCCCTTCCCCTTACCCCTACACGGCAGCGGGTCAGCGGAAGCAGGAGCCAATGAAGCGTGTGCCCCGCACGAAACTTTCAGGCAATTATAGTTCAATTATATTGGCCGACAAGGCGAGAAAGATATATTAGCAGGGCACGCAACCCGGTCATGGAGGGTACCCCTAACCCTTGGCCACTTGGAATCGGCTCTCGGGTAAACAGTTAAACAGCTGACCGGGCTGGACAGCTCGACAACGGGTCAGACAGTTGGCAAATCGCGAACGGGCACCCACATCAGTTGTCAGCAGCTAAGAGAGGATTTCCCATAATGAGAAAATAAATGCTCTAAATAAGCCTGGGAGAATCCCATGCTCCTCCTCCTTCCCTTCACAATCTGACCATCATTGATAGAAATACTTAAGCACCATTTGGTTTTTATAATCTTTTATTTCATAATTTATTACAATTGAAAATTATGTTCAATAATTTCTTTCTCATATTTATTTGCTCTCCTCCAAGTTGTTGATCTATTTACGTCTCCAATATGTACTCATAATCTTAGGGGGGGTCTTGTTTTTATTTCTTTACATAGAAGCTTCAATTAGTTAATTAAGTTAATGATACTTTTTTCTTTTCAATATATTTAAGTTGTCTTTAGTTTTATTCTCATTCCTTTTCGTCTTTTTTCATCGTTTAAGCCTAAAAATTTAGTTAAAGTTAATTTTTACACGCACAAACATTTATTTAATTTATTTCCATATAAATATATTATTTACTTTATGGTATTTTCTTCTGATTTGCATATTTATTGCAACTATAGAGCTTGCTTGCTCTCTCCCGGCCGCTCGCTCTGGTGCTCTCCCATGCTCTCTTTATTTCTATTTTACGTAACAGCGCACACAGTATCTCTCGCTCGCTCGCTCGCTGTTGTGTGTGCGTGTGTGTCTCTCTGTCTCGCTCTCTCTCTGTATCGCACCTAGTAAATCTTCCGATGATGTCGCGTGGGTAAGTTGTATGTTGTATAAATCGTTTGTGCACTTTTAGTCTATGCTCAGGGTTGCATTTGCTCCGGTCATTACGAACTAGCATTAAATACAGTTTATTATTTTGTTATTTCTTTAGTTTTTCACTTAAGATTTATGGTATTATATCTTTTCGGGTTTCGTTTAGTTATGCATGCTGCTATAATTTATGCAATTGTTTTTTTGCGCTATTTACAAAATATTTTCAATGAGAGTTTATCAAAAATGTACAATAATTATTAAATATATATGTATATATATTTATATGTATGTAAATATAATCATCGTAATAAAGGTTTCGGTTGTTCTTAATAATCATATTAAATATTTACGGCGTATACATTAAAGTTTCAAGAAAAATCACATTTTAATATAAATTCTGATACGAAAAAATTGGAAACTGAAGAAAAGCTTTCAAACTCGCTTCCATATACAATACGTATTATTTATAATTTGGTTTTAGCATTAAGTTACTGAGGTTACGTCAACCTCCTCTTTCAGTTTTCTCGACTCTGCCTACTGGGTAATGCTTATGAATACTGACACATAACGGGACATCTGAAGATGCCAAGCAAGCGATCGCCACATCCAAAATGAATTAAATCTCTAGAAAACTTTAGTTTTTTTGCCATTTTATAGCGGTTTAATTTACAGGCATTTCGATGACGTGGCGAAGTGACACTTTAATGGGAAAAAGGAAGAGAGGAAAGTATATGAATCAGCTGATATGCTGAAAACGCCTCTAGAATGTATCGAAAACAGAAGAAGAATGACACAAATAATTTACACATCTCTTCATATCTCTCTCTCCCTCGTTCCCAATAACATTCGCTGTATATTTCATTCGCTGCAGTGCGTTCTCTATTTCATCCTAACTGAATTTGTTGGTTCCTTGTGCTTAAGCCGTACAAACACACACATATCATGTCTGTACATATATATATATATATATAGTTATTATGCTTTTGGGGTTTAAAAATTAATAATAATATACCTAGATATTCATAGTTTATATTCTATATATATTATATAGACTCGTATACATCATTCGCTCGTCATTTTTGGGTTTTTGTTTGGTTTTTTGTTTTTCGTTTAAGGCGTTCTGTACAATTTGCGTTTCTCATTCGTCTCAACCGTCTGTCAAGTCATTGGTTGTGTCGTTGATTATTTAACTACCATAAAGTCTAATATATTACTATCGATGCATAAATCGTATAATTCTGTATATTTATAGTGAAAGTTTGCATTTCGCTTTTCTTATTTTTCGTGTTTAATTTTAAATATAGTACGGCTTGCGAAAAAACATTTGCCTCTAGCAATTTTGTATTTGTAAATAAGTTTTTTATAGCTTGTTTCTTAATTTCTTCTTTTTTCGGTTTTGGTTTTTCTTTTTTGTTTTTCTTTGTGCAAAACAATAGCATAATTCTTTTTGGGGTATTCTTTGAGAAGTTCGTATACTTTCGAGTGATTGTTTCATGTGTAGTTCTAAGTAAAGTTAGATG
Source organism: Zaprionus lachaisei (assembly GCA_018901815.1). Classification (NCBI taxonomy): domain Eukaryota; kingdom Metazoa; phylum Arthropoda; class Insecta; order Diptera; family Drosophilidae; genus Zaprionus; species Zaprionus lachaisei. The sequence continues at coordinate 6,311,214 of JAEIFI010000501.1, forward strand.
AGAGTTCTCGATGCTGATGAAATCAGGACTGAAGCTCACGCGTAAACTTGATGATTATAATCAATAGCTAAACAATAATGGCATTTCCCCTCACACCCATCGGTTGAGCTTTAAAAAGGTACTTACTGATTCCCCATTCTCTCGCATGGTTACATGGTAAGTGTAGGTATTTGGTAATCAGGGGTTAATCATAAACGAAAAATACAACAACAATACTTAAGTTCTCAGTTTGTCTCTCTTTGCAATTACGTATATCCGTTACGAGTTTTAGTTTAAGGTTTAGTTAATTTTTCATATAATTTTAACCGTGTGTAAATTCAATGTAAACGCACTTGTGCTATCCGAATTCAGTTCCATTGCTTAAAGTTAAAGAATACGACGCAAAAAATGCCCTATCTGAACCGATTCGAGTAGTAGCTGGAAATGTCGCGAATTCTCTTCGAGAATCACACTTCATTTCGTCCCTTATGAGTAGCCTCTTTGTTTTAAACAAACAAACAATAAAATGCCCCGCTGGAAAATGAAAAATGTAATATAAAATATATATATATATATATATATCTGAGAAAGGAATAGGAAATAAAAACACAGAAAGAAAAATTATTTTGCGATCGTTTTTACTCGTATTTTCATCATTCATACAATCCGTTATTTTGCTCTCACTTTTTGTATTGTTCTTCTTTAAATGTAGATCTTTAATTAAGTAAACGTAATAATATTCATAATAATAATAATAATAATAATAATAATCATAATCATAATAGTAACTAAATGTAACGCATACAAATTAAGATACATAAATAAAAGTACAGTTAGAAATTATGCATAATTTATTAATTATTATGTATATATATCGTACTCGCATATGTATTGGTATGCACACACCCACACACATACAAAGTGTTAACGCTTTATGGTTGGACAATCCTGGAAATAATACTACAAATACACACACACAATAATCGCGAATCGATCAAAATTTAGAATAGAAATAGAAAGTTATCGAAAGGTTATCAAAATCCACCTTGCGTTTAAAATTAGAAAACAACTCAATTCATTTAGATTATAATGCTAAGCCTAGAACACGCACAAGTCGCAGTGTATAGTATAGTACATATGCAAGTAGTAGTAGGAGTGTGTGTGTGTGTGTGTGTGTGGGTGGGTGTGTGTGTGTTTTATGTTATCAATAGGTTCACTTAGTTATCATCTGTCTATATGTACATGTGTGTGTACGTACAAACAAAGGTATACAACTAAATACATAGATACTTTTTATAAGAATAAGAAAACAGAAGCGTTTACTACAACTGACTTTGTTACGTAACCTAAAAAAAAGTAACTAAATTCTAGCAAAGAATTACATTTCTCTTTCATTTCTCCATTGTTTTTTGTTTCTTGTTTCGATTGTATGTTGTCCCTCGCTGCGGGCAGGGGGCGTTGTATCTCGGGGCTAGTGTGTGGGCGGGGCATTTACTAAATTCAAATTATACAAACTAGTTTCAAGTAAAAACAAATCAAGGTGCTGTGTTTTTTTTTGGCTTTGCATTCGACCAAATTTTGCTTAAATTTTATACTCGATTTTCCTTTCGATTTTCCGACTTTTCTTTTGTTGTTCTTGTGGTTTTTTTTTTTTTTGGATTGCGCCTAAATTCATGCTTCAAAATAGTTTTCATTTGTTCTTTTCTTTTGCCTTTTGTTTTGCTTGCGAAGTTAATATTTTTGCAGTTGCTGTGTGTGTAAGGTGTGTGTGTGTGAGTGTGTGTAGTATGTGTGTATCTGTTGTTTGTGTGTGTGTCTCTGCTTTGTTTATTTAACTTAGAGCTAAGCGTTTCTTTTGTTTATGCATAAATATATTTCTCATTTTCTGTAGTTCTTCTTGTTCTTGTTACTTGTTGTTGTTGTTGTTGCTGTTGTTGTTGTTGTATTTATGTCTAGGGTATACACAAATAGTTTCTTTCAACTGTTTTTTGTTGTTGCTGTAGTTGTTGTTGCTGTTGATGCTGTTGCTGTTGCGCCTGCCTGGTGATTAGCTAATGTCGTCGTCGCTCCCTGCTTGCTCTCATTTCTCTATTGTTGATATTGCCACACGGTCTGCGGTCCGCTGTGCTCTGCTCCGATCCTGCTCTGTGGTTGTAAGTGGTAAGTTTAAGCTATGATTTTGGCTTTGTCGCTCTCAGCTGCGTGCTGCTGCTGCTCAACATCTGCCGCCGGCGCATACTGGACGTCGGCGCTGGCATCTTGAACGGCTACGGCAACGACGGCATCGCCGGCACCGGCACCGGCACCGACTCCGATCCCGACACCGACTCCGGCCTCATCCAATGCTCCGTATCCGTTGCTGGCGCTGCATTACAAGTGCTGGCCATAGTATTCGGCGGGCGGGTAGTGCGGATAGCCTTGATGGAATCCAGGATCGCCGGGCGGACGATGCATCATATGCGCCTGGCTGTCCATCATGTAGCCCATGGCATCGTGACCGTATCCGGAGGGACCTGGATGCGGTGTATAAACTGTTGAGAGTGGTCGGCAATGGTACAAAAAAAGCATAAAAGAAAAAGAGAGAGAGAGAGAAAAAATGCACATAATTAGAAATTGCGTTTGTGAAAGTAGAGAAAGCTCTGCGCTATTTCCTAGTTATGAAGATTTTTTTGGGATGCAGGAGCTGGAGATGGGAATGGGGGAATGGGGGAATGGGGAACGGAATGGAACTACGTATGGTTTGTTCTGTTTGGCTATAGATAATGATATTTACCTGCTCGATTCGATTGATCGATCATCGGCTGCACAATTCTTCGTCGCGCATTGATGAACCTGCAAAAGAAAAGAGAAAAAGATTTTAGTTTTCGATTCGAGATTTGCAGTTTCGGTTTCTAATTTAATTAAGCTCGTCGTGCCGAGCTGTTGCATTATTTATAACTATTTTATATAGAGAGGGATTTGCAGCAGGCTGTTGATGCTGCCGCTGCCGCTGCTGCTGCTGCTTTATGTGCCCAACTTAGCCATAAACTAAACCAAATCTTGCCCAGAGTCACACTTTTTGCTGCTGCTGCTGCTACTACTGCTGCCTGCCAATCGCGGCCAGATCAATGGCAAATGCCTTGGCGGGGGAACAAAGCTCAGTGCCGACTTTGGTTATGATTGTCGTTTAATAAATGCAATAAGAAATAATAAGCAGGCCCGTTGCAGCCCGTTCCTGAGCTGATCCTTCACGCAGTGAGCGGATCAGCAGCAGAGAAATGAAATGATTAAAGCAAAAAGCCGACAGGCCTCGCTGTGCGTGGCAGAGTGACAGAGTTGCTTAGCTGCTTCTGGGGGCCCAGCAGAGCCCCAGAATGGTTGACACACACAAAAAAAAAAGGAGAACAAGAAGAAGTAGCGACTATGACATTAGCCAAAAACAACAATGAGCGAGAACTCATTGCAGGCAGGCAAGGTGAATGCACTCTGGCAATCGGAATCGGAATCAGAATCGGAATTGGAATCGCCATCGCCATCGCAATCCTTTGCTTACATGTGTCTTCGTCTTCGTCTTTGTCTGTCTTCACTTCGTTCTTGCGCTTTTTCTGCTGTGTTTCTTTTTCCCATTTCTTTTTCAATTTACTCAGTTCTCATTTCTGTGCTCATTTTGAGGCGGAAATTGTTGCAACGCCCCGAAATCGTTTATCAAAACGACAAAATGGAATTGAGTTCCGGAGCCAGAGCCGGAGCGAATGTTTTCGGGAACATCTCGCCTCGGCTTGTTGGGCTGCAAATCGATTTGGCCGCTGGCTGCCGCACTTGATTGGAGTGAAGACACACACACACACTCACACACACGAAGTCAAGTTTCCCTCCAGTCTTGCGCCCCCTCTCTGCTCTCTTAGGCAGCACATTTGCAGCTTTATTTATGTACTTACGGCATAATTATAACTTCTTTTTCTGCAGCTGTAAGTAAGCGTTAATATTTAAAACTTGGCTACAACAAAACTTTTTCGATTACCGCAAAACTGAGACTCGCAAACGCAATTCCAAGCGCACTTTTCCTACTCTTATTGGGTGTTAATGGACTCTACCTACCCTCTCACTCACGCAGTCACACATTCCCTGTCTCTCTCTCTCTCTCTCTCTCTCTCTCTCACTCACTCTCTCTCCATCTCTGTCTCCCTCTTTGTTGCTGGTCATTTGAATTGCTTCTTACGCAGTTTCTTTTGCTGCTCCTCAAATTGCGCAAAATAAATACACATTTAGCTGGGTCCGAGTAGGTCTAACCCCCACTCCATCTCCCCCTCTGCACACCCTGCTCCTGTGCTGGCCATTCCCCATGGATTAGTGCCTTGGCGAAGGTGTCGTCTGCCAGCCCATAAATAACCAAAAGTGTCAACATTTTATTTTGCTATTTTCTGCTAAGGTTTTTCTTTTCCCCATTTCTTTTTTTCTTGTGTCTCTGCTTTCTCTTGTCTCTCTCTCTCTCTCTTCTCTCCCTTCTTTCTTATCGCTGTTGTCTACGCAGCGTTGCGTGCTTAAGCGAATCGGGCAGGGGCAGTCCTTGGTAGTCCTTGGCGCTCCTTGCAACTGCTGCTGCTGCTGCTGCCGTTGCCGTTGCTGCCTGTTAATTTGCAGCGTGCTTCGGTGAGCGCGAAATTCAATTTAATTGAGCTGAGTGCCTGCGTTAGAGACCTTCCATCACCGCCCTCCCCCCCCAGTCTATCTGCTCTGCCTTCCCTTCGCCTGCTGCGAGTGCCGTCTCCAACTGCGGCTCACACATTTTTCGCTAGATTTTATTATGGCCTGTCCCTGCTTAAAAGCATTCCATGCCACAGACATGTTGCCCCCTCGACAACCCTCACTGCAGACTGCATAAAAGATTCAGCAACGCTTTTAACTGGCTCTCAAGCTTTTGCCTCAGACTCGGACTGACGATGGAAGTAGATGTGGAAGTGGATGTGGATGTGGATGTGGCAGTGGGATCTGGTTGCAGCTCGTGCAGCTGCAGCTGGCTTAGAAGCTTGTCTTGTCTTTGGCATTGGCTGCCAGGTGTCAAGTTCTGCTGCATGTCGCATAATGTGCAAAATTTGATGAAGTCGCCAAGTCAAGCTCGGCAGCTCTCGCAGAGCTCTGCCTAATGCGCCCTGGCCAGGCACCAGGATTTACTCAACTCCCTCTTCCTCTCTCTCCATCTCTCCCTTTCGTTCGTCCGACAAGATGCCCCATAACTTTGGGCTGCCACATTTCTTTCGACTGAGTTGTGCATGGTCAGGTTGCCTTCTGCTTTTCGGCGTAGGCGCAGGCTGCCCTATAAATTCACTCCGACCTGCTGTAAGATGATAGCCTTTGTCTATGTGTGTGTCTGTGTGTGTGAGTGTGTGCTCTGCTTCCTGTCGAGCTAGATAACACTATAAAGCGTGCAACTAATGGGCTTGTTGTATGTGCCACACAGCACAGCTTGAGGCAAGTTCTTGTCAGGTTGGCGCAACCTGTTTATGAAGACGATTCCCCAATGAAGTGCATTGTGATAATCAGACAATTATATATGCATATCGTGCATTAATCTGCTCTTGTTTTATCTAGTCTATGCCTCCTATTTTATAGTATTTTATCACATTATATCATCAGAATATGGCGATGTATCATATTAAATAATGTGCAAACACATTCATTTTAATATGTTGAAATACTAGTCATAATTTTATGGTTATTTAATATTATAACACATTATATTATGACTTGATATTATAATATCAGAATTCATCATCACATTATTTCATAGAATACCATATGATATCATGATATAATTCGTGGTATGACACATTATATTATGTATATATGATATAATATCATTATAGTATTACAATATTTGATATAATGCCAGATGATATAAACAAAATGTGATATTATACCTTATAAAATCATAAAATACAATATTATATCATATTATAAACTTATTAGGTTATATCGGATCGTTTTATATCTCACTATAACCTCATGGTATCATATAATAGCACATTGTGTTACGATTATATCATGTATTATACTTCAGCATACTATATAGCACATAAAACTATGAATATATGATATAATATCGCAATATTTATATAATGACAGAGAATATAATATAATATAAAATATAATATACTCATTATATCAACATAATGTGACATAATACCTTATTATAGCACATTATATAATGTTTATATCATACAATATCAGAAACACTCATAATTCCAGGTCATAATATATGTCATAATATCAACTCAGATCAGCTTATATCATATTAAATAAGATTATAATCAAACAGACATTACTCACCAGTTATTCACTTGCAGTATCGTTAGGCCAGTGTCCTGCGCCAACTGTTTTTTCTGGTCCTCGGATGGGTAGGGATGCTTCAAAAGATAAAGACAGAAATTATGAATTATAATCAGTTGGTTTTTTATTTATAGCAGACACAATTAAATTAGCAAAAGATTTACAGTTAGTCAGAGGGAAACAGTTGAGCAGTAATCAATAATTGCCAGTTCTGCAGGGGGGGCCCTGTGCGCAGTGGAGGGGGGGAATGGAGGGTCCCATAAAAGTGCGTTCCACGTATGTGCACAGAAATTGAACCTGTCACCGCGCTGCACTTAAAATGCGGCCCAAACGTTAGTTTTATTTGCTTTGCCAGTTTCAGTACCCGCTCCCCGTTCCTCTTTCCCCTCTTCCTATTCCCCTTTGCCCTGCCCCTTGATTCTATTTCTATTCGTTGTGTTTATCTGAATCTCTCTGTCTCTCTGACCACTGGCTGCCAATGTTGCCTGCTGCCCTTATCAGTGCTGCCACTCAAAGTGTCCTCAATTTTTGTATGTGGCGGCGGCGGCGGCGTCGGCTCCAACTGCAACGCGGCGCGCCCTGCGTAGCGCCAAGTGCTGCTCCTCATAAATCTTGCAGCCGGCGCGCCGCCACAGTGGCGTCAGTGAGTAAACAGTGCGCCCAATCGACGCCCCCAAAAACTAGTGAAAGTGGGTGTGGCAACACTCCACACTCACTCACTCTCCCGCCTCCACTCGGCGCTAATCTAATCGAGGCGTTCTTGTTGTTGTTGTTGTTGTTTGCTGGCGCTTATTACATTTTTCTATTTATTTTCGCCTTGTTGTTGGTTCTGCTGGATTTCTAATATTGACTCAGTGAGTGTGTCCACCCCCCACCCCCCGTTCCTTGCCCCTCTTTGCCACATCCCCAAAAAGTGAGTGCAGCCGGCGGAAATGGCTGTCAATCTGCCTGGCTACGGCCGCTGTCGCCGTTGCCTTTGTTTGCTGTCGATCCTTTGGCGCAGGCGCTGCGTCGCATGCTTTGTTTAACCCCTTGATGGCCCTCGTTACCAAGTCGGGATAGCAACAACAACAACAACGCCACTTCCGGCAGCTGTGGGCGTTGCGATTTTGGCACTCGGCAAAGGAGACTCTGCTTCCCTTTCTGCTCTGCTCATTGTGATTGTGATTCTGCTGCCAATTGAACTTTTGAGCGATGGACTTGCTGCAGTGTCTGCACATGCAACCTCACACACACACACACACGCACACACTTGCAGAGCAAGCAATTGCAGTTGTTGTGCGAAATTTACCGTTTTCTTCAGCCAATGTCGTTGCCCTCCCCCAGGCAGGCGTATTTATGCAGCTTGCATGCACACTGTCTATGGTATATACTAAATATATATACTAAATATTTACCACATCATATACAGTATATAGTATATAATTGTGGATTTGCTATTCAATATGCGAGCAACTTCGAATTCCATTCGAAATGTGCAACGCAGGCAACATCCTTGTCGCTTCTGTCCGTCCTGTCTGTCTGTCCTCTGCTTGTCCTGCGTAATGTCTGTAATGCAATTTAGTTGCCTTGTTGTCCTGCCAGTGCACACCCAGTTCCAGCCACACCCCCCTGCCCTCACCCTCCTCTGCTTGGCTGTCGCCTTAAATGCACTTTCCTTATTGTTTGTGTTTAATAAATTTTGCGTGTTGTCTTGTCTTGTGTGCAGCATGTTGCCCCTGTGTCCCTGTCTGTCTGTCTTTGTGTGTGTGTGTGCAGCAATATTTGTTCGCTGTCCAGCACAGGCCACTGCCACGCCCAGTACACCACCACCCCAAATGGCAAAACTAGTCTATGAAATTTGTGTATTGACAAATAAACGTGAATGTCCATGTAAATACAATGGACATGCCAGTGGCAAATGTGCAGCCAGCTGCCCCATGCCTTCCCCCCTTCCCCTATTTTCCGTGTCCCCTATCTGGAGGGAGGGGGTGGGGGCGTCTATAAAATGCTCAAGAAGTCAAAAGGGCATAAATTACAAGCAGGTAAATTAAAACGAAATTTATAGCATACTTTGCGGCGCTCGTCTATTCTCCAACAGCAGCAGAAGATCGTACAATGCACTGCATATATGTTATGTATATCTTTAGCTGCAGCTCCACCACTATCTCTATCTCTTTCTTACTCTCTCCTCACCTCTCGTTCTCCCTCTCTCTGTGTGTGTTTCTCTCTCTCTCTCTGCCTTGCTCTTTCTTTCCCTCTGCCAAGTTCATTGTCTCTGCGCTTATCGGCACCGCATTCCTATTCCAGCAGCAGCAGCAGCTCCCGCTCGCCAATTACGCTAATGTAAGCAATTATGCATTTCGCACACTCACACACACACACTGTCACACTCACAGACACATGCAGCACATCGAGTAGCCGCGCAAACGAGTGCAAACATGTCAAGTGAAACAAAGTCCATTTGGTTTATTAATTTACCATACGACAAAATAATTAATTACTGTCACGCCTTTAAGTTGCTTTTGCAGCGACTTCGTTGTCACTTGCCCCTGTCCCTCGCCCTCTCTCCTTTCCGCTGTCCCCTGTCCCCTTGCTTACCCCACTCCTTGTCATAGTGTTGTTGCGCCTTTTTGTCTAGTCGCTTAACTCGCTCCACTTTTTCCACATATTTTCGCTTGTGTTGTGTTTATTTAAACTTGGCAAATGAATTTAAAACAATCAACACACACACACACACACACATAGGCACACACACACACACACACCCACATACACACATAGGCACATGTACAACAGAATATCCCACCATCTCCTCGCCCCCTCTGTGGCCCCATCAAGTGCTGTCGACAAGTGCCAAAGCAACCGCAGGCATAGGCCTCGCTGTCTTGATGTCTCCCTCGACCTCTCTCTGCTGTCTCCCTCCCTCCCCCTCTCTCACTCTTAGTATCCCTCTCACATGATGTCAACATGCCTGCAGTGCCGTGACACATGGCACAACAAGCCCAAGACGTCGTCTCTCCAGCTCCAGCTCCAGCTCCAGCTCCAGCTCCAGCTCCAGCTCCAGCTGCAGTGAGGGTAATGCACACGTAGCGAGGCCGGCGACGACGCCATTAACAACGCCAAATGCGACGCCATTTGTGAAACAAGCTGCAACTGCAACAGCCACAACAACAATAACAACAACAAGCAACAGCAAATTGCTGCGGCGTCGGCGGTGAAAATTGCATTGCGACGACGCCAGCGAAGCCAACAACGACGACGGCGTCGGCCTGTGGCAGCCATTATGAAGATTTTTTGCAGTTGCACTACATGTCCAAACGGAGCCAAATGAGTGTGTTGCCACTCCGGAGAGTGAGGGAGACAGCAACAGGCAGACAGACAGACAGGCAGAGAGGCAGACAGCGCCAGAGCGAGACAGCAGACTGCAACAGAGGGGGGCAGAGGGGCAGCGAAGGGTGCACTAATCGCAACTTTGTCCTCAGCCAACGTCGCGGGGAAGGCAACAAAATAATTTGCAACAAACGCGAGTCGCGGCGCAAAGTTGCAAAGTTGCATAGATGCCCTACGGCGTGTGTGTTTGTATGTGTGTGTGTATGTCTTGTTGTTGTTGTTGTTGCAGGGGTCAAGAAACCAGCAAAGGTAGCGAAGCATTACGTAGGCGCACTTGGCAAAACCAGGGCGGCGGTTAAGGGTTAAAGCCGCAAGGCAAATGGCTCCGCCTACGCCAACGCCTGCTGCCCCTTGCACTGCCACTGCTACCTTCCTCTGCTGCGCCTACTGCTGTGGCTGCTGCCCCCAAGCTGCGCCTGCACTCTCCCTTCTCACTTAAAATATTACTTTGACTTTCTTTCCCTCTCTTTCTCCTTTCTCCACTTGCACTTCGCATCTCGTTCATCGCTCATCGATCATTAATTGTCACCATCATCGCCTGCACTGCAGCGCATCTTGAGTTCGTCTGTGCCGCAGCCACAATAAACATGCCACACACCAAGCGCCGTCTCTGCGCCTCGGGCTGTGTGCTGCGTGTTTGTTGCATGCAACATGCGCGCTGACACAACAATGCAACGTTTTGCAGCAGTCAAGCGAGCACCCCAAGCCGCTGCCTGCTGCCCACTCTCCCTTCCCCAGTCCCTACTCCCTTCCTCTGTCTCCTCTCCACTCTCTACTCCCCTCCTCTGCCTTGTGCCCCGCCATTTGGCCATTTTGCGCGTGTTTTTTTTCGGGGGGTTGCAGCGCCGGAAGAAAATTGCATATGTGACTGGGGGGAGATCCGACTGGCAGCCAAGGCAGCAGAGGTAAGGTGGGGGGGGGGCAGGCAGTGCGAAGGGAGGCGGCACATGTGGCAACGAGTAGGCGGAGCACGCGAAATGAAACTTTTTGTTGCCTGCGTCGTTGCCGTTGCCGTTGCTTGTCTGCAGTGCGCGCCAAATGTAAACAAAATATTCGCGCGCCTGCCATAATTATGGCAACAACAGCAAGTACAAGTACAGCAACAACAACAGCAACAACAAGAACAACAACAGCAACAGCAGCAACAACAAGTCAGCCATGCATTGCATGCGCTGCGCCGCGTTGCTTTTGTTTTTTGGTTGGCTCAGCCCCATTGCGGCTGCCTCGCTGCACCCTTCCCCCCCTTCCCAACACTGGTACTGCCCTTGCCCTGCCCTGCCCCCTACACTGTCTGTGCCCCTACAGACTGCAGTGCACTTCATTAGCAACGTCGTCATCGTCAACGGCCTCGTCGTCTTATTTGCCTGCTGCTTTTTAACGACTCTAGCAGGCAGCGACGTTAGCAGCGACTGCGACTTGCATTTCACTTGTGTGTGTGTGTGTGTGTGTGTGTGTTGGTGTTGGAAAACTGCTAATTTTGCCAATGGAAATCGGGCGATAAATCAAATTGGCGACTCGAAATCAAGCGAAATTTGCATTAGTCCGCTTGGGCTTTGAATACGCAATGAATGAACTTTGTGTGCACGCTAAACAATTTTAGCCTAATGCGTTAATAGCATTAAGCTGCAGGGCAAAAAAAAAGGGAAGTCTGGCAAGGATCAGAGCAGGCGGAGGTGGAGGTGGAGACGGAGGCTGTGAAAGGCGACTCGCAGCGCAGCGCGTTTGCCTTCTTCGGGGCCGAGTAAACATGACTGATGCGCTGATTTAAACGGCAATCCATCAATGTCAGAGGGTGAGTGCTGCCCCAGAGCAAGAGAAGGAATTGAGGGGCATCTGCGAGGGTTGCCCGAGCACTTTTGGGGGTGGCAAACGATTTTAAAACATTGCAGCAGTAGCTGAAAGCAGCTTCAACTTTAATTTCCGATTTGTTTGCTTATCGTCTTGGCGTCCAGTTGGTCACTCGTTAGCACACACACAGAGGAAGAGTGGGGATTCCATTAAGATTTCTATCATTTTACCATGCAGCTAATGGCCAAAAGTGTCCCTCAGTTTGAACTTCCTTAACAGCAGCTTGACCAGGCTGCAGGCGCATAAAATCTTATTGGATTCGGTTTTGTGTTTTTATTTTTATTTTTTGGCTTTCGCTATCTGCGGCAACTCTATGGGACAACCCTTGAGCACCCCTCCCCCGTTGCTCTCATTCGAATTCTTTTACGATATGTCGTATCCATTGGCATAACAAATCTGTTTATTTGTATTTTGGCATCCGGACTGGACTCGACTGAACTGAACTGGACTGGACTTCCGGGCCGAGTAGTTTGAACTCTGATTGGGCCGAGCAGGTTGAGAAGATTTCCTTGGACTTTGGATGCTGCCAGTCGCAATTTGTTTTTAGTAGCGTCCAAATGACGTTTATCGCAGCACTTTGATGCTCTCAAATGGAAATCTAATTGGCGAGGAATGGGAAACGGAGCGAGGCAACTGCCAAGACTGTCAAGGCAACAAAGATTTGGCCTATATGTTGTTACCTCTTCAAAGGGTTGCCACTCTCGACTACTTATGGCCTAAGCAACCTCAAGATGCTGCAGAGATTGCGGTTTATAGCTTTTTAAACCCGCTACCAATTGAAGGCTATACAGTAGAAGGCAACTGCAAGCCCACAAGTCAAGCGCACAGACGAAATAGGCTTTTCTGTCGTATTAAATGCAAATAAAGGTTGCCATAGAATTAAGCCACACCTTCTCCCAAGCCTCTAAATTACAAATAAAACTAATTGCAAGGGAATATCTAGAAAAGATTGCGTCTTATAGGCTTTAGAACTCCCCATCAATATTTAATAGAAGGCAACTGCTACCCCACAAGTCAAATGCACAGGCAAAATTCCCTTTTTTGTCTGTATGAACGCATTAAACTCAGAAACTACTTGAGCTAGAGCTACAAAATTTGGTGACAATATGCCTTAGTATTGCAGGCAGAGAAAGGTTACCTTAGAAGCAGACCACGCCTTCTGCCAAGCCTCTAAATTACAAATAAAACTTATTGAAATAGCTAGAAGAGTAACATCGCATAATAAACATACAAGTAATATCAGATATATCAGATATATATATCAGATATATTTATAGTAAACTAACTGTATAAACTTTGGTTAATGGGTCAATCACATCCACTTCTAGCTTTTCTACTTGTTTTTGTTTTGTTTAGAGTAGGAGGAAGAAGCTTATCGAGTCTATGAACGGCGTCATCAATGCGCATCTTTATAATCTTATCTCAGCAGGTCTCTTCTCTCTCTCTCTCTCTCTGTCTCTCTCTCTCTCTCTGTTTAACCGGTTACCAGGCAACCTATTTGACTATTTGCTCGCTAGCCACGCCCAAACTGGGCTGGCTACGCGATAATCTTATCAGCCTCCCCGTAACTGGCTTTATCAGCGGCGTATTTAGCCGTTTTTTTAGCGATCTGTCGATTGGCTGGCAACGTGAGAGAGAGTGGGGGGGGGCGTGGTTAGACTTACCGTTAAATGCTGAAACAGCCACGCTCTCAATATGTTTGTTGCTACTTTTGGGAAAATGCCACGTTTCTTTTGGTTCTTTTTGCCGCTCGCATCGTCGTCCTCCTCCCCGGTGCCTTCGCCGCTGCCTATGCTGGCGTTGCTGGCATCACCTGCAAGCAGAAGAAGTAGTAGAAGAGAAATGAGAATGAGAATGAGTAGATGAGCATAAATGAGTGTAAATTGTCGTTAGTTTATGGTGCAGCAGAGTAGACGCCTCCTGCCCCCTCTATGTTGATATTGCCACAACACTGTGCAACACAACAGCCTTGTTTGCTCATTTTGGCCACTCGTTGCCGTTGCTGTTGTTGTTCTGTTTTATGACTGTTTGCAATGCGAGCATAAAATAACTTTACTTAGCTCAGCCAGGCCTGCTGCCTCCGTCTCCGCCTCCTCCTCAGCTGCTGCTTAACCAAAATGATGATAATCATATATGGATGACATTGTTTGCTGTGGCTGCCTGCTGCTCAAGACATGCCAGGTCAGTGCGGGTGCCGTTCACTATCCCCTCCCCTCCCCTCCTGCATCCATTTCTTCCCCTCAACAAAATTAATATTTGTCATACGCAGCGAGTGCCTTCTCTCCTTCACTCTCTCGCTGTCTCTTTCTGGTAATGTTCATGCATAATTTTGGTTAATTTAAATTTTCTTGTGCTTTTATCTTTTGTTTGCTTGGGCAGCAGCAGCAGCACCTTCCCCTCCCTGCCCATTTCCGCTTGGCTTTCGCTATCCTCATCATCAACATCAACATCATTCTGTGTATATTTTTGTTTAATATTAAGTATGTTATTTGTGTGTTTACTTAAAGTTTTAGTTACACTTAAGTAACTCAAATGCCTGCTTAGACAGGAAGCTTGCCTCCCCTTGTCCCTCGCACTCGAATGCAAACAATATAAAGCAGGTCCAAAAATGTGCTCCCTATCTAAAACAATCTGGGTCCGGCCTGGCCTAATATTGCATAATTTCACGCTCCAACCCCGGCAACCCCCTGCCCCTGCACCTTCCCCTTCTCTTCCCTCTTTCTCTTCCTCCTTCTACTTGCCTAAGCAACACAAATATTTCTCAACACCAAACACGGCACGTCTACGTATGCGTCTAACTTGGTAGCTCCTATGACAGCCAGTTCCCGCTACAGCACCTGCCCTTGCACCTCTTCCCATCCCTCCACTCTCTCCGCCTCCCTCCCCTGTTCCCCTACTCAGTCATTGCTTCATAAATTTTCCATGCTTTATCTTTCGCACAACACCTTGTTGGCCACGGCGTGAGTTTCCCTTGGCGCGCAGCTTTTCATTAATTTTTCAGTTAACTCATTCATTAATTTTCAACAGCAAAAGAATTTCACAGTAGCACACGCCGAAAAACACACACACACACACACACACACACATATATGGACTGTTGTTGGTGGCAGACTTCACGCCATTTTGCGTAAACCGGAAGTTCGTTTTGATTAATTTATTCGCCGATGGATACTCGCGCGCTGAGTGGTCGCTGCCGACCTGGGAGGAAGGGAAAGAGAGGGAGGAAGGTATAGACGCAAGACTGTCTGAGTGGCGTGCTTGATTTTCTAAACACGATCATAAAACAAAGGCAGACAAAATAAAACAGCGAAGCAGACGAAGGCAGCGCAAGAAAGAGAGAGAGAGGTAAAGGGCGAAGTAACGTTGAAATACCCTGGAATAGTTAGACAACTAAGATAATTAGCTAGTTTTTAATACAATATAATTTAAATTAAACTGTTATAGATACTTGAAAAGCAAAGGAATCAGTCAAGTTACACTATCTTAATTTATATTCTTCTCTTTCTGTTTTCTCTATTCTGGAAGACCCCAAAACAGTTCGAAAAAGAAAAACAGAGAATCACAAATACTCTAAATTAAAGGTACATCTGTCACGTAACTCTCACTCGCTCTCCTTTGTTTTCTCTCTCTCGCTTTTCTTTCTTCCCCCACTATCTCTTCGCTAAGTCGAGCATACCCCAAAGCAGACCGTAGACTAGAAGAAAGCGCCATCAGAGTCCAGCAAGACACCTATAAAACCCTTTCAAAACAGTCAGGAAAGTCACTGTCTCTTTCTTAGTGGGCCTCACTCTATCTCCTTCTCTCTATATCCCTCTCTCTCTCTCTCCCTATCTCCCTCTCTCTCAACTGCAAGTCGTGCATACCCCACACCCGTTTAAAATACGCCCAAAAAAAAAAAGTTATAAAATTAATTTAGCAGAAAGCGCCCGAGAAAACCAAATGAAAACAAAAGAACCTAACCAAACCGCAGCCACCCCCGCGCACTTGTTGTTCCCTCGCTCTCTTTCACTCCAACTCTACCTGTCTCTCTCTCTCTCTCTCTCTCTCTCTCTGTCTCTCTCCTGCTCACTTGCTAGCCGCACTCTTTTAGCCTGCTTTCGGCTTTGGCTTTCCACTCAAAATGCGTCTGCATAATTTAGCAATTATGGAAATGCGCGCTGTGTGTGTGCGTCTATGTGTGTGTGTTGCGTGTGTTGGTGTGTTGGCATTTCCCTGACCAGTCAGAGAGACGCAACAACGCAATCGGCGTAGTCGACTGGCGTCCATTATGGATGCAGTTGCTCAGCTCTGGCTGGGGCCGCTTATCGCACACAGGGCCGCCACTTTGGGCTTCGCTACTCGCTGCTGGCACTTAACAACTTCATTAAAAGTTGTTTATGATCCTCGAAATTGATTATTCCACTCATACGTAAAGCGTCCCCAGACGCGGAAGAAGAGATGCAGACCAGGGCAGGCCATGGCAGAGCCAGAGCCAGAGAGGGAGGGCAGACAAAGGCGGAGGAGGAGGAGGCACTCAAATCGCGCCGGGCGCGCGCGCGCTTAAGAAAACATGAAATTGATTAATGCATTTGGCTGCAACATTGAGCTGCACAGTCAGATACAAAGGTGGAGCAGGGCAGCAGAGGAAGGTGGTGGGGTGGGCAGCCAAGTGATGCCGGTGCCGTCGGTATCTGCTGCTGATATGTAAATTCCTTCAAGTGGATTGCACTTTGCGCCAAAGACTCTCGAGACGCAAGACGCAGCCGCCTCCGCCTCAGTCTCAACCTCAGCCATCAGGCTGCTCCAATTCCACATGCAGCACGACGTGGCCTGGTGGAGATCTGTCTCCGCCCCCTGCCTCTGACTCTGCCCCTGCCTCCACTGCAGCAAAACACACAATTAATCTTTGCCCCGCTGTTGTTGTTGTTCTTGTTGTTGTTGTTGTTGTTGCTGCTGCTGCTTATTATTGTTATAATAACGATGTGCAAAAGCACTTGTGGCACACTTGGCTCGATTGGCAGTCGAAGCTGGCCGGGATCGGGTGGCCACGCTCCACGTTCCACACACACTCTAAAGTGATTTTTGTTGTTTTTGTTTCTTATTTTAATTGAATTGTTAAGCGCAGCGCAAAACTTAATTAATTTTCAACTATAACTTTGGCGACTTTACTGCTACTGCAGCCAATCCTCTCCAGCTGCAGCTACTGCTCCACCTCCTGCCCCCCTCTGCTCTCGTCGGCAGCTTCATAAGTTTGCGTTGAGCAAATAAATTCGATGCCGTCGCAATTTTCTTTGTCGGCAGGAGGAGAAGAAGGAGAAGGAACAGAGGCAGTAGGAGGAGCAAGGAGGTAGGGAGCAGGGTCAGGCAGCAGGGGCAGTCAGCAAGTAGGAGAACTAGCAGGAATTCAGAGTGGGTGTCAGCCAGGATGAGGCTCCCTTCTCTGCTCCCTCCCTTTGCTGCCTTTGTAACAAGCATTTTTATTTATTATTGGCTTAGAGCGGCGTCGCCGGCGTCCAAATAGAATGCCAAAGGATGCAGAAGCCACTGCGTCTTTGGGCCCCAGACAAACCGACACAGTGACAGACGTATGTTGCTTGTTATTATTGCGAGCAAACACGCCCCCACAGCCACCTCTCCCCCCAACCCCCCTCACCAACTAAAACGGGAAAATGCTAGCTGTAGTTGCCATTGGTTGCCCGGGATGACTTGCTAGGGATGCCTCCCTGCCACCCCCTGCCCAGTATGGTTGCTCGCATGGTTAGTTGCTTGGTTTACCCCTACTTTCCTTACCCCACCCCCCTCGCACTCCATCCTCCTCCACTGACTACTCTGTGTGCTCTGCTTGGCCACATTTTTTCTACAATTGCGCAAAATTCCAATTTGCAGTAAATTTTGCGATTTTTCCTTTATACGGACATACAAAACATTTTTAGTTTCCTGCTGGCTTTTCTTACCCACCCCCAACACACACACACGGAGTAGGCAACTCGGTCTTCGCTGAGTTCTTCGGTTGGCCTCTGCCGAGCAGCTGCGCCGAGCAGACCCCAACAGCAAGAAGAAGAAGTAGATGAAGCAGAAAGAAAGTTGCATGTTGACTGCGTATAAATATTTCAAATGCTTCTAATGGAAACCCTGTTGACCATTGGCCAAAAGATTGCACTTGATTCGGCCAGGGCTGACAACGCTGGTGATTTAAGCGGGCCAACAAACAATATTGAATGGGCGACTGAGAGGGGGCAGGAGAGAATTAAGAGCAGAGAGCTGAACTGCACCTGCTGTTGTTCCAACAACTAAAAAGAAACTTTGCCATAGTTTGATCATTTATGTATTAACTATAAAGTAAAGACGAATACTTTATATAAGATATAAAGAGTATTTGAGTGCAAGAATATATATAAGATATGTAAGAAGACGATACAAGTTGAGGATTCCATTTCTTAGAAAATTACAATAGTTTGCTAAGCCAGAAATGTAAATTTCCAGTGTTAGTTTCTAAGTCTGCTATATGTTTGTGTTGTACGAGAGTGACAAATGAATTTAGACAGCATGTGCTGCATATATATATTAAAATTGCTGAATTACTTGTACTATTGTGCCTTAACAGATAGTTTCTGCATTTCAGGGCTGTGTGATCTTAATGAAATTTAGACACAGAGTAGAGAATGTCTCAAAAACAATATATGCTGACTTTGGTTGAAGTAGCTCAAAGAATAACATATTTAAAGCAATAGTTCTTGAGGCAACTATGCAATATAAGAAGATAATCTTACACTTTGCGACTTGTATACTAAGGAAAGTACAAAGCAAGCAAAATGCAGACAAATAACGCTAAATCGGTTGACCTGTTCACGCTGAACAAGAATATATATACCTTAAGGGAGCATATATGCATATCAAATGTCATCATTTATCATATATGAATACTGAAAATCATTTAACAAGTGCTTATTCCCATTCCACATTGCCCTCAGGCATTTAGCCTTTAACCTTTTAGCTATTTTCCTGCCAAATGTAATAGAAATACAACTCAGCACTCACATAAAACTCATTGAGACATTTTGGCGCGATTAATATGCATTTCCAGCAATGATTTTTATTGCCAGTTTATTATGACAGCTTTCAAAAGTTTGCAGTTCGGAAATAGAATTATATATATATGTATATATATGGCGAATGTGCTATAAATGCATTTATAAATTTCAATAACAAAATGCACTTTTACAAAACTGTTCGGCGGCAAAGAAAATAAACAAATTGCTATTCAAATAGACAAAAGCAGAAAACCAAATTGAAAAAAATAAAATGAACATTTTCTATTTTTTGTGTTTTTCACTCTTCGTGGGCCGAAAAACGCGTAGCACTTGACGGGGGAGGGGCCAGTGAGGAGTGGGAGAGTAGCAGGGGACTTAGGGGATGTGGCTGTCGGCTGAAGCGAACCGTGGCAAGTCGCAGCCCAAACAACAGCAGCAGCAGCAGCAACAAAAGCAGTTTTCAATTAGTTTTTAAATAAACTTTTTGCTGGCTGCTTCACACAAAATGGAAAACGTAACGCCAAACTTTCCATTTTCACGCTAGGTGTGTGTGCGGGTGTGAGTGCGGGTGTGAGTGTGTGTGTGTGTGTGTGTGTGTTGTGTGAGTTTTCATTTAAAACAATTTTTGCGCCTTCAACTTGCGCGCATTTGTTTATACAAAATCATGCCAATCGTCTGTCAATCATTCTCCAATGGCCGCAAGAAGCAGCAGCAGCGAGAAGGAGCAGAGGGAGAAGAAGTGAGAGAAGGGGGTCAGGCGCTGTATGAAGCATGGCGGAAGTCTGCTTAAGCTCAGCGAAACCTGCAGCAAATCTTGGCCAAGCTAATTGAGTTTTGCTTTTAATAATAATAAACAGCAGCAGCAACGAGTAGCAGAAGCAATTGAGAGCGAGAGATGAAGAGAGAGAGAGAGAGAGAGAGAAAGAGAGAGAGAGAGGGGAGGAGTGAAAGAGTGAGGGAGAGTGCCAGACGTGCTGCACGACGTGTTTGGGGCCGCAGCAACTTGAGGCGTTTAATTGAATTCAAAAACATGTCAAGTGAAATCAGCCAACGCGCTGGGTGGCAATCCTGGTACAGTCGGAGGTACAACGGACAGCGGCTGACTGCTTTGTCACACGGACAGAGGCAGAGGCAGTGACATAGAGATCTGGGCTTGGGCAAACAACGCTGCTCGAGTGTTGCCCACTCGAGAGAAGCTGCGCGGCTTCTTCAAGTGCGAGACGGGACGAGGCGAGGCGAGCCAAGCGCGACTCACGCATGACAAAAGCTTCAAGATGGGGCGTCTTCTTGGGCGTCATTGTTGTTATTACGCTGCTGCTGCTGCTCAAGTGGGTGGCTAAACAATAACAACAACAACAGCAACAGCAACAACAAACACTTGTCTCGGCTGCTGCCTAAGTGAGACCTCCAAAGGTGTTGGCCCAATCTCGCTTATTAGCCAAGCCGGGCAACACTCGAAAGTCACATACACACACACCAGATACCCACACAAACACACCAGCTATGCACACACTAGTCACACACTAACACACACACACACATAGTCTCGCACACTCATCACTTCTGAGATTGCTGCTGAGCTCACCGAAAACATTCCCAATTGAATCTTTTGCCCGCATGATAAACATGGCCAATTAATTTCAAGTCCCCCCCTCCCCACCCCTGTTTCGCGACCCTCCTCTCCTGCTTTGCAGATTTGTCGCGCTGACAATTATGAAAAGCTATATATCAGTTTTTCCATACGATCGGCAAATTAATAAAAAGCTTAAAGTGTTTGCCAGGCGACTTAATTAAAATGTTGAAAAATTGCAATTGGCGCCGGGCAATAATTGATGGTAGCCACTGTTGTTGTAGTTATTGTACTTGTTGTTGTTGTTGTAGTAATTGTTGTTCGAGTTATTACTTGTTGTCTTGCTGCTTATTGTTGTTATTATTATTATTGTAGTTTTGCTTATTGTTTGGCTACTGTTTTGAGGCTATTCCCACTGACGTCGATCGATTGCAGCAGCAGCATTGATAAGGCTGGTGATATTTACGGGGCTTAAGCTTACAGCAGTTATATGATTTATATGTTTAAATTGATGTCATAATATGCGCCATAAATTGAGAAGATTTTGGGAGTTATTGGAAATACTTTTCATTCAACAAAAGTAGCACAAACAGAGCAACTAGAAGGAAGCTCTTTTCAATTACTTCCACTTGACATTGAACTATGATGTTTATTTGTGGGATTCAAGTTAAGATCAATTATATGTTTTATGTGTCTAAATTGACGTCATTATATATACTAAAAATCGAGAATAAACACGGAACAATTCGAATTACTTTTCATTCAAAACGAACGGTTAGAAGCGAGCCCTTGCAATGCATTCTTCTTTGTTTTTTTCTAGCCATTTTTCCCAGCTTTTTCATGAAATTTTCATTATTACAGTCGCGCCGGCAATTTTCCCTTGAGCGCGCGCACTTTCACACACTTAAATGCGCACAATTTCCCGCCAAAAGCACATTTTCATGTGCGAAAAACAGGCTGGAAATTATGTTTTGTGTCAGGCCTCTCTCTCTCTCTCTCTCTCTACGGTGCAAAATGATGATGGATCACCCAATCGCGCAACGCCATAAAACGGCAACAAGTCAATAAGCACGCAGAGGCCGCAGAGGTTTATCCCCCACACACACACACGCTTGCACACACACACACAGTCAATAGCAATTTTTGTAGCCATTTTTTGTGGCAGTCTCAAAAAAGAGGTATTAACACAAAAGCGGCTTTTGGCTCTGTCTCTCTTCGGCTTGACCAGTTTACCACCAACTGCATATGCATGTCTGTGTGTGTGTGTGTGTGTGTCTGTGTGTCTGTGGTACATGTGTATATGCATTTTTTATGGCGGATTTGTGTGATCCGCTGCAATATTTTGAGCCAGGCCTGGTCGTCGCCGCTGCCTGTGGCACTTGCATTGTTTTGTCGGGGGGGCAACAAAAAAAAATATAATAATAAATATAAGAAAAATAATAATAATAATGCCACAGCTTGTTGCAGTTTTTTGCTGCTGCTGCTGCGGGATGCTGCAACTCGGCTTCGTTCATGCCTCATTATTTCCTTGCGGTCCATTGAGATTGCTGGCTCGCCTTGGAGCCGGCTTTGGCTTTGGTTCTCAGGCTGCTTTTGGCCAGCCAGAAAAAAGCTAAAGCGAAAAAAAAACACTCAAGCTCGAAAAGTTTATTAAAATTCCGAGCGAACAACGAAAGAGCTACACAAAAAATAATACTAAATAAAAGAAAAGAAGCAGCAGCAAGGGGAGAGGGAAGGGCAAGGGGAAGGGGGGGTAGACAGGGCACAGCCAACACATGTTTTCACGCCTACCCACAAAAAGCCAAGCCAAACCGAACCAAGTCAGAGCCAGAGCTGTCGCTGTCAGAGCAGCCGCCTTATATGCAGATTAGCCATATGTGGCTCCCACTCGCACTCCTCCCTCTCTCCCTCTCTCTCCCTCTCTCTCCCTCTCTCTATCTCTCTCTCTCTTGCTTTACGTATGCAAAATCAAATTATTCAAATTCAATTATTGTCAATTTTATTTATTATTAATGCGCATAATTGTCAAATTTGCCAAATTTATGAACGCAGTTAAAGAAACAGAGAGACAGACAAAGACAGCAACAAGCAGGCTGCACAGACAGACAGAAAGGGAGACAGAGGGACAGACAGAGAGACAAACAGAGAGACAGACAGAGAGACAGACAGTGGTCTCTCCTGGGGCTCACGTTGTAGTTTATGCAAATGCAGAAGAGCAGACAAGATTTCCAGTGCGCTTTGCGCCTCAATCCGCACGAATTTATGAGACATGTTGAAATGCATCTCACCTTGATTGTGGCCCCGGTGAAGGAGGAGACACAACAGAGAAGAGACTCAGAGCACAGCAAAGAGGAGACTCCACTGCCAGCATATGATGATGTGCGTCTCAGCAGTTTGAAGATTAATGGCAACGCGTTTAATTTGTTTTTGGGTGTTCTTTCTTTCGTTATCGCGCTGGCATTGAGATGGAGGAGGGAGGGAGGGAGATGGGAAATGGAACTATGTTGGCACTTGAGGTAGGAACTGCGAGTGGAACTGGAACTGGAACTGAGTTGGGCACTGCAGGTCTTGCTTGTCTTGGACGATGCAACTTGACATTGTTAATGCCGTCGGCAGAACGAACTGCTACACAAACTAGATGCATCTCTTTATGGACTGAGAATATATACTTCTTATAGACTGTCAGGCGCTAGAGAACGAAGAAGCATTAAAATCTTTAACAAAGGAAGAAGAATAAATAGGTTATAGAAACCTTTAGCGCTTTCTCTATCAGGAAACCTCAAAAGCTGCCTTTTCCAATTGAATCTGGGCATCTTTAGTTCTTCTTCTAACCTTTCTTGTACTTCATATCAGGGCTGTACAGTCGCAGAGAAGGTACCTTATGGAAAGAGTCTACATCACAGTGCATTTAGACTAGCTGGCAGTGCACCACTTGCTGGCAACCAATCTCACAGGGAGATGAAGTTCACACATGTATATAAGACAGTCTAGACTGCCAAAGATAAACCTAATGCCAGTTCTATTTTGATACTGTCTGATAGAAAGGCCTCTTCAAGGAGGCTTACATAAATGATCCCCAACTCATATAAAGCAAAGCTATCTCTCTGCAAAAGAACATCCCTTAAAACAAAAAAGAAGACACCTTCTTGCTTATGTTCTGCGCTGTGGATAAGCCTGGGGGACTGTGGCGTGCTATGCCTTTCTTTATTCTTGGCTTATATTATTGCGAACATGATATTAAGCAATTCATAAGCGTGTAATTTCGTTTAGCACAACAAAAGCAACAACAACAACGACAAGAAGTATAAAAAAGTAAATGTCTGTCCGTTGATTTTTGACATCCAAATTGCAGCAGACAAAAGTCAAGGCGGACCCCGCCGTGCAAAGAAAACAGATAACGACAGACAGAAGACACAAGAGTGGACAGCGGATGGTGGGGGGAAGAAGTGTAGAAGAGGGCACACAAGTTGTAGTTGTTGTTCTTCCTTTTTTTATAATAACACACTGAAAATGCTTTTTTAACAGCATGAAAATTATAACGCATCAGTCACGACACGAAGACAACGTCGAAGGGAATCCCCCCCTCTCTCTCCCCAGCCAGCACTCCCCTCTACCCATTACTGTCTGCATGTGAAAATCTTTCGACGGCAAATTGCAAAACGTTTTGTGCACAAGAAAAGCGAGGAAAACTCGCTTCAATAAAGGAAAAACAAAATAGAAAAGAGTGAGAAATAAATCTCTGAAAAAAGAAGAAATACTTTGAACATTTTTGGGGGCTTTTTAATATGCAAATTACACTTAATAACAGCGCGCAGCAACTGCATAAATTAAGAGAGACAGTGAGAGAGAAAGAGAGAGGGAGAGTGAGAGAGAGTGCGAGTGAGAGGGCAGACAAATCAATGACCTGCCTAGTTAGAAGAGCGAGTGTTCTGCGACTGTCTAATATAAATGAAATATTTCCCTTCAAGAAAAAAGAAATACAACGAACAAAAGACGAAGTTGTTGTTCGAATTGTTGTTGTTGCTGTTGTTATTTATGTTGCTCGATGCGGCCATACTAATTTCAAATTTAAATCTTTCGCTGTGACCTTTCGCTCGCGAGAGATGGGAAGGGGGGAGGGAGGGAATGAGAATCACACACTACATATGCATATAAATATATTTTGGAGTGTATTTTTCTTAATTTCGAAAGCGTATTAAATTACACACGCACACACAAAGGCGATGCACGCTGCCCCTACCACTGCCCCGCCCCCGCCTCTGTTAGCGAGTTGAAACAAGAATTTCAAGTATGTTTAACCCAAAACACAAAACCAAAAACCAAACCGACGAAAATACAACCAAATCGAACCGAAACCGAGGCAGGCCTCAACGCGACGCGCTGCTCCTCATCTCCCTCACCCACACCCTTCTTCTGCTCTCCCCCCTCCCCCCTCTTTACTCCATCTCCATCTCCGTCACAATCTCGTTCTTGTTCTTGTTCTGGCCCTGGGACGGGGCTTAAAGTATTTCACAGGAAATCTTCGGAAACGAAACCCAAGCAACAATATGTTCTACACATTTCTGTAGCTGCCTCTCTCACTCTCTCTCCCCCTCTATGTCTCTTGCGCTGTGTGTGAGAAATCGAAATCCCAAAAACTAAATCCCTATAATGCCTTCAAGGGGGCAGGCAGCGCAGACCCGCACACACACACTCGCACACTCTTTATTCTTTCTTTTTTTGTTTCAGCAGAGTCAGACCCAGGCCCAGCCCCGTTGCCGGTCCGGGACCGAGCGTGCGCACAGTCTATAATAATGATAAGATGGCTCTTAATCAGAAAATTTATATGGCCCCAGCATTTAGTTGTTGTGTGCCTGGCAAAGATGAAGCTCAAGAGAGTAGAGGAGGGGGGAGGCCAGTGAGTGAGGCTCGCTGCTGTGGCTGTGGCTGTGACTGTGGCTGTGACTGAGGCTGATGATGGGTTATGCCCGTTTATAATTATGGGTCCTGTCAAACGCTAAATGAAGGGCGCATCAGAAGGCAGCCCCGAGTGAGTCTCCAAGTCTCTTCAGCGTTACGCTATGTTGCAGATTGCTCACGCTGCCGTTGGTTGATCGCACAAGGCAACACACACGATATAACGCTGTGTATATCTGTGTATAACCCTGTGCATATCTGTGTATATATCCATGTATATATCCATGTTTAACTGCATATATTTGTATACTACTCTCGTCTCTTGCACTTGGCCATTTTGCAGCAGCTGGGGGCATTTCATTGGTCGTCTTATATGCTATACGATACTGTGTATCTTACAAGACTAAAGAGAAAGCTTACCACTTGCACTCGTTCCAAAATTGTCTGCAAAAAGAGAGAGAGAGAGAGAGTGAGAGAAGGCAGAGATTAGTTGTGATGCAGTCATAATAAATTTAATACTTAAACTACATACAAGTTGGGCACATGCCACGCCCACCTTTCACTCTAATTTAATTAGGCAACCCCAGAGAAGGCAGCTCATCACAGAACCTTAACCCCAGCCCACAATGAATTATCTTCCTCAACAAGTTCAAAAATTTCTCAGGCCCCAAAAAAAAAAAAAACACAATAAATCTTTTTTCATTTTCTTTTTTCCTTTTTTTTTTTGTGACGCAGGCTTCAATCGTACAACAACAACAACAAAGACAACAAAATGTTTTAAATTTTCGTGCAGACTTAAACCGCAAAATGCTGTCGCTGTTGTTGTTGTCACTGTTGTTGTTGTTGTTGTTGCTTTGCTTTTTTGTTTGCTATAAAAATATGATATATATTCACACACTCACAGGCAGCCCCGACTCGGGGCAATCAATCACAGCAGAGCGCTGTGAAGAGCCCAACGGCAAGTGTGAACCCAAAAATATTTGGAGCAAATCAAATGCAGCAAAAATAAACAACAACAAAAAAATACACGGACAAATACCAAAACAATACCAAAACAACAAAATGATAAATAAAAAAAATGCCGTCGGCCAAAGGAAGCTGAACTTTTTCTATTTCGCAACCTTTTCGCACGCAAATCAAGTTGATTGGCTTTGTTGTTGCTGTTGTTGTTGTTTCTGCAAATGTTGCAGGTATAGTTCAATGGGAACTTGCAGCTCTCAAATGTGGCAAGACGAGGCCAGTTGCCATTTTGTGTGCATCTTTATGATGTTCCACAAGAAGTCAAACTAAATCAGACGACAAATAGCAAAATAGTAGAAGGGGAAGAAGGCGGGGAAGAGTGGAGTATAGAGAGGGGGCAAGAAAGGAATGGCTAGAGAGGGGGGGCAGCTCGTCTACTGCATGATAATCATCGGGGCAGCTGATTGAGTTCCATTGGCCAATTGTGATACGGATGAGAAGGGAGCAACGACAAGGCAAAGGAAGTAAGAGAGGAGGTGCAGAGGGGAGTAAGCCCCAACGTCTGCTTGGCCAGTCATTTAGCCACTTTGTAATAACATGGCTAAGAGTATTTTGTGAACTGCGTCGTTGCGACGTCTTGTGACATGCAGCGCAGATCGTTGCAAGTTGCCCCACAGTCAGCGGAGGCAGTCGCGTCGCCTTGCGTGGCCTCATGCGAGCGCGTTGCAGCCTCGCTTGCCTCATGGACACCTCACTGCGCTGTCATTTAAGTCATCGAACACGCATTGCTACATTGTACACATGTACGCAATGAGGACGAGGAGGGGGAACAGTCACAGAGAGAGAGCTGAAGGGGAAGGCAGCAGGAGAGGCAGCAGAGGAAGGCAGTTGCAGGAGGAGGAACAGGAGGCAGCAGTAGAATGAATAGGAGGTGTAGCAGCAGGGGGCAGAGGAAGAGTAGGAACAGCCACAGAGACAGAGAGAGAGAGAGAGAGAGAGAGACAGAGAGAGACAGAGAGAGAGAGAGACAGAGCAGAAGGAGAAGCAGCAGCAGCAGCAAGGGAAGCAGCAGCAGGCGGAGGCAACTGCAGCTTGGAGGTGACGCTGTCGCCAGTGCCCGGTGTCGATGTCAGTGTCCTGCAGCGGCCATTGCTGCTCATATGCCCCTGCACACGCTCCCCCCCGCCCCCTTCCATGCCTTGTCCACATAACGTCGCCAGTTCATAAATAATCGTCTTAAGTTGATGCGGCATCGCTGCTGTCGCTGCTGCTGCTGCTGCTGGGTGGCTTCGTGGTTCTCACCAAGCTGCGCTGCGGCCATTGCGACAGATTAAGCCAGCAACAACAACAACAATAAAAAGTATCTTACGGATTGCTTTGCCTGCAGCAGAAGAAGAAAGCAAAACGAAGCCGCAGCCGCAGCTCGTTCAAATATTCCAAAAACGTTTCAATGAATGCGTCGAGCCGACGACGCAGTGCCTCAATTTTTGTCACTCTCTCGCTCTCCCTTTCTCTCTCCCACTGTCTCTCCCTCTCTGTCTCTCTCTCTGTCTCGCTGGCGTTGTTGTCGTCGTGTCTGATCCCATTTTAATATTCTAGATACTTAAATAAAATACGTGTCTGGCTTGGCCAACAAACGTTTATTGTTTGTTAATTGATTTGGCTGGAAGTTGTCGCTGTCGCTGTCGGCGTCGGCGTGGACGGCTTTGGTTAAAATGCAAAGTGCAACTTCGACTAAGTTTGCCGAGCGCAAAAAGCAACAGCAACAGCAGCAGCAGCAGCAACAGACACAACAGCAACAACAATTGGCATTTGGTATGCAAAATTTGTTTGGCCCAAACGACTGGGAACCACTTGGACTCCAGAGGTCTCCTCTCTCTCTCTTGCACTGCAACTCCTCTCCTCACCCTGCCCCCCTCCCTCTGCCACTCCCCCTTTGCCTGTGCCTTTCTCTGTCTGCCGCAATTAACTTGCAGACAGCGCAGGCGAGGCTCAGCCTTGAGTTCAGCGTTGACAATTGTCAAGGACTGCGACGCGTTGACAGCTGATGGAGGAGGCAGAACCCAAAGTAGGAGCAGCAGCAGCCGGAGCAGTGGGAGGAGGTGGAAAAGGAGAGAGGGCAGTCATAGCTGGGGCCAGCGTCTTGGGTCATTTAACGGTAATTACTGCCGCTTTCCGCGAAAAACGTGTGTGGAGTGAAGAGAAAAACGGTTCAGCAGGAATTGGGAATGGAACTGTGGCTTAAGTGCCGACAAAGCCAGCGGAGCACAAAAAAAAAAAACCAGCAGAAAGACAGAGAGAGACGGAGAAAGAAGGAGAGAGAGGGAACGAAGAAGAGAGAGAGCAGGAGAGAGGGAAAGAGCAGGCAAAAGCGGAGCAGCTACACGATTTTCCTGGCCGCGTCTATTTATGTGACCATTGAAGTGGGGGGCAACAGCTCGCGCAGCACTCCATGACTCTCCTCCCTGCCCCTACCCCCGATTCCACACTCCAAACCACTCCACGCTCAGCTCCACTCCAGCTTTGGAGTGCTTGTGTCTTCTGGCGGCTTTAGGCTTTGATTTTTGCTTGATTTCTTTCAGAATCAAGTCGAGCAGGAGAAGAGAAGAGAAGCAGAGGCTGCAGCCAAAATAGAGATGCAGATGCGCGCCACAGCCACAGCCACATTCAGAGCCAGAGCCACAACCTAAGCCAGGCTGAAGCTCCATGCGAGCCTCTTGTTCACTGACTGTGACGCCATTTTCAGGCAACAACAACAACAGCAAAGAACAAAACCCAAGACGAAGTCAAAGTCGAGCGTATGCAAAAGAGCCCAAGCTCAGCTCGATCCCAGCTCGGGCCAGAGAGAAGAACATGTCCAAAGGCGAACCGCCAAAAGGATAATCAGCAACAATTTAGTATTATTACACCACGTTCGAAGCCATCGAAGTCTGACCGGGAGAGGCCGAGGGGGGAGAGAAGAGAAGGAGAAGGAGAAGAGGGCAGCAAAGCTGCACAAAGATGTCCGTCAGAGAGGGAGACGGGAAAGGCAGGCAGAGGCAATGGCTAAGCCAGTCAAAGAGGCAGGCAGAGATGGATACAGAGAGAGAGAGGGGGTAAGAGAGGGGAGGTTGAAGGGGGTAAGGGGCAAGCGGAGCTGCGACTGCGACTCAAGTATGCATTTCAAAGAAAATCATTATTATCGATGCGGCAAAGGAGGCACATCCAACGCGGATGTGTAGAGGAAGCAAGAGAGAGAGAGAGAGAGACTTTAAAAGACTAGAAGACTGCAGACTGAAGACTGCAGACTGGCAGCCTTAGCAGAATGGCAGACTGGCAGACAGCGGGAACGAGCCAAGACTCTCTCACTCTCCTCCTTCTCATTCCTTTTGGGTATTTTCACGTCGACGTAGATTGAGTTTCAATGGAAAAATGATTTGCAAATTGACTTTAACGAATTGCTCGAGTGAGCAACCTGCTGGCACTTGGAATTTTGATTACGCCACATAGACATAGAGCAGCCAAGGGAGCTAAAGATAGAGAGAGAGCGAGAGAGAAAGAGTGAGCGAGAGGGACAGAAAGAATGCATAGTGAATATTAGAGGAAAACTGTACAATAATTGGCACGCATTGCGGACATGAGCTCCGCCCCATGGCTAAACTGCTGCTAGTAAAGCCACACTGTGCTACAAGGAAGCACGAAGTAGCTAAAGCTGTAATCGCAAGATCTCGGAATCTTAAATAGGCATCATATATATTTGAAATACATATTCAAATTAGTTTTGAAGTTGGGAAACTTTTCAAATTAGTTTTGAAGTTGGGAAACTTTTCAGTCTGTCTGATTTATGTATTTTATAAAAGATGATCGTTTCTTTATTATTGTGTGAACTGTTTTATAGTTTCAACTGTGAAAAGATAAATTTAAATATTCAACTTAGTTTTAGAGTGAAGCAAAATTTTCAGACAGTGTTAAATATTGTATTTCATTGTTGCAAAACTGACAAAAAGGGATTATTTTAATCCAAAGTTTAAATTTCTTGATCCAACGCATAAGAACTTCCGTTCATTTTATCAAACAAGAATCATTTATGTGTGAATTATGTGAATAATGATATAGGAGTGTTCAACCCTAATACATTTTTTGAGTTATGAAAAAATACGCCTATATTAATTATTATTTGTTTAGGAAATAATTTCCTTAAGTTGAAACTAAATATTTAAAAATTTCAATAAATTTTCAATTAAATTTTGTGCTAAGTTGTGAAAATTACTATCTGAAGATTTAGAAACTATACCAAATATTATATAGCTATTACAATATCCATTCTTTACAGAATTCTTCAAATAGAAAGTTTCCTAAACTTTCAATTTGCCAAAAGTCGCTTGTCATATAGTTTAAAATTGCTTGTAGTGTAGTGTAGTTTTGATGCGTTGTTCACGTTCGACGTGCGCGCTCTGTGCGCAATTCATGGCATTGGCTGATGATGCGAGTCTGCTCTGTCTGCCGTGTCTGATCCTGATCCATTGGCTGCCCCAGCGAACGCCATTATCAGCCTCATAGCAGCAGCAGCAACAGCAACGGCAGCAGCAGCAACAGTTGTTGTTGTTGCCAGTTGGCCAACTGACTGGGCCTTTGTTTTGGCCTGACTGTGGCTCTGGCCGTAGCCGTGGCTGTGGCTGTGGCCTGTGGCCAGTTCGTATATCATTATAGAAATTACCTAGTGCTGCGGCCCGAGTTGGCCGTGAGGCAGCGCGGCCATTGTTAGTAGTTTTGCCATTAACGTTAACTCTTTGGCACAATCTGGCCGACGGATCTCAGTTCTACCAGGGCGAAGCCAACAACACAATCGCAAAAAGAACGAAAATGGAAACAACAAAAACAATGCTACACTACTGTCAGGGGCGGCAGGTTGCTAAAGATCCCCCTCCCCATCCCTCCTTTGCCATAACCCTGCAAACCCCTCGAAAAAGGTACAAAAAAAAGAAAGCAAATTTCGAAACGTAACTGTAAATCACGGAAATCTAATGGAAACATTGACGTCAGTTGGTCGCTAGGTCAGCCAAGTGATAAGCCCCAAAAACAAGAGCGAGATAGACATAGAGAGGGGGATAGCTAGTGTTTATGTTTGTGCATATGTTACTTACCAGGACTACCAAGGAAGACTGAGGAATACAATCGCCGCGAGGCGTCTGCATTGCGAGCATCGGCAGGTGAGGACCATTCTCTTCGACACCATCGTCCTGCAAGCGAAAATTAGAAAAGCCGATGGTTAGATTCAAGAGGATATATAAGGTTTATAATAGATATAGATATACTTTATATGGAATATAAATTATATTTTTTAATTATTCATAATTACTTAGTTCAGTGTGGGGACATATCATGGAATATATGATAATATATATTATATATATATAGTATATATATATAGTATAAAGTATAAAAGGTATAGATTGTATCCTTACACAAGGCATATATTAAATACCATACATTATGGTATATACTATACCTAATTGGCATACATATTTAGACTATATTATCTGTATAATATATTTAAATTATTTGTAGTATTTATGAATGTATTCCAGTCGAATTTTCAGTTCTCTAATTGATCATTTCACTTGAAATAAAGTTGTGTATCAATGTTTCTTGCTATTTTAAGCATATCTTTAAAACATTAGTTCTTAACTGCTAAAGTTATAGTATATATAAGACAGTAAGTACCAGAAGAAGTTCTGTTTTCAGTTCCAGTTTGTATATATTATATTTAAGTTACTTTTTCATATCTTTAAAGTACAAACTCTTAACTTTGGGCTTCAGATTTGTCAGCCCATTGACAGTATGTTAAGCCAGCTTGCAGACAGACAGAGAGAGAGAGATAAAGGAGAGAGAGAGAGAGAGAGAGAGAGAGAGAGAGAAGGAAGAGGGAGACAGATGCTGCGTGAGCCGTCTTCATCTGGTTGCGCGCCCACTAAGCCAGCTCCGCCCCCTATCTAAACTATCTAAATCAGCGACAGGTAGACGCCAAATACCAACCCCCTTTCCACACTCTATTCCCCCCGCCCATGCCCTCTTTCACTCTGCCTAACGAGCACTTTAAGGGCATAAAACTTTAAATGAAATACGCAGTGCCTAAAAATGCTAAAAAAGCCATGAAGGGGAAGGAGGAAAGCAGGGGGAAGAGGGGGAGACGAGAAAAAAAAGCAAAGCGAAATGAAAAGCATGGAAAATGGCGCTAATAATAATTTGGTTTATTGGCTCTAAAGCACAATGAAGACACTCTGTAGAGGCCAAGTGGTGTAGTAGATAGCTTCTGCAGGGGGTGCTTACCACCCTCCGTATCCTCCCCCTTCCCTGCCCCCACTCACTGCTCCCTCTCTGCCAATAAGGGCAGCGATTTCTATTATTTTTCGTATATTTTTTTTGTTGTCTTCTTGAGCTCAAGGCGAGGGCGACGCACCTTTATTTAAATTTTGAGCGCTGCCCAGTGCAGCAACAACAACAAGAAGAACAACAACAGCAACAAGAACAACAACAACAACAGTAACAACAACAAGTGAAGCCTCGGCGTCTGCTTCGTTTTCTTAATGGGCAATTTTCTTGGTAGTAATGGGCACGTTTTATGCCCGCTTTTGTGGGGTGTTTATCGTATACACAGCAAGTCACCATCCCACCCCCTGCCCCCTTCCCATGCCTCCTTACCCCCCTCTTGAACTGCACTGCCTTGCAGCGTAGGAGGAGGGTTGACAATTTTTGAGATTCTAAGTTCCTCAAGATGGAAATAAAATTATTAATGGCATATTAGATTGCACAGCTGTCGCACCTGTCCAATCAGAGAGCTGTCGCTGTCGCTGTCGCTGCCTCTGTCGCCGTCGCTGCCTCTACACAAATTAATTGAGTCGAACATCGGGTAGCGGGACAGACAAAAACCAAATTGTTCGCACATAAATCTTTGCACTAAAAATTTTATTGTCGTTTTTATAGTTGAAAAATAATAAAATAAAAAGGCGACAGCAACACAAACTACTCAACGGCAGCAGAGGCAGCGGCAGAGGCAGCGACAGCCCGAGCCAAACAGTCTGCTGTGCTCAGAGAGAGCACACACACACACACACACATGAACAGAGCGCGACGTTCTCTCTCTCTGTCTTGCACGCGCAAGCAACTTCCCCGTCGTATCGTAAGCGTATCTCGTAAGTTGAGCACTCTCTGCCTTATATCGTAAGAAGGCAGCGCCATTGCTTAGAGCAGCGCTGCCAGCTGTCTCGCCTGCGCAAGCGAGATAGCATGTTGCCGTTAAGTATGCTGTGACGTGTGTGTGTGTGTGTGTGTGTGTGTGTGTGTGTGTGTGTGCGAGGCGAATTGAAGGCGAATTGAGTTGCGAGACGAGGCAAGGCGACCGACCAGTCAATACAAAGGTTGCTCGTCGTTTCGTTTTGTTGCGACGCTGACTGCGCTGCTTGCGTCGCTGCTGCTGCTGTTGGTGTTTGGTATGGTTGTTGTTGTTAGTGTTTTTGCTGTTGTTGTTATTGCTTTTATAGTTGTTGTTTGTGCTTTGTTTGTAGACGCCAGAGCCAAGTTAATGATTTTGTGAACTTTGTTGCCGCTGCTGCTGTTATTGTTGCTGCTGTTGTTGTTATTATTGTTGCTGCTGTTGTTATAGTTGTTGTGTTGCTGTTGCTGTTGCTGTTGCTGCTGTGTTGCTGCTGCTTATTATGCAATGTTAAATCAATAAATTGACAAAAAACAAAACCCCCTCAAGAAATCTTTTAGCCCAAAATAGTTTTGCTGTTGTTGCTGCTATTGTTATTGTTGTTGTTGCTGCTACTGTTGTTGTTGCTGCTCTGGTTGCTGCTGCTGCTGTTGTTGTCACGGCGCATTTATGGCATTTTAAATAGCCGCCGCACGGCGCGTTTTCAGTCACTTTTCACTTTTCACTTTTCACTTTGGCGCAAGTGGAAAAACTAAAGCGCATTTTTATTATTGTTCTAACTGCAAGTGGTTGTGGGAAGGGGGCGTGGCTGGCGCAGGGGCCGGGGAGTAGGCGCTATTTATAGGCAGCGTTTATTTCGAGCAGTTCTCAGTTGCCACTTCAGCTGCCACTGACCCCCTTCCGCCCGCCCTCTTCACCCCTAGCGCCTCTCGAGTGCTTGATAAATGGCGCTAGCGACGCTCTTGGCCTCGTGCATTGATTAGCATTGAGAGGCAGGGCGGCAGAGAGGGAGGGGGGAGCACGTTGGGGAGCCGAAAATGCAGCGGGGCGCGTTTTCTTATCGTTCAGAAATGCAGCTAAACTACAGTGTGCAGTGTGTGTGACACACATTAATAAGTGTGCACACACACACACTCGCAACGAATTTTCCATAGACATTTTCGACATGTTCGAATTTGAAGCCACCCCAGACAGCAACAACAACAACAATTGAACCCCAAAATGCCAACGTCGTCTGCTCTCTCTCTCTCTCTCTCTGTCTCTGTATCTGTCCCCCTGCATGTGCCGTGTGTGTGTGTGTGTGTCTCTCTATGTGTGTGTGTTTTGTTAGTCTGTGTGTGTTTAGATAAAATTGTGTTTCGAAAGTGACAGTTGAAATGATTTATCACTTGCCAGCGACTACTGCAAGGCGCAAACGTTTTCCCTCCCCCGCCCCATCACTCTCCTACACACCACCACCACTCACCCCATTTCCCCTACTCATGCTTCAGCTTCATGCTTCCCGCTACCTACCCCTCCTCTCTGCCTTGGTTGTCTGTCGTCAAAGTTTTTAGCAGCTTTGCTTCGTCGCTGTGTAGAAAAATTGAAAATTGCTTTTTTTCGCTTAGAATACAACAGCAGCAGCTGCGAGCAGGGGTGTCCCTACCCCCTACCTCCTTCACCACCCTCTGTTTCTACTATATGTCTGCCCGCACCCCTTGCCACTCTTTGCCTCCTCCAACTGCGCCACAACATTGTTGCTATCACAATCAACTTCATCTTTCCAATTTTCTACTATTTGGCTTGGTTTTGCCTCCCTCTCACTGCCACTCCCACTACCTCTCACTCCCCCCTCTAACACTGCCTACCCTCTCACTCCCTCTCGCTCCTCCTCAATTCCCCTTTCTCTGTCTCTCTCTACTTCTTTCCTCACACTTCTTGCTGCCACTGCGATTTTTTCATATGAAAATTTAATTCCAGCCCCGCCACATCGCCCCCATTTCCATATTATGTCGCTGCCTGCCTCCCTCGCTTTCCCTCTCACTCTCTACTGTCTCTTCTCTCCCTCTCACTCTCTCTTTTGCAGTGTGTGTTGCGAGCTAATTTAAAAATTTTTGTAATTTTTTCGCCTTGCTCTTTTGGAATTTTTGCAATGCGCGACAAAATGATTTATGTCGCTGCCTGCGCAAAATTAAAAATATTACAAAGCAACAACAACAGCAACAGCAACAACAATGCGACAACATTGCGCACAAATTTAAATAACACACAAAACGAGACAACAACAACAGCAACAACAGCAACAACAAGAGCTACACAAGGCGAAAACAAAGCAAACAACACGCCAATTTCATATTCAGATAGACGATCTATACAGATACAGATACATATATATACATATGTATATATCCTATATAGCCACGTATGCGATATATATGGTATATATATCCATATATATATCTGTGCAGTCCCGTCTGCCGCTTAAAGCTTTAAAAATGAAAATATTTCTCGTTCAGCCTTTTTTCAATTTTTATTTCAGCAAACAAAATGAAGAATAAAACGCAAAGTGGAAAACGAAGAGGAAAATTCCGGCGAAGGAAAACCGCAGCAATTTTTCATCATTTTGCACGTGTAAATTTTCCAATTGGTTGAGCGCGTGAAATGCGCATCAACGGGGAGAGTGAGGGGCAACGGCGTCGGAGCTGGTGGGCGTGGCCAGTGGCGGCTCTTATGTTTTTTGACAATAAATTGGAGAAGCATACTTTGATTATTCTAATGAGTAGCGAAAAGGTGCCAGAAGAACGAGAGGGAGGGGGCAAGTGTAGGCAGTGAGATAAGGGGTTATCTCCATGATACAGGGTATCTGTAGTCGGGCGTCGTTTGGCGCAACTCGTTCTGGAATTGCTGTCGGTGAAACTTGCCAATAGCAACGGCATTCTTGACTTCAGAAAAAATAATCTTGCTGTCAATTTGTTGCTGTCCTTTTATATACCCTGTATAGTTAGCAAGAGCTTGCTGATATATATGATATGCATGATTTTAAGTCTTGACATCCTGTTAATTATCTTGAATATTTGAATTTTTGCCTTCAATAGTTTTCCAATCTTTTTAAAAACATTTGTAAAATACTAAAATGAATATAAATCATATGAAAAAATTGATAGGTTACATTTTCTTGAATTCACTTTGTCGCAACCCATTTGGGGTAAATAAAACTATAAATAAAACAATTAAAACTAAAGGCAAAACTTATTTACAATAGAACCTGTATCTATTTTTATTTATTTTGGCTTCTTTTATTCTTAGAATCATATGGAAATCTTTTTTAAAAAGTGATAAAAATGAATAAAATTTCTTTTTGATTCTTGCAATATAAATGAATACTCCATTATGTATGTATGCTATAATATGTTTTCTTTACTAAACAATTTAAAAAACAGATAAACCTTGTTTAGTTCATATATAGTTCAACTTATCTTAATTTCGCACTGATTCTAAAGATCGCCCTCAAATACGCTCAAAATGAGCTAACCTTCGTGCCCATCTCTGCCTCTCCCTCGCTCTGTCTCTTTCACACCTGTAACTTTTTTTTTTTAGCTATTTTCCCTATTCTCCTACAACGTTTTGCTGCTCTTTTCGTAATTATTCACATGCACAAACGAACTTTATATGCGTTGTTTTTTCACTCGCCTCATACATACACCATTTTTTTTAGCCATACTAAAATGAAAAAGCGACATTTTTATTATGCTTTGTTTTTCGCGCTTTCAGGTTTTTTGTTTTATACCCTGTAAAATCACGTTGAAAATGCAAGCGCATTTTCATGATTAAAATGTGTAAAAAATTTGATTGCAATTTGATGGGAATGCTTTATTGACGGCAGAGCAGTTTGTTCAGCTATTTGTAAATGGATTGCGATTTTTCTAGTATTTCCAGCATATCTTGGTATATTTTAAAGATTGTTTTGACATGTTTTCTTTGGTATTTAATTTAGAGATTGCAAAGGATTTGTATTACTTTTTATATTTAATTCCTAAAAATGTTTTAAGGCTTATAAAGTTTCCGAAAGTTAGGGCAATTTTGCAGTTGTTCTATTTAATTTACAGGGTATTTTCACGCTGCAATTTATTGCGGCTGCTCGCGCTGCCGGAAGGTGGCGCTGCTGCAGCTGCTTTACGACTGTGCAACAACAACTCTGTGTCTATTTGTGTGTGTTGCGATTGTTGTTGCTGTTACTGTTGTTGTTGTTGTCAGTGTGTGATTGCAATTCTTGTTGCTGCTGCTGTTGTTCTTGTTGTTTTTCCAGGCATTTTCCCGTTGCAGTTTTTCCACAGCATCGCGCGATTTTTGTTAAATTTAAATGAAAAAGCTTTTCGCGCGTAGTTATGAAAATAATGGCAGGCTTAAACGTGCTCACGAGTGAGACAGAGAGAGGGAGAGAGCGAGAGAGAGACAGTGGTGCTAGCGAGAGGGAGGGAGAGTGAGAGAGAGAGCGCGTGGCGGCGCGTGTCTAATGCATTAAAAATGCAAGCAATAAGCTCCAAAATGGATTTCGTTGGGCTTAGGCAGCATTTTTTTCTATTTTTAGCAACACTCTGTGGGCGTGGCAGCTTTAACTGGCATATGACAAGGCTTTTAAACAATTTCGATGTGGCAAATTCAATTGGAGAGAGAGGGGACAGCAGAGCGGGAGACAGAGAGAGAGAGAGAGAGAGAGAGGAAGGCAGGGAGAGGGAGAGTAAAACATGACTTGTAACTTAAGCAAAGGCAAAGTTTGTCACCAGCAAGCGCGACAAGCTGCTCCCGCTCTTCCCTCCCCTGGCAACCCCTTTCAAACAAGCGCAAGGCAGTAACTCCTGCGCTGCGCTGCCCCTGCGCCACTGCACTCTCTGCCCCACCCCCCCTCTCTCTGCCCTGTGGCTCTGGCTCTGGCTCTGGCTCAGTCTCAGCTTCAGTCTCAGGTTATATTTGTGCCTTAGTCTCAGCCTCTGCCTCAGTCTCTGCCTCTACCTCCTACTCCGCATCCTCCTCTATCTGCTATTACCCCTTCCCATACTCATTCGCACATCCCCATCCCTTTCCCCTCTGCTGCTGCCCCCTATGCGACATATCGCTTTACACTTGAAATGAATTTGAAAGTCAGACGCACAACTCGTAACTCTTCGCGCACAAGACACACACGGCGACACAGCAACAACACAAGGCACGACAACACCAACAACAGCAACACAGGCATCTGCATCTTGCTGCAAGCCAGTCGAGCCGGTGCCCAGACCCGAGCTGAGGCTGAGGCTGAACCTGGAACTGACTGTGAGGCTGAGGCTGAGGCTGAGGCTGCTTTATCTGCGAGACCGCGCGACTAATATAAACGTACAATGGGCTAAGTTAAGCTGGAATGACAGTTGCGACATGTTTGCGTAGGCGTGTGCGATCTCCAAGACAGTCAGCCAGACAGCAACAGCAACAACAACAGCAACAGCAACAGCAACAGCAAATGTTTTGGTATTAATTTTTGTTGTTGTTGCTGTGAGATGACAATAAACTTTATCGCCGACGATGTGAATGAGAATGTGAATTGTGAATGTGAATGCACTTTATGACACCTACACAGGCAATGCGAAGCGGCCAACAACAGCAACAGCTTGTAAAGCAGCAACAGCAACAGCAACAGCAACAGCAACAGCAATAGACATGCTAGCAACAGCAGCAATCAACATACTAAAAACAGCA
This sequence comes from Zaprionus lachaisei, assembly GCA_018901815.1. NCBI lineage: Eukaryota > Metazoa > Arthropoda > Insecta > Diptera > Drosophilidae > Zaprionus > Zaprionus lachaisei. The sequence continues at coordinate 6,350,056 of JAEIFI010000501.1, forward strand.
GCAACTTTAGCAGCAACAGCAGCAAATTCTACAACAGCAACAGCGAAAGGAACAGAAACTAAGAATACAGCAACTGTCACAGCAGTAACAGCAGCAGCAACAGCAACTGCAGCAATAGCAACAGCAGCAGCAAACAGCAATGGCCAGCAACAGCACTAGCAGCACTAGCAGCAACATCAACAACTTCAGCAACATCAGCAACAACAAATCAAAATAACAAATCCCTTTCCAAGTTGCTTTTGCTTTCAACTTCCCCTTTCAACGTAGTCCTCCTTGCTATGCTTTGTGATCTGCTCCGAAATTAGCCGCATTCGATGAGCTATTGCTGTCAACCCTCCACCTGCCTCCAAGCCCCCCTCTCTCTACCCTTTTCTCCTTCCCCACTTGAGTCACTCTTGTTGCTGTGGTCAGCCTTGTGACGCAGCAACGGCAGCAGCAGCTCAGCGCAGTCGTCCGTTACGCTGGTCACGTGACCCCAATAAATCACAGAATTAATGTTACGTAAAATGGAGTTGCCTGCGCTGTGGCAGCAACAGCAGTGGCAGCAACAACAGTGGCAGCATCAGCGATGCAGCAGGCAGGACTCAGCAGAGTCGCCTGGGCAGTAGAGGGCAGCAGACTAGCTCTAGTTCCAGTTACAGTTACAGAGATTTACTTTTGCTTGACTTGAGATGGAGTAGAAGGGGGCCAGACACGGACACAGGGGGTAGAGGGCGAGGGGGGGCGTGGCAGCGGCTAACTGTGCCAGCCGGAAATTGAAAAACGTTTGCGGCATTGCTGATAAGCGAAACCAGACAAACAAATCGTGCGAGCAAAGAAATCGCCAGGCGTGTGAGTGTGTGACGTACTTAATGTGTGTATGTGTGTGTATGTGAGAGTGTGACGTACTAAGTATGTGTGTCTGTGCATGTGTGTGTGTGTGAGGCATGTGTGTGTCTGCTTGGCTTAGCTTTTTATGGCTGCCTGCTTAATTGTCTGACATTTTTTAATAACAATCAGAGACGCATTCACCCACACACACTTGCACACACACACACGCGCGCACCCACTCAGCCAACCACTTGCACACACACACACACACACACACACAGTCCGAATCATCTGGCATCTCGCTCGCACACGCAGGCGCATTAAGCGAGCCGAGGCGCGCATTAAAAATACCCAAAACGACGACGACAATTTCCTCATTATCGTAAAATTTATTCAAGCAAAATAAATTCATTGGTCGTTAACCTTGACACTGGTTTTTCCTTTTTTACAGCCAGCCAGACACACACACACACACACACACATACGCACACTCACTCCACGCACACACACACATACATGAAATTCATGCTACGCTGCGTGTTAAATAGTCTCGCTGTCATTGCCTCTGCAACTTGCCCCGTGTGTGTGTGTGTGCGTATTTTGGGCGAGTTCATAAAAGGCGACGCGCTTTAAAACTGGCCAACACACAAATTGCCGTTACTTGCCCCAAGTGGCAGCATGACGCGGCAGGACGAAGCAGAAGCAAGCAGGCAAACAAAAGGCGGCTTGCTGAGTAATTTCCCTTGCAGGCGCTCCCCCTCCCCCCATCCACACACCACCCACACAACATTGATGTATGTGCACATAAAGCTAAAGACTGCTATATAGTTTGTAGAGTGAGAGTGAAGGAGGCAGTGAGCGGGAGGGGGGAGTAAGGGCAGCAATTCGCAGCGCAAACCGAAAATGACGCCAGAAAGTATGCTACAATAATCGATAAGTGCGCGCTCTGTGTAAGTGTGTGTGTGTGTATTTGCTTGCTGCTTGACTGCGTTTTAGGCTGCACAGTGGGCATGGAAAGGGGGACAGTGGGGAGACTGTAGAACTTCTGCCTGCCCCGCGCCAGGCTCAACTTAATTTGACTGCGCGATTTGTCATGGCGGTCGCTTGAGGCGCGCGTCTAGGCCGTGGCAGCCAAGTCCCCCAACAGCCTGCAGTGTGTCTCAGCTCCCTGAACAATCCTTTGCCACTCCCCCGCTACCCACTCCCCTCACCCTACTCCTACTCCCGCTGTTAATGTGTCTTGCTGCAATTCCCTCAGTCAAAGCAAGGCTAGGGCGATGTCTTTCTTTACCTCTCTCTCTCACTCTCTGTCTGTCTCGCTCTCAAAATTTATGCACTTCATTGCGAAGGGATAACTTGTTGATCAACACTGGCACAGCTTAGTCACAAGAGATTTACGAGCACTAATTGGCAGCTGCTTTAAAGACAAAATTACTAAAGAAATTTACAGCAAAAGTTGCCAAGTTCAAGTTGCGAAGAAGTCTTTATGGCAGATATATATAGAAAATATATAGTGTACATATAGTATATATAGTATTGTGCATGCATAGTGTATATGCATGTACAATGTGCACATGTAAATGATGGAAATGAATGAAACAAGGAACAGCAAAAGGAAGCAAAAAAAAACTGTGAAGAAATGAAGAAATGCTTTTTCCATGCGCACTGGCTGAGTATGTGTGTGTGTGTGTGTACAGAGTCTGTGTGCCTCTGTGTGTGTGTGTGTGTTTGTCTATGTGCTTTGTGTGTGGCAGCTGTCTGTATGCGTATTGGCGAGAAATCCGACTACGACTACGACTACGACTCCGATTCCGACACCGACATCGACAACAACCACGGCGTCTCCTTCGCCAGCTGCGAGACTCATCCGATTCGGACATCGTCGCGTTCTCTTCTCGTGCCACCAACTCGTGCCCACCTCAGTCCCGCTCCTGCTTCACCTCCCCCTATCTCTGCTCCCTCCTCTTTCTTCCACTCTCAGCTCAGTTTGAGTTGAGTTGAGTTGAGCTCTGTCGTCATCGTCAGCTTCATCGTGTGCCAAAACCGACACAGCGAATTGAGCAAGCATTCTGTTTCTTCCCCTGCCCCTTGCTCTCCTTCTGCTCCTCCCCCTTAACCACTTTTCAACTGCTGCAGCTAGCATTTTTCTAAATTCGCCTTGCTTTGCTTCTTGCCTGCGTTTTTTTCAACATTTTTCTTTTCTTCATCGGCTTCGCTGGCTTTTTTTCTGCTCTCTCTCTCTTTCTCTCTCTCACTCTCTTACTCTGTTGGCGCCTGCTCCAGCTGTGCGTGTGTGTGTGTGTGAGTGGAGCAGTCAGCTCAGTTTTCTTTTGAATGATTCGATGATTTTAAGCGCCTGCGTTATATGAAAACCAATCGCATCAAAGCACCCCATTAAATTTCATCGTCAGGCATATATCCTTACCACACACACACACAGTCGCACACACGCAGACTGAGACTGCGACCGAGACAGACAGAGGACATGGCATAGAAATAACAACAGCTGCTGCTGCTGTTGCTGTTGCTGCTGCTTGGGTGGCTCCTTCTCTCTTGTCCTGGCAGCATCTGCAGCATCCTTTTGTGCCGCGAGTGCCGCAAGGCAGTGTTTGTTATATGCCATGGAAATCCGTCAGCCAGACACCCGCACACACACCATCACACACTCACGCACACACACACAGCACACACACCCGGTTTGGTTGGCTGCATTGTCATCATTATGTGCTGACGGCGTAAATGGCTCTATCAGCGCAGCGAGACGACTGCGCCTCGGAGTGTGTATATGTGTGCCTGTGTGTACTAATGTGTGTGTGTGTACATAGATGTATGTGCCTGTCTGTGTGTGTGCCTCTCTGTCTCTGTGTGTGTGTGTGTGCTGCATTTGCTGGCGACTTTAAGCTCGCCTTTTGTGCGCTTTAAAGTGCTTTTAATGGCTTCATGCTGCCTTTCAAAACACACAAGTCATGCCCGCCGTTGGGGCGGTGGGGGCGTGGCAGGCAGACAGACAGACAAACAGACAGACACAGCGCTTTATATACCCCACATACTTGGGCTGCAGCAGCAAAATACATAGCTCGAGCCAGTCTATCACTGGCTCCGCCTGCAGTGGCAGCTCGCTGCTCTTCGCTGCCTTGCCTCTCTTGCTCTCTGCCTGACTCCCTCCCTCCCTATACCTCCCCTCTTTGCACTCCCTCCCCCCTGATCCCTTCCTTTCGCTCCTCCACTGCAATCTTCTGCTTTGGCTTCGACTTTCCTCTTTGCTTTTGCTTTATTTGCCATTCTCAGCGTCGCCGTCGTCGCCGTTGTCGTCTTGCTTTTTTTTTTGCAGCTTTTTCTGGCTAACATTTAATGGGTTTTTCAGAAAATTGCATTTTCTTCTTTGGCACTCTTTGCTCGCTTTGGCTTTGCCGCTGCCCGCTCGTGACCATGGCTGCCATATTAGATTTTGAATGCATTTCCGCCTTTTTGCCGCAGCGTGGCAAACTTTTCGTTCGCCATGTTGGCTCCCATTTACCCCCCCCACCCACCCGCTCACTGACTGACAGCTGTGTCTCTCTGTATGTGTGTCTTTGTGTGGGTTGGCTCCAGCTTGCCGCTGGTTGGCTGCCTCTGCTGCGCTCTGCCTCTGCCTCTACCTCTGCCTCTGCTGCATTAAAAGTTTGTTTCATTTCCAGCTTCAGTTTGTTGTTTTGTTTGATGAAAAAGTCCAAGTTGTTGCGCAAAGTTTTTATGCAAGTTTTGCTATTTTGGCAAATGGATATGCCACCCTCATGCCCACCTCCCCCTTCTCCGTTCACACTGCTGTTGCACTCCTACTACTCCAACTTCGTGCGAAGCTATGTCAAAGTTGGTCATGTTTGCGCATGCATAGACAGGCATACACACGCAGCAGTGTGTCTATAAATTCGAGTTCGCTATCAATGCTGAAGTTTAATCAAACTTTAAGCCAGCTGTGCAACCTAACTCCCCCCCCCACCAGCCCTCTCTCTTGGCTAATAAAAACGCTGTCGAAACTTTACTTTACATGCAACTGCCACAAAAGTTGGCTTAAATGTGCTTAACTGCATGCTCAACGCGCACACACATGCACAGGCACACTCACACACACACATAAATGCAGAAATGCAAAAACCCTTGCATACCTCTGGGCGCGCTTAGGCAACTTGCTTTCTTTGGCCTGCTGTAGCGCCCCCCACCAGCCACGCCCCGCTTTCTGCTGCCACACAAATGCCATTTAAGCGCCTCACAATTAATTTTAAATTTTTAAACGCAAAATAGAAAAAACTCTTAAATAAAGCGACACTCCAAAGGGGCAACAAACAAATCGCGCGCTCTTTTCAATTCATTAGACAAATTTTTCGAGTTTATCGCCGCGGGCCATTAACATATTTGGTTACACAGCAGACAGAGGGACAGAGGGACAGACAGCTCGATTGACTGACTGCATGACTGACCGGTCCCCGCTAGTTTTATGGCCAACAATAAAAGCGTTCGAGCATCGAAATCGTCAACGGGGCATCGAGGCAAATCGATTATGGCGACGATGTGACAACTGAAATGCGAGTTTTGTGGACGATGCGGCAGACGCGTTGGGTGAAGCACATTTAACGGCCGTAAATCTTCAAGGACGGACAGCAGCCACGAGTCAATCAACGCACGATGATGATTTAATGCTGTCCAAGTATTTTAATTGCCCCGACAAGATATCAACGTGAAAAGGGAAAACAAAACGAAACGAAACGACACCCACGTAAAAAAGACAAACAAGTTTCCATTTCGTTAAACGAAAAGTAGTAGACACCTTTAAAGAAGGGGGGAGGGGAGTAGCATTTTTCCGCCTGCTTTTCAAATTGAAAACGTGTCCAGGCGCAGTCATCAATTTTTAAGGAGGCGAGTAATCACTTTGTAAACGCCGCAGATACCAAACATCAGAGGGGAAAAGGGAAAGAGAGGCATAGGGGAAGTGAGACCAAAGAGCCGCCCCCCGTCCCCAGGGGACGACAGAGCGTGCGAGCTTATCCCACAAGCCCAAGAGATGCCTGCTCAGTCGCTCTCTCTCTCTCTCTCTTCCTCTCTCTCCGACAAGTATGCCTCAAATTTCTCTATCAAGTGAGCAACGAGGGGGCAGGGAAAGGGAGGTGTAGCCCCACTTGATTTCCGAATTTCGGCACGTAAACTACGTAAAGTTGCAGAAATTTTTATACAATTTGTTGCATGCATAATTCAGTGGCACTGAATCGCCCCCGAATGATGCTCGGGCATATCAAGCGTGCATATTGTGGTGGATTTACAAGGGCGTTACTGGGTTCGGGGTTCGCTCTCGCCTCGCTCTCACTGTGACAGCTTAAGCGCCCGTGCATATGCTATGGAATTATGATGAGTTTACGACGGGTAGGTCATCATCAACGTGGATTGGTCCAGCACGACGAGCACGCAGCATGCGTGAGATGAGAGTTGAGAGTTGAATTCAATTTTGAAAAGATCTTGAGGAGTGCAAAGAATTAAATATACTTGCAGTACTTGAGCTGAAGAACTCTAGGGGAATGTTCATTTGTACTTTATTTAACAAATATAAAACAATTTAGCAAAGCAGAAAAGAGAGAGAAGAAGAGATAAAGATTATAAGAATCCGTAAAGGTTTCTAAAGAAGACTGTACTTTATGAAATAAGTCAGATATGTTCTTAAAACCAAGTGATGACAAAACTGTTTTATTTTAGTATTATATCATATTATTTTTAAGAATTTAAACCATTTTGGGAATTGAAAGAGATGGAGAGTTCTTGAAGAGATAATCTAGTTGTCAGAATATTTCTTTTACTCAAATTTACTGAGTCTAGTAGAAAGTGCATCACGATTTTTATAAACTACATTCCAGAAAGAAAAGAGTAACATTTAACGCAACATACAATATTATCAAAATCATTTAAATGATTTAAATTGAAAAAAAATGATAATATAATATTAATTATTTCAATTATTAATAATCTCATAATAAAATATACCTCACATCATTTCCAACTGTGCCAAACACTGAAGTTCATCACAATATATCAATATAGACAACTGCCAAAGACTTTCATAATCTAATAGATCTTTTACCATCCCCGAAATCAATTCAATTCAAGACACATTAATCCCCGGCTGCATAACATGACTAAAACAGCTAATTGCCAATTGTTTTACAAATCGATAATCGATAACAAACGAGACGGACAGACGAGACAGACGAGGCAAACAAACAAAGAGCGAGATGAACGAGTTGGGAAACAAATCAAGAGCGCGACATTCAGACCTCAGACCTCAGAGCTCATCGCATCTATACGAAATAAGCGCCATCATTTGTCTATCAAACCGAGTCCAAGTGAGGCTCGAGACTCGCTTGAAGGCTGCCAACGCGTTTTAATTGATGTTTTTGCTCTGTGATGATGATGGTATTGTTTTTTTTTTCTGTTTTTTTTCTTAATATTTTTTAGGCAAATTTATTAAATTCTCATTTATCAAAGATCATAAATCAAATCAAAGTTGGTTTACAGTTTTTTTTTTTTTTATTTGGTTTTTGGTTTTTCAAATTTGAAATTTGCGTTGTTTAGCTTTCGGTTTCAGTTTCGCTGACGTTGTTGCTGTTGCTGACGTTGTTGCTGTCGGTTTCGGTTTCGGTTTCGGTTTCAGTTTTTGATGCTGTCGACGACAATGAAAAATTTGCGCATATATTTCAAATGATCTATCAACAGTTGCCGTTTTGGCGTTGATGTTTCTGGTTTCGTGCATATGATTTTCTACTCTGTGTTATGTTTCTATTTTGCTTTATTTGCTTCTCTCTTTTGTTGTTGCTGTTGTTGTTATTATTGTTGTTCTTTTTTATGGCAGTCGCTCGCTCGTCTCGTTGCTTTTTATGACTAGTTAATTTTGTCTGTTTTTGATTTTGATTTGGCGTTTTATTGTCGCTGCTGTCATTGCCTCACTTGCTCTCGCTCTCGCTTGCTCGCTATCTCTTTCTTGGTCTCTCTGTCACTTTCTCTCTCTTTCCCTCCCTCACTCTGTCTCTTTTGCGCCTGTTGCTTTGGCTTTTATTGGGCGCAATGAACTATAAAAACGCGAAATGCTTCATCAAACTGCGCTGCACTTGACAACTCGCTGATGGACGCTTTAAATGACTGCATGACGTAGCTACACACACCTACAGACACACACACACACACACATACACCCACAACTACACACACACAGACATGTCTGGCTAACGCCAATCTGTCAAGCATGCCTCGTTCTCTGCTCACTTTTGCTTTTAGTTTGACCTTTAGCAGCTGTCAAAATGGCCGCTGCAAGTGTCAAATCCCGCCATGTGCTCCTCCTCCCCTCTACCCAACCCTTGCTGGCCACGCCTCTGTCCCGCATTGAAGTTGCTTTTGACAGGCAGAGCCGGCCGGCAAAAGTGCGAAAAACATTGTGAGCAGCGGCAACAACAAAACGCGGCTTTGAACTACTAAATCATTTTTGACAGTTGGCGGCGCTGCGACAGCGCAGTCGGGGAAAGCCCCAAGCAGCGCAGCGCAGCGCAGTCTGTCTCTCTCACTTTAACCGTGACCTTGAGCGCCGTTACACACTCCATACACAGACACACACACAGACAGACAGACAGACCTGCTGCTTTTGTTTATGCAATAAATTAAAAGCAATAATTTTTCATCTTGAGCCAGCAGCAGCAACAGTTGAAAGTTCGCCCGCTGCGGCACAGCGCATTAATTTTGTGTAAAGTTTATCACACACACACACACACACACACGCACAGAGGCACAGGCAGAGCGAACCGAACAGCAAAAGTGATAAAGCACCGCAGCGACATTGGCAGCGGCGTCGCGTCGCAGACATTGTTTTTAACTCGCTGCGACTGCGTCGCCGTGTCTCGCTGCAGCGCAGTACAGTTCCCTGCCCCTCCCCCACTGCCCGCCCACATTGCTGCTCTCGATACGCGCAAAAACAATAATTCAACTTGTGGCTGTCTGTGACTTTGTGTGTGTGTGTGTGTGTGCTCCACATACGAATAGGCACAGGTTCAATGCACGCTTTGCGCCTGCGCAGGGCAAACAAATTGCAAGCACGGCGACAACGACACACACACACACACACATATAGACACACACACTAACAGAGCAATGGTTCTGCTCTGCTCTCGCTCTCTTTGTGCCATTAATTCTAGCGCTCGCCGGGCTTGTTTGACAGTTCTGACAGACGATTATTTAAAGTTGTGCTTAAATGCGCCGCTCTCTCTCCCTCTCCCACTCTCTCTCTCTCTCTGTCTGCCTGTGTCTGCGTCTCTGTCTGGCTGTGGCCATGGCCGTGGCCACTGCAGTTGCTTGCCTGCTACTTCTTCTGCTTCTTCTCACTCTCTTTCCCTCTCTCTCTCTCTCTCTCTCTTGTTGTTGTTTATAATACAAATTACACTTTTTGGCATATTTCTTTGCCATATTCGGTAGGTTTTTCGCCTTTGTTTTCGCCTGTGTCTGCCTCTGTCTGGCCTGCTTACTGGGTTAGTGTGTCCTGGACCTGCACAATTAATTGCGCCTACAAGCAAGAGACAGAGAGAGAGAGACGTGGCGAGAGTAGCAGCGCAAGAGGAAGACGGCAGTTTTACAACTATTGCTAATTTGAATGATCTTAAATGAGTTTACACACCATTTTGCAGCTTAACGCTGCGTGACGTCATAAAAGACGAAGATTTTTATGAACTTAGCCAAGACAACAACCACAGTGGGGGCCATAAATCAAATTTGCAGCAAAAATCACGTGCCAGGCACGTCTGTCTGCCTGGCTGCCTGCCTGTTGCTGCTGCTGTTGCTGCTGTTGCTGCTGCTGCTGCTGCTGCTGCTGTTGCTGTTGCTGCTGTTGCTGTTTTCATTAATGAAAGCGAAAAGCGTTGCTTATATAATCACGTCTGGTGGCCGCCGTCAGATCCGCCACGGACTATCGCCGTGCAGCAATCAAACTGCAAACTGCCACTGTGCAGAGTGCGCACGTCAAAATTGGCACAAGTTCATCATCATCGTCGCAACCAGCTTCTCTGGGGCAAGGCTATTGCTAAGGCTGTTGCCTGTAGCCTGTAGGCAGGCGTGGCACGGTACGTTGAAAGCTGCCAGAGAGACCGCCAGGCTGCTGCTGCCGCAAGTTCAATTTATGAGCCGCAGACAGTCTGCCCTTTTTTTTATAATCGATTGTAGTTTTTAATTAAAATTTAACTTTATAATGATTTTTTATCAGCTGCCGTCGCTGCTCCAGTTGCTACCCCCAGCTCCCCTCACCCCCCTGCTGGTGTTGCGTCTCCTTAAAGTCTAAATTAAAAAGAAATTTCTCATTTTAAGCGAAACTGCAAACAGGAAGCGGCTACGCGGCGCGCAAAGTGGGCGTGCGCCAGTGGCAACGTGATCGGTTCGCTTTGGTTTGGGGATTAGTGACAGACAGACAGGCGGACGGGCGGACAGCGGACAGCCATGCGGGCAGCAGACAGACAGGCGGACAGTGGGACATGAGTTTGATAGCTTGGTCAACTTGCCAAGTTGATTGATGTGCGAAAAACAGATGGATAGACGGGGGGAACTTGCTATAAAATGTGTTAAATGACTTAAGGATGAAATGTGACTTACCATCGTATGTTAGTTCTGAAGGATTGAGTGATGATAAGAACTTACCATCTGCAATGAAAAGAGAGAGAGAGAGAGAGAGAGGGAAGATAAAGATAATGCATTTAAAAACCATTTGGAATATTATATTAATTAGACAATAAATTAACAAAGAGCGGATTAAGAATGATAAATTAAAGAATTACAGTTGCATTATTGACCCCCCTTTCCTCACCACACTCACACTCCCCCTCTGGCGTACATTAGTTCTTTGTGCGCTGTCAATTTGCACACCTTTTAAGGGGTTGCCTCTCTGTTTTTTGTCCATTCTGCTTTAATCTATTATTATTATTAATTCGTTTATTGTGCCGCATTTAATTTAATACGCGCTGCGTGCCGCATTATACGCTATAATTATTTTAAATTCACTTTGACAAGCAGTTTTATTGACCCCGCCCCACCACCTACTTACCCCCTTCCCTACTCCCAACCCCCCACAACATTGATGGCATTTTCCCGTTTCCCGTTTGCCATTTCCCGCGTTTTAATTTTAATTTAATATTTTAACAATGTCTCGTGTTTTAATTGTTGTTGTTGCTGTTGTTGCTGCTGCTGTTGTTGTTGCTGCTGTTGTTGTTGTTGCTGCTGTTGTTGTTGCTTTTGTTATCGCCAACAGCAGCAGCAAAAATGCAAATTAACGCACAGATTTACATTTTTTCGTGTCTATTTCGAAAATATTTATAGCTGTCATGGTTAATTTTTTGTCTCTTTGTTTGTGTTTGTTCGCTTTGCGCGATTCAATAAATTATTTAATTTTAATTTTAATTTTTCGCCGTGTTTTTATGGCGCATAAAATGGCATTTTAAGCCCATCATATGGTGCCCATAAACTATTTGCCGTGCCCAGCATAAATTCGTTGCTGCGCCAGCAAAGGTTCAAATGATTTAGAGAGAAGGCGCACAATAATTTTGTAGTGTAGTGTGTGTAGTGTGTTGGGGTATCAAAACTATATGATATGGTGTATATAAGTAGTGTAGGTGCAGTTTGCTTGTAAATAAATCAATGATAATTAACCTGCTGCAGTGTAGGAAATAATTTTACTGTCAACGTTGTCAGCACTGACAGTCGAACATCTTAAATCATCGGGCGAGCAGCAGAGAGGGGCGACGGACGGACACTAAACAGGGCTAAATGAACAGCGCGTCCCGAAAATGCCAAATGCGCAAAATAAAATGCCAATTCGCACTCACAAAAGGGAAGAAGGAACGTAGGGAGAGAGGGAAGAATAAGGCAGGAAAGGGTAAGCAACTGAAGATGCGACAAAACACCTTCTCAAAATGCAAGCGACGAAACGTTGCCTCGCTGCGATGCGTCGTGGTGGCAATTAAATGCCTGGCCAGCTCATTGCCAACGCCTGCCCCAAGCGGAGCCAGAGTCGAGGTCGTGGCAGCAGCAACTCAGTGGCAGCCACAAATAACGCCCAAATATGGCGCAACGCAACGCAACGCATCGAATCGATTGCCGATTCATTTCAATTCGTTGTGTTTCGATTTATTTATCACCTGTCGTTCGAAATTGAAATTGCATTTCGCAGCGGCTTCTTTCTTCGCCTTCTACTTCGTCTTCCTTTGCCTCTGCAACTTCTCGTTGCATTTCATTGTGCTCTGCTTTTTGCTGTTGTCTTTCTGCTTCTCTCTCTCTGTCTTTCTGCCTCTTCTCTCATTCTGCTTGGCTGTCATTGGGGCCATCGCCCCAGGTAATCATTGTCAACAATTAATGAAAGCCATTGTGGGCGTGGCTGCCTTTTAATGAACAGCCCCAGTACCGCAGTACCGACTTCCCTCTCTCTCTCCCTTTTCTCAATCTCTTACAAATTAGCAAGGGCTTTTCTATTAGAATGGCCAACGAAAAAGCAGCAGAAAAAAAAAAAAAAAAAACGGCTGGACAAGAAAGAAAAAAACTCATCAACATAATGTAAGACGCTGCTCGGGGCGATAATGAGCTATAATGGAGTTGGCCAGGCCGGCGACACGAATCGCGTCGAGTTGCGAGTTGCCTCTGGAGTGGCTCTTAATGCCCCGCAATGTTGTCCGCTTTTAGCCCTTTACTTGAGCAACGCTTTTGTCTGGCTCTGCCTTGTTTTTGCATATATTTAAAAGGTGGAATTCATGCGTTGATCGACTAATCAGCAAGCAGGCAGCAGCAGCAACAGCAGCAGGCGGCAGGCAAGGCGAAGAAAGTCAGTTTGAGATTCGGACTCGAACCCAGTCTCAGGTTCAGCTGGGGCTTATCAATGCACTTTGCCGTGCTACACGTAAACTTACTTTACACGCGTTAACGCTTGATAAGCGTCCCAGCGAGCAGCCACAATGCGGCGGGCAAGTCAGCCTGATAGCGCTTAGAATTGATTTAAATCGTTGTACTTTGCATATTTTGTGCATTTTTATGGCAAGGATGAAGCCAAAGTCGAACTCCAAGTTGCAGTCATTAGAGCGGCAATTGAGGAGGGCCCAAAAGAGCTCCGCCCCCTTCTACGTCTCCCTCTGAGTCTTGTGTATCGTGACAGAGCGCTCTTTTACGCTTTGCTGGACGCTGACTACAAATGGGGGATTGCAGACGGGGCCTGAGACAGACTTGCACTGTGGGGGGAAAGGAAAGGTGGAGTTGAGTTCGCTTCGGGGTTTGCTTGGATGGTTCGGACGCTGGCACGCGGACTTTTGTAGCAGACAAAATTGTCGACAAATAGTTTACACGGGCATGAAATTGTGCTGGCCAGGCCAGGCCAGGCAGACAACGGAGCGGGCCCAGGAATGTTGTTGTTTCTGCGCTTGTTGCCGTTGCTTGTTGCTGCGGTTGTGGTTGCTGGAATGCGCATAGCTCAAAGTAGTTGCAAACAAAACATTTGGATTAAATGATTGAGTGCAGGATGCAACAACAACAACTGCAACAACAGCAACAGCAACAACGACAAACGAAACATATTGAAAATGCAATAAAATGCCAGCAACGAAGTAAACAAGTTGAGAAGCGCATAGAGCGACAATGTAAATAAAATAAATGCCACGAAGAAAAGAGGCTGAGAATCGCATAGAAAGGTGGTTGCAATAAAATTGCAGTCTTGAAGTTAGCACGCTGAGAAGCGCAGAGAGCGGCCCGCGTGTCTGCAACTGATTGGGTGGCCAAGTTTGAGTTAGCTTTTTGTTGTTGGTTGCTGATGCAGTTTAATTAAATTATGTGGCTAGCAAAAACATTGTGAATGTAAGAAAGGGGGGTGGGGGGCTATGGAGTGAGGGAGATAGAGAGCAACTGTGTCCACGCTGCACTGCGGTCATTAATTCATATCAAAAGGGTAATTGAAAACCGCATAAATTAAGCAGATGGATATTTTTTATATTTTGTTTTTTGTTGTTTCTGTTGTTGTTGCTGCCCGGCGGGAATGCGCGGCGCTTTGACATTTGCCTGCATTATAGTTTAATCTTATTAAAATATTTATATTTATTTAAAATATGCATGCAATTTGTTAATTTAACTGCTGCTGCGTTCGCTGTTTCACATTTATTTATGCCACGAATTTTTTAATTGTCATCTTTGTTGTGTGAGTGTGTATGTTTTTTTCGTTTTTTGTGGCTGCCACTGCGCTTAATTGCATTTTGCATATGAATTAATGAATTTTTTATCAGCACACACACACAAACACACACTGGCACACACAGGCGCCGCCCACAACTACTCAAATATGCAGTGCTCCCTCCACAAATATCATTTATTTTATTCCATTTTGTTGCTTTTTTTTTAACGTAGCAAACTGATAATAGAATAAAAACAAAAAACAGGCGCCAACCGCAGCGATTTTCGTTTTTGTTTCTTTTATTTATTTCATTGGATTTATTTGCACTGTTTTTTTTGTCGATTTTTCTCTCCCAACTGCCTATATTTAATTTCATTTGTGGTTGCCGCTGGGGAAACGAACGAGAGAGAAATAGAGAGAGAGACAGTGGCTGCAGTTATTGTTGGCATATGGCAATTGAAACGGTTCCTATAACTAGGTTCTTAAAGTCCCCATAGGCCGCATAAATACTGCTTACATATGACAATCCTTTACCTCAGCAGGCCATATTTCTCCGGAAAGGCGTAACCTATCATTATCGATAGCGATAGCGATAAGTGTGTGCTGCAAAAAGGGTTCACTTCATATAGTATCTGACAGATACTTTCTAGCATCATTAAAATGCAATTAATATAGGCTTTCAGCACATTCATTGGCCGCAGCAGACCCCGAAGTCAAATTACCCAATATACACGATATGAAAGCAGTCCAGGCACAGTTCCTTCAAATTGGGGTGCGTCATAATTAATAATACCAAGCCTAGGCTCGACAATTACGCACACGGGGGAACGGAGCATTTCATTAACTTTACATTAAATGAATACGCAACAGCTAAGGTCTGCTGTGCGTGTGTGTGTGTGATATGTAGAGTACATCCATGTAGGGCCGACTTTGAATGCAATTGCAGAGCGTCGTCGGCCACTCGAACAGGCACACGTGTAAATATTCTTCACACACACACACACAGAGAGACACCTAGAGATACACAAACAACTATCGTAAGTATGTGCCTGCACATATAACTCAATCCATTAACGTTTTGATAAAGGATCTTTATGACGACACTCCAAGCGACGGCGGCAATCATCATCAGCAACAGCAACAACAACAGAAATTACTTTGGTACGTGTCAGTTGGTAAGAAAACATCCAACACACGCTCAACACACACACTCTCATACACACACACACATACCTATGCAGCGCGAGTGAAAAGTAATTGCGTTTAAATGCGTTTACATTAAGCCAAAATGCAGTCGCTGCCAAGTCAGACACTTTGGACAGCCGCTTGCCCTAATTGCAGCCACGATGTGTGTGTGCCAGTGTGTGCTGTGTGTGTGCTGTCTGTGTATGTGTAGTATCTATCAAGGACAATTATTATAACACTTGTAATGCGACCATTAATGGCATTATTAATGCAAGCGCGCACGCCCAGCTCCGAGCAACGTTCAGTGGGTTACACAATTTCCGGAAAGACGAACAAAACATCAACAGACAGACAGACAGACAGACAGAGCGACTACATCGCCTGGCTGGTATTATCTTCGACTCGGGCTCTATCTCTATAGCTCTATCTCAGTCTCAATCGACTTTACGACATGCAAAGCCAAAGCAAAACACTTTATGTCGCCCCTTCGTTGCTCCTCCGCCTGCTCTGTGCTGGGAATGTTCAGTTGGTTTCAGTTTACGACTTTTTAATAGTTCTCACATATTTTTTATAGATTTTTCTACGCCCGCTTTCTTGTGGTCGATCCGCAGTTCGCTTTGATGGAAATTATTTGTTGTTGTTTGCTGCCGTTGTTGCTGCTATTTTGGCCAGCACATAAAATTGATTTCCTTAGCCACGTTCTCCCTTCGCGAGCGTTTACTCTTTCGCCCTGTCATAAAATTTATGTTTATGTCGTAAAATGTAGTTCGATTTTCCGACTTTTGTGGCCCCTTTTTGCTG
Organism: Zaprionus lachaisei; assembly: GCA_018901815.1. Lineage (NCBI taxonomy): Eukaryota > Metazoa > Arthropoda > Insecta > Diptera > Drosophilidae > Zaprionus > Zaprionus lachaisei. The sequence continues at coordinate 6,366,038 of JAEIFI010000501.1, forward strand.
CATGCCTTTTGATTTCATTGCTTGTCATTGCGGCGCACTAAAGTCGGAACTCTCCTGGTCTCTCTCTGTCTCTCTCCCTTTCTCACTGTGTCTATCTAAATCTCTTGCGCAGACCACACCAGGTGTAACTTGGCAAAGGGTTTGGCAATTTGCACAAGCAACTCGGCGTATACGCAACATGCCACTGAGTGGGGAGAAAATAAGAAGAGAGAAAAAAAGAAGTTGTCGCTCGCTGATATAAACAAACGATAGACATTTGTTTTTATTACACACCTTTTTGGGGAAGGAGCAGGAGGCCTTTCACTTTGCGCAGGGCGTGGCAAGGGGAGGCAGGGGGTCGTAGTAGATTCTAGTTATTTTAATGCACATTTTGTAGGCAATTCCAAATTAGGCAATGTTTGCCAATGTAAGTAGGACAAGGCTCCGCCCCCCACTCTGCAGCCTCTCTCCCACCCACGCAAGTACTCAATTCTTGTTGTTGTTGTTGTGCACATCAGCAAGGTGTGTGCTGTGTTTCGGGTGGGTTGGGAGATTGCCCGACTTTGGCATTGGGTGGAAGGCGGCGGCGGCGGCGGTGGTGGTGGTGGTTGCTTTGCCGTCGTACTTATAAAAAAGTAATTTTCTCATTTCTTGTTCTCGTTCGAGGCTTTTTGTATATTAGAAGAAATGGCTTTATTTATTTCTTATATGTAAGTGGCGGCAAAACTTTTTCCCTGCTTTTGGTTTGCTGTCCTCCTTCTCCTTGTTTTTTTTGTTTTGCTCTCTTCCTGTGTGCCTTGCTTTGCTCAGCCCGAGCGCCGTTAAATTGGCAAGTTTGTTGTGCTAAGTTTGGGTCTCGCTGCTGGAGCACATAAATTAGGAGCACAAATTAGAAATTATGTGCGCATTTAAATGTGAAGAGGAGCGCGCTCCATATGCTCGACAGGGCCTGGACTCGGTATGTGAATGGCAATGGGGCTGGCCTCGCCTGGCCTGGACTGGGTCGCTGTCTGCTAATGAAATGGCTGCGTGCCTGCATCAGCATCAGCAACAGCCCCCCAGCCTCGGCCTCAGCCTCAGCATCAGCATCAGCCTCAGCCTCGACATCGGCCTTTTACTCAAACTCAATGAATATTTGAAGAGGCGAAAAGACAGAGAAGAGAGAAAGAAACCAAAACGAAATGAAACCAAACAAAATGAAACTTTTGCCACGGCGCCATTTGGCGCTACAAAAGATATTTTTCCATTGAAAGCATTTGCAGGCAAAAGTTGTTTAAATTTAGCAACAGACACATGTGTGTGCAGTGGGTGGGGCAGAGTGGTAGGCAGGGGAGCAGGGGAGCAGGGGCAGGAACCAGAAGAAAAACCATACTGAAAGCAGTGCGCCATCAACAACATCAACATCAGCAACACCACCAACAGCAACACCATCATCATCATTTGCGTTGGGCTTGTCATCGTTTTTCGGACATGCGACACAATTGCAGATGATATTGCCAACGCCAATGCTGACACAAAGACACCAAGTTCAATGATCTGCGACATGAAGAAGAAGAACAAGACGAAGAAGAAGCAGACGGAGCAGAAGAAGGAAGAAGTATGGCAGCAGAAATGTTAATGAGATTCACTGCGAATGCCATTGCTCTCTCAGGCTTGGTGATCCTCTTTTTTCAACGAATTTAAATGACGATATTTCTAGTAAATTCATCGTATGTTTGGCATATTTCTTTATAAAGATTCTTGCTGCCTGACTTAATTTTGTTGAAGAATGGAATTGTATGTTTTCCTTTTATTACTTTATTTATAATCCACATAGATTTTTGCAAGTGTAACCAATTTTTTATAGATAAAAAGATTTGTATTAGGTTTTGTATTTCTCTGCTATAATAATGCACTTTACTCTGCCATAAATAATGACACCTCTCTTAAATTTTCTATATCTGATATGTGTCTAAGTAAAAGAAACTTCTTATTCCCAATAATACGTTTATAGCATTTCAATTTGCATATATTGTAAACTCGCTCTATCTCAGTTCGTTCTTTTATCTATTAAATTTGTATATAAAGTGTTCTCTAAAGTGTTGCCTGCTCTTCCATTTCTCTCTGTGATTATTTGTAGATCCCTTTCCTTTGCCTCACTGGTTTCTTTCTCGGCTCGTTAGTCACTTGGTCACCTCAGTCGCAGTCGCAGTCGCAGTTCGACAACTTCATTTCCTTTTGCGGTATTTTCCTACCTCATTATGCACTTGAATGTTTCCTATTTCCCCGACTCTGATGCGTGCCTTGTACTAACTATACGTTTCACTAATGTCGTTTATCATTAGGCACACTCTCGCTCTCACTCTCCCTCTCCCTATCTCTGTCACTCTCAGACTAGTTAGGTGTTACGGACTACCCGAAAATATTCCACCGCAAAGTGTTCTACACGCACCGAAGGTTTTCTTCCTGTTGACGCAAGATAATTTGCCTCGTTTGTCTGCGCTCTGCTCTGCTACTGCTGCTGCTCTGCTGCTGCTGCCATTACAAAATGTCAAAAATTTCCTCAACACACACAGAACACGCCCCTCTGCTACGCCCACGACACGCTCCCGTTGCCGCTTTATAGAGAGGGAATCGAATGTGGCTACTAAGGTTGCCAAGGTTGGTTGGTAGGTGGCATAACAACATGGAAATGTTAATGCTAGACTCGGCTTAGGTAGTCATGCATGTAGTAGGTGGGATCGCTGGTTAGTCGCTAGGCGAAGGGGCGTGGCAGGCAGGCGGGCAGGCAGGCAAGCAAGCAGGCAGGTGGGTAACGCCCAAGAGGGAGCGCATAATTTGTCATTGAATGTTTGGTTTCGGACTGCGGCTAATGTCTTAGGTGTTGCCAGTGTGTTTGCATAAAAAACAGTATTGCCACCCTCTGCAAAGAGGGGGGCGTGTGTAAGTGCAACTGTGTGTGTGTGGTGTGTTTGTGTATCCACTCGAGATGTGGCCAGCCTATTCCATTTGTTGCTTAATTTGCGGCTTACATTTAAAAAGCGTTTAGCTTGTCGCACAGTGTCCACTCGCTATCTCGGGTCGCAAAGTTCGCTACCATTTAATGCACACACACACATACACACGCACTCGTACACACACACATATAATTATAATTGCTGATAAATGTTTCATACTAATAAACACTTAAACGAACGACAGAATGAACGAACGTCCGACATGAAGCTAACGACGACCACGACGACGACGACGACGACGGCGACGTGTGACGCTAATGACACTTGGCGTCGCGGGGCAGCAGCTGAGCAGAGGCAGAGCCAGAGCAGAGGCTGGCAGGGCAGGGCAGGGCAAAAATGGAATGATTTGTGTGAGAGATTGCATGCCTCGCAGTGATTTGTGATTTGTGTGTTGAGAAATGCAATTTTAAACGGCCAGCCCGGTCCGACTTGATAAGCCACTGTCATCAGCCGACGCAGCCAAGCAGCAGCAGCAGCGGGCTGCAGTTTTTGATAGCTCTATTAAATGGCGGAATTCAGCTCGATCTGTTGCTGCTGCTGCTGCTGCTTGGAAGAAGTTGCGTAGCTGATGAAATAAATGCGAAAATAATGAATAATAAAAGTCAGAACGAACATGATTTTTATGACTGACAACGAAGCGAAAAAACGGCACACTGTCTGTCAAATACACACACACAATCACACACACACACACAGTCACACACAGACAGTCACACAATCACACACACTGCCCACTCGTTATCAGCATACGGTTACCGCAGCCAAACCGATTGAGCTGCTGCCAGCTGTGACTAATTTATGCGGCCACCAGTGTAGTACTTCATACAGCAAGAGATCATAACTATATTATGGCGATAAGTTTGCTAGCTAGACAAATTCAAGTCAAAGTCAGTCCCCGCCCATGTAAAACGAGCCGTGTTAGACAAGACGAACAAAAGATACAAAAACGAAAAAAAAGAAGGGAAAAAAATGAAATGAAAATAAAAATGGTATATGAAAATTTCATGGGTGAAAAAACTGTAAGGAAGTTTGCAGTTTGTCTGCACGCGGCACAACCCTCCCAAGTGTCTATTGTTATTGTTGTTGGTGTTGCTTGTTTGTCAACTGCGCTGCGACCTCTGGCAGCGACAGCCGTTGCTGCTGTTGCTGTTGCTGGTGTTGATGATTTTGTTGATGTGCTCGTTGAGTTTGATGGCAGAGTGAGAGCGAGAGAGCGACAGTGAGAGAGAGAGGGAGAGATAACACACCCCACTGTGGCTCAGCCTGTGCTGGGAAATTCGATGCGCCGTCGCCGTCCTGGAAATATGATAATGTGCCCTGCCCCGTTCGGCCGCAGCCGCAGAAACTTCAACCTTCAATATGCAACAGTCAGTTCGTAAATTTTCAACGGCCTTAGGGGATGAAGATGTATTGCCTTTTGTGCAATTTGACGTAATGTTACATAAGCTCTGCCTGCCTGAGTCTGTGCCAGCGCTGCTCATTATGAAAGGGCGCAGGCAGAACATCGAATTTCTGTTTCAAATTTTTATGATTCGCCGCGTCTTTGGTTAAGCACAAAGGGCGATACGTGCAGCAGCTGGTGCCCCTTTTGGGATTGGTTTTCACTCTGGGTTCGGTACGGTTTGGTTTCGGGTTCGGGTTCGGGTTTGGGGTGCAGATTCCTATAACAGATATGGGTAATTTTTTGGCAGCCGTGCGAGTCGTTTCTCTATTCAAAAGTTGTTTAATGCGTAAAATTTTAATTTTTTTATCGTTCCACGTTGGTGGCGGAAATTGTGTCAGCATTTGACAAAAGAGTTAAAAAGTTGTGGGAAAGGCAGAGGAAGACATAGAGAGAGGGAGGGAGAGAGGCTGTCAGATTGACTGATGCCAAGGTGTGAATGAATATTTGAGTAGATGAAACTGAGTTGGAGTTGGCGATGGCAGTGCGAGCTGCCTTTGAATACATTAGGGAGTCACTATAACTATCCAGAGAGTGGGGAAGAGTGGCTTCCCTGCCTACTAGACTGATGTTCTTTCTTCACTATTTGCATGGCAAACTGACGCTGGCTTCCGTCAGCACTAAATCGCAGGCTGATAAGCGAGGCAGGTTCTCAGCACAAGACGTACTCGTAATTCTATTAAAAGCCAAAATAAAATAACAAGAAGAGCACACAAAAAACTCTCCCAGGCTCTGCAGATGACACTGTGCTGGGAAATGCGCTGCCTCTCTCTCTCTCTTCTCTTTCTCTTTCTCTTTCTTTCTCTCTCTGTCTGTAGACCAGGTCGACCAGGTCGGGTGGGCAAATGAAAATTGTCTAATTGTGCGTGGTAAGATAACAAACACAGCCGACGGGAGCGAAGCTTCCTGTTATTGTTATTGTTATTGCCATTGTTGCTCGTGTTCTCGTTCTCGTTCCCGTGCAGCTTGTTGCTGTTGTTGTTGTTGTTGTTGTTGTTGTTGTTGCAGTCGTAACACACATTTCGTCAATGTAAATAAGCAAAAATTGGGCAACAACAACAAAGATAATCGCCTTAGTGTTGCTTGGAATGAAAAGTGCACTCCGGGTCATGTCAATGTGAACGGGCGGCATTAACGCCGCAATGACAACAACAAGCTGCCGCACACACACACACACACTCGCACACCCCTCTTTGGCAACTTTAAAACTGTAACAATTGGCAATTGTTGTTGCTTTTGCTGTGCGGGTCTTGCGGCTTGACGAGCTCGACGGAAAGGATAACACGCACTTCTGAGGCTGCCCCACGCCATGAAAGTTAATTTACGTCACGCAGCATTTTCAATCAATGTCAGGCCGGGGGGTAGGAAGGAGGAAGGGGAATAAAAACTGGGCGAAGGGTTGAGAGACGAGGGTTGCTCTTGCTGCTGCTACTGCTGCCCGCCCGCTGTTCTTGTTTATTTTCATTTTCGCATCGAAATTGATCTCGTTTTGATTTGCATTTAAGCGACTCTCGACTCTGTCGACAGTGTCAACAAACACGAAGAGAGAGAGAGAGAGAGAGGGAGAGAGAGGGAGAGCCAAGCCACATTATCGTCCATATCGTGAGGCTATTTATTTATATATTTTCCTAGTCTGACATTTATCGCCTGCTTGGGCGCTTTAATTGCGCATTAAAAACACATCGAACCAGCGACGATGAAACCCGTCATCAACCTTCAAAGTCATCGTCATCGCCATCGTCTTCATCATTTTCATTTTCATTTTCATTTTTTGGGCAGGTCACAACCCACAAAATAAATGAACAGAGAAACGAGAGAAAAGAAAACGCTATACAAATATTTTTTAATTGAATGCAACGCCGCCGCCGCCGCGACGTTGATGAGGGTGCCCCATAATTATCGTAGACCCGAAGACAAAACTTCCAATCCCAACTGCCGAGTAGACAGACACGAAGACTCGACTTGGCTTGGCTTGAGGCCAGTTCGACTAATTGCTGGGATTATTTATTTATGGAAATCTATCTAGGCAAAAGTCGTCGCGTTAACGCCCCCTCCCGCTCACCCGAACGAGAAGGTCGGAAATTATATTGGACGAGCGGGCCAGAAGAATCAGAAATGCGTTATGGAAAGACAGTCTAAGAAACCAATAAGAAATTGTGAGAGTTCTCTTAAGATTTGTGTTATGAGATGGAAATTAGTTTAAGGATTTTATATATACTGAAGACTTTATATAAACTGAAGACTTTATATATGTATATATACTAAATACTTTATATATACCTTATAACTGTTTTAAGTAATGTCTATTTTTCGATATATACGATTAATCTTTTGGCATATTTGAAATTTAGTTTGTGTCTTTTAAGGGATTTTCTTGCATGAAGTTTAGTTGATAAAACTTGCTGCTGTTAAGGTTGTTTTCTTACCGCAATCGATTGCAATATTTTATAAACAATTGATATTCAGTATATTCTGATCTAAATCTGCCAGCTAAATAGTTCACAATAACCTCATGATGAATTCTAAAGAACTTTTCTTTGATAAATTGCAATCTATGGGAATATTTTGTTACATTTAAGTCAAACTTCAACTAGGGAAGTGTATGGAAACTAAATTTCAAAGACATTTTCAAGACAATCAAACATTGCAATTGTGTAAAAATAAATCTTTTGTATTCTTGTGTTCACTTTAAAAATCAGTACGGTTCGTTTGGGTTCGCTTTAAGTGGCAGTTGTCCTGGGTAGCCCATTATATAATATAATGCCGTCTTCTGGCAATTGCCTGACCTCATAAATTAGAATGATTTTGAGCAGTGTGCACACACATACAGTCAAGGACTCGGAAGGAGAGCACATCCTTGTGCTGGCTTTGCTTTTACTTGGGCTACGTTTTCTTTATGCTTTCTGCGAAAAATTTCTGTCAAAATTGATAAAAATCACATTTTCCATTTGAATAACATTTTACGAATTCGTGCATAAAATTACCGCAACCCTCGACAGTTGCCCAGGACCAGCAGCAGTACCATCAGCAGGCCCAGCTCAGACTACCCGAGAGCACACTCCAACTCCCCTCTCTGGGTGCCTTTGTGCAGTGGAATTTCTGCAGCAGCACCGAAATTTCGGCGTTGCCAACCACATTCCTATGGTGCTGCTACTCTTGGCTTGTCCGTCCGTCTGTCTCTACTTAAAATGTGGAAAATATCTATTTGCTACGCCCGAAATACGCGTCGCAAAGGGAAACGAAACGAAACGAAACGAAGCGAACTGCGGCGAAATTCCCTTATCGCTATGGCGAAAATTAAATTAACATTGAAATTTGCGCGCTGCCCGCAAAAAGTTATTCGACTGTAGATAATTTTCATTCACACACACACACGCAACACACAGCACACACAAACAGCTTCAACTACTTTGCGAGTGTGCCAAAATTTAATTTGTCTACAAAGTAACGCGACGTGTAGATAAATCAATCAAAATGGCGCAAAAAAGGAAAGAAAAGAGAAGAGAAAAGCCAAAACAAAAAGCTCGTAAAACGCGCCACAAACTCAGCTAAAAGTGTTGCAGCTGTTGTTGTTGTTGCAGTTGAAGTTGTTGTTGTTGTTGCAGTTGTTGTCGGCGCACTTTAAAGTTGCGTCTGCTTGCCACAAACTCTGCCTATGCCGTCGTCTAGCTGCTGACCAGCCCCAACCAACAGACCGCCCAGCCAGCCGCCCTTACCCCGCCCAGCCTCGCCCCGCAACGGCCCCTATGCATGTGTTACCCCTTTAAGGTCTTAAGAGTGCGCGTCATTTGGTCTATGGCCGAAAAGTTGCGCCTTCCGCGAAAAGCGAACTAAACTGCATTATCACCACGAGCCACTCGAGCTGGAACTGAAGCTGAAGTCGCAGACGAAGATGGAGCTGGAGACGGAGCTGAAGCTGGGGCTGGAGTGGCCCGAGAGTGTCTCTTTCGAGTGTGGTGTTTGCGCTGAGCGCTTTTGTTTTGTTGCCGGCAAACAGAAAAACACATAAAAATATTTTGCCTATCACCATAAATAATTCAACGGGGCAGGCAGAGCAGGCAGAGGCGAGTGGAGTCGCTGTGCGAGCATAAAAATCTTCAAAAAGAAGCGCCAAGTGCGAAGTTTGAAGTTATTGTTGTTGCTTGTTGCTGTTGCTTGTTACTGTTGCTTGTTGGCGTTGTTGTTGCACGCACTCAAAATATTGAAAAATCTGAGGCTGCCACACAACTTTCTGAAGTTGGCGTTGGAGTGAAGAGTATGAAGAGTGTGAAGCATGAAGAGCAACAGCATCAAGCAAGGCATGTGCAACATGCAAAAGACAGGCAGTCTACGAGTCGAGCTTAGGGCTGTCCCTAAGTATCTCCGACTCGCACTTGCTGCCGTGTTTTTCCCCATCATGAGTTTGCCGGGGAAACTGCAGCCAGCACTTCAGGGCGAAGCAAACAACATAATCAAACAGCGACAAAGCCACAAATCGCCTCGAGGTGTGAAGTGGCCCAACACTTTACATATGTATATAAAGCTATACATATGATGCTTATTCACTGAGATTTCAGCACTACAAATCGTTAATAGGGCAGCTTTCTATTGTGCAATATCAAAAAGAAATGGCAGTCGTCTGCACATTATTATCTCCTACTTATGATACCATTTAAAGGTTTTTGGAATCGAGCTATGAAATAGTAGAGCATTATTCCTGAATAAAACTCGTTGTATCAGCGCAGTATTGAAAAGACTTTGCAGTCTGAGAGCATAGACAGAAGTTTTATGTGTATTGAAGCAAAATACAAGATTCCAATGCATTATTTATAATTATTATGATATTAAAGAGTGCAACTTGCAAAAGAAATTACAGACTATAAGCTAAGGTAAAGATCTATGTACAATAGAAAAGACAAGACAGCAGAGTGCACCTCTTTTTATGATATCAAAGAAAGGGACTTGAAAAAGAAATTGCAGACTCTAAGCTGGTAATACACAAGACTGTAGAGTTCACCTCCTTCGATTTAACGCATTTCCCATATTCCCTGCAATATTTTACTAAAACCTCTACCGAATTGTCTTTAAACTTATTATTAGATCTATTGTACCTCTAGATCTATTGTAGCTCACTCTCTAGTCTAGTTACTTTAAGCAAATCCATAATTTCTTTAATCTTATATCTTATAACTGCATTACTTACCAGGGTCTGATGTATCTAGGACAGGTGGCTGCTGTGATAAAGGGCCGGGAGTACTACCAGCGCCCGGCGAGCGCGCATCATCGTTCATGGCGCCCCCATAGGACAACGATGAGCTTGGCGGCCGCTGCAATGAGAAAGAGATGGCAAATTGCATATGCAACATTAGTACAGCTTAACAGAGAGCGAGATATAGCGATAGATTGATAGATAGATAGAGATATATAGCATGCGTTAGGTGTGTGTTAGAATTAGTTACAAATTGCTTATAAATGTCGCATTAAATTGACACGCCAACCATAAAATGAGCCACATAAAACTGCAACACACAATCAATATAAAGTGGGACGAACTTAGGGAGGGAGACGGACGGACGGACAGACGGAACGATCGAAGACATCATCAAGTCGGAATCACTGACGACGATGGCAATGTCGTCTGTCTGTCTTGGTTCTTTTAGTTAGTCTTTGGTCTTTGGTCTTGGCACGACTGTCAAGTTGTCAAAAGTGCCACAGACTGACCATAATATGGCCAAACAATTGTCCAGCTTGGATCGTGGTCTAGGCCTAGACGACAAGCAACAAGACAGGAAAGAGCAGCGAGGAAAGAGAGGAGGAGACGAAGTCGTGTGCAAAAATCTATAAACAAACAGCTACAGGTATACGATAAGTTATCGAAATTAATATGCAGCAGCTGCCTCTTCTAACTAGGAGTAGAGGCAGCAATCCAAGCAACCCAAGCAAACCCAAGCAGTCCAAGCTGCCTTGCGACTCGTCGCGACGATGACGGCATATTAAGCGCCCGTTGAGGAGGTTCACGTTCGCTCTGCAGAGATACCAAAAATGTCAATGTCCAGGCGGGCCCACAGTGAACCTTGCCGGCAAAATCGGTTCGATCGGTTTCGAGCAATTTAAATTCTGCTAATAACGACAAAATTTGTTGTCGCTCGCCGAAGTCAACAGAAAATATTAATTTCATGCACGTGCAGCACAGGCAGACCAACATATAGACAGATATATACACGGATATATACAGATATATACAAATATATACAAATATTCACAGATATCTATGTGTCTGTTATATAAGTAGATGTTTTTTAGCCATAAAATTATTATTTTCCCAAGCTCGTAAAAATTCTTGACTTTCGAATACGATAAATTTCGAGTGTGCTTCGGGTGACTCGAGTGATTCGAATGATTAATTTGGCATGCAGAGCGCATCGCTTGTGTTTTCGCTAAATATTTGTTAAATCGCATATTAATAGCGCCCTGCTATATGTATATGTATGTAGATGGGACGTGGGTGGGTGTGTGGCTCTGTGTGTGTGAGTGTGAGGAACTGAAACCTTTCTTTTGAACCAGAAAGAGTGCAAGCCACGCTCAAATTGAACAAATAATGAAGTTGTATTTATAGCAACTTTATATCAGATTTATAGCAAGTTTATAGCAACTTTATATCAGATTTATAGCAACTTTATAGCAACTATATAGCCAACTATAGCATACAGTTTCGTCTAGCTACTTTCATTTTCTGGCCAATCCCATTGACAATTAAAGTATTAATTATTAGACACGTTGTCTGCATTTCAATATTCATTGCTATCCCTCTTTAATTCCCTGTCTCTCTCTCTGTCTCCCTCCCTCGCTATGAGCTACGAGGTGTCTTTGATAGTCGCATAAACAATGCGATAAGCTCATCCAGTGGCGATCCACGGCACAATTGTAGCAATTGTCGTTGTTCTTTTTATTGTTGTTCTTTGCTCTTTTTTATGGCAACTTTATGGGCAATAAAAAAAACAAAAACAAAACAAAAAGAACGCGGCAAACCGCAGCCTAATTTGTGGCTCATTAATGCGCGCAAATGAAACTATTTAATTAGCTGGATTAAAAAAAATACCAACAAAAAAAAGGGGGTACCCTAGCAAGCAAAGCATTGCATTTTCCCCAAACGAAAACGAAACTTTCCTTTTACGAGCCACGTAACTTGATAGGCCTGTCGGCAGCTTGTCCACTGCTCCCTCTCCCCCCATCCTTCTCCCCACTGCAACCCTTGCTGCAGCCGCTTTGCATTCCCGAGCTCGACCCGGTCAACTCTGCTCGAATCTTTCACACTTGCCGCACTCAGTTGGTGCTCTGGCGGCCTGGAAGCGATTGAAATTGTATCGAGTTACCTGAAACACGGCGAGTGTTGCAGATAGTAGTCGAAGGAAGATGTTGCCAGGGGCAGTGGGTGGCAGGGGGGGCAGAGGGGGGAGGTCTGTTATTGGCAGCAGGCAGCAGGCGGCATGCGTCGTGCTAAATGCCAGTCGCACTCCTCAGAGCAGCAGCAGCTGGACAGGAGCAGGCAGCAGGCGGAGCAATCGCTGGAGCAGCAGGCAACAGGCAGAAAATCAAAGAGAAGAGAGAGGCAAAAGGAGCAGAGTGGAGGGTAAGGGAAGAGGGTGTAAGGATGAGAGAAGTGCAGAGAGCAGGCAGAAGAGCTGGGAACAGGCAAAGGAGCTGGGAACAGGCAGAAGAGCAGGCAAAGGAGCTGGCAGAAGAGTAGAGATCTCAGCAGAGGAGCAGTGGACCACATGAGATCATTGTCAGCAGAGCAAGACACAGACAAAGGAGCAGGCAGAGGAGCAGGCAGAAGAGGAGGCAAGTGGGGCAGGCAGCAGGAACAGGAGAACCGGGCAGCACACCCCGAGCCAACCCAGTTTAGTGATGCGTGCATTAATTACATTTTCAATTAGCAAGCGACCAGGAAATTAAGCTATCGAATTGCCATTGCCACGCACCAGCCCCGTCCACTGCCACTGCCCCTCCCCCCACTATTCCCTGCTAGTCACACTCTGCCTTCATTGCTTATCACATTGCATGTCCTGCGACAATTATTATCAAATATCGTTTTTTATTTAAATGATGCCACCGAAGCGAGCCGCCTTTCAATATTAATGAAAGTGAGGTGAGCTGCAGCGGAGGTAGGGGGTGAAGAGGGTTAGCCAATGGCACTCCACGCTTGCCATGCTCGACTCCAGTTCACTCCCCCCACTTCCCACTCCCTTTCCATTTCCAGCCCGTCGCACATCACGTAATGTTGCCCCCAAAAAACTTTTTCACTTTGCTCGTCCCGTTGGGTGCATTAAAATGATCAAGAAACAATTTTCGTTCACCTTTTTTTGGGAGCATGTGTAGCACTGGCAGAGTTGGAAGGGGGCGTGACGCTGTCCCCTGTTGCTTTGCAGCATTATTTATTTAGCAACTAAACGCGGCGTCAATAAGCAAAATGGCCAAACATGGCTCTTTAAATTTTTGATGAAACCGTTGCGAGGCGAGACTTAAATGACAATCGGGCAACCGCAGGGACGGAAAGCAGGGAAGGCACGGAAGGCAGGGGATGCCAGGAGGGAAGGAAGAGGACAACTGAGGTGCCATAAAGTGTGTGCGAAGCTGGAGTAACTTACAAAACACTCAGTTTGCTGCGCTGTTGAGGCCAAACTTTTGTTTGATTCTTCGCACACTTCATTACGCCTTTCCCTCTCTCTATCTTCCTCTCTCTTCCTCTGTCACTCTCCCTCCTCTCCTGTCCTGGTCAACTTTCCAAGTGACTTGACTAAGTCGGCTCAGCTGCCCAGTTTGCCAGAGCACGCGTGAACCGTGTGAGTTTTCCACTCCTAAAGAAAAACTTCTATTGGGAAAAACTGCACAAGTCAAAACATGCAATTTCCCGCCAGATTTGGCTATATAATTTGGCCAGGCACGTCGCCCAAGTTAATCACTACAATCAACAGTTGAGTCTCGGCTGCCACGCCTGCAACTCCGCCCCCGCCTCAGCACAATCGAATTACGAGCAAAGTTTTTAGTGGCGCGTGGGAAGCATTGGACGTCAGCGCTGGGCGTGGCAGCGCGTGCGGCATCTCAGCGCGTATGCGTCGCCAGGACTCCGGTTACGGTAATTGCCCTGCAGCGCGCAGTTGCCATCGCCTGCATTTGACATGCGAAAGGGCATGAGAAGGGAAGGGAATGTGGAACTGGCAGTGGGAAATGTTACTGCGATTGGTTTGTTTACCACCAGATTTGAGGTATGTCTGCTGCTGCTGCCCTCAGGCGCGCATTAGGATTAGTACGGCCGTGTTTCACAATTAAAAACTGCAGCTTAGCAGTAGGATGAGGGGCAGTAGCAGGGAGAGTGGCAGGGGCAGGGGCAGGAGCAGATGAGCATTGCCAATGCCAATCATCATTGTCGTCTTGTTTGCTCAGTTCCACAAAGAGGACGCGCAGCATATTTTGGCTGTTTGTGTGGACAAACAACACTTACAACAGACACACAAAGAGGCACACATACACGCACTCGCACACACACTCGCACATACACTCTCACACTCCCATCGCACACTCAGTCGGGCAACACTCGAGTCCACATCCTTAGAGCAAATAATTAAATCCTTTTTACATGGCCGCATTCAGTCAGCAAAAGTTTATGCCGCCGCCATCGCTGTGGTCTGGCCAGGGGCGTGCTAGAGCAGAGTCAGCAGGGGTGAGGAGTGGAGAGAGGGTAGTGGGGGGGACTTAACACAAATCTAACCCCAAGCCAAATCCGACTACGAATCCAAGTCGAAGCGTACCAAAGCCCCTTGGCTGTGTTTGTTTTGATGGATTTGTTTTTATTTGTTGAACGAGGGAAACTCAACACACACAAACACACACACACACACACACACGCACAACAAAAGCTTGTCTGTTTGTGTCGTGTTTGCTGTTGTTCTTGTTGCTGTTGTTGTTGTTGTTGCTGTGGTTTTAGCGCCCTGCAGCAGCGCTTAGCAGCCGCAGCTCCCCACTGCCGCAGTTCCTTTGTCAGGCAGCTGCTTGTGCTTAATTAACGGTATATGCGCCCCAACTTGCCACTTGAGCAGTTGTTGTTGCTGTTGTTGCCACCTTCTGTGTATTTAATTGCGCGCATGGCATTTAATTGTTTTTCAAATTTGTTCAAGTTGTAAAATTGTTCGCTGAATGAAATGAAATGAGTGTGTGCCGGTTGTGCGTGTGCGTGTGTGCGAGTGTCTTCATGTGTGTGCCATTTTGTTTGAGGGTTGAATTTTTAATTAAAGTGCCTGTGTAGGAGCGCCTTGCTGCCTTCGCTGCCTTGCCAGAGCTCCTTGCAACACCAATCAAAAGGGGAACAGAGCAGCAAATCGAGACGAGAGTAAAGGGGGCAATTCGCAACATGGCGACTGCCACTTTGGGGGTTGCCTTGCTGCAAAGACAGCACGCAAATTGCTACAGTTCAGACTGCTATATATTCTATATATATATATATATATATATATATAAACGCATATCAGACCGATATAGATGTGCTATATATGTCTGTGTGTCTGTCTGTCTGTGTGTGAGTGTCTGCCAGCTGTGTGTGCAGGCTATAATTTCAATCAAATTGCAAGTTAATTACACGCAATTATACCACACACACATAGAGAGAGAGATGGAGAGAGAGAGAGAGGGGAAGAGGCACAACTTGAGTGGCAGCTTGATTTCATTCATATTGTATATGCAGCCAGATTCAGTTGAGGTTGCCAGTTGAGTGTGGATATTAAAGAGCGGCAAGTGCCTTAAAATGTGGCAGGTATGTTGTAAATTCAATTGAACATGTTTAAACAAGTCTATGCAGGCAGAACTCATGAGCAGAACTTGAGAGAAAGTCCCTAAACTGAGTAACTAATAAGCAAACGCACTTGTACCATTTTAGATCGAACTATATAATAAATTTAATGAAGTAGAAAGTACTTAAGTTTAACAAATATTTCATATTATAATGAACATGTTTAAACAAGTCTGTACAGGCAGAAGTCATATGAAAAGTGTCGAAACTAACTAAGCAATTGCCTAAGCAACTTGCGCTCTTTTTAGAGCGAACTATCTATTGCATTACAAAGAGAATAAAGTGTTTTTAAAGTGTTGCTAATATTTTATAGAGCAAGGCAAAGTGCCCAAAGTTACTAGATTTAGATCGAACTGAAGAGTATTTATTTTAAATAGAGAACTTGCGCTCCTCTAGATCGAATTACATATACTATATAGTGCATTGCAAAGAGAAGAAAGTGCCTTAAAAGTTTGCCGTATATTTTATAATAAAAATAACATGTTTAAAGAAGTCTATGCAGGCATAATCCCCCCCAACAGTTCTATAAACTATGTTGCCATATTGGGTACGCTGTGATAAGAAAGAAACAAGCACTTAGTGAGCTAGCCCCCCCCCCCCACACACTCTTCCACGCACAATAAGTAAACTATCTATTTATGGTACAGTGATAGTTAGAAAGGGGCCCACTTTAAGTGGGGAATTTGTGCTGTTTTGGCTGCCTTGTGTTATCTCTTTCTAATGGGGCAAGTACGGGGACTGACCACGCTGGAGTGGCGACATGTTAATTTCGTGTAGAAGCACTTGACATAATTGTGTGGCCAGGTGTGTGCGAGTATGAGTGCAGATCAGTCGCAACACATTGCACATACGCTGCGTTGTCCAACGTGCTGTGGCTCACCCTCTATCTCTCTCCCTCTCGCTTTCCCGCCCAGGAAATCTGTAGCTGTTATCGCAGTCGAAAATAAAAAAAGAGTACGCCCAAGTACAAGTCTGTGATTAAATATTTATAATCTGATAAGAAACTGAAGCAGGTAGCAAGCATTAACTTCGTCTTTTTCTTTTCACCAAAATCTTGTGCAAACAAAGAAATTAGTATTTTGATAATAAAAATTCAGAAGCTACCTAAAAAACACAGGCAGGCAGAGAATAGAGAATAAAGAATGAACAGCAAATATTAAAAATAGATAAGCAGGGCAGGCAGTGGCCAGGCGGGGGGGGGGGGGACAATTGTGGCTCTATGAACTTATCATTTGTTTGACTTTGTTATTATGTTACACAAACAGTAAAAAACGTCGAGGCGGAGAGCGGAAATGGAGCAAGACAGAGGAGAGTAGCAGCGCATCAGATAGAGTGGGCTGGCAGGGGGAGAGTGCTGGAGGTGGAAAAGAGGGGGCGTGGCAGAGGTCTCGAGCTGGTGCTGCACGCGATTTGCATTGGGCAATGTTCACACAGAGTGTCAGGCGGCGTCGGGTTTATCTGCGACGCGAATCACAGCTATCAATTTGAGGCAGCCAAAAAGAGATTAACATGTGCAACACAGCAGGGGGCAGAGTGGCAGGGAGGAGGGGGGAGAAGACTCTGCTTGGACTTTGCACTTTTTAATTTGCAACTCTGCTTGTTGTTGTTGTTGTTGCTGCAATGCAAATAAGATAATTATTCAAATGGCATGTTTCACACACAATTCCAGCGCACATTCTTGCAAGAAAGCAGCCAGAGAGGGGCAAGCAAAGGCGTGGCAGGGGGGAGAGTGGGGTTGAGAGTGAGGCAGGCTGCATCACGAAAGGCAATGGAATCATTTTCTTACGCCAGGCCACAAAGATATCAAGATAGCAACATGCAAATGCAGCAATGATCGCGCCAAATAGATTTGCATAAGCTGACAGCGTGCAAGAGAGAGAGAGAGAGAGAGAGAGAGAGAGAGAGAGAGAGTGCAAGAAAGAGAGAGAGAGCGCGCAGCAGTCGTTGCATGTGAGAACATTAATCGTGTAATTAATTTGATGCATGTGTATGCAAAGTAATTTCATGTTAAGTGTCAACCCCCCTTCCCACTCTCTCTCTCTCTCTACACACTTAGTCAAGTCGCCAACCGCAGCCATGACACAAACCAGTACCCATTGCCGATCGTCGCTGCGTGCCAGAGACAAAAATCAAAGCACAAGTTGTGCCTGACCAGACAGTCCCAAGTCAGACTGTCTCCTTTCCCTTGCTCCTCTCTCCTCTCTCCTTCCTTCTTCCCCTTCCCTCTTTCTCCACTCCTCTTGCTGCCTTGCTCTGGCTCTGGCAGCGACAGTGTCAAATAGATTCCGCTGGCAGATAGAGACGACAGCGCCTTGGCAGGCAGATTAGCACCAAAGGCACATCGTGTCCAGGGATCAGTTGACTCCTTTCCCTCCTCTTGCCTCTTGCCCCTCTCCACTCCCCTCAACCCCCTTTGCTCATTTGCAAATTACGTGTACGTCTCGCGTTGTCAGCGCCCGCGACAACTGCTTAAGCAGACATTTTCATTTCGTTTAGCCAAAGATTTCATAGATTTGCATTCCTCGAACAAGTACCACGACCAGCACACACACACACACGCATGCTGGCATCGCGATAAGCACGCAGACGTGGCCCCAAAAGGTGTCGGACACAGCAGGCTGGACAGCTGCGGCTATCTCCGAGCGCACATCTTGTTAGCCAGATAAGCGAGAGACATTTGAAATTAGCTTGGCCAGCTTGGACAAGGCATTACAAGGATTAGCAGAGAGTCTTCCAGAGAAACAGAGAGAGGGAGAGAAACCCTTTGTCGAGTCATTGCCTCAACTGAAATTCATATAGTACCCCTGCACTGGCCCACTTTATTGATATAATGCACTGATAAATGTCGGCATCGGCTCAAAAGTAGATCAAAAAGCGAACCGAGCAAACCTTTCTGCGGCTTAGTCCGACTCAGCTTGGCCACAGCTCTCCAGAATGTCTCGAAAATACACTTCAGTTCGCTTCACGCGCATTCTGCTGTGTCATGCTTGCCGCGAACTTCAGTCTGCCTACAAAATGGGGCGGGCTGTGCCTCCTTCTTCTTCTGAAAAGTGTCGCATCATGCAGCAGCGCAGTAGACTAGAAGACGACAGCGAGGCACAGCGTCATCGTTGCATGACAAGGCAGAATGATGTCTGCCTCTGCTCCCTGTCTCCCCCCAGCTCTCCCTCTCTCTGCCACTCCCCCTCTATCTAAATCTCTCTGCCTGCCTCTGTGCCGTCTCCCTCTCCCTCTCTTTCGGTCAGTGCAAAATCAATTAGAGTTGTTCCTGCGCCCAGAGAGAGCCATAAAAATTAGAAAATTTGATTATTGCCTGCGCCCGAGATTCACTCAAGCTCAGTTCCCAGTTCCCAGTTCCCACTGGACACCAGCACAGACGCCAGCCCTGGGGCCATGATTCATTTGCATATTATCATACTAAGGCACAGCGCACAACCCAAATTTCATTACCCAAACTCAGAGCGAAGTCGAACCGGTAGCGTTGTTTAAATGAGTTTATTACGTCTTTTACCGTTTTACAGTTTTACAGCATTTAGCCAAAATACTCCTCAGCCCGAAAGGGGTGTACATGGGGTGTACAGAAGGGGCGACGTAATGAAATTTCCATAGATTTGCATAAAGAGAGCAGCCGTAACCCGACGCGACTCTCAGACGGTGGCGGGCAGATGCCCTAAATTAGATAATGTCTAAATTGGATTTAAAACACGCATTTTGCGGGTTTCCAGTGCGCATCGAAGACCCATCAAAAAGGTGTGGGGCAGGGGCAGGTAAAGGAAAAGGGAAAGGTGGGGGGATAGAGACAACATCAAAATAACATTAGAAGCGCTTTTTGCTCTCTTTATTTTGCCTTTTGGCTTCTTTTTTCTGCATTTGAAGGGTTGCAAGTGGCGGCGGCTGCGTTGCTGTGATTTGTATGCAAATGGCGCAGGCAGGGGCGCAACAGTAAAAGGGGGCACAGTTTGCTGTGTGTGGCAGGGCAGGGCAAGGTATGAAATATCATAGAAGGAGAGAGATATCTGCTGGGAAGAGAGAGAGGCAGACAAAGAGAGATGCAGGTCGAAGGGGGCTAGACAGAAGAGTGACTGAAGAGGCGCAGGGGATGTGGTGGGGCAGAGGGTGTGTGTGGGGTCACGTGTTTAGTTGACCAAGCAACAAGGTAAGCCAATTATCAGGGATAATCAAATTAGTTTACAATTCCTTGTGAATTTTTCCTATGTTTTTAATCGAACCAAAGTCTACAAGTTTTTAATGTATTTTGTTATACAATTTGAGCTGAATTATCAGTAATATAATCTATATAATATATATCAAGGTGCAATCTGCAAATTGCTAAACATTCTTATATAAAACGAAGCAAGATTTGAAAGATTACAATACAAAGATTATAATAGACAAAAATAAGATCAAAGATGATTTCATTGATACTTATATAGCATATAAGATCGAGGAACTTAGCTAGATTATCAAACAGAGATTAAGTACCATACAAACATCAGCTCATTGTAAGAATCCATTTAAAGCTCATAAGATCAAGATCTCTGAATGATTAACATATAGAAATTAAACTAGACAAGGCTAAAGATCGTTAACTGACCAGATAACATATGTTAATCATAATATTTAAAGAAACTGTTAATGATTACATCTCACAGATAACATATGTTATTAAACATTATATAGCCATGAAATATATGTAAAATACAAGATGAAAGATCTTCGCACAATGATAATACTTACATCAATGTGCAAACAAATATTTATAATGGGAACTATGAAAACAATATTTCTAGATCTTCGATAAGAACTGAGTTCATTCAGTACCAAAGTAAACAGCGATAAGTGCAGCTTGTGCACATTACGTTTAACGTAAGCAATTACGTAAGATGAAATAGAATAGATGAGCTCAAACTGAAGTCAACAGCTCAATACCAACGTTACGTAAGAGCTTTACGTAACGTTAAGCGCACAAGGACAAACATGTTCAGGCTGAAGAAAACGTGAATGAGAATGTGGAGACATTCCTGCAGTTAGTGGCAAGTTCATAAATTCAGCACGACTTGCCACATGCCGATTACGTAATTTACATGCGTTGCGGTATGTGGCAAGTGCGATATGTGGCGCGCTGCTGCTGTTGCCTAAGCCATTTACACGTGTTGTCGCCCCGTCACAAGTTCATAAAGAAAACTTTAAGTTTTTTTTCGGAAGGAGTTGCAGGAGAAGGAGGAGGTGACGGAGGGGAGAAGTTGAAGTTGAAGCTTGATGTTGGCGTTTTGATTGCGCCGCTTTTTGGGGCGTGTGCGTTGTTCTCTTTAAGTGTATGTGTAGTGTTGTTTTTGCTGCCCTCTTGACGCTGATTGCGTGGCATTTTTCGCATATTTCTGCTGAACATTTCGTGCAAAACTTAATTATATTAACTGAGTTATTTGCGGCATTTGGCGCGCTGTGACTGCTGCCCCAACGTGGACAGGGGCACTTGAGGCAGGTGTTGTTGTTGTTGCTGTTGCTTGTGTTGCTGTTGAAATTATGACAACTCAACTTGACTAACTGGTGTGTGGTGCGTTGTCCACTCTGCGCGTTCCCTACAAGTCCAGTGGCAACAACAGTTGTTCGCACCTAAATCGACTGACAACAGACAGATAAAGAGGGAACAGCAGGGGAACTGCAGGGGGGGCAGACAGAGGAGAGGACAGACGGCAGGACAGACTGTCGAACAACATAATTAAAGGCACAAATGCGCATGTCTGTCTGCTCTTGGCCTGGCCAGGCCGGACTCCAAGTCTGGACTGGGCACTTTGGTATGCAACGAGAGCCGCAATTAAAAATCAATAAAATGCGTGATTTTTGCAATTTTTGCAATGCAATTTGTAATTGCAATAATTAAAATGTTGTCAGCGTTGCCATTGTTGCCAGAGTTGCCACTATTTTAACAGAGTTGCTCGCGTTGCACATTGCAATTGCAGTTGCAGTTATTCACTTTAAATTCGCTTAATCAAATTTTCACCTCAAAAACCGACTGAGTCACGTCGCAACACACACACACAAACACACACACACAAACACACACACACACACTTCCGCACACACTCGGGGGAAACCACCCTGTGTTTGTGGCAGTCGAAAAAGTGAGGCAATCAATCACAGCGTCGCATAACCTACCCCCGATTTGGCCCTGTGCACAAATCGGATTAACTCAGGCAGGCAGCGACTGTACCCACCCGTAGGACGAGATTCACGCAGGCGCTGCGGCAAGAGAAGTGTAAGCAAGGGAAGCGGGGAAAGGCAGGGTAAGGTTAGCTCTAACAATTAACTTTGCCCTCCCTTTTTAGCTGGCACAGTGGGCGTGGCAAAAGCCAAAGAAAAACACGAAATTAATGCGCACGCTTTGCTTGGCTGTCGATCGTTTACCAACACTGTCAGTGAGATCAGCTCAAGGTGTGTGTGCTGTCAGTGGACTGTCAAAACAGACAGAGATAGCAAGCAGGCAGGCAGCGGAGAGAGTGGGGGATGCGAGGGACAAGGATCAGCTGTGTGAACTGGGGCTGAGATCACCTGATGGCGAATGGATTGCGCAATGCGAGAGAAGGAAAGAGCAAGGAAGGTATAGAGAGAGGAGAGAGGGGAGAGAAACAAAGGGCAGAGAGAGGGCAGAGAAAGAAAGGTAGAGTTGTGCAAGTGAGAGAGTGCTAGTGCGTGAGATAGAGAGCAAGAGAGTGTGAATGCGCTGTATACTTGGCCACAGTCAATTGAAATTCTACGCATTCCGACAAACTACAAACAAACGCACAACATAACACACTCTCACACACACAGACACACTCTCAAGCACACACACTCTTACACACACACAGCGCGGGCACATAGACAAATGCATATATAGAATTCTCAATTGCTTTCGCATCATTACGTCTGCGAGCAATTTATTTTTATAAAAGCGAAACGAAGCAGCCGCAGCAACAACAACCAGCGACGCCAGCAGCTTTGACGCCGCAATTTCATTTTCCCGCTTTTCACGCCACGGCCACAGCAGCAACAACAACAACAACAACAAGTAACATGTTCAGGAAAGTGCAGGAAAATTGAAGAAAAATACTGAGGCATGAAAGCAGCGTAAAGAAATCAAATAAATTTTATTGTATAAAGCGCACCAAATGCAGCAGCAGCAGCAACAACTACAACAACAGCAACACCAGCAACACTATCAACAACAACAACAACACGAGCAACACTAGCAGCAGCAACAACAAAGCAGCAAAAACAATCAACGCGCTTGGCCACGCTGTAAATAGTTTACAGTTGCTGCTGCTGCTGTTGTTGTTGTTGTTGCTCTGCTGCCACTGCTGCCATTGCTACTGCTGCTGCTGCTGTTGCTGCTGCTGCCTTTGCGGTTGCTTACACGTTTTCTAGCCGCTGCAATCGATCGCAAAATTGTTGTTGATTTTTTTTTCATTATTGTAAACAATTTGACTGGCGGCTGCAGCAGCCTCAGCCTCAGCCTCATCTTCATCATGATGATCAGCATTCTCAGGCTCCTCAACATGATCAACATGATGCCTCATCAGCCTCAGCCACAGTCCCATCATCTACTTGCTCATCATTGCCAGAGTTGGCCTCATCCTCATCATGATCTTCATTGCTATCAGCATCTGCTGCAGCAGCCTAGGCTAAATGGGTGTTGAGTGCAAAGTGTTTGTCTTGGCCCCCATGCCCCGCACTAGCCTAACCCCTCTTCCCTATCCCCACACTCCTCTATCTCTTCTTCTTGCGTTGCAAGTTTTTGATTTCTTGAGTTCTCGAGCTGCCTCGAACTGATCTCGACGGTGTTAAATGCTCAATAATTTTCGTGCGGCACATTTTTTGTTTGCTGTTTTTTCAATTTTTGTTTTACTTTTTATTTTGGCATTTTGTTGTTGCTGTTGTTGTTGTGCATTGTCTCGAAATCGAAATCGAAATGAGTTAAAACACAGCGGGAGATGGCGATGCCGAATGGGAATGGCAAATGCTGAATGCAGAATGCAGAGTGCATCTTCCTTGAGTTTTCAGATTTAATTTTATGTCTGTTGTATGTTGCGTTTGGCCTTGCAACAGCAGCAGCAGCAACAACAAAGCCAGAGGGAAGGCGCTTTGCAGCTTGAGCTGTTTTTCGGGGCGCACTAAAAATAAATATAAATAAAACTAAAGAAACAACGAAATACAAGTAAAGTGGGAGCAGCCAAGCAGAGACATAGAGGGAGAGAGGGAGAGAGGGGGAAAGGGAGGTAGAGTGGGATCTTTGAGAAATCATACAAAGACGCTGGGCCCAAGTCAGGGCCAAAAACTTTTTGATTTTCATAATTTTTGCGCGCTGACCACAAAAAGGCTGCAACAACAACAACGACCACCACGAACGCGCTCCATGTTAACGACTTTGGGGCCCAGTTCAGTCGCCGGGTCCAGTGCGGTCATCGTCATCGTCATCTCTCTACATTGTCTGGCTCCCCATCTCCGTCTCCATCTCCATCTCCATCTCCATCTGCGTCTCTGTTTCGTTTCCTTAACGTAAAAGTTTCATTTTTGTTACCTTTCGCGCAGTGATACCGAAATGCGAAATGCGAAATGAAATGAGACTTTGTCTGGCCTCTACCAGCTGCTGCCCCCCCCCCCTCTGCGCCCCTTTCCCCTCTTGCTACGCCCCTGCAAATGAGTTTTTGTGCCGCTGATGATTTTTGAATTGATTTGTGTTGTTAAATATTAAATTCTTATAAGTCATTTGCACTACGCAGCTCCGATCTTGGGCCTGGTCCAGAGAATCCAGCGAGACTGGACTTGGTGCCTTCTCAAATGACAGACAAGCCATGTGGCTCTGTTGTGTGTTGCCCCGCCCTGCTGCTGACCATCCCTCCCTCCCTCCTTTCCTCCCCTCAGCCTGCCCACATATATCATTTACACTCGAATCTCGGGATGCGCACAGCGGTCGGTCAAATGAAGCTGGACGAGGCTCACTCCAAAAATGGCAAATGCAGCTCGCAGTTGTCCTCACTGTATGCCACGGGGGGGCAGACGGGCGCACAACTGACGCTGTGTGGCGCGCAAATAACAAAATTATATTTTCAACTTTTCAAGGTGTTCTTTTGCACATTTTTTTTAAATTTTAATTAACATTGTTGTTCGTGTTGCTGCTTAAAATTGCAATTCGCATGCGCAGCACACTCGACAAGGGGTGCAGAGGGGGCGCAGCGAGGAAAGGGGAGTAGGGGCAAAAAAAAAAATCATAATAAATGTTTAACAAAAGTTAATAAGCTTTTCGCTTCGCCTGATTTCATATGTATGAAGCTGTATTTTATTGTCGTTTTATGGCATTTTATGGCGTTTTATTAATTTCTTTAATGGGCAGCGAGGAGGGGAGAGTACGGAGCGGGGGAAAGGTGTGTCGAGTGTGGTCAGTTTAAAATAAATCGAAATGGAACGAGTGTGCGAGTGTGTGTGTGTGTGTGTGTGTGTGGAGCAATGATAAGGCACTTTAAGAAAGAGAGAGAGAAAGAGAGGAGAGAAGAGAGTGGAAGAGAGAGGGCAGACTAAACGGTTTTTCGAGCCATAAATTGACCAGCTTAAGCTGCAAGATCCGCAAATCCGCCTACAAAGTGTGCACAAGCTGTGAATGCACTCAGAGAAATGCAGCAGTGCATTGTTGTATACACTGAAAGGCAGTTTGAATATTATATTTAAGTATAGAAAGATTCGTGTTAATTGCAAAATATTGAGAGGAGAGATTATAGAATACTTATATATCATATTATTTAAGAGATGTAAGCACTTAAGATCCTATTATATAAAATATGGCAATAATATATGATAATTATGTACAATATGTAAGATACCCTAGAGTCTCTTCAGTACAGATCAAACATACACATGATATTGTAAACAATTGTATACGTATCATGTAAATTGTAAAAGATCATGGAGTTATATACAGTTAAGATCATATTTATACTTAATATAATAATAATACATGAACATCATGTATTATATGTAAGATATCATAGAGTTTTCAGTGAACATCAAATTCTATACATGATATTATAAAATTGTATAAATATAAAGCAATAAGTAATATATTATACAGTTGTATATAGTCAAGATCACATTATTAACCTGATATCAAAGCACTATGTGAATATTATGTTGATTTCTTCAGAATCAGGTTATTTCAACACACTCATTATATAAAAGAACTATCTGTCCAAGTATTGTATTCATATGTATGGTACATAGATGAATACATCTTAAAATCCGGTTGCTTATCAAGCCAACTATAATTTCTTTACTTAATTAGAGATTCATTATAATTCAGCTAATTGCGTATATCATTTGAGTAATTGAATAATATTTTGAATACGTGCTTTGATCGCTGATAATCAACTTGGCTTGGGCAATAAAACTTGCCAAACAGTTTCAACAATTTCTTGTTTAATCTCGCTCCGGCCAATTAAAGAGTTTCTTCCGCCGTTAGTTGGAGGTTCTTGATCCACACAACTGACTGAAGTGTGCAGTGTATCAAGATCTCAATCATTATCTTTGTCAGATTTTCAACTCCATCTCTCTCTCTTTCCCCCTCCCTCTCTCTCTCGTCAAACTTTCACGCCAAGAAAACATTCAATAAACACTCACGCAGTGCCCAAATGGACTTTAAACAAGTGCCCCATGAAGTAAAGAAATTTATATGAAAGCTTTAAGTAAGTCTCCATCTGTAGTCGGCTACACTGCCCCTGCCCCTCGCCTCTATGCCCCCTGCAACAGTCTCTGGCTGCAGTTGCATTCATTACAAGCGAGGCAAAGGTTAACATGCAACGAACGGCAACGGCAACGGCAACGGCAACGGCAACGGCAACAACAGCAACAGCAACAACGACAAAAACAACAACTGCTAAAAAGCTTAAATTTCACAACACGCTCGACAGCAACAGCAACATGCTGCAGCGAGGCACAGCATCAACAGCAACAGCAACAGCAACAGCAAAAAGTGCGACGTCTCCGTCTGCTTCATCGCACCGAGTCCCTCTTGCTGTCTCCATCTCCGTCTCCGTCGCGGACGACGTCTCTCGAGTTTTGCGTTTGAGCATTTAAGTGCCAATTAATAACAATTTTTATGAACCGAAGAAATAGTTGACAACACGGCACGGCATGGTCGCCAGACAGATGCGCTGCTGCTGCTGCTGCCGGCGTTGCATGCAACAAGCAACATGCAACTGCGACTGCAACTGCGACTGCTAGCATGACAAACTAATTTGAAGGCCCATAATATCGCACAGTTTATGAACAATTATTATATAAGTTTTATTAACCAGTCAAAGCGAGACGCAGCAGCGGCAGCGACAGCAGCAGAAGCTCTTTAATTAATTTGTGATTTTTCTGCATCAGCAACATCAACATTAGTCGGCAATTTATGCCGGCTTATTGACAGTTTCAACGAGCGATCGATCGAGCAAGTATGCAAAGCAGCAGAAGAAGGAAGAGAGGGAACAGCAGCAGGGGAAGGAGGCAGCAGGCGGACTGACTTTGAAACATTTGGCGACATTAATATGATTTAATGCGTTAATTAGCACCACGCAGCAGCAACAGCAACAGCAGCAGCAGGGTGCGAATACAGCAACAACAATAAACAACAACAGCAGCAGCAGCAGCAGCAGCAGCAACAACAACAACAAAACACCACAAGCAACTTGACGCGTCGCGTCGCGCTTAAAACCTTCTCGCCGCCCTTCCTTGCCAGAAAAGTATGCTATGCGTATTCCCAAAATCCCCGAAGCGGATTAGTGAAGCAACGGCATGCTAGCCAAGGCTAGAGGGGGGGGCATGAGGGGCAGGTAGAGGGTGCCTGGTGGCAACTGGTTGTGCCACTGCGGCTTTCGCCCTGCTCCTGTGTGTGCATTGCGTAATTGACGTCAATTTTGTTTTCGCACCGCGCATACCAAAACCGAAAAAGGAACCCGGAAAGACGGAAGGAACCCACAGCAAGGCACCCCCAAGCCGAGGCTGACTCAGCTCAGGAAATCCAATACGACACAGAAAAATAATTTGCCAAAAATAGAAAATTGTGTCGCCTCGTCGTCACACCCCCAAAACCGCACACCTCACACACACACACACTTGAAATTCTAATGGTGGCAGGCAAGGGCAATAAACAGGAGCTACGACAATAAGAAGAGGGTGCTCTGCGACTTGAGTCTGGCATCATATTTCATTTATTAGCCAAGCAGTTCGACAAGCATTTTTATTTATGCCCATAATGCAGACCATATGCAGCGCATACCCAGGCCCAAATGGGAATTACCCAGAGAGAGAGAGAGAGACAGAATGGGGGACCTTCTTGAGCCCTTGGCAGCAGACTGAAGTGCGTTGCCGTAAAGTAGCTTAGAGATTTATGCGGCATTTGGCGGGCGTTTGCCTAATAGAATTCCTTTTTTGCCAGCCAAAAATGTGTCAATATGGGCGGGTCTAATGGGGGGTCCCAGACAAGCGAGACAAGACTCGACTTGCTAATGAAAAACATCAGAACTTTCTGTTGGTAATTAAAAAAAATAAAGTAAGAACTAAGCCTCGCAGCTTAGAACTTTGCGGCACACTTTACGTGTGAGAATAACGGTATTTTGGGAAGGTGCAAATTGAGGAAGTGCTCTATTAAGCGACCTACTTAACGTAGGCAAGAATGGTGCACTTTATGCAACGATATGTAAAAGGCTCGCAGAGTCTATTTTAAGTAGGTAAAGAGACATGTATTGTACATATATATTCGTGTTCTGCATCAAATGCTGTGTCGATATAGGATTTTCAATGTGCTATAAGGAAGAGGTAACCTATTTCACAATTTTGTGCTGCTTAAGTCTCGCAGTGTATATGCAAAGTACAAAATTTGATGCTATATAGCATATATATTCTTGTTCTGCACGAACCACCTGAGCGATCTAGCTTTATCTACCTCCTTTTCCCATAAAACTGATAAAATGTAACACAGATAATACCAATTACTTCACTGAAGTCAGAACTCTTCAATAAAAATAGCAAATAGTATATCTGCTTCAAGAACAAACGCACCACAGTTATTATTTTTAAAGTTATTGGGCTCAGTCTCAGTCTTACTACTTCTTATATGTGCTCACCAAATTTCATCAATATCGGTTGACTATAACATATAGCTGCCCTACAAAGTATGTACATTGTATGTTCGTCCTTTTTTATGCACTTAAAGCAGACTCTTGCAAAGAATAAACATCTCAATAAGGCATTTACATAGTCTCTCTGTTGTACTCTTTTTTTTTTTTTGCCAAGAATTCTAACTATTTGTGCTAGGGACACGGCACGTGCGCTATTAAATATGCAATAAATTATTTTTGCTAGTTTTGCGTTGGCATTGCTAAGCTGCCTGCAAATTATAGAAAATCCCAATGCGCAATCCCCTTCGTCTGAAAGGCAAGAACGAAGGAAGTAACAGACGCAAGTGGGGGAAATGGGAAACGTGGGGAGAAGGGGAGAAAAGTCAATGTAAGCAATAAGCAGGAACACCATTATCTAATGCTCGGCGCGCCATTGAGGCATAAAGCCTGCGCAGCTCCCAATCTGCAATCCAAGGCCCATAAGCGGCCCAAATAGTGCGCAGGAAATAAAGCACAAAAAGGCAATAAAAATGCCGAACCAGCTTGGCTAAGAACGTAGCTAGAAGAGGAGTGCGGGTGGAAATGGAAGTGGGAGTGGAGGCTGGAGATGTGGGCAAACTTTTGGCTGACTATTTTGTAGATGTTGGCCGCACTGCTTCCGGGCCAATAGAAATGCCAGCACAACAAACAAAGCAACCCCACATAGAGAGACATGTGGGAGCTGGGGATGGAGCCGGGGTTGGGGTTGAGATCTCTTTGGCCAACTAATGGCCAGCGCAGACAGACACTGAGACGTCGCCAGCAGCGGATTTAAGTGCAAGTGATTTATGTGCTACGTTATGGGGGAAAATATGCGAGTAAGTGTGTGTGCAAGTGTGTGTGTGTGTCTGCGTGTGATATAGAAAATTAGCTGATGTAGACATAAATGCGAGCAAGCCAAATTGCAAAAGGGGCGAAGCAAGAGGAAGTTCTTGTATTGAATCAATCAAAAGTCGCATGTGAAATCGAAGCACAGGACGCATTAAATATTGAAAACACACACACAGTCCGGGAAATTCAATTAGAGACGGTCAGTCGAGCCGGCAAGCCAAAGCTGACCCTTTGATATTTAACCCTTTCTGGCTGGGGATAGTTTAGTTCCCGTTTAGGCGGATTAAATTACAATTTACAAGTGGCCAATACAAGCTAAGCGGGCTTAAGTGCTGCCCAGCCCCGTTCCTTGTGGTCGCGACCTCACACACATGCATACATTGCGTGCTGGCACACACACATCGATGATAATTGAAAGGCACTTCAAATGGCAAAGGGCAAAGCTGTGAGGGCGAGGGGAACGGCCTAATCGAGTTTGAAACAAGCGTAAATTGTCCTTTTGATATTTGAGTTGACTTCAATTGCATTTGCGGTGCAAAGTGCAGCCCCAGTAGCGGCAAAGGCAGCGCCTCTTGGTAATTAACGGTAATTGTGTCCGCACTATACGGACTTGGCCAACGCCCCAACATAAGGCTTCCCCTGTGGGGCAAGTCGAAGGTGCAGGCAGGCAGGCAGGCAGGTAAGAGGGGCCACTGATCAGCTAATGTGCGCTAAGCGCTGCGCTGCATTTGCCTAATGACGCAGCGGACTTTGCGTATAATTTGTAAGCTCTTAAACCGATTTGCAGCTTAGTCCAAGAGCGGCAGCAAAGCAGCGTTAAAATATTTCAGAACAAAAAAAGAAAACATAACGAAACCAAAACGGATACGAAACTGCCTGTTTCAGTGGAAAAAATGTTCGAAAAAGACAAGAAGACTGTCGTAATGGGCTTTGCTGGGCTATTTTTGGTGTCTTGTTGGGCATTTTTTGTGCGGCATTTTTACGGCATGAATTTCCATTGAATTTGCGATGGCAAAACAAAATAATAAAAAACGTTTAAAAACAGCAAGCAAAAAATGCTTCGCATTGATACTTTGTGGCTCAGCCAAAAGGTTGACACAATCAGGTAGCTATGGCGTAGAGAGAGAGACGCAGAGATACAGATACATATACACATATGTATTTATACAAATGTCTAGATACATCTACACACACAAGTCTAGATACAGCTACACACAAATGTATCTAAAGCGGTACCCACTACAAAGCTTCGCCTTCTTTGAAGCGGCGGCGGCCGTTTGAAGCAACACTTGACTTGCCCCATAGAAGGGGGCATAAAATAAAAAAAATAAAATAATAAATAAATATATGTATAACGTTTACACAAACATATATACAGCGCACGAAATGGCACAAAAAATTCATTAAGATTTCATTATTTGCGAAACGTTTTTTATATTGACTTGTTTCGCCGCGCAGAATTCCAGGAAAAGACAAAAGGGGATTATAATGCGGGTCTATGCGTGAAGTATTGAGTTAAGAGTGCAAGATTAGCAGAGATATTTCAAATCTATTCTCAGCTGGATTTCAATTTGGCATTTATTTCCAGCCTAATCGCGATCAATGAATAGAACCGCCGTCGTCTTCGTCGCCACTTTGGCATGTCTCTTCACGCCAGTGAGGTATCGAAGGTATCGCATTCAACGCTTTGGGGGCTCTTGCTCAAGCAATTCCCTTGACGATCTCCAAAATTACTGAAAGTTTTGTATTTGAACGCGACAGGAAAACCAAAGAAGGCAAGGCAAGCAAGAGGAGAACAGTGCAGTGAAAGGGAAGGGGCACAAGATCAGTCGAAACGTTGCCCCAAAACTGCATTGAAACATTAGCAGTGATGACATTTTTGCGGTCGCCCAATGTACCCACTGTACCCCGACACTCCACTCCACTCTCCTCACTCTCTTTCTCCTTGGCTTTTGGTTAGCCCCCTCCGGCTAGTCTGCGTTGCGTCTGGTGTCGCTTTGTTTTGGGCCATTGGCTTGAGCTCGTTGTCGTCTGGCGGTTTTTTTCGGGGTTTCGCAAAAGAAATTCCTGACGACGCGACACTTCATACATAATAAAAGTGGATCGTCGTCGTCGTCGTTGTCGATCGGCGAGCTCGTCAAAGTCGCCTTCGTTGCACATTGAGCCGCAGCTTAAGTCCCGACTTGGTTTTGGGTTGGGGTTTTTGGGAGCCTGAGCCACCTTGGCGGCATTTGTAGGGCTTTGTTGGTTTATTAATTGTAGCCTTAGCCTTGGACTTGGAATTGCTGTGGGGATTCAAGCGAAAACGGACTCAAGTTTTTGTTCACAAATGAATGCACAAATTTTGGACAGTCGCCTGTGGTTAGAGCGGCAGTCTCAGACAGTATGACGACGCAGCTCGAGATCGGGATCGGAATCGGTCGCAAGCCGCAAAAAATGAATCCCTAACCTCGTCTTGCTCTCTCTCTCTCTCTCTCTCACTCTCTTCGTATTACCGAGGTGAGAGCGCAGCTAATGAGCCTGGCAAGCATCCTTCTTTGGCTGCCTGAGTTTTTTTTTTTTTTGAGGTCTGAAGCAGGCCAGACAAACAGACACCCAAAACCAGTTGGGCATTTTGACTTAATGCCTATAAAATTATAGGTTTCTCTCTTGCTGCAAGTGGAAAATTGTGTGGGGCGTTGCTGAAGAAATTAATACACGAAGCCAGGCATTTTCTTTCGCCTCTTGCGGGGAAAATGCCGGCCACAATAAATATAAAGTGAACGAAGAAAAAAAAAAACGAAAAGAAAGAGGGAAAAGAAACCCAAACGAAACGAAGTCAGCTCTAAGAGGCAACACGCCCCGAGCAATCACGCAAAATGCCAAATTACATGTGGCTACCATTAACAGAACGAAATCATCTAACACGCAGAGCCCGAGACCGAACAAGAGACGGTGCTTGTGTTGGTGCTGGCAACAGCAACAGCAACAGCAACAGCAACAATAAAAACCAAAGTCAGTTAAGGTGTTTTTCACATGCACTGGCAGCACGACGGGCACACGGGAGGACGCCAGCTGGCAATGTTGCAAGCAATTCGATCGGGGAACGGCCGCGTGCGTTGCTCAAGTTTCAAATGCAGCACACGACGCAGATCGGGACACTTGCCTGATCCTTAACTGTCGTCGTCCCTGTTCCCGTCGTTGTCGTCCTCGCTGCAGTTGACACTTGAGCTGCGGCGGGGGCGTGCTGTCCCAAAGCAGCTTACACGTGCCGCTGCTGGCAGCAGGACAAAGAACAAAGAGAGTAATATGAGCCTGGTGGGGGTTACTCGATTTACAAGCACTGATAGCCAGTACGAGGGGATGTTGAGGGGCGAGGGGTCGTTGATTCACGTTGAAAGTCACAAAATTTCACGATTACACACATTGAGCACTTAAGGATTACACCGAAATTTAGGAAACGGTACGGAATCGGTTATGCTCATGCAGCCCACTGCACTCTCCTCATTGGATTTATGCAGCAGCAGCAGCAGAAATCTGAACTGCTACTTAAATCCACAAAGAGAGAGCTGTGGGATCACATGGCCAACCTTTAGTTTTGACTTGCTGAAAATTGAAAAACGAAGCGAAACCCAACGAGATGAAACGATCGATCTCTGTAATGCATCGAGTACTAAGCTGAACTTCCTTCAGTGTGCGCTGATCCAGTTGGACATCTTGTAGGTTGAAGTGGGCGTCATCAGGCTGGAGCTAAACACGGCTTGACTTATAGACTAGGCGGGCCTTGCAGCAATTGAAAAAACAATCTGTGGTACTTTTCAAATATACTTTTTTTTCATATATTTATTGGCTAACTCTTTAAACGTTACTCTGTAGTTGTTGTTGTTTCTTAAATCATCTTTTTTTTTTTCATGTTTTGTTTTGTTTTGTTTTCGTTAATCATATTATTAGTATACATATAAATAATTAAAAATAGTACATTAAAATGTATTCGTATATCGTATAGAAGTTGCTGCTTGTTGTTGTTGTTTTTTCAATGATTTTGTTTTGTTTTTGTTTTTTTTTTTGCATTTTAGTATTTTTTTTTTTTTTTTGATTGCGTTTACTCTCTCCCTTTTTCATTCTTTCATTTTACAATTTTGCTAAAAACTAAATAAAATTTGTTTCGTAAAAACAATAATAAAAATGTATGCACGAAGACGACAACTAAATCGGAAGTGTGTGTGTGTGTGTGTGTGTGTGTATATTTTCGTATTTTAAAAACAAAAGCGAAAAGCATTTCAATTATCTTTAAAATACACATACATATCTTGACGTATTTACGTACATGTTCGCGTGTTTCGCATCTCATTATCATTATTATTTTTATCATTATTATTTTATTTACTTTTGTTATATTTTCATAAAATATCACCTAAAGCAATTACGTATTTCAGTTTCAGTTTGTTTTCCATTTTGTATTTTTTTTTTTTTTTTTCGTTTTCCTCGCTCTTCTTTTTTTTTTACAGTACACAACAATAATAAGATTTATCGCTTAATTGCAAAACTATGTGATAAGAAATAATAATATGATCAAACAAGTTGTCAACAAAATGCAAAAGCTCGCTAAAATCATATATAGGAAACAATTTAGCAAAACTCCCGCTCTATAAGAAAGCGGTACGGCTCTCTCTCGATCTGTACCTCAACTAAAAAGCAAACTAAGATCAGTTGGCCACAGATTTATGCTAGAATTACATTATAATTACATCGATATATATATATATATATATATACATATATATATATATTTAGCATTATCATGAGACAAAGTACAACAACTATTCATATTATTTATAATTTTATTTTTTTTTTTTTTTTTGCATTGCAAATCGAACAGTTTGCAAGTTTTTAGTTGTTTCGTTTATTCTTAAGTTGAAAAAATAGTACAAAAGCTTTGACATATTCTGTTTTTGTTTGTTTCATTTTGTTGTTTAGTTAGTTGGTTGTTTGCTTGGTTTCCTTGCTCTAATATATGGTAAACCATTTTGGTTTTATAGTCTAATCGTCGTTAAGTTTTAGTATACAAATGACTGCCCATATAGCTGGTACTGCACACCGATTGAAGAATGGGGGGTGCAGTTCCCTTTTTTAAGTACAATGTTTGGTAGGTTTTCGATTTTAGTATGCATCAACTCAGACAGGAGGGCTCGGGTCGGGGCGATAGCGATAGAGAAGTGTCTACGGTTGGGAAGAGTTTTTTTTTTTAATTTTTGACTCTCAAAAATTAGTTCTTGCATAAACATGGAGTTTTTAGTTTTGAGTTAGAGTTTTAGAGCTTAGCATACCTAGTACTAAATACGTAGCCTGCCGTTACGGACACTAAGAACTATATAACGTAACGCTATAGTATACATAGAGTGTGTGTTTGGGGGGAAGGGCAGACTGGGGGCGGAAAACCCCAAAGGGGGGCCTAGTCTAATCTTAAGTATGCTGCGGACTGAGGGCTAAAGGGGAAAGGGCGATAGTACTAGTATAATGGGATTATCTTATTTCATCATCATCATCGTTTTGAGCACCAATAGCTGCTACGTATATCATGTAGTTACGTATTTACGTTACATTACGTTGCTCACGTACTTAAGAATCTGTTTAATCTTTAATAATTACATTTATTTATAATAATAGTAGTATCGCGTATAGTTAAAAATTTTGTTTGCTTAGTTAAATGCTTAAGTTGTTATTATTATTCTTCCTCATCGCATTTTCTCTTTACTGTTGTTGTTTGTAGTTCTTTTTATTATTATTGTTGTTGTTGATGTTGTAGTAGTAATAACCTAAACAATAGTATCCCGTTGTGATTACGTATATCAAGTGTGTTCTATCGCACGGTTCTAGCTCATTTAAAATGTCATCGTATATGCGCGTTTCAACTCTCCAATTAATTAAATTAACTTTAAACTGTACTCGTATATTTTGTATGTTTGTATTTTGTTTTTTTTTTCTAGTATAAATTTCGTAATAAACAATAATAGAAAAACATAGATGTTACTCTATGTTTTATTCGTATACTTTGCATTTGAACTCAGGTTGATTTCTATGTTTATGTTTCATGTATCTTTCTCGTATTTACGTATATGAGTTGCACTTGATTCTCACGATTCTCTTGAAGAACGCATTGAAAATAAGAGTTAAAGAATTACAAAAATAAAAAAAAAATGATAAACAAATAAGTGAAACAATAAAGAGTTAAATAAAGCCTAACAGAAAATTTGTTATATATTTGATTTAATATAGTTTTTTTTCAATTTCCTTTTCTTTATGTTTTTTCTAGTTTTGTTATTGTTTTTTGGCAAGTTCTTTCAGTGTTGTAAATAACACATTGAAAAAGGACGTATTTGAAAATCGTATACACGTTGCTGAAGTGAATATAATGAATATGAAAAGCCAAACAAAATGAGAATAAACTTTTCCTTTTCTTATGTTTTTGCTGAACTTGTAAAGCAGCCTAGGCTCGATTCGTACATTTCTACATGCTAAAGGTATGCACTATATATATTTATATATATATACTATAAATATATGTATATATATTTTTTTGTATTATAGAGTTTAGTTTAAAGAACTTTCTCGAGTAAGCTATAAGTAGTTTTCGTATTTGTTGCGACACATTTAGGGGCAACAGACCCACCCAAAAACACGCACACACACACTCACTCACACACTCTCGCTAGCACACACTGGAACACTCTCACGCACACACTCACAATCGTATACACACACACACAGGCACTACAAAAGAGTGTAGCGTATTAAAAGTCGGCTTCGTGCTTGATGCGATAACTGGCATAGGTCTCTTCCAGCGGCGCAAAGTCTTGGGAGTGGGCTGTGTGGGTGGGGGGGCTGTGTTCAAGTTTTCAGAAATAGAATTGGCACAGAGTTGTATTTTTTTTGTAAGTTGTTGTTGTTGTTATTGTTTGAGAAATGGGCTCGAGATTAAGAGACAATTATCTGTGTGTGTGCTTAAAGTGGGGAGAACGGGGGCTCTGTTTCTGTAACTGTTTTGTTGTGTGTCTGTTTCTGTTTTGGGGTTTAAGGTGTAAGGGCGGGGCGGGGCAGGGTGGTGGTGTGGTCAAAACTGGGAGGTAATATTTACAAGTTTACGAACTCAAAACGATAACATATGTATCGGAAGTTATCGGCGTAGACGCCACATTAAACTAACTTTCGTATTATATCAAATATGAATAAGTACACGCAGATAATGCGGCGCATCAATGTATGTTCACAGATATATGACTGTATAGTATGGGTAAATATATCTTTCAATACACATACCACGTACATATACAACACACATACACACGCACACGCATACATCTGCATGTAGTTTCTATATAGAGTTATGTGCATATGTAAATCGTTTAAAATTGGTTAGTTTTGGGTTAGTAAACTTTCTGGGTAATATAAGATATTTTGTTTTGATTTAAGATAATTGCTTTTGTTTTTTAGTTTTAGTGTTAAGTAGTGAAAATAATAAAAAGTGGTTAAATTTGTGGTTTGTTTAATAATAATAATTAATAATAATAATATATTGGCGAGCTATATGGGCCTCTTGCAAAAACGAAGTACTGGAACTTTTCTTTCATTTACTTAGTATTTTGTTTCTTGTTTTCTTTTTCTTTTGCATATTTAGTTGTTGGTACTTTTTACAAATTAAGCAAAATGTATCGCGCTAATTATTATTGTTGCTCAGTTGCTGTATGTATCTTCTGCTTCTTCTTTATCTTTATCTTCTTCTGGCTTTATCTCATTCTTCGGTAATTTACAAGTTGCAAGTCGCGCAAAAATAATTAACATGACTTTTGTTGTGTTTTGCATTCGCTTTCGTTTTTTTTTTTTTTTCATTATTGGAACTTAAATTTATGGCTCTCTGGTTTTTCATTATTTTTTACTGTACAAAAACAGACGAAAATTCTAGCGGCAACAGCAGAGCCAGCAACAGCAGCAGCAGCAGCAGTGACAGCAACGGCGGCAGAGGCAGCAACAGTTTTGGGGGAACTACTGCGTGGGGGAAGAACAAGCGAAATGGAACCTTGCGGCCGCTTGGAAGCTCGTTTGTTGTAGTTGTAATTGTTGTCATTGTTGTTGTTGTCGTCCTTGTCGTCGTTATAGTTGCGTTACTTTTGTTTTCAGTGTATTTGTTGTTGTCCGTGTTGTCGTCGTCCGTTGTTGGCCGCTGGCATTTTATCCTCGCTCGTTTGTTGTTCCTTGTCGCTGTTGTTGTCTCGCTCTTGCTGCCACTGCTGCTGTTTAATGTTTGTAGCTGGTAGCTATTGTTGTCTCTGTTGCTCGCTAGAAATTTCGCTTGATCGTTTATTACTTTGCTCTCTCTTGTACTTGTATTGAAAATTATTTAGCATTTGTTGTTGTTGTTGTTGTTTTTATCTTTAGCTTTTTTTTTGCATTTTTGCTTGACTAATTTACAATGTGTGTGTGTTCTTGTTCTTGTTCATAATTACGTACAACTTCTTCTGCGTTTTTGATTGGATTTGGATTCATCAATATTCGTTTATTATTTTGTTATATTCTGATCATAATAATAATAATAGTAGTAGTAATATCATTATTATAATTCATTTATCAGTTTTTGTTGTAGCCTTGCAAAATAGAATTAATTTTACTTAATCTGTTATGCAGTTTAGCAACAATTTGTCTCTTGTCATATTCGTATTATTATTATGGTTTTTTATTATTGTTATCATTATTGATTCATTCATTAATCCCAGGGCATTGTGAGCACCCGCTTCGTTTTTGCAAGAAGGTCGTTATCGTACTACGAACATGGGTGCACCACCGCATTGTAGCTCGCCAATATAGGACCATGTGCTCCCGCGAAGGGGGTACTCACAACGTCTGGTGTACTAGCTCCATCGGTGTGCGATGTTGAATCGGCATTACTTCGTCCTTCACCATTAGCTGAACCTAATTCTGGTGGTTTGGTGGTGTCCCGTTCGTCGATCACTAAATCTATTGGCATTTTACCCTTTAAACATGAGATATATCGATGACAGAAATTATCGCATAGCTCATGCACCTGCAGAGTGGTAAACATGGAGAGAAAGAAAGAAAGAGAGTGGGGAAGAGAGAGAAAAAAAGAGAGAATTAATGTGTGAGAAGTGGTAGTAGCTAAAAAAAAAAAAATGATTATTATATATAAATTATGCTAAAATATCGGTATATCGATAACAATTGACTATCGTTTATGGGTAAATATTTAAATAATCACATCAAACTCATTGGGCATTGCAATACAGTATTATATATATAAAAATAAAATGTCTTATCGATTAATAATCGACTTAGTTTATCGATGAATGCATTTATCAAACAATCTGCTAATCAGACATATCAGGCGATACCTTTGTCTTACTAAATTAGAAACGTCAGTTCATTCGTCCATTTATACCCGATAGACAGAGACAGCTGCAGACACTTAGCGCCATCGCATTCTTTATGCAACAACAGCAACACACAACGACAAGCAGCAGGAGATGGAGGAGGAGAAGGTGAAAGGGGAAGATGGCATAACTTGTTTTGCTCCCGCTGCAAATGGCATGCAAATTGCTTTTTATGCGTTAACCCAGGGCCTCTCTGCCACGCAAATGGTTGATGATGGCACTCAAAAATGGCGTAGACAACGTCAGCAACAACAACAGCAACAACGGCAACAACAGCAACAGTCGCTGCCTAAGCTTAGAAGGTGTACGCGCTTGCAGGCGATAAAAATGCGAAGCCGATGCCGATGCCGATGCCGATGCCGGCCACATAAATATGCATAGAGAGCGAAGGAAGTTCGCTGGCCAGCCGGGTTTAGCCGCTGGGCACACTTTTAAGCAAGCAGCAACAACAGCAACACCGACAACAGCAACAACAATCAGCAGCACGTGCAACATGCAGACCAGCTTCGCGCTGGCGTCAGCAACAACAGCAGCAAACGGGCCAACAAAATGCGTTTTCCAGGCCAAAAATTTTGCACTCAGTTGCTGTCTGTCTGTCTGTCTGTCTGTCTGTCTGTCTGTGTGTGTGTGTGTGTGTGTGTCTGTCTCTCTCTGTGTATGTGTGTGTGTGATAAAACAAATGCGATAAGGCTGAGCGAGGTGAGTGTGAGTCAGGCAGGCGCATATGCAAATATGCAAAAAGGCAGAGAGAGAGAAAGAGGAATGCAGCCGCCTTGGCTAAAAAGAAATTAATTGCGCTGGGCTCGAGCAGACAGCAGCAGCAGCAGCAGCAACAACAACAGCAGCAAACAGGGTGCTCCATTTAAACGGGCAGGAGGCATTTAATTTACGAAAAAGTGCGCGTTGCTTATGCAAATTGCTTGTTGTTGTCTGGGTTGCTGCTTGTGTTGTTGCTGCTGCTGCTGCAGCTCACGTTCTTTTTTTCGCTCTGAAAAGCTGCAACTGTTGCTGACGCACGGACACCGACACAGACGACGGGCTAAAAGGCTGTCGCGGCTATTAACTTGTTGCCGAAACTTGCCAAACTTGTTTGCAGGTCGCAGTTGCTGCTGCTGCTACAACGCGATTGCTGCCGCTGCCGCTGTTTGCTGCTGCTGTCCGTGTTCAATGTTATTGTCACCAAAAAATATGACGTTGACAAAAAGTGGCAGCAACTGGTTTATGACAGGACTCAAATTTGTCGCTGCTGTTTGCCGTAGCTTGCTGATAACACAAGCAACAACAACAACAACAACAACAACAGGCAACAGGCAACATGTTGCTGTCAAAGTTGCCATAACAATGCACATAAAGCGCGCAATTAGCACGCCAGCAACATGTTGCCATGGCAGTTGCACGCAACGTCAGACAGAGACAACAACACGAGACAGAGACAGGGCATAAATACTTACTAAATTGATATGTTTATGCGGCTTTATGCTCAAGTTGCCTGTCTCGCAGACACTGGACACGGCCCTCTGTGGCATGTTGCTGTCGTTGCTGCTGCAGCGATGCTTGCTGCCTGATAATTTTTGATTAATTTGTCAGCGTTGTGTGTGACATTTAAACAGCTCATTGCGATATTTATGACTGGCTGCCCATGTTGCTGTTGCCCACCCAATGTGCAGCAGCAACAGCAGCAGCAGCTCCCTGCAGCACAGAGGGCGTTGCTTGTTGTAAGCGTTGTAAATGTTGCAGTCATTTGTACATCCTGTTAAACAAAACTTTTCACAGTGTTACCCCTTTCCCCCTGCCCCTCTCCCAGTTCCATTTCCTCTCGTGCTTGGCACATTTTACAGCTTCCTCTGACAGCGATAGCATCGCAATGTGACTATGTTTAGAGGGGCAACAGGAGTGGGGAGTGGGGAGTGGGGAGCAGAGCTAGGGTTTATTTGCCTCAATGTGCCACGGCTGCATGTCTCTCTCTCTCTCTCTCTCTGTCTCTGTCTAATCTCATGCAAATCGCTCCAATCTGCGCAGTGGTAATTTTCGATTTCCGCTCGTAGATAGCGCTAAATGTTCTATAGCTGAGCTAGAGCAGAGCAGGGCAGGGCAGGGCAGAGCAGAGCTGTAGCTGCAGCCTGAGCTAGTGCAGAGCAATGAGATTCAAACGAACAGCCTCCACAACAACAATAACAATAACAATTTCAGTCACAGTCGAGCAACAAGTTTGGTTTTTTTTTTGCATTTTGTTTAACAAGACAGAAAAAAACGTTGTACAACTTTGCTGACATTTAAATGAAATGTAATTAAAATACAACAACGGGTAGATCGACAGTGTAGAGGAACACTTCAAGCTGTATTCAAATGCAAAGAATGCCGTCGTCGCCACGCTTCAGTTTATTAGAGATGATGATGATGATTCTCGTTCCATTTGAGACGATGTCGATGTTTTTTTACAACCCACACAAAGATCGCAGCTTGCTTTAGCTTTCTTCTCCAACTGAAGTTTGCAAAGCCGTCAACAAAAATACAGCTGTTGGCTGGTGCTGCCATCAAAACAAGGCCCCCAATTCGGGCTACAGTTGTGGTGTTGGTGTTGGTGGTGCCCCCATGCCGGGGTACCCAGCCTGGTACCGGGTACAGCCGCCAAGCTGTGACTGCTTACCCCCTGCCGGGGTGTGCCGGTGTGTCTCAGTGTGTGTGTGTGTGTTGGTGTGCAACTGACCCAACGTGTGTTGTGCGGCTGTCCGACTGCTGCCAGTCCCACTGTCACTCCGTCTGTTCGCCTGTCTGTCCCACTGTCTGTTTGTCAATTGCAATGCGCCGTCGCTGTCGTTGAGTGTTTTTGCTGCTGCAGTGTTTTTTTTTCTTTTTTTTTTTGCATGTGACGCTGTGACGAGAATTGTCCGTGCTGGATGGGAAACTGAGGAATCGAGGAACCGTGCATGGAGCAACGTAGATGAGGGCCACGAGGCAAGCAGGGGGCAGGGGGGCAGGGGGGGGCACTTGGCTGGGGTTGAGACAAACCAGTTTTGACAGCCACAAGTCTTGAAACGTCTTTTTAACTGATTCTGTTCTCTGCTCCTCGTTGCTGCTTTAGCACAGATATAGTATATATAAGAATATGTACGTATATATATGTATATATATTATATATAGATGCTTTTTGCCTCTGTCCAACACAGGCCGCACATTTTATTTAAGTATTTTGTATTTTTCGTATTTTTATTTTACTTCACTTTAGTTTTTAGTTTTGTTTTTGTTTTTTGTTTTCTGTTTCTGATTGTGCATTTTGTTGGCTGCATATAAATGAATTGTATATGCGATATATCTTTCTTTTCGCTACAAGTTGCTACAGTTCTTTGTTGTATGCTGCATGTTGCTGTGGTGTATGTTGCTGCTGTGTGTCGCAAGCTGTGTGAGTGACAAATGACAAAACAAAAACCTGTCGTGGTGCTGTGTGTGATGATGATAAAGATCTCGTTGTCCGTTGTGTCTCTCTCTCTCTCTCTCTCTCTCTCCCTCTCTCTGTCTCTCTCTCTCTCTCTATCTCTCTCTCTCTCGGTCTCTCTCTATAGTATACAGGGTGCCGCTTGCAACAAATTGCAGTGGCAGTGACAGTGGCAGCTGCTGCTCGACTGATCGACTAACTTGGCTTACTGCACTACTTTCCATAGAAAGCGGCAAACTTGCGTTGGTCCACGCTAATTGCA
The DNA here is from genome assembly GCA_018901815.1 of Zaprionus lachaisei. Lineage (NCBI taxonomy): Eukaryota > Metazoa > Arthropoda > Insecta > Diptera > Drosophilidae > Zaprionus > Zaprionus lachaisei. The sequence goes on from JAEIFI010000501.1 coordinate 6,408,390, forward strand.
CATTGATTGACTTTCGTTGTATGTTTTGTCTTCACTTTGATTGTTTCATTCGTTGTCGTTGTCGCTGTTCCTGCTCGTTGTTGTTGTTGCTGCTGTGGTTGTTGCTGTTGCTGTCATTAGCCTCGCTCTCCGTTCCGAAGCTAAATAAATGACTTTTTTCGGCTTGCCCAGGCAAATGGCCTCGCATCGAACTCAAACTCCAAAGCGGACGACTTCGTATGCTTTCAACGTTCTGCCGCGTTCTTCTCATTGTTGTTGCTGTTGTTTCTATAATGCTTTGCATAATTTCTTACTTAAGACTTAATTGAAAAGCAGAACAACAACAACAACAACAACAACGAGAGTCGAACTTGGCTTAGCTGGCAAGCGCGGCTCAGCTTCGTTTTGTGGCTCTCATTGTGAGTGTTTTCGGCTTGGTTTCGGTTTCAGTTTGGGCCCAACTGGTCGACGGCTCGCTCCACGCTTCGCTGCGCATTTGCCTAATTAATTTTCTCGGCAGATACACTGGACATAGAGGCAGGGTGAGGGCAGCCACAAAGGCATGAAGAGAGGGGGGAGGGGGGAGGGGACGCAGCTCAGGCATTAATTACGACCACGTTGAGGAACAACTTCCATTAAGACAGACACACACACGCACACACACTCACTTGCATATTATTTGAAATTAAAACAAATTAGGCAACCTGTAATTTTTCCATTTAGACTATAAAGTGTCCAATAATAAAGTAGGTGTTGTTGCTGCTGTTGTTATTGTTGTTGCTGTTGCATTCCCGAAATTATTTATGTGCGAGTCGAGGGTTAGTCCAGAGGGGGGGTGTTGCAGCGCGGCACCCACACCTCATGAATTAACAACAAAGCCGCGAGCCGCAAATGAATGCGCCGCATTGTCTCGCAATGCAAATATGTTTGTACCCCCCCTGCCTTTCCCCTCTCCCAACTGCACACACTTGTATCTAACACAAACACCTGCCCCGCTTTGTCCACATCCTGTCGCGCTGCAGCAGCTTAGCTTGCAACTATGCGCGGCATTTTTCACGTTACAGTTTTGATTGCCAATTAATGGACGCAGCTGCACAGTTGTTGTTGCTCTTGTTGTTGTTTTTGTTGTACTTTAATTTAGACATTTGCCAAAGAGATATGGCCGCATGCTGTGTGTGTGTGTGTGTGTTGTCTCTGAGTCTCAGTCTGAGTCTGCTTACAAGCTCAATAAAATGTCAACACACATGTTTGGCAATTGAAATGTGTGTTTGCTTTTCGCTATACCCTGTAAGTGTGTGATGTGGGTAGTTCAGTTGCTAGTCAGACTATAGTTAATGCAGGCAATGTGCACAGAAGCTGAAGAACTGCTTTTAAGTCTATTTATCTAAGAAACTTTGTAAATACTTAATGAATTTAAAACGACTACTGCAGAGATATATCGATAATTTATCGAAATCTAGACTTGTATGCATGAAGTATGCATAGAATTGAAAGAACTCCTATTTAGCGAATCATTTTATCAGTATTATAAAATGTATTCTTTTTACTTATCTCAATTTACTGCGATTATTGCATGCAAATATCGATAAAAGTAGGAAATATATCGATTTAATAGTCCTTCTCTGGACTTGTATGCATGATGTATGCATTGAATCGGAATAATTGATACATAATCTATCAAACAATTAATTTTATCAGTTTGAAAAATAGTATTTCTTCAAGTATGACAATTTATTGCGATTATTGCAAGTGAATATCGATAACACAAGCACACATATACTTTAAAAATCTCCTTGTCTTGCTTTTGTAACATTAAAAGGTAGCTCTACATCTGCAATGTATTAATTTCTCTGCCCCTCTCACAGGGTATTTGTTAGTTCGCTACATTTTCCCTCACCATACTATGTATTTTTTTCCGCAATTGATTTATGCGTTTTATGGGTGGTCGTTTTCGGACTGGCGATAAATAAATATATGTCTGTCCAAGCAACAGTTAATAGCATGACAATCCATTTTCCAGCCGAGACTCGCGGATTGTATCGCATAGTATTGTATATCGTATCGTATAAACGATATACGATTATCGTTTGTGCTGATATCGAACACGTATTGCAATGCCTTTTGTCGATTGAGTTGAATTAAAACTATTTGAAATCGTTTTCTACTTACTTTTTCTAACTCTAAAAGGTGAAACCGAAGCACTTGTATTGCTTGCACCATCTGCAAAGAGAAAGAGAGAGAGAGATATAGTGTGTGAGAAGGAGATAGCATGAGTTGAACATGAGTTATGCATATCACAAACAATAATAAAATTCAAAGCCATAAAGGGTGCTCCCCAAACAAATCGTTTGACGCCCCGGAACCACACACACACACACACACAGTCACACACACCCACACACCCACCATACACTCAAACACACACCACACACTCGCGCACACACACACACACACAGAGAGAGAGAGCTGAAAGCGCCAACTGTTAGGGTGACCAGATGCTAATTAAAACGTCAGCTTGACATTTGACATTTTTACGATGCTGCTAACTGCTCTGGCCACAGCAGCAACAGTTGCTGTTGTTGTTGTTGTTGCTGGTCCTGCTGCTGCTGCTGCTACTTCTGATCTTGGCAGAAAACTTTAAAGAATTCCCATTTAAGTGAACCAAGTGAACCGCATAGTAAAATAATAACATAGCGCAAAAACATGCTATAAACATTTTTATAGCATAGCCGCATTAGTGCTGCCTATTCATGTGTGTGCGTGTGTAGTATTTTTCTCTCTCTTTTATATTTTTTAAGTAAGTGTTACTAAATGCACTTTTAAATGTTCAAACATGAACTGGCCATGGGCGGCGAGCAGAGGGATGCAAGTGGAAGAGGGACACCACAGAGAGTGCGGTGGCATGGCAAAATGATTTATGACTCCGCGTACGCAGGCGCACACACATGGCCAGGGCAGCCAGTGTGTCCACACAGAGTTAACTTCGCTTGCTGCCAGCCAGCCAGCCAGGCAGGCTACCCTTCCACTCCACACCCCCCCTACACACCCCGCTCTCCTGTCGAGAAACCCCATCGCGCCGTCAGTGAGTTTGTAGTACAACTAATAAACTAATCTGCAAGTGCATAAAATTAGGGCCACCGCCAGAGATTTTGCACTGCAGCTGCAACTGTTGCCGCTGGCGACTAATACGCCATAAAACGCAGCGACATTAAATGCGGCAGCAACAGCAACAGTTGCTGCTGCTGCTGCTGCTGCCGTTGTGGCTGCGGCTGCATCTGCTTTTGCTGTGAGTGACACATTTACGACTGAGCAGAGGCCGCTGTCGAGTCGCAATTAAAATTAGTTTTGCCCCTTAATCTCTTTATACTGCAGCAGCAACAGGAGTAGAAACAGCAGCAACAACATCAGTTGCTGCCGATTTGTGCAGCCCAATTGCATGGCTCGTTTTGCACTTTTTGCACGCAGCATTTCCGTCTTGATTTACATGCAGCAGCAACAACAACAACAGCAGCAGCAACGTCAGCAACCTCAATTCTGACTCATGTTGCCACAGCAATTTCGCCAAAAAAGATTCGCTTTCTGCTTCAGTTTTGGGCATTAGCATAGTCGAAACTCGAACATGATCAACAGCAAGCACAGCAGCAACATGCTGATGATGATGATCGCCGTCAAGGTTGCCTTGATGGCATTTGCCTTTGCCTTTGGGGGGCCACGCTCTCTCAGCGAAACTGAATGCATTCAACTAACCCAGAAGCGAGCACACCAGACGCCAACTTGATTGTTCTTGCTGCAACGAGATGTTGCTGCTGCTGCTGCTGTTGTTGTCGTCGTCGTCGTCGTCGTCGTCTTTTGCCCGCGCCAAAGGCTGCCCATTTAGAGAGTGCAAAAATGTCATATGCATCATTAAATCGTTCTGCTTCATATTGTACTCTTCGTCTGCCCAGTTCCCTCTCTCTCTCCCTCTCTTTACCTCTCTCTCTTTCCGTCTCTGTTCCTTTGCCCACTGCCTTCTCATCCTGCATGCAAAATCAAAATGCGTGCAAGTCTGTCGGCAAAGTATGGCAACGCTGTCCAATAAAATGACTAAACAACTTAGTTCGCAGTCAACAAAATGCTCATAAATTGCTGCTGCTTGTTGCTGTTGCTGCTGTGGCAGCGACTGTTGCTGCTGCTGCTGCGGCTGCTGCTAAATTTACTGTGATTTATTCTAAATAAAAGAAAATTATTCAATTGTTGTCATTGTTTTGGGTCAAGGTGATCGCACACTGCGACTCACACACACACACACACACACACACACACACACACACAGTCGCCCACTCGCGCGCACACACACACACACTTGGGGGCATGATCTTTGAGGCATGTTGCAGCAACATTGTTGCGCATAGACTTACCAGTGAATCGACTTCGGGATCTGCGGTGTAGTAGGGTTTCTGTGATCTTATCTGCAATGAAAAAGAGAGAGACAAAGAGAACATTAGTATATGTGTGTGAGAGAGAGGGGCATACAGAGAGGGTGAGAGATAGCATAGAGAGTTAGTATGCCTGTTTCAAATCGTTGCAGGCAGGTGGCAAGCCACGCCGTGACTAGGTCGATAGTGCGGCCCGCTGTCCTGCTGTCCTGCTGTCCCACTGTGTCGCTGCCGTTTTATGATGCCACAGCTCACACAGTCCAGGCTGGCGCACAGAATGCGATAAGCGACAACAAAACTGAGCATGGGAAACGCAACATTTGCGTAAAATTTGCCGCTGTTGTTGCCGTTGTTATTGTTGCTGTTGCTCATCCGAGCAGAGTTGACTCGCTGTGACCATAAAAGCGATTCTCGTTTATTTTTTGGTTTTTTTTTTTTTTTTTTTTTTATTGCAAAACAGGCAACAGAAATAAACCACACACTTAGATAAAAATCACGAAAGCAATATGCGACTAGATAAAACCGAAACAACAGCAACAACATTGGAGACAAACAACGACAGCAACAACAACAACAACGACAGCAACAACGGTCACAAAATGGCCACACAGAAGGTCAAATAATGCTCTGCGAATTATTTGATTTTATTATGTTCGTCGCCAGAGCTGTAGATTGTGTTGCTCGGGCTATGCTCTCACGGAACTATTCAACGAACCTTCAGACTCGGTCTGGGGTTCCTCAATAGACACAAGAGAAGAGCAGCCAAGATATAACATAAAATAACGACTACACCCGCTGCGCGATTTCAAACTCGTCGTCGAAGATCTTCGCTTTGACCTTGTCTCTCTTTCTTTGGCTTGTTCGAATTGCTACGAGTTATTGTTGTTGTTGCTGTTGTTGTTGCTGTTGTTGGGACCACCCAGCTGACTGTCTAACTGTGCAAGGCTGCACTGCAGGCGATCAACACAGATCGATCGTACGATCTATAGATCTGTAGATAGAGATCGCAAGAGTGAAATTTGTTTTGTTTCTTTTCGCTGAACTCTGACCTCGCACAAGTTTCGTAACGGCAATTTGAGATCAACTCAGCCATAGACGACTAATAATTATGTTGCACACTTGCCTTGTGGAACAAGGGGGGGGCGTAGGGTAGAACGAAAGGGGGGGCAGTGGCAGCAGCAGCTCAAGTCGCGTCCGCATCGACATCGAACTCGCCAGACATCTGCAGATATGTGGGTATTCGACAATGAAGCATGAGAAAAACGCCCCATTGTGAGGCCAGCAGAACTGCACAGGCACACACAGACTCATACACACACACACACTGGCACACACACAGACACAACTACAACTGCAGCACGCAGATACAAAGCAAGACCATTGAAAACGCGCGGCAAGTTGCGTGCGGAGTCGCGCTGCCAGTTGGCTTTAATGTTGCATTTCAAATGCTGGTTGGTCGTTGCCAACACACACACATACACTTGCACAGCACACACACACACACATACACACACTTCGACAGGCAGAGCTGCCCGGCAAAGTTGTCAAACTGGTTTGCATGATAATTCTCCGTTTGGATGGCGACCTGGTCGCGCTTTTGAGCTGATATGAGGGTCGCGCTTGCTACAAGTTACTGCTAGCAATGGGGTGGGGAAACCGAAGGAGGGGCGGGGGGAGGGCTGCCTGGCATATTGCACACACGCACTGCAAACCAAAATGGCTGCCAGAGCCGCCACAGCGTGCTAATTACAAGCGCAAACGCATTGATAAGCTAACTCATGACCCACGTTGGGCGCCTGAATTGTAAAGCATGTATTAATCAACAAGGAAACAAGCTAAAACAGTCTGACAAACACTCGCACACACACACACACACACACACAGCATGAGACAAGTCTATAAATAACAAACACACAGAATATGAAACAAAACCAAAGCAAATCCAAATCAAAATCGAAATGAAAATGAAAACGAAAACGGGAAAACGGAAAAATGTTCTAGACAAGCCAGCGAACATACACAGATTTTGTCAACCAGAGCCGCGTGGGCGTCTGCAGCTGACAATTTCATATTTATAGCGCAGAAGAACCAACGTGGGGAAATTAAAAAAAAAAAAAAAAAAAAAGAGGAAAGCAAGAAGAAGCGTCACGCACTTTAAAAATAGTAAAAACATTGGGAAAAATTGCGCGTCATGGCGAGAGTTCTTGACGCCCCAACAACAGCAACAGCAACAGCAACAGCAACAGAAAAAAAAAACCACTCTAATCAGTTTCACATGGGCAGCTCATAAATTTTGCAAGCGTCGAGCTCGACGACAAACTGAAATCACTACTGTTCAGATACAGATACGGCTCCCCTTCCCCAATAAATGCAATTATACAACCAGCCTACAGAGAGGGTAAGGGGAGGACGGGGCGTAGAGAGTATTAGGTCCGTCTGTCCGAAAGATCGTCAGCCATAAATTGTATAGCATTTTCAAATCAAATTCATTTCATCAACGTGGCCACGTGCTAACAAAGAACACAACAGTCTGTCATAAAAGTAAGTCCACCCCGCACACATACAAGCAAACAAATATATATATGTAGTATAGTAAAGGTGATATACGTGGAATTATGATTGAATCAGAGCTGCCTTTTAATTTCTCACATGATAAATTTATAGAAATTTGAGCCACTAAAAACTGAAATAAAAATCGAGAACGCAATCCACAAAGAGCTCAAGTCCATAAAATGCCTCAAATGGGGTACGCTATAGTGTAGTATAGTGTGGTGTGTGTGTGGTGTGTGTGTGGTGTGTGTGTGGTGTGTGTTTGGTGTGTGTGGTGCGTGGTGTGTTAGGGTAGCATTTGTTTTTGCTACGTTTTTATTATGGCAACATCGAGTGAGGAGCTACGTTCGCGTTTATAGCGCTGGCATTGTGTGGGTCATAAACCTGTGCAAGAGAGGGGGTAGGGGGAGCCAGCTATAGGGTGACTAGTAGCTGGCCTAGTGCAAGTGTATGGCCAGCGTCTTGAGCACTTGAGTAATGGCCATAAAGCGCGCCCAGCAAACGTGGCCATAAAGCAATTTATGCACTCGGCCATGTCGACTTTTGGAATCAGCGCGCACAGTAGCCGCGCGACGACGACGACGACGCGATCCCCACTTGAGAAACTGCAGTGTGATAACAGTGGGTCGGTCTGCACAGACAGGCAGACGGGCAGACGGGGGGAGGGGCCAGCTGCAGAGACAGCAGGAGCTGCAGATGGAGATGGAGTTGCCTGCAGGCTGCAACTGGTTGCCATAGTTCAACGCACGCTGCTCTTCTCTCTCTCCCTCTGCGTTTATCTAAGCTAATGTGTTTGTGTTGTGCTTCTAACGGTGTATGTGTATGTGTATGTGTTTTCCGTGTGTGTGTTTGGCTGACCTATAGTTGGGGAATGTGGCGCCTAAATTGCTGCACGTACACTTCACTAATTTTCATTATTACTTTTTTGTATTCGCTCGCTTGCTGCGTGCCAGCGGCGCCGCATGTTACCCCCCCTACACGCCGGTTGCGTCTCTCTCCCTCTGTCATTACCACATGCGGGCAATGCGCTATCATAAACAAAACGCCAGCTAGACAAACGAATTAGGCGAGAAACGGACAATAACAACGGGCAGAAATAGAGTAGGGGAAGTGGAGAAGGAATTAGAAAACTTTTGAAGAAATCTTGCACAAGATTTTATAGAGAATACCAAATTTCAATAGCAGGAAATACTGGCAAAAAAAAAAGGGGGGTATAGGGGGAGGGCTGCCATAATATGTAGACAACAAAGATGATACCGAAATTCTACAGTCTTTTGCCATAAAACACAATTGTCTTATAATCCCCGACGATGCCGAGTACAGACAGAGCATTTTTATAGACAACTTTTTATTTAGCTGTGCCCACGAAGAAATCTCTTTATGGCAGAACGGCAGCAGTTTGGCATTATGATAAGCCTAGTGGGGGATTACTCAAGGGAATGACGGGTGTCTGCCATAATTGAGCAGATAACTGACCTCAGACTTTGGTGCGAAGCTAGCGCTTTTTTTTTTTGAAAGAGATACGTGTTCTGCTCTCTCTCTCTCTGCCCCCCCCTCTCTGCCTGTTTCTGTCATAGATCCCAGTTGCATAGAGACGTCAAAGCAGTGTGCAGGTTTATGCATGCACTTTCTTGTCGGCACCCAAACCTCAGCGCAAGGTAACCAAATCTCTGCTCAGACCTATCATATTTCTCACACCCACCCAGCTACAGATACATTTACAGACACACACACACTATACACAGACAAGCCACATTTAGGTACCTAAAAGCTTGCACAACTCCCCCCTCAATTGCAACGCCCCCCAGCTACCGCCCACTCTACGCGCGAACAATAATTTTGATGTAATGCAATACGAAATATTTTATTTACTTAGCAAACGATGATGATGTTGTTCATGATGATAATCACAATGTTGTTGTTGCTGTTGTTGCTGTTGTTGTTGCTGTTGTTGCTGCTGTTGTTGTTGTTGTTGTTGTTGTTGCTGCTGCTGCTGCTGTCGTTGTGCTTGTTTAATGTCGCTGATTACCTTTAACCGACATTCAGCCGCGTAAGAAAGCAAACGAACAAAACCAAAACAAAACCAAACCAAACAAAACAAAACAAAACATGAACTCAAACTCGAAATCCCAAAACCCTTACCCCCCACCACACCGACCCGCCCGTCTCGCCCTGCCGTCGCCGTCGCAGTTGCGTTAATGTGTAACGCGCTGCGATCTAATGCGCGCAGAGCCATCGTTTTTATCTTTATAATGGGCGCACAATATCGGCCGTAAAAACCAGCAACAACACGTCGACAATTGAGGTGACAAAGCTGTGTGTGGAGTGCCCCGCCCCCTTCGGCCTCTACGCCCGCCAAATGGAAGTGCTCCACATGCCGTGCGAGGCGACTGATTTACTTTTTTTTATGACCCCCCCAACGTCATGTTTAGAGAAGGCACCGCAACTGTAGCAGCACTGGCTGTACCTGTAGTTGTATCTGTATCTGTATCTGCATGAAAGTATCTGTAGCTGTATCTGTATCTGCATGAATGTATCTGTAGCTGTTGCCCTGCTGGTATCTGGCAATATCTTGACTGTAGTTGAGCCTGTAGCTGTACTTATAGCTGTTACTGCAACTGGTGTATCTGTTGTTGAATCTGTTGTGGTATTTGGGGGTGTATCTGTAGTTGTATCTGTAGTTGTATCTGTAGTTGTATTTGTAGGTGTATCTGCATCTGTACTTCCAGCTGTAGCAGCAACTGTATCATCTCCTGCATTTCAGCCAGTAACTATGGACAGAGCTTTGCATATATTCGAATCTGTATCTATATTTTAACCTGCACTATTACTTGCAACTGTATCTATAACTATGACTGTATCTATGCCTGTAGTTCAGCCTGTAACTGTATCTGTATATATATCTTTGCCTATAGTTCAGCCTGTGGCTGTAACTTCAACTATAGCTGCTGCTATATCTGTATCATAGTCTGCATCTGCATCTTTGTCTCTTGTCTGCATCTTTTCCTATAGCTGTATCTATATCTTTGCTCCCAGACTTGGGCAGTGCACTGAGGTAGCTGCCGTTGCTGCTTCAGATACTTGCAACAATCTCTTGTAGCTACATTTCGTCGTGTCAATATTTGCATTGGAATGTTACAGCAGCAGCAGCAGCAGCAGCAGCAGCGCAGCTCGTAAAGATTTCGACTACTTGCGCCGCCTATCAATGGTACCTGCTAGGTACCCTCTCTCTTCCCTGGCCCCCTTCCCTGCCCCTCTTCCCAGCACTCCTTCCCTGCCACCTTCTCTTGTCTGACGCTGCACAAACATCCGGGCTGCACTGATAACAACACGCACAGTGGCTAGGCAGATGTCTAGCTGGCATACCCTGTCTCTCTTGGGTATCTCTACAGTGTATATCGATTCGCATACACACTCAATTGGAGGCGCACGCTTCTTTAGCGTTTAATTGGCAGCGTTTAGCACGCGTCTAGTGCTGCCTGCCATAATGCTGCTATAAATCATGGCGGCTCATAAGTAACGGCACATAAATAAAAGCGCAGCGAAAGATGCGACACAGAAAGAGAGAGAGTGAGGCAGAGAGAGAGTAGGGAGAAGGGAAAGGGAAAGCTGACTGAATGAGTGACAAGTGCAGCGACGACCTGCTGACTTACATAGTTAGAGCAACTAACGGGGCAAAGGAGAGGGAGGGGCAGGAAGATAGAAAGAGACAGTGCAACTCTCTCTCTGGATCTCTCGGTCTCTTCTTCTGCACTCATTAACCATCTTCGCCGCTGCTTCGTTGGTATTTGCTAAACGCATTAGAGGCTAAGTAATGTGCCACTCACACACACACACAAACACACATAAAGAGGGCTAAAGATACTGTATCTACGTGCTGCATTATCGCATCTAGAGCGCGCATATAGAGCTGTTAAAAAGGGTCAAACTACTGTACAAATATTGAAAGTCATCAGCTGAGACGAGACGAGGCAAGACGAGTCGCCTCGTCTAACGACCCCGAGGGTACTCTCGTACACACACACACTGGCACACACTGGCCAAACTAAATAATAACATTTAAAAGGCGCCAAGTGGTTGCATAAACAAATATTTGAATGAAGCAGAAGCAGACGAAAAACTGATTCGAAATTCTGTTTTCAAAAATGTTCAAGTGTAATCAAAATGCGGTTGCAGCTGCGGCACGGGTGGGTGGCATACATATATACATATACATATATATATATATATATATGTGTGTATATCTGTGTGTCTGTGTGTGCCGTGGCAGCCTGTGCCAAATCAGTTCACGCTGCGCAGCGGCAAGCTGCGTCGCAGTTTGGCAACTGTTGCGGCTGCGCAGTGGGCAACCCTGACTGCCTCCTGCCTCCTCCTCCTGCTGCTGCTGCTGCTGCTCTTTTCGCCGTTTCGGCTAACAAGTTGGCAAAATGCCAGTTGCGCCTTTTGTTCTCCAGAAAAAGAGAAATTCAAAACCGAAGGAAAACAAAACCAAAGCGGGTTGCGCCGCTAAGGGTTGCCGAGCAACCCAACAAACAGACAAAAAAACAAAGAACAATGCTTTTAATAATATAACTGCGCATGGGCAGAAAAAGAAGGCAAGAGAGAGAGAATGAGGCAGAGAGAGAGAGAGAGCAGCGAGATTAAAAAGGTACCAAATTCCAAATAAAAAAGGCAAAAGGTTTTCTACATAGCATTTTTTATCATTAAAAGAACAAAACAAGAAGAAGACGAAGACGACGCAGCAAGGGAAGGGGAAGAGGAAGAAGAAGAGAAAGAGCTGAGCCCAGAGGCTAAAGCTGAGCAGAGCTACGACTGCGTTGCCGACTGCGAGGGACGGGAATATTGCACAAAGGAGATTAAGTTCCTTTCAGGCAGAGGCAGGCAGGCAGAGAGACACACGCAAATGCGTAGAGACAGACAGAGAAAGACGGGCAGACAGACAGAGAGAGAGGGAGAGAGAGACAGAGGTACTGGCAGACAGACAGAGAGAGAGAAACAACAATTCCTGCAGTGCCATAGTCAAAGCCGAGTTCGAAGTGAGCATTCCAAGACAACGACGTCTGCCTGCCTCTTGCCACAGCTTGCTGCGCAAGCGTAACCTTTCATACCTGATTATAGAGGTACGCTATAGAAATCTCAATGTGTGTGTGTGCGTACGAGTGTGCGTGTATTTTTCTGTACGTTTCGTTTCGTTCGAAATCAGAAAATGCAATTTACGAAAACAAAACAACAATGTAGGAAAAAGAGAACCCAAAAACGAACATTAAATTGCTTTTGTGCCATGGAAGAAAGAAAGAGAATGAGATAGGGATAGAGAGAGAGCATATAGGCCAAGGCATTGATTGGTATTAACGCTTAACCTGTTCGCTAGCCAGCTACCTGGCTGTGGCACAGCTTGCCTTATCCCATTTAGCCTCCTCTTGCCTCATCTTGCCAGGCTCCTTTTGAGCAGTTAGTGAGTTATGAGTCTAGTGGCAAGTTGCCCAATTGCAGTGTCAATGTTTGTGCCGCGATAATGTCAAGGATAATGCCAGCAGACAACATGCTGCACACACACAGGCATACACACACTCGCACACACAACAAGCCCATGCCACATATCTCATGCTCATCCTCCTCCTCATGTTCTGTGCTCATCATTTTACCCGCACTTCATTAATCAACATGCCAAAACAGACAGCAGCGGCGCGTACAGCAGGGCGCAACTGCTTAGAATCACGCTTCGTTGCAGCAGCCACAACAACAGCATCAGCAACAACAGCAGCAACAGCAACGAGGAGGACACAATGCCTTGGCGTTGTCAACGCCAGAAATCAACTCATCGCATTGTACAAACTATTAGCCAAAATGCCAAAATGTCAGACAGAGAGTGAAGAGAGACAGTGACGGCAGAGAGGGGAGACAGAGAGATGAGGGGGAGAGAGAGCAGGGTGCATGTTACTGCGGACTGATTTTCATTAAAAATTACTTAAAATGAAATCATAAAAATTATTTGGGCAATCAGCATGGGGGCTTTGTCTCGCCAGGCAGTGGAAGCAAGAGAGCAGAGAGAGAAGAGAGGGGAGGGGGACAGAGCAGGCACGAGAGACAAAGCGAATGCAGCACATTAAGCAATTTTCGTATTGAGGAGAAATCATCAACGGCAGCAGCGGCAGCAGCAGCAGAAGACGCAGCAGAAGACATCGCAGCAGAAGTCAACAACGAGAGCAACGCATCAGCTTCGTCAGCTTTTGTTGCGTATTTATAAACATATGTATAATGCGTGTATATATAGACATATATATATATATATATATATATATATATATATATACATATACATATACATATATACATATACTATATATATATATACATATATTTATATCTGTGTATATGTTTGTATTCGGTGGCTGCATTTAAAGAGAAATTATAAAGCGTTTCCTTAGCTGCATCATTAGCAGCGCCAACACCAAAAGTCGCCTAACTATGCATATGCCAAACGATACGTAGAGTGCCCCGACAGATCGTCAGATCGTTCACATATTGCTGTAGGCAGGGGGAAGAGAAGAGGCAGATAGAGGGGGGAAGGAGCAGATCATGGCATCTCTCGGGAATCTCTCTTGTGCCCGACTCAGTCTCGATCTTGTTCCCGTTCTCTGGCGTTGGCGTTGGCGCATTTTACGCAGTTGCTTAGTCAAAATGAAGTGAATAGGGAAAGCACACACACACAGATACACACATACATAGATCATATATATGTGTATCTATATCTAAACAGCTCTGTGTAGATGCATCGACAGTGGGGCAGCTAAAAAAACAAAATGCGACATATTTTTAGCGCCCATGTTGGCAGCTCTGACTGACTGCGCTGCTCGTTTGTTAAAATTCGATGGGCGAATGACATTTTTGAGTTATTTTTGTCAGACCCCGAGAAGCAACAGAGACAGCTACGAGAGAGTGAGAGAGGGGGGAGAAGGCAGAGAGATGGAATTGAATCAAATCAAATCAAATGAAATGCAAGCGACAACTAAGTTGTCCAAGGTGTCCCCAGAGATGCAACTACAAATGCAACTGCATCTGTATCTGCATCTATCTGTGTATCTCAGCGTATCTGTAGATGCATCTGCATCTTTTCTGGCCGCAGCTGCAGCCACGAGGTGCGAAGTGACAGCACAAATTTGGCATTTGCTGAGGTAGTTAAAGCAATTGAAATTCAGCAAAGATTTTCAGGTCTTCAAGTAGTTAAATGTATAGCGATATATATAACGATATTTAGGCTATATATAGTAGCGATATATATGACCATCTTTATGCTATATAAAGCAGAATTACACAGTCTCAGTTTAGGCTAACTTTTAGCGGGAATCTGGCTAAAAGCATAAGGCAAACGAAGAACGCAGCCTGAGCAAGGCGTGTAATTGTTGTTGTGCCTGCATGTTGTTGTTGTTGTTGTGTGTGTTGCTGTTGTGCCTGTTGTTGTTGCTGCTGTGCTTGCTGCTGCCTCTGCCTCTGCTGCTGTTCTTTTTTGCTGCTGCCTCTGTAAGGTTTGTTGATTTTATTACCCTTGGCCGAGGCCTGTCAAAATTCCAAATGGACCATTAATAAAAACATCAATTCAGTCGTTGTTGTTGCTCTGATGATTGTTATTATTTGCTGCTGTTGTTGTTGTTGCTGGCACGCCAAAAATGTCGCGAAAATCTTCTCGCCTGATGGAGCCATAAGTCAGCCAGCGTTGGCATCTTCCCCTCTCTCTCTCTCTCTCTTGCTCGTTTCATGTGTGATCTTGTTCATATAAATAGCAGACAGCGAAGGGCGACAGGAAGTAGATCTGCGCCAAGACGAGACAGATGTAGCAGAGAGAGGGCATGACAGGGGGCGTGGCAGGGGCAGCGGCAGTGGCAAAGTCAGAAAACGACTTGCAACATTATAATTTGTGTGTTAAAACGTCGTAAATAATGTGGCGAATATCAGTTGAGGGAGAGAGAGAGAAAGGGAAGAAGAGAGAGAGAGAGAGAGAGAGAGAGAGAGAGAGAGAGAGAGAGGGCAAGCAAGTGTCAATTGCGGCATATTTGTGACATATGGCACAGAAGGCAGCGACATTGTCAGGCGGCAAATGTAATTAACTGCAGACAGCAGAGCAGCGAGAGAGAGAGAGAGCGCAAGAGAGACAGCAAGAGGGTAGGTAGAGCGAGAGGGCAAACGCTATACGAGCAGCGTGCGACGTAATCCGATCGTTTAACGGCTTGCTTCGTTAGACTCGTGTGCCGCGATTTGCGCCGCATGTGGCACATGTGGACAGAGAGAGAGAGAGAGAGAGAGAGACAGAGCGGGAGCTTGGCTTAAATTACCAAGAGAGGAAGAAGGAGAGGGAGAGCATGGGGACAGCAGCTCCTCTGTCTACACTATGCAACACTTACCTGTTTACTGAACATTGCAATATCCTCGTTAAACGATTCCGACGAACACACATCGCCGCCCTGCACGCCCGGCTCCCTCGGCGTACATGTGGCCAATTCGCATTTCTCGAAGATAAGCGCCAAGAGCGGGAATAGCGGATGTCTGCAAGAGAGAGAGAGAGAGAGAGAGAGAGAGAGAGAAAGATATCATGAGTAAAATGTAAACTGTAAGCTAAAGTAAGATTCCAACTTGTTCCTTATTCCTCTGCAACTTCAAG
Source organism: Zaprionus lachaisei (assembly GCA_018901815.1). Classification (NCBI taxonomy): domain Eukaryota; kingdom Metazoa; phylum Arthropoda; class Insecta; order Diptera; family Drosophilidae; genus Zaprionus; species Zaprionus lachaisei. The sequence continues at coordinate 6,423,990 of JAEIFI010000501.1, forward strand.
CTAAACTCTCATCAAATATGCAGCTCACTTTTTCTCTCAGTGTAGTGCCCCCCTACCCCGCTCCTCCTCCTTCTCCTCCTGCCACTATTTCCTGCCATGCAAATGAACAGCAGCTGTTACCAGTCCACTCCAGCTGAATATAATCCCCCTGCCCCAGCCCTCAGCTGGTTCTACATTTTGACGGATTAGTTCGGCACAACTATGCATGATTTGACCATTTTTTTGTTGTTGTGTGTGTGTTTCTTCTTTTGTTGCCTTCTGCTTCTGCTTCTGCTTCTTCTTCTTTTTTCTGTGCCCTTTTCCCTTTGCCTATATCGAACATGGTTAACTGTTTCTTCACGCTCCAAGCACAAATTGCACCTGAACAAAATTAGGCAACAAGGCAGTTCGAGCTGGGAACCCTCGAGGGCACTACATTTGACCATTAGATGGCAACAACTGACCAGCGACGACCATTGCGAGGGTGTAGCCGTGCGCTTAACAACTATTAATAAGCAAAGGAACCCCTGAACTTCGTACAGGCATGAACGAAGGTAGAGAGCACTACCAAGAGGGTGCCTGAGTGAGAAGGGGAAGGGAAACTACTGCGTCGCTTGACTCGCGCTTTTTACACTCCACTGCGCAGCGCGTTTTTATTCCAATTCCATTTTCAGACAGAGGCCCCCATCCCTGTCCCTGCCACTGCCCCCGCCCCTGCTCTACACTCCCGTTGCCATTTCTGGTCAGGATCGAGTGAAGAATAAAAAAAAAGTGTGCACTCATTTGCCATGACTTGGCATTTGTGACAGGCAGCTGAAGTTGTTGTTGCTGCTGCTGCTGCTGCTGCTGCCGTGTTGCTGCTGCTGTTGTTATTGTGGCTCCTCTTGTTGTTGCTGCTGCTGCTGCTGCACTCCACTCAAGAAGGTGTTAAGAGAGTTCTGCGCATGTTCATTTTATGATAGCGACCTGCCCTTTTTCATTTCTTTTTTACTCCTCTGCTTATTGTTGTTATTATTATGATTGTTGTTGCTGCTGCTGCCGCTGCAAGGTGTCAATTGTACAAATAAGCAGCAAGTTGCAGCTGGCAAAGCCAAATCCAACGGCCGAAAAAGTGCGCTAATCAAGTCGTGCCTCATGTTTGCTCAAACACTTCAGACGAGGCAGGCAGAGAGAGAAAGAAAGAGAGAGAGGGTGCAACAGCTGATTGATGAACAACCTTCTCAAGTGGAATTCATTCATGAATTCGCATAAAAAGCCAGCAATATTTACTTATTAAAATGCGCAAAAAAGACGGCTAAAAAATATGCTAAAAAAAACAAAGACAAAGAGCAACAGAACCTTCAAGCAGCTGTGGCGCTGTCGCCAGTTGCAACACATGAAAATTGGCAGCACGCAACAGGCGCAGACAATGACATGTTGCCACTTTGACGATCAACTTAGAGAGCAGAGGAAAAACGCAACCGCAACCGCATTTTGGCAAATTAACACCAAAGCAACAAGAACGACAACAACAACAACAACAACCGAGGACAACCTGCTGCTCATTTGGTGGAAGTGATCCCTAATGCCTAAGCACGTCCCTTTGCTAAGCACGCGCCACACCCCCCGAAATGCTGCAGAAGGCTGTAGAAATTCTCGTTCTTCCTTGGCAAACCCATAATTTTGTATTTTGCACCGTGTCACGCCCCTTTCTAAGAGCGAAAACCGAAAAAACACAAGCAAGACTCAGTAAGAGAGAGAGGGACCGTGAGAGGGAGGACCCTCACAAAGTTGTTTGTTCTTTCTTTCAAGGAACCCGCTCGCGTGTGCGTTTAATTTATGTTACTCCCTCGCCTCCTTTTTTGTTTTTTCATGGTCCCTCTGGGAGAGGTGCGAACAGGCGGCAACAGGTGGCCGATCGATCGAAACAAATTGGTATTCAATATGTGATCAGGGAGCGCGCAAATTAATAACGGAGCGAACATCTGATTTGATGGTTGTATTCAATTTGGCAGCAGGTTGATCAAGAAGATCAGAAGAAAAGCAGCTGAAGATCGATGGAGGATCAAGAAGATCAGCATAGAATATGATCGCGATCCTTAAATTGATGTAGAGTGCAAGATATACGAAATAAACGAGAGATATTTAACTGTATTGAAGATCAGTGCAAGTATGAAATCATTTGTTCTAAACACTACAAAGATCTTATAACTAGAACATAGATAGATCAGCATAGAAGATGATAGAGTACTTTTTAATGATAGAAGAGCGTTAGATATACGTAGTATACGAAATAACTTTAACTGAATTGAAGATCAGTGCAAGTATGAAATGATCAGTTTCAAATATGACAAAGATCTTATATCTAGAAAGTAGATCATCATAGAAGATGACACAGTTCTTTATAATAATCATATATATACGAAATAATCAATAGATCTTTAACTGTATTGAAGGTCGGTGCAAGTATGAAATGATCAGCCCTAAATTCTACAAACATCCCGTATCTTGATCGTTATTGACATAATAAAACACTCTTTACGTCATTTATTGAACTTGAAATGTACTAAAAGATCAGTAGACATCATTCAGAAATACCGTAAACATTGTAAAACGATCATTGGCAGGTGAAGATCGTTAGATCGTTAGATGATTCAGCTTGCAGATACCACTAACTAGATTGTTTCATTGTTCGCTTTTATCGCGATCATTAACGCCTTGCAGACACATTTGAATCGAGTAACTATGTACAGCATACATAAATTTATATACTATGTACACCTGCCATAAACTTCTCGTTTAGACTTGCTAATCTCGCTCGCTGGCTTTATGAATGACCACGAAGCAAACGATCGATCGATCGATCGACAGCGGAGAAGGCTTATCACGTAACTGGTTCATTCACTCTTTGCCACTCGACGTGACTTAACAGAGGGACCCAAGTAGAGGTATACAGAGTAGTAGAGAGAGAGAGAGAGAGAGAGAGAGAGAGAGAGAAAATGGTTCATTTTGGCATCAACTTACTCATAAATCGCATCCTTATCACGTTTGTGTACCTCGGGTATAGCGCCCATGAGGTGATTAGCAACCGGTGATACATGACTAGGTGTACCATGCGCCCCGGCACCGGAATGGTAGCCGTGCATCCCAACTGTGGCCGCTGCCGCGGCGTGCGTCATGTGCGGTGAATGATGCGAGGGGAGGCCTGGCAGTCCCGGCTGCCTATGGCCGACATGTGGATCGTACATCGCCGCTGCAGCGGCGCCAGAGTCCATGCCGTAGCCATGCAGGCCATCGTCATACTAAATAAAGAGAGAAAAAGAGATAGAAATAAAGATGTTTTTATTAGTTAAATTGCAATCAAGCATGTGAGAAGGAGAGCGAGAAGGAGAAAGAGAAAGAGAAAGAGACGGCACAAAGAATGTTGCTCAGCTACCTACCTACACCTCCTACTCTACTCTATACTCTATATACATCAATATAGCTTACCTACATGTCTATATTATTTCCAAGCACGTCAACCAATTTGAAGATCCAAAAAATACAACAAAAAAAAAGAAGCCGAAACAAAAACAAAATAAAATACGCTGCGACCTTGTGATTACTTTAGCTGCGGCACATTATACAAATGAATATATATATATAAATATATATGTATATATGTATGTACATACAGATATATTTTTAGTTTGGTTGTTGTTGCTTCTTTCTTTTAACGCTTTTTGCATATTAATTAAGCGCCAAAATCAGCGGCAGCGGCAAGAAACAGTTAAAAGAATGAGAAAATGAAAAAAAAAAACGAAAAGCAATTTTTAATGTTATCAGTTAATCTGGTGCTGCTGCTGCTGCTGCTGCTGCTGTTGTTGCGATGAGTGTGCGAGTTGGTCCCACTGTATCTGACTGGGCTCGCTCAATTGCAAACTGGTTTCGCATATGCAACGGCAACAACTACAAACAGCAACAACAACAACAATAACAACGGCAGCAACAACAAAACAAAAATATTTTTTAAAGTTCAACACGGCAAAATGTGATTGCTGCCTTTACTGATTGTTGTTGTTGCTGCTGAGTTGTTGTTGTTGTTCTCGCTTTGTGTAAGATTTTTATCAGTTTTATACTCAAGTGGCGTCGCCGTCGCCGCTTCACACTGCATAATTTTGGAGCCTCGCGAGAGTTGACAAGATTTTTGTGCAGCGACAAGAATTGATGGCACTCCGCGCGAGAGGGGGAAGCTCAAGTTTTTCCCGCTTTTGTGGCTTATCTGGCGGGAAAAATCTTTGCGACACTAAATGAGCAATTGACTGAGTGACTGAGGCGCGGCCTGCCTGCCTGCCTGCCTGGGAGTCGCAGGTGAGTGCCAGCAACGAGAGTTGACTCTCTTTGAAATGGGTCTATCAATGGCTGACAGCACTCTTTAACCTGCCTTGCTCTCTCCTTCTACCTCTGTCCTATGCTGCTCCCTCTCTCTCTCTCTCTCTCTCTCTCTCTCTCTCTCTCTCTCTCTCTCTCTCTCTCTCTCTCTCTCTCTCTCTCTCTATCTGTGCTCTTGCAGCTGCCTCTTTCGTGCTCTGCCACCTGCAGCAAAGTTCGCCGTGGCCTTTTGTCATTTCAATCCTTCAGATACACACAACAGATTAGCTCCACAGACTGTGTGTGTGTGTGTGAAATCGAGTTTTGTGGCGTTTTCTTAGCGCTTTTTGTCACTCATTGCTTGTGTTGGCGTTGGCGTCTGCACTGTGTGTGCTTGCATGTGCAAGATACAAACTTATAGATACAGATACAGTCCAAGCCGCTGCCGAAGCCGGAGACGGAGCCCAGAACAGGCCCAGGCGAGTCGCAGCGCGCTGTTAAACTATAAAGTTGTTATGCTAATTTTAGTGTACGAGTGAATACGAATACGAATACGAACGAATACGAATACGAATACGAATACGAAAGCGAATACTTTTTAGAAATGAGGAAATTGTGGAGCAGAGCAGCGAACAGCAAAACAAAAGAGCACGAACGAAACAAAAGCAAAATCAGCAACAAAGAGATCTATCTGCCTCTCTTTTCTCCCCCTCTCTCTCTCTCTCCCTCTCTCTCTCACTCTGGCTGACTACAAAATTACCACAATTTGTACTTGTACATAAGTAATGTGGGAATTGAGCAGGTCCCCATCGTGTGGAGCTCCACCTCTCCCCTCTCCGCCAGCTCCCCTGATTCCTTCTACTTTTGTTAGTCGTGTAACTGAACGCGCCAAAAAATCGAACAGGCAAACACACTTAAGACCCGAGTCCGAGTCAGAGACCAAAGACGACTTAGAGCAACTCCTCCACCCTCTGCCCTCTCTCCCTACCTCCCTCCCTCCCTCCCTCTCTCTCTCTCTTTGTCTCTCTCTCCTTTGCGTTTCATTTGATTGATGATCAGCTGCGGGCTCCATACGAAGCCGAATTCGAACTCGAAACGAGCCAATGACCTTGTTCGCTTTGCTGCAAGAGACCTGGCACCGCCCCCCGGCCCTCCTTCATGGCCCCCTTGCCGCTGCGGCGAATCAATAACCCCACAATGTAGTCGCACATAACAGTAAACAAGGCTCGACGTCGTCGTCGTTGTCGTCTGATTTTGACAAGTTCAGCGACAAAATCCAAAATCCTTCAAAACAGGCGAGTGCGGCCCAAACAGCAGGCGACAGTTTGCTAAGGGCAGAAGAGGGCAGGGGAGCAGGGGGCACGGGGGCAGCTGCTGGTGACAGGACAACAGGACGCCAAGCCTCGAGGGCGGCCAAGAGCTTGTCCTCGTTTGTTGTGCGTGTGCGTGTGTGTGTGTGTGTGTGTGCAAGTGTGCGAGTGTATTTTTGCCGTGCTTGCGCGACATTAAGTCATCGAGCCAACAGCAACAACAGCAACAGCAACCACTGGCAACAACAGCAACAACAACAACAACAACCGGCAACAACTCATTCAACTCGATTTGTTGGCTTTAAATGCCGCACAAGTTTGTGCAGCACTTTAAGCCTGGTACCACTGTGCACACACACAGACACACACACATGCATGTGCATATGTCAAGCCTGTGCTGGGGCTGGAGGTGGGCGCCAAAAACGAGGCGGCAAACAACAATTTTCGGCGTGAACTTGAAACCCAAAACTGTTGCAAAATGCAGCGCGACACAGAGAGGAACAGAGAGAGATAGATATAGAGAGAGAGAGAGAGATAGAGCTGGCAAATAGGTACAGTGTGGGCGGCAATTGTTGTTGCTGCTGTTGCTGTTGTTGGGGAGTTTATCTAACAGCGCCTAAAACTGACCATCGCCAGACTGCAAGAATTATGAGTGCGCACCAATGTATGCAAGTGTGTGTGTGTGTGTGTGCGAGTGTGTGTGCCAGTGTCTATGCAATTGTAGCTGTTTTTATGTGTTGTGTGCGGTGACAATGGCCGCCATTTTAGCCATTTTAGCAAGCCCTAAAACTCTCCACACATGTGTCTCTAAACGGGGGCTCTGTGTCTGACTGAGTGTGTGTCTGTGTGTGTGCCACAGTGTGTGTGTCTGCTCTATATACATAAAAGTGCTTAACACCAACAGCAGTGGCAACTCTGCTATTGATTTCTTATGCCGGGCAACACTTTTGCTTTCCATTTCCCCCACTCTACCTCTCTCTCTCTCTCTCTCTCTGTCTCTGTCTCTCTATCTGTACCTCTCTCTTTCTTTCGCATTCTTAATTGCTGCACTGGCCACCCGCCTAATCAAAATTAATTGTTTATCATGTTTTATTTGAATTTGTTGCGTTTCTGCCTCGTCTTCCTTCCTTCTCCGCTTCTTCTTCATTTTATTAAATATATTTTTGCTCGCTTAATTAGCAGACAACCCTGAATTCGAATCGGCATCGGCATTTTTTGGGATTGGAATTGAAATTGGGATATTTTGTAGGTGTGCCCCGAGAGTTTCGGAGTAAGCCGTAGTACCCCTAACCCGAACCCGTAGACAGAGTCGAAGTCGAAGTCGAAGTCGAAGCATTTCATTAAGCTCGCCACACGCCCAGTTTTATTTATTTATATTCCTATCTACCCCTCTCTCTCTATCTCTGCTCCTCCCCTTCCCACACTTCTCTGCTATGTTTTTGTATAGTTTATTTGGTGTTAGACAATTAATTTTTGTTGCGTGCTTTGGCGTTGTTTTAATTTACAGTTAGACACACACACACACACACACACGCAGAGAGGCCGCATTCGAACACGCTCGCTTTTATTGTCATTACGACTACTAATAGTTATAATAATAATAGTAATAATAACAATAGTAATGACAGCAAAAAAACATACAAAATATCTATTTTAATTTACTGAAGTTTGGCAAACAGAAACACACAAAAAAATATCTAATAAATTTACTGAAGTTCGGCAATAACAAATGTCCAAAAGAATTGCGATTGGTAGGCAAAAAAAAAAATATTGTATTTCTTGAAATAAACAAGAATGAGTAACCTCACTTCTAATGACGTCAGTGCGGGATCAGCGCAAGATATTGTTAAAAGAAATTATAAAGAGTATTATGAAATATAGAAAAATGAAAACCAAAGCTGAATGGACTGTGGAGACTTTATAAAGATGCATAGACTATATAGAATATGTTGCAACATATTAGTAAATAAAGAAAACAAATACAGAATTACTTGCTGACACTCAACAACTGTACAACCTAGTCTCTAGACTATATAGAGTTGCATTGACTATGGAGAATGAACAATATAAGAAAATTATTAGAAATTAAAGACAGAAGTTCTTATCGACTCTTGACAACGCTACAGCCTCCTCAGAGGTGCATTGACTAAAGATAACTCTGCCAAATATTAGAAACAATGTAAGGAACATATAAAATATAAAAGACCTAAGTACTTTGCGCCATATCGATCACTCTTCAACCTTCACAGACTACATAGAGCTGTAGAGACTAAAGAAAACTGCCAAATAATATAAACAATATAAAGAAATCTTTAGAATTAAAAGACCTAAGCACTTTACGCCACTCGACAACTCTGGAACCTCTTCAAACACTCCCCACTAGATTTACTAAAATTTACTGATGTTTCAGTGACAAAAATGTTATGGAATGCATGATATTGTAGCTAATACACTCAGCTACAAATGAAATTAGTCATTTAGCTATTAGGCGACTATTTCTGGTCAATTTGTTGTTGTTGTTGTTGCTGTTGTTTCATTAGATTCTATTAGTTGCTTCAACATTGTATTAATTTTCTAAATATACAAACTGTTATTTTGTTTTTGTTTTCTCGTAGCGAGAGAGGAACAACTTTTAATATTATCTCACATTTTCTATCAAATTTTCAACAGCACGCGGCGTCTATTTAATTAAATTGGCTGCCCCAAACAGCAACAAGAAGTGGAAGAAGAAGCAGCAGCAGCAGAGGCGGACAGAGTTGCCGTCGTCTGCGTCTGCGTCTGCGTCTGCGTCCGCGTCTGGCATGGCAAAAGTTACTCAAAAATACTAAAATAAATTGCGTGCTGATGGCTCATTTAATTTAATGAGCGGCGTGCAACTTGTCTAAATGATTTTCCACGTCTTTTCTCTCAGTGTGTGCGAGTGTGTGTGCTGTGTGTTGTGCCCCCATGGAAGGCACCGACATTTTCAACTTGTATCTGCAAGTTTCAAGTGTGTTTCTTTCTTTCTTTCTGTCAATATCTTAGCCAGGCCTAGTGTAAGTACTTCAGGGAGGAAGGAGGAAGGAGGGCGCAAGTGGAAAGTAAAGCTGTAATGGAATTCACTTAACCTGTCGAAAATTAACGCTCGCTTAGCGCTAATGTCGAGGGGAAATTACAGACTGTGTGTGTGCGAAAATATTTGAAAAAAAACCAACACAGAAATTTGAGTTTAAGAAAGAAATGAGACTAATGAAAACACACTTCCAGGCAGCAGCAGCAACAACAACAACAACAACAACAACTGCAAAACGCACCAGGCACCAAACGAGGCACACGCAATTTGATCATTAAACATGAAGCTCTTTAGTACACGAAACAACACATAGAAAACAGAGAGAGAGAGAGGAAGAGAGGTACCCCCTTTCGACAGGTATGTGCCCCCACAGCAAAAATATTCATACATAACTTGCATAATTTGTTTATAAATTGGCAGAAGTAGAAGAAGCAGCAGCAGCTGTAGAAGAAATCGAGCCACAATAACAAGTTTGTTGTTTGGCTTTAAGCTGCAGAGTTCTTTCTCCCTCTCTTTGCCTTTCTCTGCCTGTCTTTCTTCAACTTGAGCAAGATTTATAGTGCTGAACCATGAGTCATTACTTGCTGGAAGATCATCACAAACCTTATGCCATTCTTTGTGGCAAGAATCATGAATCATTTCGCCTGAGAATTACTGTGAAACGAGCTGCGAATCTGATAAGAAGCTGGGCGAAGAATGTAGAACTTGTTGGGGCATAAGCTGCAGAAAACAAAACCATATGCCCAATGTAAACTAATCGGATCTATGTAGAAACTACGAACTATGCTGCAGATAAAAGCTTTAATTTATTTAATGAGATGGAAGTCTGATAATAGTAAATATCTTTTGCTATGCGTATATACCAAGAAAAGTATTTGAGTTGGTTCTACAAATACCTTCAATATTATAAAAAAAAAAACTGAACTCCTTTTAAGAGATACAACTAGGATATAACTAAGATAATATCAGATATACTTTGCTATACCATTTTGAGTATAATATCTGAGGGAGAGAATGAAAGAAAGCTGAACTTCTACCATCAAATATATCTAAGCTAATACTTATAAGGTTAATCTAGAGAAACCACCTCCAACTGGGAGATACAACCAAGATAATCCACATACCACTTTGCTGTAACATTTTACGCAAAAGTATCTTAGCTACAAATACAAATATATATCTACAGATACCGCTAACGATGCTGAGGCTGATGCTGATGCTCAACTTAAAGCAACAACAAAAGCGAAACAATTTAAGGCCAAATCGAAAACCGGCCGCAAATGCCCGCAAGCCAAACACACACAGAAATGGCGAATTGCAGTTGCAGCGACGGCAACGGCGACGGCGACGGTGGCTGCGGGCAACGGCGGCGACGGCGAGTCGAGCGAATTGTGAACTGTGTGCGAGAATTGCGCGAGCGGCATTTTCCGCAATTCTGCCTCTTTTATTTGATTTTCATTTTTATTTATTTCTATTTTGGCTCCCAGTACCCCCCAGCTTCCTCTCCCTCTCACTCCCTCTCTCTGTCTCTCTCTCTCTCTCTCTGTATGACGTCTCTTTCTCTCTTGCTCGCTCTCTAGACGAATTATATTTTATGCCACAAATTACGCTGCGGTTAACCTTTAAATTAAAATAACACCAAAACAATTTTTGTGTTGAATGTTGAATTGCAGCTCAAGGGGTGTCTGTGTGTGTGTGTGTCGAGAGTGTGCGAGAGTGTATGTATGTACATATGTATGTGCGTGTGCGGCAGCTGCACAAATTGCAATTGCCACTGCCGCTGCCGTTGCTCGCCTTTTTGCGATATTTTTTGCACGGTTTTTCATTAACTGCGACGAGAGCAGGCATAAAATAATCAAATTATTTACACACACTCGCACACACACACACTTGCACAATAGTGTAAATTATAGTTGAATAAAATGAAATGAAATTGTTATTGTTGTTGTAATTGTAAATAATAAAACCGCATCAAGAATGCCTCGCACCGTGCGCTGCCATAAAAATTATACGCAGCGCATCAAATTCACACACACACACACACACAGACACACACGCACTATAGCAAGGATTGATGGAATCGGAGGCATCTGAGAATACTACGCCTAGAGAGGCAGCTCACTCCCAAATCCAATTCACATGCTATAAACCACAGGCGTAAATTTATGTAGCACAAGCCATGCGAACCGAACCGCAATTGAACCGAAAAACAGCTGAAAACGACGGCGCTATAACAGTAACACATATTATACCTATACACAAACTATATCTATATATATATATATACATATAAATACATATTATACATATATACATAACATATAGCTTAATGTATAAAACATTAAAATCAGCAACACAACAAAACTCCCGCGGGGAATCTGTATTCTGTCTTTCTTATTTTAACTGGCCTCTCCCCAGTGTATAGGGACTGGGCGCCGGCTTTATAGCATAGGCAGATATCGTCATATAATTCCTATGTACCACGCTAATTACAACTACACTCGCACACACACACACACAGGCACACACACACACAGGCACACACACAGATGGAGAGTCGTGTGTGGAAGGTGACGTTTTTGTAGCTGCTCTCGTTTTCTGGTATTTTGAAACGATTTAACGATGCATAGAAAAATCAAGTTCGCTTCACACATCTATGTTAATCAATACACATAAAGTTAAAGTCGGCAAATAGACCCGACTCTGTGTGTGTGTGCGTGTGTGAATGGAAAAGAAAAGAGAGCTAAGTGAGTTGGCCGAAACTCAGTCAGCTGATTAGCATTTTATTTATGACTCGTCAAGGAATTAAAATATAATAATAATCGCAATCTGAAGAAGACAGTTAAATCGTTTATAAACAACAAAACTCCCTCAGCTATCGTAACATATTCCCAATTAAAATTCTAAAGAATTTAGTGTGGAAAATCCATGTTATAATAATCACAACTAAGTAGCGGGGAAATGCATTCCATATATGATTAATGAGTCTGGGAGCACACACACATTGAAATTGTGCCTCTCCAATTAAATTGACACTACTCGATAGTACAGAATTTGTATAGTTGTACAAACATACATACATATGTATGTGTATGTATATTCACTTGATGTTATGGTAAGTTCAATTGAACGTGCGTAAATCTGTGAAATTCCTCTAGTTGCCGATCTCGAAGTCAGTATCAATGATTATTATTATGTTAACTGAACAACTTTGATACGTATAGTACTAGTAGTAGTCACAAGTAGGGGTATACGATTATCTAATCTTCTTCGCCTTACTTTGTTTTATACAACACACACTCGTCGTACACTTTGTATTTATGGCATACGAAAATTTCTAAAACTAAGTTGGGGCCTCCTGAATTATGAAATTGATAACATACATACATATAACATTCCCCCGATGTGATAAATCAAGAAATTAGACCTGCTGCCTGCTACAAATCAAAACAGTTTCCCAAACACACACAGGCACACACACTCCAAATGCCGACGGCAAAACCTAAACTCATATTGAGTAAAGACTTTTAATATACATATTCTATAAGAAATTGAACTGCACTAATTTGCAATTTAGTTTGTTGTGAATATAAAGAACTTGCAGATATATATTATCGGCAAGTTCTATGTATAATATAGCTTATATGTACTTGCTCTCAACTTTGCCTTTGCAAATGAATATCTATCTATGCATAATATAACACATATACTTGCTCTCTTCCTTTGCCTTTGCAACACAGAAATACTCTTGATATTCCTCATAAATTGGAATTTTCTTTAATTTCAACATATTTCCATAACATGTACAACTTTCATTTAAGAGTTCCTACATTAAAGTAAAGTTTTCTATACTAAACAAACTTGTTTATCTATGTTTATCCCTGCCTTTATCTATGTATGTATGTATTTTATTTCAAGAAATTCCCAAAATCGAAAATGCCGTCGCAAAATGATATTGAAGTCCCTTTGGATATTCTGGCAACACTTTGTGGGTATACTATGGGAACTGGGGATTTGTGATATTATTTGTATTTATGTATTACTTACCCTAGGCTGAGCCATTAATGCTCTGGGAGCGACGTCTAACCCGATTTGTGCCACTTTTAGTGGTGTACAGACGACAGTTGGCGGCGCAACACAAAACGAGGGGCCCGCGTCCCTTGCGTCCTCGTCCTCGCGGTCGTCGTCGTTGTGATGATCGCTCTGCGCTCCACTCGATCGAGATCTCAAGATCTTTTACTCAGTTGGGGCCTCCTGCTACGCTTTAGGTGTTGTTGCTTTTAATTGTTGTTGTTGTTGTTGTTGTTGTTGTTGTTGTTGTTAATGTAGTTGTAGTTGTAGTTGTAGTTGTTGCTTGACACTCACAAAAATATTATTAGAATTTGTGTATTTTTGAATATTTTGAAATACTTTTTTTTCTTTCTCTCGCAGTTCTCTTGCTTCGTCTGCTTTTGCACTTTATGCTTCGCTACTGCCTATGCTTCTTATTCTCTTCTCTTCCCTTCTCTACTTATTCTCTTCTCTTCTTCTTCTTTCTTTCGCTTTTAACACAGGCACATTTGTTAAAATCTTTGCTTTAGATTTCGATTTTTGTTTTCTTAGATTTATGTATGTATTATTTTGTTGTTGTTTCTGGTATACTTGTTGTTGTTGTAGTTAGCGCGCGTTTTTCTTGTTATATGCGGGAGATCTTTTTGTTTTTGTTTGTGTTGTTGTTGTTGTTGTTGTTGTATATATATAAATGTTTATATAATATTTACATATAATTTTGTAGCTCTTTTATTTTATTTGTTTTTGTTTTGCTTGGCGCTTTATAAAAATCGTATACAATTTGTTGCTGTTGTTGGAGTTGTCAGTTGCTCTTGTTGCTATTGTTGTTGTAGTTGCTGCTTGTGTGGGCTGCGAACAACATAGTTTGCAATTGTTGTTGCCGTTGTCATAAATCCATCGCTGCAGCTGCTTCTTCTCTTTCTCTCTCTCTCTCTCTCTCTTTCAGCTTCGTTCGTCCTTTCTCGATCGAATCAATGCGTAGTACTTCTGTTTCGTATAATTTGTTGTTCTTTTTGTTTTCCTTCTCTTTTTGTTGTTGTTGTTGTTGTTGTTGTTGTATCGTATACTTCTTCGCTTGCTTTTTGTCGTATAATATGCGCACTATTTATCACAGCTGCTTCTACATACTACAATATACTACGGGGGGAAACGAAAGACCTTAGTCAGCAGCAGCAACTAATAACGGTATCTTCGGGGCAGCAGTTCGCAGTTGGCAATTAACCGTTATGTGCAACTATGCTCAGTGTATTTTGTTGTTGTTGTTTTGGTTTTAGCGACGGCAACGCGAGACACAAATAAAAACGCGCGCGGCGACTACGACGGAGAGACAACGACGGCGCTTGCGACGTTGACGTTGACGTTAACGTTAAGCTTCGCGTCCAAACTTCGCGTAACGCGTAACGACGTAACGGCGATCGTAACGTTGCGCGCGCGTTTTCTTTCTTTTTTATTATTTTATTTTAAGTTGATGTTTGTTAGTTGTTGTCATTGAGCGAAATCGCGACACAAAGTAAATTTGTTATTGATGTTGCGATTGTTAGTTGTTTATGTTTCGCCCGGCGGCAATAACAACAATAATGTGATAATAATAATGCAATATTGATTGATTGCTTGCTAGCAATATTAATATTGATAATAATTATAATAATAATAATAATATTAATATATTTTATTAGATTCTCAACGCGCTCGACGGCGGCGATGGCGATGGCGACGGCTTCGGCGTTTTCTTCGCTTCGCTTCTCGCTTCGCACACAACACAGACAGCACAAGCACAAGCACGTCGTACGCGTTTCGAAGGCAAATACACACTGTCAATCATGCTCATGCACGCTTGCACGCTGCTGCCGCCGCCGCCACTGTCTGCTCGATCGTACACACACACACACACACAGGCACACGTACGCACGCATACAGTGACGCGCACTCACTCACACGAGACACAGGCAGCGGTGGCGACGCAACAATTGTGCCATTAAAAAAGGTTGGTACGAAGCCGAGACTCATAAATTGCCAGCAGTGCGAGTGCGATGGCTATACAATACACAATTCAGCTCCGGCGAATTGTGTGATGCGAGCGAGCCGCTGTCTTTGGATGAGCGTGTGTGTGTGTGCAGGCAATGCTTGTGTACTATGTGTGTGTGTGTCTTTGCTTGTGTGTTGCGGCGAATTGCTCTCCGAGAGCGCAGGCGCGCTCTCTCATTGTACAAAATGGGGCCCAGGGCCAGTGAGTGAGCAAAGGATGATGACTGATTTGTTAGTACGCCTTTTCTGTCATACACACACTTGTCACAATCTGCCGAGGCTCGACTGCGCTGCTCTGGCGCTCTGTCGGTGTCGCCGTCGCTTGGCTCTCTGCGCCTTTTTTGTTGCGTTTGCCTTGTTTGTTTTTCGACTCTTTTTGCGCAACGTCGTCGTGTTCGCTCGGTTCGTTCGTTTGAAATTTATTTGGCTTTGGCCAAAAGGAGACGGCTTATAGGTTCGCCTCTCTCTCTCTACGCTCTGCCAGCGTCGCCGTCGTCGGCTGTGCGTGCGTTGAAAATCAGCAAAAACCAATCCCATTTGTTATTTTCGCTTGAGTGAGTGGCAGTTTGCATCAGTTTGCCATTCAGTCTTCTTTGGCCGCCCCACCTGTGCGCTCTGCTGGCATTGGGCATGGGTGGCTGCGCTGCCTGCGTCGCTGCTGCTGCTGCGCGCTTGCACTCTGGGGTTGGGGGTTGCTTATGTTGAGTGTGTTCTCTCTTCCTCTCTCTCTCTGCATGTATGTGTGTGTGAGTGATTTCAGGTGTTTTCTAGTCTCCAGACATTCTTGTCGCTTGGCATTTCGCCTTCGCCTTCGCCTTCGCTGCTTGTTCGTCAACTTTCGCTCAACTTTTTTGCGCTCTTTGCACACTCACACACACACACACACACACGGACGCACGCACGCATACTGTCACAGGCAAATAGGCAACGCCTTCAAAAGCTGCAGCGACGTCGACGTCGTTGCTTGTGTTGCTGCCGGCGCTGTTGCTGTTCGCTTTGTTGTTGTCGCCGGGGCGTCATGGCGATCTGGCCACTTAGGCAATGATCCTGCCAGCAACATTCACAGCAGCAACACCAACAACAACAACAGCAGCAGCAACTGTTGGCAGCATGAACTTCTCGCTGTGGCATAATAAATCGCGCGCCGATATATTCAAACAGCCCAAAATGCATATCCTGGTGCTGCCGCTGCCGCTGCCACTGCCTCTGTCGACGTCGCTGTCGCCGTCGTGTCGTCGTCCTCGCGGCAGTTTAAAAAGCAGTTAACACATATTCCAAGGCAATTTTTCAACAACGCATTTCTGGAGTCCTTTTTTTTGCTGTTGCTCTTGTTGTTGTTGTTGCGCCCGGCGCCCAGTCGCCATTTTCATTTTTGGGAGCAGCCGACGGCGACGCTGGCTGCTGCGTCGACGTTTTTGCGCGTTTTTAGAGTAGAAAAAAGCGTCAAAAATGAGAAATTGCCTTGTTGTTGTTTGTGTTGCTTGCAGCTTGCAGCAAGGATGTTGCCACACGATGACAAACATTATGACGATAACGATAACGATAACGATAACGATAATGATGACGTTGATAATCGCCAGCAGGATGAACATGATGATGATGACGCAGCACTTAATGCGTTTACCATTTCAAAAACAGCTGATCATGAGGCAGGCGCCTTTCTCTTATTGTCCTCGCCATGTCTGCGCCTCTCTTTCCTCCCCCACCCCACTCTCTTTCTCTGTCTGTCTGTCTCGCTTTCTTTCATTCACTTCTAACTGTCGGCGAGTTGACAAATTTATGAGACGTTGATTGATTTGCGGTTTGGGATTTTTCAATTTTCATGCAAATGTTGTTGCCGTTGCTTGCTTTGTTGTTGTTGTTGTTGTTGTTGTTGTTGTTGTTGTTGTTGCTGCTGCAATGTCTTTAAAATTCCCAACTGCAAATTTGTGTGCCAAATACGATATATAAGTGACAAAATAAACGAACGAAATCGAATTTAAAATTACTTGCAAATTCAATTAAAAGTAATAAATTGTTTTTCTCTCTCTCTCTCTCTCTCTCTCTCTCTCTCTCTCTCTCTCTTGGTGTAACGTCTTGCCAAATCGGTTGCGATTTATTGCCAAGTTCAAGGATGTGCCAAGCACAAGAAACAAAAGAATCGAATTTTAAAGTGATTCAAAGACATTTTAATCATTGAAAATGCTTTAGAATTACCTCTTATAAATGGTGTAATATCAAAATACATACTGAATGCAAAAGGCTTGAAATTTCGTAGACAATTTTATTGTTTACTTCTTAACTTTCTTTAACAAATAATTCAAATAAAATATAAACACGTTTTTAAAGTGTTTTTGAAGGTTTACATTTTAATTTTATAAAGTGATATTGAACTTAAATAAAAATGAGAATATATAATATAATAGAATAAATTATAATTTAAAAATATAAACCTTTAGCTGTAAAATATATTTAATTATATATATATATATATATGATATATTATATATAAATAATTAAATATAAATACAATAAGTTAGCTTAAAATACCCAAATAAATATAATATAGTTTTTTCAAATGATGAGTTTTTTTTTTTTGAAGGTTCTTTGAACTTATTGTACAATATATAATATACAATATATGTATAATATCGTAATTTACAATATAATAGCATAATAAAAGTATAAATTATAATATAATAATGTAAATTAAAACATAATTATAAATACTTATGTAAACTTAACCAAATTCCTTCTATTTTCATTCACACAAGCTCATGTGAAATAAATCTAACTGAGTTATTTTAAAATATAGATAAAATAAACAGAATCTTTTAGAATCAAGAAGGCTCTCTTCAATTTTCATATTAAAAACAAAAACATTAACTTATTTTTAATTTTAAACTCCTTTATACCTTAAAAAACTCGTAAAATATTGCAAACAAATCATGTTTAATTTTCTTCTCTCTTTTTAAAAATGCAATTTGTGCAACTTTTGATTTGATTTGAGTGGATGCTGCAGGAATCTCTTTGGAAATGAAGAAATGTATTTAAATTTGATAGGAGGGGAAAGGGGGACGGCGGGAATTGCATGCTTGAGAGAGAAAAATGCAGAGGGAATTTAATTTAATTTAATATTACAACTTGGCAAAATTGAAGAGACCATGAAATTTAAATCAGCCCAAGCGCAGTTCGAGACGCAGAGACAGAGACAGGGAGAGAAAGAGGGAGTGAGGGAGTGAGAGAGGCCAACAGGGCGAAGCAAGCTGCGCTGCGAGGTCTCCACCCACCAAGCAAAAAGCAGCAACAAAAAAAAACTGAAGAAAAAAGAAACTGAAAAGAAATAGGAGAAAAAGAGAAACAGCAGCAGAGGCAGAGGCGGTGGCAGAGACGGCGGCAGAGGCAGCTTGATAATAAGACGAAAAGCTCAAGGCAGGCGAAATTGCATTTGGAAACTTCCAATCCCAGACGAGCGCACTCTCACACACACACACACACACACACGTACACAGAGAGGCATACTTGAGTGTGAGTGAGGAGGGGCAAGACAGACGAGAAGAAAACTGTGTGCGAGCGCGCAAAAATGCGAGCGATGAGAAAGCTCACATACACACGAACACAGGCACACACACAGGCACACTCGTGTATGCCAAGCACACGCATACAGTGAAGCAGACTGAGGCGCAGCCAATATGATTTAAAGCAGCCCCAAATGAGCGCCAACCGTTGCTCGCTCGCACACACACACACGGATACACAAAGAGCTGCTGCTGCTGCTGCTGCTGTGCATGACAATTCATCTCTTTCTTATAAACGCAATTTATCAAATGGAAACGACGAGCGAGCGACAGCAAAGATGAAGACGACGACACGATATCAACTTGATGTGAATGTGGCTCGTGTCTGTGTACCAAAGTGTGCCTGTGTGTGCCTGTGTGTGCCTGTGTGTGTATGTGTGTCGACGAAACAAGACGAGATCCACTCAAACTCGAGTTGAGCCGAGAGAATTTGCACTCATAAAAATGGCACATGAAAAAAAATAGGAGTTGCCGTCGGCGCTTGAGCAAACAACAACAATAACAATTTTCTTTTTGTAGCTAAAAAACCGCCATAATCTTGACAGACAAGTGCACACTCGCGCTCTCACTCACAACGCACTCACTCACTCACTCACACACACACACACACACACACACACATGCAGACATGCTCTCTCTTTACATTTGGCTCTCTGATAGAGCGTCGCGCCACGCTCTTCGCCGCTTTGTTTTCGCTCGTATTTCACGCTCAAACGGCCATTTCGCTGCACTTTTAATGGTTTGTTTTTGTTTTCGTTGCGCACACCAGAGAGAAAGAGAGCGAGCGAAGCGACGCCGACGCCGACGAGCCACGAACCACATGAACGACACGACAACGATTTATATGTGTATATCGAATTCGCCGCATTGCGGGAGTGGGCTAGCATGATAGATGCGCGCATCATTCTCGCTTCGTATATGTATGTATGTGTTTTTATGGCAAGCCACGAAACAGCTGTTTACGCGACGCGGCGCGTACAGTTTGCGAGTCATTGGACTGGAGTTTTTCGCACACGCACTTTGCACACACGTTTCGTTGCAGTTTACCTGCCTGCCTGCCCCCAGGATAAATAGATTTATAGCATCTTTTTGAATATTTGTATATGTATTTTTCATATTTACCTGCTCTGCCATACGTTACCTTTTTTCGCCAGAGTTTGCTCAGTTTACTGTTGAATTTTGTGACTTTCAACGCTTGTGATGCCATAAACGGCTTAGGATCGTTCGTGTAGGGCAGGTACGGGCCTAAGACCCTCACACCCACCCAGGGGTGTAGGCCTTTTTGGCCAAGTCATTCAACCCGTGGCAAGGGATAGACTGACCAAGGTAGTCAGTCTATAAAGCATTAAAGAGTTAACCCGAGAGCAAAATCGATCGAAATACATCACAAATAAATATGCCGGTCATTGACGGCGCCCCACAGGACCTACTTACGTACCCGGTACCCCTGCCCCAGGTCTGACAAACTTGTCGTCTCGTCTGGGCGGAGGAATCAGAGACAGACACTGCGGCTGTTTCTGACAGCACAGCCCGACACGTTGGGCGACGGCATCATTAAGCTTTTGCCTAAAATATTGCAGGGTGCCAGAGGTTTTAAAGCCACTGAAAGGGGAAGGGAATATAAAGTTCGCACTTACCTGCTTAACGGTGGAGCTAACAAGAGCGTTGCCAAACATACGTCATACATTACCTGAAAGAAGAAGGGTAAATATGGTTAGTATTAATAATATATAATAATAATTATAATAATATAATAATAACCTCAAAGAAGAGGAAATATAGTTAGTAATTGTATTCATATTAATAATAATGATACAATTGGCAATACATTCTTATTATAATTCAGCAGAAATCATTGAGACACTCCTTATTCATGCACACACTAAAAATGAACAGTCTAGCTTGAAATTTACGCCTGCAATGCATTTTTTAACGATTTACAGGGGCGTTAGGAGGCGTGGCTAAGTTCTTAAACAAAGTTGATCTATGGTGCTGTCTTAAGGAGTATTGCCACCAAGTTTGGCAGTCCTCGCACTTATATTCCCCGAGATCTACGCGTTCATACGAACAAAAAGTTGCATTTAGCGATATTAACTACGTTCACTAAGGTTGCAGTTATCGACTTCAGTATATGATACACTTTGAAACATGTAATTATCTTCTATGTCTTCTTCAGCAAACACTACCCTTCGAAACATGTAAACCTTCCAGACATAGTAAGCAAATTAAAAAGAATAATTATAATAATAAAACGGTTAATATTCATATTGATAAGCTACTCAAACTGTCTTCAATCAACCTTTCCGCTCATTTCCCTCTTTCCCCCTTCGCCTTCCTTTTCCTTCTTCACTTCCTTTGCTCATCCCTCTGCCTTTTTCTCCTGCCTTTCTTGACATGCAAATGTGCTGAGGCTGCAACTGCATTCAGGAAATAAGATGCAGCTCACCAGCCTGGCCACATGTGTTGTACACGCCCCATGTGCCTCCTCTGCTCTGCTCTACCCTCCCTCTTTCCCCTGCCTTCTCTCCCTCTCCCCGGCTAAATGATCTTCCGCAGCACATTTGTCTGTGCTTTGTTTTTCGGGCTGAGAAAATGTTTTTCGTTTTTTTGATTGATTGCCCAGAAAAACCACTTGAAACTGTCACCGTCGAGGAGGGGTGAGGGGCCGGAATGAAGTGAAAATCACTTGCACACATACACACACACAGGCAAAGCGATTTTCCAATGAAAAACTACTTAGGCATGATACTCAAGGGACTCCAGGATGCCCATGGACAACATGACTAAATTAAGCAGCCAAGTGGGATCCCTACCTCCCTCCCTTCCTCCCTGAGCAAATGCTCAAGTTCCCTTCGAATGGCACTTCAAGTTCGGAATATGTAGAGACAAGTGTTTCATTTGGATCTAGAGAGAAAGAATAGTAGACTGGGGAAAACTCATCTAACTGAACTTTTTGTTCCATGGGGAAGTTCAAGTTAAGTTTTCAAGTAGAGAACTGAAAGAGAGAGAGAGGATCTGCAAATCATCGAACTGAAGATTAAGCTGTTCCGGCGAACCTTCTTCTCATTCTTCTCCTTCTTCCCGGCACTTTAAAATGACGTTCATGATATTCTATTTTATGGTAAGCCCAATTTGCAGTTGATTTTCTAAATTTAAAACCTATTTTTCATACTCTTCAGCTGAGGCTCATGATGTACCACCATGGTACGGCGGTACCTGCGATTGATGGGCCCAATCACGACTGATTACTTTTTAAAAATTACTTTAAAGATTACTTTTAAAATAGTTTTAGTGATTTAAGAGCAAATTTATACTAAATTCCTGTTTTTAATTGGAATCAGTTTTAAGAGACTTAACAATAAATTAATATCAAGTGGAATTTAGATAGAGAATAAGTATTTATTTTATTGGTTTATATGGAAGAAGAACCTTCTCTATATGTTTTGAAGATATTATTTAGCAACCATATAAGGACGTTTCCATATTTATACGAATATAAATAGAACAAATTTTAAAGTAAATTAAAATTGAATAGAATAATTTAATGAATAAAACTAGATTATTGCATTATTTTCTTAGAGTACTTAGGACATTTCTTTTTTTTATTATATACAACAGAATATGTTTAAATATGTATACCCTTGTTGAGGATATATTAATTTTAGCTAACAGTTTGCAAGGATTCTTAGAAGACATCTCTGATCCCATAAAGAATATATATTCTAAATCAGCATCACCAGGAGAGTCGATCAAGCCATGTCCGTCTGTCCATCCGTCTGTCCGTTGGTCTGTTAGTTATCTTGATGAAGCTTAGCACAAATTCTCCTTATTGCTGCGCGCTATAAATAAGTTAGAACGAGACGGATCGGACCGATATATCGTATAGCTGCCATACAAACTATCGGCCGATTTTTGTTATTTGTCAAGATTGCAACCAAATTTAATCCATCAGATTTTTTCTATATATATAATATATATATTACGTTTCATTGAAATCGGACCACTATATTATGTAGCTGCCATAGGAACAATAGGCCAAAATTCAAGTTTCTGTTAACTTAAAGACATTATATTGTATATACACAATGCAATTTAATTCTGCACCTTTATATATAACTAATATTGGAACGATCGGAGGAGATAAGCACCTACCAGGGTATAAAACTTTCGGCATGCGTTTGCACTAAAATAAGAATGTTTTCTTCTTCCTTATTGATTCTATGTTCAATGATATTTCGTATATAGATTTTAGATATATTTTAAGGAAGTTTCTTATATGCAATTACTCTGGTATTTATTTAATTTTCTTTTACTTAAAAAAAACAACAGTTTGAGGGCAATTGAACTGAGATTCTCCTCGTATTTTAGTTGCTTTTAAGTTCTTTCAAAATGGAGAAGAAGGTCTCCAAGTAGTCGCCAAACTATTGGCACGATTCGACAAGGAAAACAACAGTAGACAAGAAGGAAGAGGGAAGCAAGAGAAGCAGAAGGAAATAGGAGGAGTAGGAATAGTATGAGAAGGAGGTGGCAGACAGGGAGTAAATAATAATCCAAAGAGAAATAAATTTATGTGCATTTCCGTTTTTGTTTTTTCCTTCCGCCAATGTAAATAACAAATATTATTATCGCTTCGTCGCAGGAGCACAAAAATGAGGGCAAACGAAGGAAGGGGGAGGCAAGGGAAGGGGGCAGGAAGGAGCGGGGGAACTAAAAGAAAGAACGGACAGAGTCGCCTTCATTGAGAATAGTTCGTCAGTTGCAGCGACAACAAAGTAAATACTAAAAGTAGCAACAGCAACTGAAACAGGAACAACAACAAAAGCCAAAAGCAAACAACAACAAAATTAAATAATGCCACAAACGATTTCTTATGAAATGTTCAAAAATATACAACAACAACAAGGCGGAGGCACAACATCGACACATTGACTGCGCACAGTGGCCAGGGGGCGAGTGGCAGGCAGAGGGGGTGTAGTGTGGGGCAGGGCCGATTGTGTTGGGCGTCAGAACGGAAGCCGTTGCCGGGCGAGCTCCTCTACAAACAGCAGCGGCAGCGGCATCAACAACCGCAGCAACACGAGAGCAACAGCAGCCACAACAGCAACAACAGCAACATATATAACAGCAACAACAACAACTCAATGAAATTATTAATGGTCGAAAACTGCAGTTTCAGTGTGGAACGCGGGCGACTTGACTTGGTCACCAAATGGTCAGCACAGCCAGGAGCTGCACACGCACACGCAGACACACAGCCAGACATACACACAGACACACACACACAGACACACACAGATACACAGGCACAAGTCGAGTACACACAGTCGGCGCGGCGGAGGCAAATAAATAAATAAATAAACAACAAACTCTAATTAAACGTTGTTTCGAGTGTGTCGGCATTTCGATAAGGAGGACGGAGGACTACGTGGACAGAGTCCGAGTCCAGGGCAAGCCAAGCCAAGCCAAGTCAGGCCAGGCAAAGCCTCAGCCTCAGCCACGTTCAGCCTGCGACCCTTTTGGCTTTTGGCTTTGGCGCTGCCTTTTGCTTGTTAAAAAACTTTGCCAAAAATTCAATCTGTTTACCCACAAGGCGAACAATGAAAAACCAAAAGCCGCAGCAGCAACAACAACAGCAACTGCAGCAGCAACAACTACAACAACAACAAGGTGATAATCAAAGTGCAACAATTTCAATTCCAGCTCAAGGTCGTGCGCAATGTGAAAGAGTAACAAAAATTAAAACAGAACTTGACTCGGTTTTTTTAAAAAAAAAAACATACAAAATATCACAAGAAAAACTGGTAAAATATATATAATATAAAGATTAAATAATATAAAGATTAAATAATATAAAATATATAATATAATAAAATAATTAAGATTATAAACTTCTGTTATTAATTAAAATTTATTTAATCTGTGCAAGAAACATACGAAATATTGGAAATTGAGAAATGTTTGGTTGAAGAGAAGAAAAGGATTTATTGTTGTGGTGATGATAATAAATACTTGTATTTATGTATTGTATGTATGGATAAAATATATTCATATCTCAGATTCAGATTTCAGTTCAGTTTTTTCACTCAGATACCTTTATAATATACAAAAATAAGCAACAAAATGAAACAATTAAGAAAGAAATCAAATCGCAAGAAAGTCGTAAAAGGTTTTAAAATTTGAAGTAAAGTAGAAAGAATGCGCATTCTAAAGAATAAACGCATTCGTCAAAAGAGAACAAAGTATAATATGCAATAGAGCACAATAGAATAACATAATATAATATAAATTTTCTATAACAAACTAAAACAAAACTGTAACTTATTACAATACAACGAAAATAAACGAAATAGATTACTCTAAGATCTTAAAACATATAGCTGTAAACAATAAAAGTAAGTAAAAATACCTCTGCCAACTAAGTACTAAAATAAAGTATTGTTAAAGATAGAATAAACCAAAACCATATACCTAAACAAAAACAATACATATGTGTAAGAATCAACTTAAAATATAAACAAAAACAATCCACAAAGAGACGAGAGAGAAAGAGAACTTTCGAGTGAGTTGTGAAACTTGTTCACACTTCCCTTCATGAACACAAGATAATTATAATAGAAATGTTTAAACTAATTTATCTATTGGAACTCTTTGACTTTCATTAAGAGCTGCAGATCGATGGCAAAAAGATTTATAGACAGCAAAATTCGAATCAAAAAATAGTTTAAAGTTTGTTGTTGTGTTTGGGTAACCCAATACGCTTCTAGTTTAACGATTTAAATTGGTTCTAGTGATGTCACAACTCGTCTCACTCGATCCCAATGACCCGAATGACCTTTAGCTGAGAATAAAAGCGCGGAAATGCTGCCAAACCGGCCAAGCTGACTAACTGACAGATGGGCAGACGGACAGAGAGACAGACCCCGAGAGATACAGACAGACAGACAGACAGACGCAGAGAGATACAGACAAACAGATAGACAGACAGACAGACAGACTGACAGACAGTCAGACTGACTAACTGGCCGCTAATCCCCCAAAAATGTAACATTTTTTTTCTTGTATTTTTTTCTCTCGTTTGTGCCGCATTTGCATAACAAAAGGCGGCTTCGAACTGCGAGATTTATAAATTGATTTTTATTTGCCAAATGTTGCAAAAATGTTGCAGGCTAAAAATACAAACAGAAGGTGAGAGAAGGAGGGAGGGGAAGCACGAGAGGGGAGGGGAGAGAGATCACAGTGTGATCTTGTCCTGTGGGACGAGTTGCCGTTGTTGTTGTTGTTGTTATTGAATTTTTGGATATCTGTCTGATTTTCGGGGCGAATTATTACACTTTTAACATTGGCATTTGCGTCAAATTAAATTTAATTGCGGCGAATGACGCACAGCACATAGCCCCTCTCCCCTGCCCCCTTGTATTCCTTTGCCATAAATTGCCAGGAGTGGAGTCCAACCACATTTCCCAATTAACAAAACTCATAAATTGCCAAAGCGAGTGAGGAGAGAGAGAGAGTGAGAGAGGGAGAACTTTTTTGTTGCCATAAAAATTTCCCCTGCGCCGCATTGCACTCTCGCCTGCAAGCTCTCTCCTGCTGTTGCCATAAAACCAGAGAGAGAGCGAGAGAGCGCATTTCCCCTGCCAATTACAACACACTCACACACACACACACACACAGCTCGTGTGCTTACAGTGTAAACGTTGCAGCAGCTATGGTTGTCTCGCTCTGCCTGCTGCCTGATGAGCTTGACGAGGCTGACGGGGGCTGTCACTGTGGCTGCCGCCACCATTATGGAAAGTGAAATGGATATATCGCTAATGCGCCTGCACATAACAAGGTCGGCAATAAATCAAACGGGGTGCCTGCTCTGCAGCGGGGGGGGGAATGAGAAACAGAGATGAAACAAAAAAAGCGAAGAGAAAATAAAACGGGGCATTGGCTGGACGACGATGACAAAAATCAAATCAAAATGCCATAAAATACCCCAATGCTGCCTGCCTGCTGCGCTCCTTGGGCACAGCGAGAGAGGGGAAGGGTCTGCTCTGGCTGAAGGGGAAAAGGGGTTGCCTGCCTGCGTGGGCAAACAACAAATGAATTATTTGCAATTAATTGAGCGCAAATTTGCAAAATACTTTCATGTGTCTGCGCCTCTTGTCGACAGCTCTCGTTGTGTGTGTGAGTGTGCGTGTGTGTGTGTGTGCGTTGGCGATTATGGTCAGATATGATGATGGATATGCCTAAAAACGTATACGGCAATTGCGTATACGCCTCGTATGCACTGCAATTTTGCATGGCTTAGACACATTTTTGGTGCAATTGAGTGAAAACAAATTTTCGATAGGCTCCCTCTACCCCTGCCTCTGCCACTCCCCCTCTCTATTTCTCTCTCTATTGCTTTCTCTGATTTAGTGACTCGAGAAATTACTTAGACTGCACATAAGTAATGCCAGCAACATTATTTTACATGTTTTGCAGGTCAGTTTCCTATTGAAATTGAATGCAATTGGGAGTGGAAAGTTGGTTCAATATACTGTGTTATTATATATACAATCAACTTGATCGTAGTCAGCTATAAATCTTTACAATTTGTCATAGCTAGCATAACAAACAGACATTCATTTAGTACCTTTATATTTACTATAATATATAATTCTTTTCTATTCCCTTACTAATCAAAATAAACTTAAATGTTCAATCAATGCTTGTCAATCTCCACATCATTATATTGCATATATTCAGTTCCAAATGATTATCTAAAATCCTTTCTCTATATATATATTTCAATCTAAATTCTTGTACAACTTTTGCTAGACAACCTGAATCTCAATCTCCCATTGAATTACCTTAAATAAACTTTAACTAACACCTTTACCATAAAGATCGAAACCCTTAAACTTTGACTGTGATACCAATCAAACCAAAGTCATAAAACCCAATACAAAAACAACAACAACAACAATAACAAAATCAACTTGAAAATATGTCTTAATTTTAGAAACATTTCTAGTCCAGTCGATTATCCGGCTATAAACCTAACCCCAACACCCGGAAAACCATCGATGGTTTTTGTGACTTCATAAAGAGGAAGAAGAGTCCATAAATTCCCCGTTTCGTTGCCCCCGTTCGTGTCATCTGCTCTGATGTTTACACACACACACACAGAGTTGGCTTCAAAACCACAGTGTATTTGTTGTTGCTTCCTGAGTATATTTTACGATTTTTATATAGCCCATTGTGCATTACATTTATGTACATTATGCGACGACGATGACGACGGCGTTGAGAGTATTTTCACTTGAGCATTTTACGAGCAACAAATTGCGCTACAAATGACACGATAAATACAAAATTATGACAATCCACTGAGCGACCACAAGAACTCCAACTCCATCTCCGACTCTGACCCTAAACCGGGGAGAGACATAGAGAGATAGAGAGAGAGAGGCTCTCCCGACGGCTCTTGCACTTTTTTCCCGTTTTCAGTTACATTTCTTACGACCCTTTCACCGTGTTGCTCTGCCACACCAAACAGGCTCGTAAAAATTCCCAATGCGTCCCGTTCTGATGGCCCAGTAAGTGTTGTCATTATGACAACAACAACAGCAACAACAACAACAGCAACAACAACAACAACAGCAACAACAACAACAGCAACAACAACAACAGCAACAACAACAACAGCAACAACAACAACAGCAATGGCAACAACAACTTGACAACGCGTTGTCTATTCGCCCAGTTTACAAGCTGTCAAAGTTGGCTGTGTAAATTAAATTGTTGCTCCTTTTATTGATATTTCATTGCTGACTGTGATTTGGCCTCGCCCCGCTCTTCCCTCTCCCCTCTCTCCCCTGCAGTGCCCAGTTTTGCCTAAATTCATTTGCCAAGCGAGAAAATTTCAAACACATTCGGAAAAGTCGTAAAGTTGCGCACGTCGAAACAAAAGAAAGTTTTTACGAGCGTAGAAAACAACTGAAGGAGTGAGGCAGCAAGGAAGAGAAGGAGAGAAAGAGATAGAGAGTGGGAGAGTGGTAGAGAGAGGAAGGAAGAGAGAGTGTGAGCTAGGCGAGAAAAGACACATAAATTATGCTGGCCTTGCTTGGTAAGGTAAGTTAGGCTGGGCATAGACCTAGTCGAGTTGGCTTGGCAAGGACCTTGCCTAATAACAGGTTGAGCTCGTAATGGGTTAAGGAGAAGAAGAAAGAGAGAAAGAGCAAGGCAGAGCGAGAGAGTGAGAGAGAGAGAGAGCGACGTTGTCGGCTCGTAAATTTAGTGTTAATTGAGCATTTCACGCCTCGAACTGCACTTGCTCGGTGCCGGGCCAGCGGGTCCATTAACGAGCTTGTCAAAACTGACAAGTGTTGCCTCCTCATAAACTCATCCAACTTATCGCCCATTTTCATAAAGTCGACAATCGATGGGCCAGCTATCGCTCGATCCTTCAACTCACTCTCGTCGATCCTCATCGAGGGTTTCTCAACAAAGCCGCTAGACTCAGTTGCCTGCTGCCCCTGCTGCACATGCCAAGTATGTTTTCCTAACAAATTCATATACATATACTTATTATGATATTGCCTAACTACACCCCTTACTTGCCTACCCCCCACCCTTCTCTGACTGCCCCTTCACAGTTACCTTCCCAGCAAGGTAAACCCTAACTGAGCATTCTGCGAAAGCGCAGTAAATGCTTTTTTTGACACCAGCTAATGCCAGTTAATGCCGCTGTTTGTGCTCGCATTTGATACACTTGCTGCCCGTTTATCATACATACATGTACACATGCATGTGTGTGTGTGTGGGTCTACATGGTACTTAGTCCAATGTGGAATCGGGCGCGCCGCTACAATATCCACTCAATCATTGCCGTTCACTTCACGAAAACTGAAACTTTTTTAACTGATCGCTCAATCACTGATATTTTTTATGGAGTCCACTGAGACGTGGCAGATATGCGGTCGACCGACATAACCATTACCCCCACCACAAACCCCTCACAGTGCCTAGCATAGATAGAAGAGCTTTGGCTGTGTCATACTTGATATTTAGTTGATGTTTATCTGGGTTCCCTTTGAGCCACCCACGTGATGTTGTGTGTGCATTGCCAAAGCTGATAAGCCTAGTTAGAATGAAGCCCAAAGGTCAGCAGGCAGGTGACCAGCCTAGCTAACTATATACAGTTGATAACTAGCAAATTTTGATAGATGTTGATGAGTTTTATAAGTTATTCACAGGCTAACAAATATTCTTATTCACCTATGCATAGTGTAACTTATAGTCAGCTAAACGTATCTGCCAACAACCCTTTTACTAACCCACTTAGCTCCGAGTGGGAGTAGAAATCGCAGCTAGCGATAAGTCTGCGCGTTGCCCCATCAATTTCAAACATGTCAAACAGTTAGAGGCGACCCAAATGAATCATCATACGCGACAGACGCGATATACTCACTTGTATACTTGGCGCCAGATCTTGTCGTATCGCTTCATATCAATTAGAAGTCCCTGGCATGATATATGAAGCTGATCGAAAGAGATCGCAAGTCCAAGCGAAATCAGCTAAGTGCAAACTACTGTTAAGTTGGGATCTCCCAATGTTCTGTATAAGAAAATGCCGTCAAATGTCTGAGGCGTAACGAGACTTTTACGATCGTTACGATCGCTCGCTGCATAATAATAATAATGATAATAAAACTTAAGCTTGCCCCGTGTGTGTGTGGGTAACCTTTAATTTGATCCTAAAATACTGATACGATGCCTGGAAACTTCGTTTCTTTTCGCAAATTGCATATAAAAGTTGCCGTTTTATGATTTGGGCTTCTATTAGTAAAATAAACTATCACGTGTTAAACTGCCTCGCCCGATTCCGATTGCGATTCCCCCGATGCTGATCCTGCAAAGAGGAACAATCAAAAGGCGAGGCGAGGCGAACGACAAAACGAACATAAACGACGCTTAACGCATTCAGTTTTTTATGCATTTATTTTAATGTGCAATCAAGTCCAGGCGAAATTGAATTCGACATAGCGTATGAGGCGGACCAAGCCGCAACTGAGTGGACTGACTGACTAAATGACTGAGTGACTGACTGACTTGTTGACTCTCAGCGCGATCCGCCTCTCAACTGGGCTGTACCTAGAAGTGCAGCTAGGCAGCAAGGTGTCGTCTTACATGTGCAAGGATCTGCAGCAGGCAGGAACGCAGAGACAGACAGACAGACAGACAGACAGAGGGACAGAGGGACAGAGAGACAGCGGGACAGACTGAGTGCAGTCAAGGAAAAGCGAAAGTGAGGCACAGTTGGAGGTTTTTGGGTAATGAAATTAAGAACGCATCGTTTGCTGCGCTTCGCTGATTGTTTTGTTTCAATTCAACAGATACAGCTACAGATACAGATACAGCTACAAATACAAATACTGTGTGTGTGTGTGTAGCGATGCGATGCGCACTTTTCTCTAAGTGCCAGCGGTCTCAAACATCTTGTTGTTGTTGTTCTTCTTCTTGTATTCTTCTTTCCCCGAAGTGGCGAGTTCAGCTGCATTTTCTATGGAAAAGGGAGGGAGAAGCAGAGAGAGACAGAGAGGAGGAGGCACAAGGAGAAGGGAAGGTTGACGTTGCGTACCTGAAAATCCGCTTAGTGGTTGTTACTGTCCTCGTTCTCTCTGACGACAAGAAGTCAACCTCACTCGATTTACGACCATTTTGTTTGAGTAATTTCTCTGTGTGTGCGTCTGTGTTGACTGATGCGCAACGCCAGGATACGATCGACCTCGTTCTCATCCTCATCCTCATCCTTATGCACATGCCCCGAGACAGTTGTACAGTTTTTACTTTCAGCTGCACACTGGAAAACTGAAGGCCCCTTGGGAGCCTCAACGAATGATTCAATTCAATCGTTTTTCTATTGCAAAATAATATTGAGAAGATGTAGAAAACGAAGTCTCTTTCAACTAGATACTATACTCTTTTTAGTGCCCCGTTTAATGGGCCTCCTCTGAGACGATATAAATATTTAATGCCCCCGTCGCGGCATTGTATATTTCACAGCCTCATTTGTCTGGTCACTTTTATGCCCCAAATCGATGTTGGCCGAATAGAAATGTTCACGATTCAATTAAATGCTCGTAAAAATGCTGGACAGAAGGAGTGAGAGAGAGAGAGAGCTGGAGAGAGAGAGGGAGAAGAGGGGGGCAGGGAGAACAACTAAATTGGGCCTACTTCAGCAGAGAGTCGCAAGTTGTCGTAAAACTTCTCGAATTGTTGTTAGAGCATAAAAATCATCTAAAAATCGGTAATAAAATCAACGATTCCAAAATGAAACTGAACATGCGTTAGAGAGAGAGGGAGAGAGAGAGATAAGGTTGATCAGCTGCGTGGGCGAGAAATGCAAATTGAATTGAAATTAATAGAAAACTTATGAATGAATAACAAAAAAAAAAAGAAGCTTAGATTGTTAAACTAGCTAGAAAATACATGGAAAAATGTTGGCGAAATGCACAAGAGATTTCTGTAGAAAGCAGCTAAAGCAGTGTGTGCCATAAAGAAGCTAAAATAACTGCTAAATGCAAGCGCAATAGTTGCATTTAAAGCTGTTCAGCGTGTTTCCTCTCTCGCCCAGCCAGGCTAATAGCCAGCAGGCAAATCAACATCAACATTGGCATCAAAAATCAACATCAACATCAAAATCAAATTCAGCTGACAACAAACGTTGCCTGCGACGGGTTCTAAATGTGGCCAAAGCGCGCGCGAAAAACCGTTAAGCATCAATTTTGACGCGCCATAAAACTGCAATGAAGTGATAAGTGCCACAGCAGCGAGGGGCAGCCGTGGCAGACGTGGCAGCATCCCTGGCCAGAGTGCTGAATGCAACAGGAATTTGCAGTTGATAGAAATTTCAGCGTTGCAAAGCGACGGCACCATGAGCCTGTCTGGCGGTCGGACATCCGTATCTATCTATGCGATAACAATGCAAATGCAATGACTCTGCACATATGCGTTGTCTGTCTGTCTGCCTGTCTGTGTGGGTGTATGTGGGTCTGTGTGTGAGTGCCAGGCGACAATCAAACAAAACAAGACTTTTATGAACACCGCGGCAAGTTGACAGCTTGCGTCATTGCCATGATATGCATGCCCCAAGCGCCCCCATCCATGCCACTCCCCTACCCTTTCTAGCCCCACCCCCTCACTCTCTGCCTTGCCTCGCTTGCCAATTTTATTGCATCGCGTGCCCAATTATGTATATGGATATGGATATGGCCATTGGTATCGGGCCCATCTTCATTCTCATCGTCGTCATCAACACGATTCATTTTTACGGCCAAAACGGAGCAACAACTATAACAACAACAACAACAGCAATGTGGCAAACAAGCACAACATGCAACATGCAAATGCATTTCTCGCCAAACATTTTCGTGAGTGTCGAATTTGATTCGATTATTATGGGCGATTTTGATTTTCACGTGTTGCGCATTTGCCCAAATGCACTTTGAGGCTGCATTTGAAGTGTGGCCAGAAAACCGCTAGCACAATAAGTGCAATCAGCTAGCTATAGCTAAGTGGAGAGACCATAAGATCTCCAAAAGGTGGAGACACCAGAGAGCAAGAGCCAAGGGACAAGGATGAAGAGATGTTAATGTGAAAGGTAGATGTTACTTAAGAGAAGGGATCAATTTGAAGAGTTTGCTTAATATGATTACAGTATCTATTATATAGTAGCAGGAAATGAGTTAAGTTTATCGGTTTATCCTATTGATCTAACTGTAGATCTTTTAGAAAGATCTTTTATCTCTTTAAAAGATCCCCCATTCTCCCTTACTTTCATTCTATTTTTAAGTTCGTTTAGTTACTATTTATAATCTTTATTTCATACTCTTCTTTCTTCTATTCAAACTAAATAAGATAGCAATATAAGTTAACTTTGCATATTCAATACCCATTAAATGTATCATATTTACACTTGATGAACTTGTAGATTGAACTCAGTTCAGTCAAAGCGTTGCAAAGCGAAGCTCAGGGCATTATCAAAGCTCCACACAATAACAAATTAGTTGATCCCAGATTGTAATCAAAAAACATATTTAAAACATTATTAATCTTTAATTCATAACGTAGTCCCTAATAAATATTAATGTATGCATATTTTGAGATTATGAACATTCATGTTCATCATTTAAATTTGATATATGCATTAATTAAAACAACTTTGAGATACATATAGTATGCCTATAGTGTAGAGCCACATAATGTCATAATGACATAAGAAATGTATTTAGAAAGGGTTTCCGAATTTACGATCTTTACATCTTTTGAATAAATTAGTTTTTACTAATTTAGAAGAATTTAAGTCGTTATAGTTCAAGAATATATATCATCATAATATATATATTTCGTAACGACTCTTTAGCAAGTTTCCCGCAAGTGAAAAATGAGTTGTTCAAGAAATCAGACAGCCTTGAGTGGGACAACTCATCATTAGTCTATATACTTTATTATTATCTGTCAAGTCTGCTTGGCGACGTTACACACATATCGTGCCAAAATTATAGGCTATAAAAATAACTTAGGCTGTCAGATTAGCAAGCGATCATAAAAATAAAACATGAACAAGAAATTCCAAAAATTTAATGAAACTATCGTTCATTTGCAAACTTTGTGACATATCTTTCATAGGATCAGCAACAATTATTCTTTGCTAACTGAGGCACCTGCTCTTCCTTTCTCTTTCTCTCTTTTTTACCCTCTCTCTCCTTGCTTGAAGTGGTGCTCGGTTTATGGCACTGACGGGTTAATTGCAGTTATAAACACTCAACGCATTCATTAAACCTCAACGAAAGCATTTGCGATAAGCTGAAGCGAAGAGCCTTAATTGACGTAATTGAAAGGACACAACTCCAGAACAGACGACGACGACGACTCCACTCTGGCACCTTCAAGATGCTACAAGGTGCCACAAGGTGCTACAAGGTGCTGCCCCAGTGCTTGGGCCATAAAATCAATTGCATATCACTGGGCAATCTTATCGCAAATCGGTTTTCTAGCACCACAAAACCAGGCAACGAAGCTGGACAACTAATTGACTTATAGGCAGACTCCAACAACAGCAAGAACAACAACACTGAGAGAGCAATCAGTGCCGCCCATTAAGTGACGCAGCAACACCGAGTGGGACCGACTTGGAGTTGGGCTCCAGTCCTCGCCAGACTTTGCCAGATCGCAACGCACTTTTGAATATACATAAATTATCTTTATTGGCTACGTCGTCCCTCGTCGAGTCATTCAATCAGGCTCGCTTGGGGTTTGCTCGGTGGCATTATTAACACCACACCTCAGAGACACCACAGCAGAGCAGAGAACAGGAGAGAGAGACAGAGACAGACCACATAGGACAGCGAACAGGCCGCAGCCCAAAATGAGTCTTGTTAATTGCCGGCAAAGGGGGGCAGGTGTTGGGGACGGGGGCAACTGCATCGTAAATCAATGGAAAATCCATCAAAATGCGCTCATTGTATTGAGATTGCAACTAAGCTGGACGTAGCTGCTTGTGCACACACACACACTGCACACACACACAACATTATATCAATATTTTCGCAATGCTAAAACAAGAAGCGACTCGTGACGCGGGACCGACGCGACGGGGCCCAACGTCGAGCCGAGGCGAACCAATTGACAACTTAATCCTGCGACATGTCAGTAGAGGCTCAAATGAGATTTACGCCCGGTTCGCAACTGGCCACCATTCTGGTGTGTGCCTGTGTATGCGTGTGTGTGTGTTGTATTGACTCAACTTGCGCTGTGGCAACTTGTCCGGCGATTTTTCAACGCGTCGTCTCGCTTGTGGCTTACTTTTTTGGCCCCGTTTACGGTTTGATTGACAAACTACAAAGGTGTAATTATTTTTCATAAAAATTCTCGCCCAGAGACCGAGCAAGCGTTGCCAACTGCCTTGCATGTCGTTCAATGCGGTGGACATAATTTTGTGCCGTGGAAGTTGTAAGTTTTCAATCAATTTGCAAGACAAGCGACTGATTCAAGAACCTCCACCTCCCTCTGCCCCGCTGCCACTTACACCCTGCAACATGCCGCAATTATGTCAGCGGGCGAACGCATAAATTACCCCAAGGTGGAGCCAGAGTCTGGCTGAGATCGCGCATAGAGATCTCTGGTTGTCGCCAGCGACCAAAATGCAAATTCCAGCTCCTCTACCTCCTCTTCAGTCCCCCTACACTGGCCATAAATCTCTCTCTCCCTCTCTCTCTCTCGTACTGTCTTGCTGGAGGCGCGTTACTCATGCGCCGTATCCTCGTGCAGCCAAAAGCCCAGGCCTGGCGGCCAGTAGAGCCATCTTTTATAATCGCATTTCGACTAATTATCGTATCTGGGAATTATAATGGACGCGTCTTGTAAATTGCGTGCCCGCAATCCTCGACTTGGCAACGCAATCTAAGCCGATTTGTGGCTACACTACAAGCGTGAGAACACGATTTATATAGTATATGAAAGTACTTAGTATGTGAAGCATTTGATATTTAAATTGCATTTGGAATTCGAAATATAATTACAGTTCATAATGAGTATCAAAATTAACATAATAATCATGAGATTAATATTAATAATATTAAACAATATAATAAAGAACAGTGATAATCTTTTATATACAATAATAGTTGCTTGATTCTATCTGTCCGTCTGTCTGTTCGTCTGTCTGTCTGTCTGTCTGTCTGTCTGTCCGTCTGTCTGTCTGTCCGTCCATCCATATGAAAACCTATATCTCAAAGACTATATTAGATAGGGCTACCAAAGTTGGTGTCATTATCTGTTGTAACTGCACGCAGATCAAGTTTACTTTAGATTTTGGCCACGCCCTCTTCCACCCCTTAAATGGATTATAACCAAATTGCAAGCGTCATTTTAATGCAGGACAGTTCATTTTTAACGCCTAAATTATTTCTGAAAATTTGGTTGTGTTCGGATCCTTAACGTAGAAGTTATTTAAGAAATCGTTATATCGAAGCCGCATCCGAATTAGCACCCCAAAGTATGCAACTCGTAATGAAAATATCGATAAATTTGAGTGCATAATCATAACTAGTAATGTAAACAATTAAAATATTATATAACAGAAATTAAACAAACTGTTATAGATTTTCTAATAAATGTTTACTAGCGTATTGAATAATCATCATTAAACTCGATAATATAATTATCACAATAATCATTGCAAAGAATGAGAATAAAAATACAAAAATAAAACAGAAATTTAATAATCTTTTATGCACTTCATACATAACTATATATATAAACGTTAAAGCTATTAACTAGTTTATTGTAAAAAACAATCGTACTCAAAAACATATCTTACATATCAACTACTAAAGCTTGAATCTTAACTCTACATACAATTTTATAATTAATGCACATATGCACTACTTGATCAATTTGCTTAACTCTGAAGATATCTGTGTAGTTTACCTATATAAAATCCTAAGACATTTGGTATTCTTAGTCCCTGTCTCTCTCTCTCTCTCTATATTCAGTGCAGTGAATTGAACACTAACAAGTAGTTTATTAACTATTAACAATTTATGCTTCAACTCACAACCGGAAGGGATCTCCTTACCATCTCTTCATGATTTAGTTAATCTATATAGTAATTAACGCTACATTTACGTTGCTCTTCGAATAGTTCATAAAACATGGCGATGATAATGTGCGATCATAAGCGATGGCATGTCCGATAGCGCCATTTGGCGAGTTGAGACGAGGCAGAAGATGATCGTAAAAACTCAAATGATCATGTTTAGTGCGACTTTTTTGAGCATCGACTATTTGATTAGCCAAACGAGCCCCTCGTCTCCCTCTCCCCCTGCCCTGCTCTACCCTGGGGGCAACAGTTCTGCGCTGATTTGGCTTGTTGTCTTAAGGCATTTTATTTGGCGCCATAAATCTATCAACGCGCCATGAGCAACGCGTGCGCATGCGCAAACACAGCACAGAGCAGGGAGTGAAGG
The DNA here is from genome assembly GCA_018901815.1 of Zaprionus lachaisei. Taxonomy (NCBI): domain Eukaryota; kingdom Metazoa; phylum Arthropoda; class Insecta; order Diptera; family Drosophilidae; genus Zaprionus; species Zaprionus lachaisei. The sequence goes on from JAEIFI010000501.1 coordinate 6,461,296, forward strand.
GGCTGGGCAGAGGGGTATCTGCCGGACAGCATATGTACATGAGAGTTACTGATAGGTTCGGCCCCGGACCAGACTCGACTGCGGCCAAGGAAGATTTACGGCTGGCTGCAGCCACAAGTCGAGCTGAGCTGAGAGCATTTTAAGTTTATGATACGAAAATCAGATTGCTTTATTGTATACGAAATGGATCGATGATCACCAGAGTGTGCGGTCAAAGGAGGAAGGAAGGAGGAGTCCACTTGAATTGGGATTGAATTGGATTGCCTGCTTGGTCGTCGTCGTCGTGCAGCATTTGTGAAATTCGTTTATATTTATGATTTGTGAATTGCGTTTTATGATGATGTTGTTTGTGGAACTATTACACTTTTACGGGCTGAGTTAAAAGTGTGAATTTGCCACTTCATTTGGTAGCTTGTAAAGACATAAATAACGCCCGATCTGGCTAACCCTCTCTCACTCTCTGTTTCAACTGGGGGGCGCCTGGCTGCATGCAGGATTACTTAGCTCTTTTTTTATGGGCGAGAAAGTGTTGAGCATTAAAGTTCAACTGTGCAACTGTGCAATAACAACAACGGCAACAACAACAAGTCAACGTCAAAACAAAACAAACAGACGGCATTAATGACGACGACGAGAACACGGCGGACAAGGAGGAGAAGAAGGAGAAGGAGGAGGGACGGGGCAGCATAGCGCTGGTGCCTGGCCAAAAAATATATTAATGACTTATCAAGGATAATTTGACAATGCGCAATAAATCAAACGGGGCGTGTGGTTTCTCCAAGCTCTCTCTCTCTGTCTCGCTTGCACGGTGACGCTGACGCTGGTGACAGTGAGCATTGCCGGCAACGAAACCAAACCCATAGGTAACAGCAACAGCAACAGCAACAACAACAAGGATGAGTAGGAGGAGAAGAAGGGGAGTAGGAGAAGCGGGAGGGGAACAAGCACAGTACGAAATGCGATGCTGTTGCTTAATTTGTGTACACACAGACGGACGCTGGCGGGGAGCAGCAAGAGTGGCCACCAAATTGGATGTCCAGCTGGGTGTGTGAGTGTGTGTGTGTGTGTATGCGGGACTCTGTGGACTGTGCCATAACTTAACACCTTCGCTGCAGTCGCAGCCGGCCGGCAATGCGGCCAAAAAATGTAAAAATCAAGCAAATACAAGAAATTTGTGGGTGCAGATGTATGTGCAGTAGGGTGATCCATGATATGACTTTAAATTAACTGCAGAACAAAATCTTCTATTCATTTTTTGATATTTTATGCCAGAAATTTGCATATACGCTTCAAGTATTTCGTATTTAACGAGGAACAAAAGCCGAAAGTTTCGTATGATGTCTTACTTTGATTCTCACTGATGAGCTAAGTTATTTCAAAAATCAAAACTGATCTTCATAAAAAAAAAACCTCCATTTCGGCCGATTGTTCCTATGGCAGCTATATGTTGAAGTGATCCTATTTAATAAAATTGTATGTGCATATTATATATACAGAAAAATTGCGATGTAGTTAATTTAGTTGCAATATCTTGACAAATAACAAAAATTGCCCGATATCTTGTATGGCAGCTATACGATAGATCAGTCTGATCCAGCTCGTTCCGACTTATACAATATATAGCATGCAGCAATAAATAGCATGTATACCAAGTTTCGTCAAGATAGCTACAAAAGTGCGTGATGTACGGACACACGGACAGAACGACAGGTATAGTTTGATTGCTCTGTCGATGCTGATTAAGAATATATATACTTTATAGGGTCGGAAATGTCTCCTAATATACGTTCCAAAAATTAATATACCCTTTGTAAGGGTACAAAAAACAAACTCACAAAGATTATTACTTATGTATCTAGATTCATAAATTTCAGGTTCTTTATTATATTTCTTTATACAATAAATATTATATTATATCTTATTACATTCTCTACATTCTCTATTATAAAAAATCCCTTAGCTTTTTCTGATACCTGAATATGATATATAAAAAAGTCTTACTTTGGAGCAGAGACACCCTAATGGGCGACTACGCATAGCTGACCAAATGCACAGCTGAGAGACACACACAATATCTGGCTGGCTATATATGAATGTACAAGCTTGTACACCGGTAAGTAGTATTCTCCCCCTGTCTCTCTGTCTCTTTCTGTCTTTCCCCCTCTCTCCGCTTGGTTGTTGCTGATTTTTTTTCTTATTTTCGTCAGGCGCATGTATAAAATATGATTGCGTTTCATTTGTATCTACAAGATTGAATTTCTCTTAGGCGCGAGCGAGTTTATGAGCTTGTCAATTTTCCTTTTATTTATTTATATGCATATCATACTCGCATCTGAACTGTGGCAGAGGGCACGAGGGGAGGAGTAGTGGTACGCTTCAGCTTGATTTCATAATAATAAGAATACAATATTGAAAATGGACCGTGGGCTGGTGCCACTCGTTGGGGTACTGTAGTCTACAGGGTACCGTCGCATTGGTTACCCATTCTACTGGGGGCGGCAGTTGGTACTGGGAACCAGGTTCTATCTCTCTCTCTCTCTTTCTCTCTCTCTCTCTCTCTCGCTGTCTACTCTCTGTTCTGTGCCCATTGTTGTTGGCTGACATCAAAGTGAACCGAAGCGAGGAGAGCTGCAATTGAGGCTGGAATTGGCGTCGTTCTCGTAGTTGTTCTCGTTGTGCTGTGTGTGTGAACTGTGTGTGTGTTGTGTAGCCTCACCTCACCTTAAGCTTGTAACATTTTATTGTAATTAAGAACATGTAAGTTGTAAAGAGGAGTCGTAGCTGTTTGTGTCGCATCTCATTGGGGGCCCCACCTTATATGGCTGTCCAGCAGTCCCACTGTATCTCTGTGCAACTGTCCCACTGTCGCAATGTCTGCTGTGTCTCGTGTCTCCTTTGCATTTGCAAATTTGTGTCGGCCTCGCAGTCAAGAGGGCGAGACAAAGTCAATTGCATTCTTAACCCTTATGCCAGCCCATTGGCGGAGAAGCAACAGCAGCAACAACAACGACAACAACAACGACAAATAACAGTACAACTCTAATTAAAAATTAACACAGAGAGAGAGAGAGAGAGAGACAGGGCTGATCTTGCTGCATTCGTTTAATCAGGCTCAAATCGAGTCTATTATGGCCTGCAGATTGGCTGCATGAGCCAAGGGAGGAGGGGCCGCAAGTCATCATTGAAGTCATCATTAAAAAGCGCCAACAACATGCAGATTCCCAGCCAGAGACTCGATCTTGGTCTCGGACTCTGACTGAGACTGTTGATTCCAGTCGATGATCCTGCCTGCTTCCTTCTCCTTCTACACCTCCTCCCCCTGCTGTGGAACACGGCGCACACTTGAGGCCATGTAATCAACGTTTGCTTACTTCATTTAGCGTGCGCGGCTGAAGAAAAGCGAAACATGCATACAATCAGCGAACGGTGCCAGACAAATGAGGAGGGAGAGCAGGACAGGAGGGGGGTAGGAGCAGAGGATGCCCGGCTATGTGGCCAGTCGAAGGCAGCCTGCCTGCGCTGTGCGCTTGTTGGCAATGATGTATTTTTGATTTCGTATCTTATATTACCAACAACAACAACAGCAACAACAAGAACAGCAACAACAACAGACCAGAGTCACACTTGGCATTCACTGCATCGTTGCTGTTGTTGTTGCTGCAACAAAAGTTGATTTCGGAATTTTTATTTTTGATTGTGATGATTGTGCATTGAAATTTGATACATTTTGGCCCCGAGAATGGGCCTGCGTTGGCCTGGGCAACATGTTGTTGTTGCTGCAGTTGTTGTATGCAAAAATGTTGGCTAGTCGACAAGGCATTGGCTGCAACTACTACTAACAACAAGCAACAGGCAACAGACTGGGAGACAGACAGCAAGGCAGGCAGAGACAGAGAGACAGTGAGAGAGACAGACAGAGAGACATATAGACAGTTGGACTGTGGGACAGTGGAATTGTAAGACTGTGAGACAGTGGGACTCACAGTCGCAGCAAGCAAGGAACATTAATAAGATTGGCATCTGCTGCTTGCTGCTCAAATGTAATTTCTCATAAACAAAAGTGGGCTGTGCTGGGTGTGGTGCCCCTGCCTGGCTGCAGTGCCTCTTGTGCTCGGTGGCTCCAGCATAGTTTGCTCTTCTCTTCCTGCTCGCCAATTGTATTTGCCCATCAAGATAAATTTGCAGTCTTAAATGTCGGTGGGTGGCTGCTTCTGCTGCCTCTGTTGCCTCTGTTGCCTCTGGCTTAACGGATCTGGTAGCTCGAATGCGGCTTGTTACCAATGTTTGATTTGTCGCTTGGATTGCAGATACTTGAGTGAAAGCAGCCCCAGGAAAACTGGCATTCCAAATATGAGCTGCAAATCACTAAGATGCCAACTGACTTGGTGGTAATACTATAAGTTAAAGAACTTGTACAGGGAAATCTTGAATATGTTGGGAATATGAGATATGTTTGGACGATAGTTGGAAAAGATATTACCTGACAGACAGACTGATGTGTAGATAAGATAAATATATCTATATAGAGAAAGAAAGATTGGATAGAAACCATAAATAAGGTAGAAGGAATACATAGCATAGTGAAATAAGTGGATTGATAAGATAGACAGGTACAAAGATCGATAGATAGAAAAATAATTCACTTAGATTGGTTAGCTAAAAAAATAGGTCGATTACACATCTGAAAAGGTGGACTTATATACAAAATAGGAAAGCTACGATATATGCGATATTAGGGTTTAACAAATTGATAAATATATTGATAGAAAGAAACTTAATATAGACAGGGTTACTCAGAATAAAAAAGAATACCATATGTAGACTAAAAAGACGCGATAGACACTATAAGGACAGATAAGACAATTTTGGGTAGAATCGATAGGCTGGCGATGAAAAATCAGATAGATAGGATAAGATAAGTACTTTTGTGATACAATGAATATTGATTGAAGTAATCCATGATATACCAAACCGATGGTAGTTATGTGTTGAAACCAAATAAACCTTTTGGTAAAATCCTAGAATAACTTAATAATAATAAGTTAACTTAAATCTCCAAGTGAACTCTGGTATATTTCGGTACTCGATAGTTTGCTAAGATCTTGTCCAATAACACAAAATAATCGTAAAGGGGTTAAAAATGTTTCTTGTTAGATTCTCCTTAAACGTATCTCTCTCAAATAGTTTTCAAGAAATTCAATCTCCCTATAAGGGGTGACAATCTGCTCACAATTGTTAAAATATTTCCTAGCGCCTGGAATAATTCATACGTACCCATATGAAATAGATCTTCCCAGTTGCTGCTTGACCCATATACGATACTCGATATGTGTAATATTTAACGCAGTTTTTCCGAGGAGTGCCCCACTCGGATGCCAGGCAGCCATAAATATGTCACATCGTATATGAATGTATATATTGTACTATGCATATATGTAGATGACTGAGTACATAAGAACATGTGTGTCTGTGTGTGGAAATGGAAACCCAAGCTCTTTCAACTTAAAGAATCTAGCAAATGCCGGCAACCATCACAGAGTCTGAGGGGTCCCCAAATCAGAGAGGGATATAGAGTCGGAGAGAAAGAGAGAGAGAGTCAGAGTCAAAGTCATAGGGGGGCCCTCAGCTGCTTATGCTAATGCGGCTCCCCTCTTAACGGAGTGACCGAATTCCGACACAAAAATCAGCTTTTCCAGAATGCCATACGATATGGTTGCGGGACATGGATACGCATGGACACAATGCGTTTGTACAATATTTTCAACACAATATGAGCTGAGAGAATAAATCAAATTGATTAAATTTCGAACAAGACCGAAACAAATATCAGAAATGTTATCGGGACGAGGCAAGAAGTTGTAGAAAAAGAAACACAGAAGAAGCAGACAACGAGGGAGACAATAGGTCGAGAGACTCAGACTCATTTGAATAATAAACCACTAAAAGCGCTAGTGAAGAGCAACAGAAACAACAGATACTATGTATTTAAATAGATGTTTCGGGGTGGAGGTGGGTGTCGCAGGGGAACCGTTCGAACAAAGTGGACGAAAAAGTAAACCATTAAAAATTACTACTAATGTGCACCTTACACAAAGGGCCTCCAGGTTGGATCGGTTCGGAACGGATCGCTTGGAATCGTGGCTTAGTCTGGCTTGGTCTGACTTGCTCTCTGAATGGGGAGACAAAAGCGCGCCCAGCACAACAAAGTCACGACCCAAGCTAATGTCTAATAGGTTACTTCAGAGAGGGACAAGAGAAGAGGGACGTGGAGGGACAAGGCGACCCACTGCGGCGACAGAGCATTAAAATAAACGAGCTCCAATTCATCTTTTGGACCTTTTTGGTCGAGCCGACAGCGACTGCGCCGTCCTCATCGTCGTCTCAGTCGCAGTCGACGTCACCCAGACTCATCGTAAATTGCAAAACGAGCTGAGTGGGGGTCGGTAGTACGGGGTGTGTGGGGGGGGAGGGCAAAACTAGAACCACTTTACTTAATGAGCATCAAATATCGTTGCTGCTTGCCACACAATTCTCGATACAAATCTATTATTTAGGAGCTGGCTGCACTAACATTTCAATTAATAAACCACCCGCACGCAGAGGTAGCAGTTCTCCCCCCCTCCACTGCTTCTGCTGCCTCCTCTGAGTACCCCTCAATCCACAGCTACCTTCGCACACGCAGCACACTCCCACAGTCGGAACAATGGGCAAGTATAATCACTTTGTTTGCACCTTTGGGAATAGCCAGTGACAGACGCCGTCGCATGAGTGGAGTCCCAAGCACTACTTGAAGTCGTAGTTTCAGGGGGAATAGGTAGAAGGGGACGGGGAGGTTGGTGTGGCAGGACACTAGAGTGGGTAGCAGCACTTGCAGTTCGCGGTGAGAGCAGACAACCACGCGCTCTGCATTTATGAAAATGAGCTGCTGCTGCTGCTGCGACTGCGTTGTGCAATTTGTTAACGAGACAATTGACCAAATGTTGCCCAGCGCATGTTGTGACTTGATTGTTGCAAAGAGTTGCCACACGTGCACCAGACCACCGTCTTCCCTTTGCCACCTTTTGTACAATAGATTTCTAAATGGTGGCAAGCAAATTAGTAATCGCACAAGTTTTTAAGTGAAATTGCGATTTGGTTTGATGGGAATGATGAGGCACATGAGTAACTAAGGATGCACTATATAAAATAAGATCTGTATATATTAAGTTTAAAATATATATTATAGATGGAGTTGCTATATTCAAATCCATGTTGATTATATCACTGATATATGTATATCTTGTATCTCCTGTCATATTCAGATCTGTTCTATCTGTCTCTTGTCTGTTTGTCCTCTGTCGTTCCGTTTAACTGTCTGTCTGTTTCAGGTTTCTTCTAACAGTCTGTCCCTCCTCCGGTGCAGCTGCTCAGCTGATTCTTGTATAAGGTAGACCGATATTTCACTATATTAAAGTCTGACTGCATGACTCGATCTCTGTTTTTCTTCTCGTATCTTGGTCTGTCTGCCATTCTCAATATCTGTCATTCTTTTCTGTCTCTCTTACTCTGTAAGTCTGCATGTTTGTCTGTCTGTAAGTCTGTAAGTCTGATCTGTCTGTCTGCAGTCTAGTTTGTCTTCCTGTCTGTCTTCCTGTCTGTATTTCTCTCTTTCTGTGTCAATATCTGTCCTTCTGTCTTTATCTCTGTCTATCTATTTGTCGGTCTCCCTGTCTGTCTCTCTGTCTGTCTCCCTGTCTGTCTCTCTGTCTGTCTCTCTGACTGTCTCTCTGTATGTCTCTCTGTCTGTCTTTTTCTCTGTCTTTCTCTCAGTCTATCTCTTTATTTGTCTCTCTGCCTGTATCTCTATTTGTCTCTCTCTATGGTTCTCTGTTTGTCTGCAGTTGCCCTGTCTGCTCCGTCTTCTGTGTCTGCTCCGTCTGCTCTTCCTGCTTTGTCTGCTCTTCTTTCATTCTTCCAGTCTGTTTATCATTCATTCTCTCCTTCCAATTGTCTTTCTTTCATTTCTCTATCTATTCTTCTCTCTATCTGCTTAAGTAAAAGTGCACTTATATTTAAGGTTAAGTGACACATTCCATTATATTCTATTTTGTGGCACCATCACCCACGAATGCTTTCCTTACCTAGTGACAGGTGCAACAAAGAGAGCAACCAAATCGCGATGCCTAAATGCAGCTCAAGCGCAGCCAACTATGTGGGCTAACTACTGTCAGCTTTAGGCCCATTTAGAGCTTAGCACGGGTGAAGAAGGCAGCGAGAGAGACAGAGAGAGAGGAGAACTGCCAAAGCGGGCAAAGACAAAGCAATTGCCAATTGCCAATTGCCAATTGGGCAATGGCTTTCAATGGCGGACAACGCGACGATGGCGTCGCTAACAACAGCAACAACAGAAACAATAACAACAACAATAACGGGAGCTGTAACTGGAGCTGCAGCACAACGGAGCGCGGCGGTAATAAAAGTGAAATTAACAATCAGTGAGCGCTTTACGGTTGACGTTTCACATGACAGTTTAGTAATGCGATTTAGCAGGATAAAGGACGCAGCCGCAGACAACACAGAGCCATCGCTAAGGCAGCTGCACTGGCTCTACTACTCCACTCCCCACACCCCTCTCCCTCCCTCTCATGCTGCATAGTGCAACAGAATCGCAAACATTTGCCTCGTCTCGTGTCGTCTCGTATCGGTATCGCAACGGATCGGTGTCCGTATCCGCATGGGGAACTGACGGTGGCGGCTTCGCTGTCAGTGCTGGTGGCAATGTCGTCCGTGTCCGTATCCGTGTGGCAACCGCACCGAATGGTTTTGTGAAGAGAAAGTTAATTAAAATAATGAGTTTTCGTGCAAATGTTACGAGCTCTGCGCGCTGATGAATGTCGTCTGCTTCGGCTCTGGCTCTGGCTCTGCCTCTGGCTCGGTCTGTGTTCGGTTTGGATCTGTCAAATAAGGACAGACAGAGGACAGCGGACAGCGGACAGAGCTAACTGCTCTGCTCTGCTGTCTGCTTGTTGTCTTGCTGCTGGGCTCATAATAAAGTAATATTCGAATAATAAACGTAATAATGCACTTTTAATTAAATGCGCATTCTCACTCGCATTTAAATCGACATTTCAAATTTGTTGTGCGTGTGTGTGGGTGTGTGTAAATTTGCATATTTGCATATTTGCACTTTGTGTTTTGGTACACATCAGTGTAAGCGAGAGAGAGAGAGAGGGGGATGCACTCTGTCGGGGCCTGTGGGCATTTGTAATAAGCAAATTGATTTCAAATTGTCAGCATTGCGTGGCTGGCAAATTAGATTTCATGTGGTTCGCTTATCAATATTGAATGGCCCGGGAATCGGGCAATGCCACTAAACAGGGCTTTGGGAAATGGCACAGGCAAAAGGCTAAGTAAATTATGTTTGCACAACTAAACAACGCACTTCTCTTAAGAAGATCTTGACAATTCCTGTGACAGCTGTACAGACACTCTCTGGCAGAGGTAAAGAGGTTGGCAGAATATATGTTAATTCGAATAGAAATTATTGATATCACATATATTTAAAGTGCATATAACACATATATCTGAGTAATTGAATAAATCATAAATATTTGTTCTTATTGCTCAACTACCAATAGTGAATTAACAATTTGTATACTACTTTATTGTCGGTTCCTCGCACCACTAAACTTAACAATTAAAAGTCTACTATTAGACCTAAAAATAGAGTTCGCTAAGTGTGGGAATTAAGTCTATTGTTCTGTTATTTAAACTCGATTCGAAATATCTTTAAAGTTTATATTTGTTTATTGATATTGTATAAATGTATTAACAATATATCATCATGTGTTTTTATGTGTCACATTTGAAACTTACCAATCAATTTACCATGCCGCGTTCCATCCTCGACGTTGTGCGTAAATATTTTGTTCAGTGTAGCTTTAGCTAGGAACCATTAGTAAGTCGTCAATTGCCATCAGATTGAAAGTTTGTGCGGAATGTTTGTGATTCGCACCACTGTGTTGACATTTGCAACTGTCAAAGTTTGCAACGGAGAGCGCCGCTTGTTGCCAAAACATAAACATGTCAACTTGGAGAGCGGCAAATTGAGAGCAGACACGCGCCACGCGGCAGAGATTGAGAGAGCCGGAGAGCCAAAGAGACACACACGCACACACACATACAGATTCAAGCCACGAGAGAGCGAGAGTGAGAGCACGGGCGAGCGAGCGAGCGAGCGGGCGTTCTGTACGAGAGAGAGTTTCACATTAAAACACTACGGTACTACTACGACTACGATGCGGGGGCCACGCGGGTTGTCGGATGCCAGGGGGCCGGGGGGCGGGGGTGGGGGCGGGTGCGAGGGATATGACTGACGAGATGGACGATGGACTGACGGACTATGCGTCTTTTCCTGGCTCGCGCGCGCTTCTTTTACACTGCCCAAGTCCGGCAAATCTTAGCTCCATGCCATGTCCAGGAGGAACCGAGCAGGAGCCGAGCAGAAGTCCAAGCAATACAGCAGCCGCCTGCTGCAATTAGACTATGGTCTGAACATGTTGACGATGGCAACACTAGCCACGCGGAGGCGACACCACACCACAACAACAACACGAGCAAGTGGAACGCGTGGCGGCTGCCCCAGCCCTGGCACCGACAATGGGGAACAACAAAAGGGCGACGACGTCGTCGTCGAGGCTGGCGACAGGCAGCAACAAAAATTTTCTAATATCGCGACAACTTCGATTTTGTGATGGGAGACAACAACACAGATTTTTGCACTGCACCACAGAGAACAATGAATCCTTCACATGCTGTGGCCCCGATTTGTCTATTTACACGTTCCCGTTTTAGGATTAGAAAAATTTAGAAAAATAGCTGCGTGCGAGAGTATTTTTTGTATTTTGTATATATTTTTTTTTAAGTTGTATTTGTGTGGTGTGTGTGCTGCGGTGGCACAACAAAAAGTTGGCTGACTGTTCACTCGCGTCGCTTCGCGTCGCGTTTGTCAAAGAGCAGGAGCAGAGCAGCGAGCGACAAAAGCCAAAGCCAAAATCTCGCATCTCTCAGACCGGGGCAGACACACAGAGCAGCACAGAGCACAGAGGCAGGCAGGCAGTCAGGCAGGCGGGCAGGCGGCCACACAAGGACCAAACGTTGCCGCCATCGAACGTACCAAAGGCTGAGGCTGAGGCAGTGGCAGTGGCAGCAACAGCAACACTAACACCAACAAAGCAATTGCGAAAAAAAAACAACAGAAAACAGAAAAAGTGAAGTGAGCATCAAAGCGCACACGGGACAGAATAGTTTTCAACCCGTCCCGGCAACGGGCCCAGTTTAGCAGCAGCATCGTTTGAGTGTCATGTACAATGCGATGCGATGCGGTGGCGCCCGGCGCAGTCAGCCAGCAAACACCCTCCTGGCAGTACCTCCCCCCACACAGCCTCCATCGCCCACTCCCCGCTCGTAACCCTCTGCGGTGGGCCGCTCTTAAATGGCTGCTGCTGCTGCTGATGCTGATGCTGCGTCTAAAAACCGAAAACAATAAAAAGCTCCCAGCTAAAGCTTCGGCTGGGCTGACTTGAGCGTGCACGCTACACTAGAAAGTTCACTGAGGAAAGTGTGGGTTAATAATATATTGGGGATGTTCCTAATAATGTGTATATTATGTGAGTATATAATATACTCACATAAATATATTATTATATTATTGCATTCTTATAATCTTTATTATATTGCAATTATGTGAGTATACATATATTTTATTGAATATTATTGTATAATATACCATGTAATTACAAGACTTTATATTTAATTGATATATAATAATGTTTACTGTGTTATTTTAGTTCTCTCACTCTATCTATTTGCATATATCATTATGCCGAAACGACTTATATTGTATAACTATATAAATACCTTTATTTAAAATAATTCTATATTTTAAATTATTCACATTTGATTAAACAATTAAAAGTCTTTATCTACTTATAGACACTCATTCCACTAGATCTGAGAAGAACTGCTTGCTAGCTAGGAGAAATTAAACTAATTTTAATGCTGCTCATTATTCATGACAAGCAGACAAATCGCTGTCATTAACAGATTTCTGTTGGCGACTTTTTCAGCTGCTCTCGCTATAAAGTTAGATTTATGATCGTCTTTATGGCGCATTCACAAATGTTTTAACTGGTAGCTGAATTTTATTGTATTGGCGAAGAATCGATTGGAATAACAGTTTCAATATGCGAATAAACAATTTGGATTCAGAATATAATAATATATTATAATATTAAGAATAATGAAGGTGTAGTCTGGTTGTTATCTGAATTATTATATATGAATTATATTATAATTAACGAAAATGTGTACAATTTACAAGTATTTATGAATTAAAGACTTAGCATATTGTATATGATATAATGCTTAATATACAACAACATTCTATATATTGCTATAAATAATACCAATTTTATAGCCAGTTTAAGAGCCTCATCTAACGTTTCTAATAAAACCGAAATGCCGCATCAAAATGCTGCCTAAAGCGTTGCGAAAGAATGCCAAAGCACGCGTTGACACTTTGCGCTCAACACTCGCACACAGGCACACTTGCTCTCTCACACACACACACACTCTCTCTCTAACACGAAGACACAATTGCGCTCTCCGGGAAACTCTCGTGGGGCACGTTGAAACGTGGGTCCTGCAGCAGCCCGGAGCAGTGTTCCCGCAGCAGCTGAAGCTGGAAGCACGCTGTCAGTGTAAACAAAGGATGCGCTCTCAGAGGAACGCTCTCTCTCTCTCTCACTCACTCTCTCTGCTCACTGCGCAGATGAAGCATCGGCAGCAGCTGAGACTGAGCTGAAGCTGCAACTGAAGCTGATGAAGCTTTTGAGGATGCGAGAAAAAAGCTGTTGGCCTCATCGACTCGGGCCGCCTATCGATTTCTCTGGCGACGAGTGCGCATGCAACAAGGGCGCGCTGCATTTTGACAGCTGTCAACGCGCCAGTGATGGCACTTTTGGGGTCCCCACCGAAACAAGGACTGAGGCAGGTAAACAAATTGAAATGCAAAATGCAGAAGGACCGACCAAGTGAGCGACACGCGTTCATTTATCAAATTGTCCATCGAGCTCATCAGCAGATAAGCCGGCGCTGGATCGCGCCTCATGGCAATTAAACAATGTCACAAAATATTTAGCTGGCAAATAAATGTCACTGAGTCGAGACAGGAGACAAGAGAGACACGAGAGACATGACAACAACCGGTAGCCCGTTCATCCAAGGGAGGCACACTGTCCCACAGTATGAGCTAAATTACATGAAAATTAATGAGCAGACGACTCAATACACATGTGCTTCCCTCCTTTCCCTTCCCCTCTGCGTATGAATATTAGATAATTTAATTAGAGTGCCACAGCAGATGGTTGACCAATTGCTTGTAAAAATAAGTTGCACCCGCCTCTGCCTACTGAGTCGCCTACTCCGCCTCCTGTGCGATCCCTCTTCGGTTGCACGCGAATGCTAGGCGTTACAAAAGGAATTTTCATAATTAAGCAATTATCCATTTGCCCATTTGGCCATTTTCCCATTTGCCAGCCCCACCCCCCATATCGTGTGGGCGTTGCGGTCACTTAGTCGACCAAGTCTCCATTTATTTTTCGTGGTTTTCTGGTAACTCTGTCATAACTGTTTTTCTAGGTCGGTTCGCTTGCTACGCATTGCCTAACGAAGATGAATTGGTTTTTTATTCAAATTTAATTTAAGGCCAAGCCAAGAAACAGAAACAGCACCATGCCTAAAGCCCCCACGCACCCGGCCAAATAGATATTTCCATGTTTGGGTCCATTAAAATCGCCCAAAAACAATTGAGACACGTGATTTTCATAGCCCTCGCTTCGCTTGGTATGCGTGTCTGTCGCTCATAAGACATAACCTGAGTGCCAGGCTGATGTCAACCTAATATCATCACCTTCTCCATGGTGAGTCGCGACTAGTCTAAGGGCGCCACTACACTCTGATGGCGATGCGCTGATATAACGTGGAGGTTTCTTAGGTTATTTGTTAGGTGCAAAAAACTTATGTCCAACGTCTGCGGGGGGGACAGAGCAAATTCATCATAACCAACTACACATTCGTATCTGTTGGCTGATTATGATCTATAAGCATGGGTGGGAGAGGGTGCTGTGACACCTTTTTGTGTCCAGCAAATATGGCGTGACTTACCAACGGAAGTTTTTTATTAAATGGACTAAGTTGACAATAAATTGGCTGGTAGAATGGGTAGTTACTGTCAAAAAATGAAAACTTTAACAGCTCCTTACATTATATTTGAACAGGGGAATACACTTTTAGAATGTTGTCCCACTTCTGTGACAAGTTATCCCTTGGGTATTTCAAAATATTGAACAAAACACTTAGATAACATTTTTTTACGGGTCCTAAGCACTTTCTGTACTTCATTGTGCTTTTACTTTATTTGACATCTTATTTGCCATAAAATGAATCTGTTTTTCATTCGCTTTAAAAGTAATAAATAAGGTAAAATAAGATATATATATGACATGTTTAGCATGAATTGCTTAATTGTAGTTGGTGTCTGTAAATCATATTGAAACTGAAGTAACTAAGTAACTTTCAACTTATTTAATGCAATTTGGGATTGAATTTGATACAAATTTATTGGGTGATCGATAGTTTATCTCAATAGCAAATGCAAATGAAAGTTTTCTGATTTATACAAGAATTTTAACGGTATAAGTTCAATCAATACTTCAAATTTAAATGGTTGATTTATAGATATGTTCTTCTAATTCCCTAAAATAGCCATAAAGCTGTATATATTCAAAATTTGACACCGAATTCCATTCATTCACTCACCCACTCACTCACACACACAATTCAAACATGTCACAGCGCAAATTCCCACGCCAAATATTTGTCCAACCTGGCGCAAGGCGCACTTGCTGCTCCTCCCCAAATACACACACACACAGACGCACACATATAGGGAATTTAGTAGCCTGGCACCTGAGTGCATACATAGTATATATGATATAGTCAACATCGTCGCCGATCGTCGGGGGAAGTCGGCCAATAATTGCCGGCTAAACAATCAGTGCATTCATCAGGCTGACGCTGACGCTGCTGTCGCCATTGACATAATGCGACACACAGTGCGGTGCAGAACCCGAGATAACTTGAAACGGGTACGGGTTAGATACCAAAACAAGGGGAACAAAATATTATAGAAAATAGAACTGGCTCTTGCTGTGTAACTGTATAAATAGCGGCACTGCGCGCTGCCAAGATAACAAAAATGACTGCGTACTGTGTGCTAAACACGCTGTTCAGATATCATGATAAAAACCTAGATGGGCAGGAGAAGTGCATGGTGGAATGCTTTCAAAATATACTGAGTACAAGCACCGAGATTTACGAGCCCGTTACATAGAAAAAGACAGAGGGTACCCGGTACCCGGTACCCGCTTCTGTCTAGTCTTCCAGGCTGGCCGCAAATCTGTCACCGCGTTGAGCCGCAAGGCAAACATGAAAATATTTGAGTTGCTTCAGTTTTCAGCTACAGCTTCGGTTTTGGTTTTGGTTGCGTACTGGGCAACTGGTTACTGGCTGTTTGGGTGTCTGTTACTGTTTTCCGGGCACATATTTGCCTAGTGCCAGCACAGTAGCGATAAAATGTTAACTCGCCGATTAGCGACGTGTTTCGACGCGGAGAAGCGAACAAACTGCGACCACCGATGCAGTGAGCAAACAATTGCAGAGTCTCGTTTGGATTTTGGTACGATAAGATGTCGGACGGTCTCTCTCTCTCTCTCTCACTCTTTTAAATTCATAAATTACAAATCATTACAGCACACTGGCGGCACAGTGGTACCAAATTTTGACATGTACATGAATTAGATTGGAAAACTTGTCCTTGGCTTCTTTGGGGAGCCGCTTGTAAGACAGCAGATAAGAGAGAGATGGAGGAGAGGGAGAAAGAGAGGAAGTTGGAGAGGGTGATCACCCGCAGGGGAAGCCATAAAAAGGGTAGTATAACGATTAATTTTTTTCACGTTGACATTTTAGCTTAATTGCACTTCAATAATCCCGAAAAAAGGCTAAAGCAAAAAGAGAGGCAAAATGCGTAAAAGGGCATGAAAAGCGGCTGCCGCGGCACACACAATTTTAATCCCACGGATATTTGCTGCATAAGCACTACATACTACAGCGAGGGCAGAGCATAAAAGACAAAAAAAAAAAAAAAAAAAAAGAAACAGAAAGAAACCAAAACTGAAAGAGAGACAGCAACGCCGAGCTACGTTGTCAGCAGAATCAGCGCAGCCAACGCACCGCATGGAGCATGGAGCATGGAGCAAGTGGGCCAACCCACGAGCAGCCAAGCCAGAGCCAAGTTGCGACCAAACGAACCGACTCTCCAACTGTCCCTCCGTCTGTACGTCCGTCTGTCTGTCTCCCTGTCCGTCCATCTGAGCGACCCCAAAGCAGGCTAAAGCGAACCGCGCGCTACCAAAGTTGACAAGAAGTAAAATGTCCGACGGACTAATTGGCTTAAACGCTGGCAAAATTTATTTAAGCACATTAGTGGGATTTGGTTTTTGCCTCCGTTCATATACTTGAGCAGCTGGTCAGCATTTGCTCCCCTTTCCGCCACTCACCACTCTCCATGTCCCTCCTTGTTGATATGCCCCACGCCTTTTTGGCTTTTGATCTACTTGGCTTTAAGTAAAACGGAATTGATTGTAGCCTCTTTGTAGGAGCTCTTGCTTCACAGATATTGTATGGAGTATGTTTTGTGTGGGCCCAACACACCAATGTATGTAGCAGGGTGTCTCCATGTGGGTGAGCCAAGGCCACTTGGCTTATGAGTACAGCGGGCTAATAAGCCTACAAATGGTCTGAGGAATGCCATGCTTTTGATAGACCTTAAAGCTATATGAGATTGATGTCAATTTCACTATGGAGTGCTTAAGTTTTTGCAGCTCCTCTTACATATGACAAAGTTTACGAAACAGCGAAGCAAAATACCTTACAGAACCTTTTTGTTTAGGGAAAGATTTCGAAACAGGAAGAAATATTGGGATTTTTATCAGACATTTTACCATAGATTCTGTCATCTTTTTATATGCGCAACTCATAATATTATATTATAATTGTGAGCCAACTGTTTTTCCGTCCGTATGAAAACCCAGATCTCTACCAAATTTGGTATCAATACAAATTTCAAGCGCAATTTTAATGCAGGACAGTTCATTTTTGGTGAACACAATAACAATCAAGGCATCAATGATTTCTGTAAATTTGGTTACGATAATTAATAATAATTAATATAGATCTTATTTTAGAAATAAATTGAAGAGTTACTGAGTTCTTAACCATTCCCTAAAGTATGCTACTTAATATATGCTAAAAATATAAGTTATATACTATTTAAGAAATCGTTTTGGTCAGATGGGTAGCGGGAAGATATTACCAAAAAAAGTTATTATTTATAGAAATTTTGCTATTCCTGAGAGAGATTGCTTGCTTCTACTTTGAATAACTCAGTTTTGTGGCATATCTTAATACTAAAACTGAAGTATATAAGTTGCTTAGTAACTCTCTAGCTACCTAAAGTTCCTGTTAGAATTAGGAAATATAAATATCAAGCTGAGAGACTGAATTTTCTTAACAGAAACTAAGTTTTTATAGTTCAGTTCATATTCATATTATAGTAAACCTATTTTATTTATGCTCAATCCCTTCAATTTCTCTCAACAATCTCTCGATTTTTCTCAGTTCAGTTTATAGTATTCCAGCGACATCAAGCAATCCGCTGTCAATCCATTTTAATTAACCACAGGTCCGAGAGCTCATGTCACATAAATCAGCCCCTAAGTGAGAGATGTCGCAAAGTGGACCGTGTGCTAAATTGTCACAAGCACTTAGCTCACCAGTTCCAGTTCCGATCTGATGCTGTTTTACTTACCTTATATATTTAATTAGCTTGAGCTCAAAGCGGGCAAAATCAGTACGCTAATTAGGCAAAATAAATAATTAAGGACGTGTCGGAGTGAGAAACTAGGAAATAATGTATAATTCATGTGCTAAAGTGTTTGCAGGGTTAAATTATTAAAATGGTAATACAATGGTAGACCCTACCTTCCCCTCCCACTCTGTCTCCCTCTTCAGGCATGTGTAGGCGAAGCGTAGATTTTGATCTATTGCCCCCCACACAAATCCAATTTTAGACGACAACGAAATCGAAATCGTCGCATCGATACAAAAGAAATTAAAAACAGCAACAAATTTCTCACGCTGCGAGCTGCCTTTGCTATCTTGCTATATCTCTCGACCCCGAAATGACTTTCACCGTGCCCTGGCGAGTGTGGCTGTGTGTGTATCGTGTGTGTGTGTGTGTGTGCTAGTGTGTGTACACATTTCACACCCTCGAAAATAGAAATTATCTCCGTGCATTTACGCAAGTTTTTAATGCTATTAGTTCCATCTTAGAATCCCAGCCCCGTCTAGTTCTCTACATCAGCCTCACTCACTCTGCCTCTCTTCCTCCCTCTCCCTGTCTCTCTCCATCCCCCTCTCTATCTCCTTTCCAATTGCCTGACATTTGAAGTGAACCAAATTGTCTGTTTCTTCGCTTGCTCTCTGTGTGTCCTTTGCCTTTTCCATTTCCATTTTCATTCTATTTTCTATACATTTCCATTTCTATTTTGTTGTTGCAGCCCCTCGCGCTCTACGCGCTGCTGCCGCTGCACTCTGGACGCAATTTTGTTGGTAATAAATCACCTAAAGTCGACATTAAATCTTTCTGCTTTCCTTTTTTTCCATTTTCCTTTCTTTGGTCTTTTCTTCTTTTTGGTTTTTCTTTTATTTTGTTTTCCTTTCAGTTTGTTGCTCTTTTCTCGCACTGACTTTCACACAATCGGCGACAAGCCGGGCACATTGCACATGTCTCGGGATTACGGCGATTGAAGAGGGGTGTGAGGAGTAGAGAAGCAGCGAAGGGGACACCTCTTCGTTCTGTCCCATAGATAATATGTAAATGGTCTCTGAAAAATAAACACATTGACACTCGCATTGAGGGTGAGTTTCGCGTGAAAATTTGTGATATAGCCAAAAATTATCAATTTTGAATAGGCCACATTCAGTTCAGAGGCCAAGCCAAGCAGAAAATGCTACATTTCCGTCGAGAGCGCCGAGAAGCGGCAGCACATTAACACTTTAGAAACAATGGCCAAAGTGGCATCCATCAACTGCAATAGCAGCAGCAGCAGACACAGCAGCCAGGAAGCAACCAGACCAGACCAGACCAGGCCAGACCAGGCACCCCCCTTCGCTTCATGGAGCCGGCTGAGTTGCTTCTGGCTGTCAGAGATCTGTCAGGAAGCAAAGCGGCAACACTGTGAACAATCGCAGGAAGTTCGAGCCGGGGCTGCCTTCCCTGGCACATCTCCCTTCCATCTTCCAGCTGCATTTGAATTAAAGTGGAAGTGGAAAGAAAAACAACAAACAATTTCGCGCTTCAAGCGGCGCGTTCAACTAATAATTGTCAGGGCAGTCAAAGTCAATTTCAAATTCGAGTTCAGCCAGGCCTGCAGAGCATGGCCTGAAAAGGGTGCTGCATAACATAAGGATATTTGTTCGAATAGTAAACCTGAAATTTGCCTCACAATTGTCTGCTGCTGCTGCTGCTGATGATGATGATGATGATGACGAGTTACGCGGCTCAATGTCAGGATAAGCCAACCGAAGGAACGTGCGATTGGTGGTGCTTTGTCAACCTTCAGTTATCCTTGCCGGGTGGTTGCACGATCTCAATCAGATGTCGCACAATATATGTATGCGATATTTGTTGTGCATTTGACATTCATGTCCGTCCGTCCTTCTGCCTGTCTGTCAACAATTAGCACGCTATTCATCAAGCTGTTGACTTCTTTCGGAGGGGTCAACATTGCATCCGGACTGGCAGTCGTGGCATATGCGATCACGCTGTCACACGATGCGGTTTCCCTTACCTAATCTAATCCCGACTGATTTCAGATAGAAGGATTACAGACCTAAATGCGAATTATGCCAGTTATTCACATCCTTGAGCTCTCTATAATTGTGTGCGATTATCTTGGCATATTTCAATTCATTTTGAGATTCATGAATACTTAAGATCAACATTTGAAAGTCAAATTGGCAACTTTCTTACTTTGTTTCTATGTGAATCAGTAATAATTCGTTATGCTTGATGCTAAGCAGAGTAAACCAGTTCGTTGTAAGTCAAACAATCAAATGGAATTCTGCTAGACGAACTTTGATGATTGAGCAGATTTACATTATGAATATTTATAATGTCTATGCGATCAGACAACACCAACTGGGATACCCTCACTATGTGTTAAGTGTATCATCGATCGTTCAGATCAGTGATCGGCGACTTTGATATGGCATGGAAGACGATCGTCAGCTTGCAAAATAGCTCAGTGATTCGCTTAGGTCGCTTTCGATACTCTGATAGTATAATATAATATTTGTTATTTCGCTTCTCAGGGGATTAATTTAACAAAATACGAAAAAAACATTGTGAAAACTGAAAAAATTAAGCATTTCAATTTAGTTTCGGAACTTTGCAGCTTCATTTAAATTTTTGATTGGCCTCCAAAACAAAATCGAAATCATGTAAAAAATCGCCAAGCTCGTTTGCCGATCCACTGGGGCGACTGGAGATCTGTAGACTCTGAACTGGAGACTGGGCACTGCCTAATGAGCAAATGGCGTTCACTGATCGCTTTAAATTAATCTTTTTTTAATTTCTCGGCATTACCGATTAGACGCTGTCCAAGCCAAAGTTCAGCGCAGTTCAGTTCAGTTTTGTCCGGTAATGTAATTAATATGCAAATTATAAGCCGAGACACATTCACATTTAAGGTAGGTAGATTCCACCGTACAGGGGGGGAGGCTGAACAGAAGATGAAAATAAAAACAAAGATCGAATGCAAAAGAAACTGTATCCATGAGGCAGTTTCAGTATCTGCACGTGTGAATCGTCCACAAAATTATGACAAAAACAAATTTCGGAATAACTAATCACTAATGGTAGACCCGCTGCCAGGCAGCAGGTAGCTGCCTCCCTGCCCCTTCCCCTCTCCTTCCTTCCATCTGTATACGATATGCAATCGCATTTGATTTAGCGTGCTCGCCCGATATTTATTTATGAGGCTGGCGACGACTTTGATTTTAGCTGGCGCAGCTCAGCCGCATAAATTTGACCATCGATGGCGATGGCGATGGCGTTGGATGGCCACATTACCACGCACAGACCGTAACTCATCGGGATGGTCGACTGTGGACAATGGACGATGCCGTAAATACTCGATACTTTGCCTGACTTAGCTGCACTCTTTGGCATCCCAAAATTTTGGCTAATGAAAATAAAGTTGTCGGGGCGGAACTTTTTGATTTGTTTGGTGGGCGTGTATTTATGCCACGGCGACAGGTGAGACCCCAAAGAGGTAACAAAATAATATATCAAGTCTTATGGCACTGTGTGCAGGCACGGGAATGCATTTTAAGAGTATCAAGAAAATAATTCGAATTATCAAGAAAATAATTTGATTAAATGACTTCTTGAGATGTAGTAAGGAAATGCCATAAGTTTTTAAATCTTGAGAGTTGAAGCTTCATTCCTTTCTACAGTTTATAAATAAAACTATATAACTAAGTAGAGGTATATAAGTATAGTAGCAGAGAAGGAGAGAGATTTCTTGAGCTAAGAAGGTTGAATAGTATTTTCATTTGTAATATTTCATATAACATACTTGTGCTTTCAAATCTTCATAGTTAAGGTGATATTCCTAAGATATACTGTGTTAATTATATCAAATGTACTATATATTATTATATAATGACAACAAATAGAATGTTCTTTCAATCTTTCCGACGGCAAACTCCGAAATCAATTAGATTTCAAAAGGAACAACTTCTCATGTGCTAAACTCTTTATAAGATAAGCTTATCGAACTAAAGCGTCGACTGACTAGGTTTCCTTAATTCTGTATATATCACATATAGAATACTCCATTGCCAAGTCAAGTGTGCCTTATTGTATTGCCGAAATCTTTGCCAGATTTATTTACGCTACTCGAGAAGGCAAACAATTCTTTGCTCTTCGTTCTACCAAGCCAGATCCCGCCCATGTGTTTCTCTACAAACAATATTATGTTTTGGGTCAGTAGATTGCAATTTATAATCCCGATGCCGATTTGTTGTTGATTTTTCCTGCGCGGGGCCAGAAAAGCTGTCAGTTTTGTATGCGCATACTTTTCATGAAAATTGTTTTTCAAATAAATTTTCCCCAGCCCACGCACAAATACGCCGAGAGCACAGCGCCATACATCTTACTAACACCATCAGCCCGACGATGGTATCGGTCTCGGGATCGTCGAAGATGGCCAGAGATTTTTTTGAGTAGATTTCCGTTTCGATCTGAGATTGCGATCGCGGTCTAGCGATCTTTGTTTGTTTGTTTATTTAGACATAATGCGCGAATAGTTTCACTCACTCACTGACTGGGCTGAGGAGGAGGCCTCTTGTGCCTGGACGAATTGATGGAATGCGTGGCCCAAGCAGACCCAAGGCAAGGCAAGGCAAGGCAGGCAGGCCCCAAGAGTGCTTTGATCTTTTTTCACTTCGAGTGTGAGATATGAAATTTGTATACGATTAGGGTATGTGATGTGTGTGTGTATATGTTTGTATGAGTGTGCACTCATGTAACTGAGCGCGCGTGTGATTAATCAAATGTTTTTAAAGAGTGAATCAAGGGGGATGAGGTGCAGGAAAAGGAGAAGTGGAAGGAGGAGTAGCAGTAGAGTGACCTGCAGCCGAAAATGGAAACAAATATAATTAAATATTTATAAAAATGTACAGTTACAACAGTGCGTACACTTGTCGGCGTCGCCTGTCACTCTGTGACATTTCCCACATCAACGGAGCGAGCAGCGATGAGCCAAGACGAGGTGAGGTGAGGCGAGGCGAGGCGAGACGAGACGAGGCACAGTCGTCCTACAACAATTTAACATTAATTCGCAGTCAAATAATGCTGCATTTTTTATGCGCAAATGTCGTCGTTGTCAAGTGCCAGGCAGCAGCAGCAACAACAACAATGTTGCCAGGATGTGGATCGGCAACGGGATGTGAATGTGGATGAGGATGCGAAAAGGGATGCAGGCAGTCGAGCGGGCAGGCAGGAGGGCAGGCGGGCAACCAGGAGGTCAGCCTCCGCTTTAGCTCATTGTCAGCTCCGTCCTCTGTCCTCTGTCCTCCGCCTCTGCCACCGGGGTTGGGCTCTCTGACAAACAAAATGGCACTCTAACGGATGTATTAACGCCCCGCGTATTCGATGTATTTTTAAATAAGTAAACAGACGAGAAACTCGTCGTCGCTTGCACTCAAGTTCCTTGTTTCTGGTGCTGCTGGTGATTGCCCTTGTTCCCTCTATGTGTGTGTGTGTGCGGTGCTCATCCAACCAGGCAGCCACCATGCGCGCAGCGTTGGCGTCTCTCGCTTGCAAAATGTCAAATGTCAGAATTTGACATGCGTGTGACATATCAGTGGCAGCTTTTACATTAATCAAACTCCCTTTTTCTTCAGTCCCCGAACCAGCGACACCAAATGGCGATGACGATGACGACGACGACGACGACGACGACGACGACGCGGACCGAGTACGACGACGATGCTTCAATTGACACATTGAATTAGGGACACACCGCCTTCTGCCTGCTGTTTCCCACTCATTCAGTTCCGGATGGTTCGCCAAATTGTAATCGTAGCTCTCCCCGATGTTCTGATCTCATCAATGGAAACACACATTCACAGTCAGTGGGGTTCTTTCTAAATTGATTTCGTTGATCATTTGGGCTTGTGGGATCGCTAAATTTATTGACGGAGTAGTAAAAGCAGAATGAAAATACACAGTTTGAAATTATCTGTAATAATAAATCAAGAATATAAGTTTTATGGTATTTAATCGGCTTTAAAACAGTTCAGCTTAATGAGAAACATTCTTTATTTACTTAAGAAAAGATTGCAATATAAATAAACTAAAAATGTTTTTATTACATGTATTTTACAAGGAATGAATTTATAATAAAATATATAAACTTGTATTCTGTTTTTGTTATTTTCTAAAAGGTTTATAGAAACTGATGTCTTATGTCAAAGTTGACTTATTTATGAGTTGTAACTTAAGTAAAAGATCTTAAGTTTGAAATAAATGTGATCAGTACTGCTCACTTTATATTTATCATACTTACGTTTATATTATTCTGTACCTATTTCCATATTTCTGTTTTCTCATGCCTTATAAATAATGTATATTTAAGTAGATCTATTGCGCTCATCAGTGGATTATTTTAAATTACTGTCAATCTTGAGTTCATCAAGCAGATAGCACCAGCAACAGGGGCAGGGCAGAGTTCCTTATCGGCACCACCATCTATTCGCAGAAGAGAAGTTTACTTGAAATGGGAAGATCAATTTATGTTGCAGTTCCATCAAGTGGAATCCCGCTTAGCCTGCATGCTCTGTCAGCACCGCCTAATCCTGCAGTGAAATGGAAAGTGGCAATGAAAATGAAAATGCTCATGTCGCAGCATTTGCTTAAATGGAAATGTCAAATCATTTGTCAAACGTTTAATTAGCTAAGCGAAGGGGAACCCTCGACTCAACTCGGCTTGAGCTGTGCCTGCCTCCCTGCGTGGGCCATTTGGGGGCGCCATTAAGGGGCCTGCTCCAGACACAACTGAGGCGGTCTCTGGTCTGCTCTCTCTCTCTCTGGAGGTCTCTGGCGCACGATCCATCTTGAACTCGTCAAATGTACGTCTGTCTGTCCGTCGGCGCGAATCGAAATGCTGCGCACAGTGGAATGCGTGTCAAATTCACAACAGAAATTTCGAAATCGAATCGCGCGCATGCGTGAAAAGCCGCAGGAAGCCGCGCTCACTCGACAGTTATTTGCGTAAGAGCAGGGCAAAGCAGGGGTGGGCAAGGCTGGCCAGGGGATAGCGCCATAACAAAATCAATAAAATCAAGAAAAATGAACTACCAAAAATATTTCTATTTCTTTGGCTACTTGGCCAACTCTGGCATAGAGACGGACATACATAAATCATGAGCCAGTTTGGCCGTGGCTGCGGCAACGTTCAAATGCGATGCTCACAAAACATGTAGAACATGACGTGGGACAACAGCCAAATCATATTCATTTAGACCCGACCGCAGACCCCATCCACAGCCACATCCCCGAACCCGTCTGCGACTTCATCTTAATCAGTGCGAGGAGATAGAGAGTGCGAGAGCTCGTCAGGTTGCGTTTCGCTGAGTTTACGACGAAATTGAAAACACTTTTAATGCGCATTGATTTATTATCGTCTCTCTCTCTCCCCTCTCTCCTCTCTCTCTCTCTCTTTAGGAGAGATCAGTGAAGTGTGCGCTGCGGTCTCACAAGTGTTATGAATCAACAGAAATCGTAATTGTTGAGGATCTTTTCAAACGAAACTCGAGCAATGTACGCAAAATGTGTTGTGCCTGTCATTGTGAAACGATCGTCGAATGTCGATCCTCGCCTCATACGAATTGTAAATTTTGACATATTCATTTCGATTGGAGAGGACAAAACTCTGCCGTAAGGTGTTACATGCCATGCCTCGATCCCGGAGCGGACCGTGCTCGTGCCACGCCACGAACGAGCTGTCATGACATGCATTTATGCAACAGTTACAGATGATGATCGTCATCGTCAACGTTGGCAAGGGATCGACGGGCATCGTCGATCGGTCTGGCCTTTTGGGGCTAATTTGCTATGCCCGCGCACAGGGCAGCCATCAAAATATTGTTAAACATTTGTCTCTTCTCTCTGTCTGTCTGTCTGACTGTAAATATCACGAAAAATAAACCATAATTTAAGAGCGGAAATATTTAGTTTATTGTAGCCGGATCAGGTGCATTGCGATCGCCATTGCCATCGGGCAGCTGCTGTCCCTGTTGCTGCTATTGGGAATTATAAAACAATTCGCTTGAAATTCACTCGGGCGGGTGCATTTAATTATAATAATTTCAGAATTCTTTTCTGCGCTCTTTTGCATTTAATTATCATGAAAATTGCTGGCAACCGGGTACAATTTCGCTGTGAGATCCCTGAAGACCACAAGAGATCGCCCCATACAGAGGCTACACCTTTTATAATGTCGCTGTTTGGTACCGGGGCTCACCACGGGGCGCAACTGCAATGGCAATGGAAATGGGTTGGAGACTGTGACTGCGACTGGGTTGGAGAGAGTGAAGAAGATTGGGATGGGGAAGACAGCAAAAAAGACTGAGCAGGAGCCTAGAATGGAGACTGGAGAGACAAAGAGACTCCGAGTGAAGTTGAGACTGAGATGAAGTTGAAGCTACTCCCGCTTGGCTTATAATTTCATGCATCTTACATGGTTTTCTTAAGATTGAAATTGTATTAGGCAAGTACAGTGCACTGCAAGTTGCAGAGGGAGGAAATGAAGGAAGGAAGTAACGCTTTAAATGCAATTTCCCTTAACTCTATTAGTCATTTCTAGTTTGATTTCCCAAAATAAAGAAGGGAACTATAAAGTGTATTACCTTCATACTTCAATAACTCAACTAAAAAATTTTTCAAGAGGCTTCCATAAATATAATCTGCCTAATACTTATATTGTATCCTGTAGCGCAGTGTAGAATGTCGGACATTTGATCATATCAGCGCTAACACAGCAAATTCTTGTGAAAACTGATTTGTAACTTGGCACACAAAACATATGCGCAATCATATCGCATACACAGCAGCACAATCTCTCCCCTTTTCCCCTTCTACAAGCCCCTGTCGCGCCTCTGAACTATAGTGTGTGCCGTCGCAATAAACTTAATACGAAAACTTTTCAATTTCAAGCAACGCGAAGAACGCACGCTGCGCAACGCAGTGGAAAGTACAACCAAGTGGCCACTTGGCCATGTTAGCCATGTTGGCCATGGCAGATGAGCTACTGGTGGCCAGTCTCAAACCGAACTGGCCCCTGCCCAGCCCCAGCATGGCTGATAAATCACAAATGCATTTGAGCGCGTATCAATTGCGGGGAGAATGCTACTACTAAATGAGAGAGAGACAGATTCCGGAAAGGGGGAAGTGGGCAAGGCCTTCTACAACAACTATAACTACTACAACTGGCGGGCTACTGTTTTTGTGTGTGCACAGTTTAGCTAGTAATTATTTTAGCGCTCTTGTGCGAAATTTGAAATTCATTTCATAACTCAATGTAATGGCCCCGGCGACCGCAAAGCCGAGCTGCCTCTCGGCTGCCTCGCTGACGAATGGGCCAATAAACTAAGCGATTTTATGCACTCGACTCCAGCTACGCGACAAGCCAAAGTAATGAAAAATAATTAGAAATCTGTTTAAATGCCGAGTGAGATAGCTAGAGAAAGACTAAGAGAGAGTGAGAGAGAGAGAGAGAGATTGGGAGAGGGGCAGAACACTCACGTCCGGGATCTTAAAGTTGCGCTGCTAATTACCTGTTATGCTGCGCCTAATAGCTCCGCAAATTAACTGTAATTCTCTGGTCTGTCCGGATTAGAAGCTATGCCGCCTTACCTATTCATACCACGCAAGAAAGAGAGAAAGTTTCTGTATGCTAGTAAGCAGCAAGATCATTGAGTAATGGATTATATTAGAGGTTCTATTAGTATTCTCCTTACGAGTGTTGAGTGCTAAAGTGCAATCTATCTTAAGTCATAAATCGAACGTGTCACAACGTAATAAATTCGATATCTTTTTGATTGATGTTCTTGATAATATGATAGAGATATGACTACGGTGATATGTTATTTACTGAATTGTGTATAAAGATAGATGGATAAAAATAGATATGACATCTATTAAACTCCACATACATTTTTAGATTACTATTACTACACAGATCCCCAATCTTTAAAATGGTATATAATCTTTAAATTTGTGTTAAGACTATGTGACTAAAAATCTTTGATCTTAATTTATTTTATATTATCAATTTCAATCTTTGAAATCTTTACTCTTTATTAGCATTATGTTTAGTATCGATACACAATTATTGCAAAGTTTTCTAATCAATGCTTCTTTTATTTGTCTTTATCTTTTTATGATTAAAGATCGATCAATCATATTCTGTGCAACATCTAATTTATTCTTACACAAATATAATAAATAATTGTAGATCTTTTCTGTATGAAACATATAATTCTAGCTAAGAAACATGTTTAATTTAATAAGATATTAAATCATTGTGAAGTCTCCTAAGTTGTAGATGAATCGCAATACTAAGATCTGTATTCTCTGATACATTTTCCAACTTGTATAGACAGTTGCATGAATTGTGAAAATTCTGTAATCCTTGAAACTTATGTAACTAAGTACATACATATATATCCCCTCTTTCATTTGGTATTGACACTCTTATGAATAAATTTATAAAATTCGAATAATGCCCATGCGTCAGATGTCTA
This sequence comes from Zaprionus lachaisei, assembly GCA_018901815.1. Taxonomy (NCBI): domain Eukaryota; kingdom Metazoa; phylum Arthropoda; class Insecta; order Diptera; family Drosophilidae; genus Zaprionus; species Zaprionus lachaisei. The sequence continues at coordinate 6,489,832 of JAEIFI010000501.1, forward strand.
TTTCCAGACCCTCCACTCGGCATTCCTTCAGCGATACGAGCGACTTCTTTAAAGACATTATCGAAAGCATTTATGACTTAACGCAACAAATCGACAACAAGACATATTTCTCCGACACACACACACACATACAACAACACACGCACTGTTGTAGAAGAGTAAGTGCCAAATAGAGTTGATAGAAGTGCCATAAAAGAGATCTCATAATAATAATGGGGAATGCGGCGCAGAGACTCGAACAAAACGCGCATAACAAAATCAAAAATCAATTACAATGCGATTTCTCTGGCCGATAACAACGCGAGACCCCAAGTTGGTAATTGAATATGCACTGCTAGAGCGAGAGAAGTATTCCGCGATATCTCTCTCTCTCCCTCTATGACCCTCTACAACTTCAACTCCCTATCGAGTCAAGCCCGCCATGTGCCGGGCTACATGTGTCGATGCCGAATCTGCATATTCATGCTGCAGACAAGCACACAAAGGCTCCAAAAGCACCGCCGCCTGACACGCTGTCTGTCGCCGTTGCCGTTGCCGGCTCTGCCTCCAGCTCTGTCGAGCTATGTGTAGCTGCAGAGTAGAGTGCTGCTTCCCGGTACTCGAGCTTGGGCTGACAAAAGTTACATCAAACCAACTAATTGAGTGGCGAGCACAATGAGAGCCCTAGAGAGCTCTCGGGTCCCGGGTCGGAAAGCCTTTAATGTGCGCGCATATGACGCTTTTATGGATAGACACATGCCCAATGTATCGCCCTGAGTATCTACAGTATCTCTGTCTGAGTATCTGTATCTGTGTATCTGTGGCTCAAATCAATCTTATCAGGTTGAGGCACAGCTAAAGAGGCGACAATACAAGCAAACTGTCCCCCTGTGTGTGTGCGGTTCTAAACAATTCAACCGCATATACATTGCCGGCTGTCACCTAAGCTATTAACCTGATTTTCTAGATTTTCAATCAAGTCAAAAAACGAAAAAAAGACAAAACACGCACACGAAAAGCAGCAGGAGGAGAAGGAGAGTGAGAGAGAGAGAGAGAAGAGAATGCCCACAAAGCCGACGACAAAGAGTCGCAGCGATGTGGAGCTTCGTGCCGCCATATCTACATACGAGATACAATAGCAACAACAACAATAACAAACAACAGCGCACTACAAAGTCCCATAATCCGGTATTGTATCTTACGGATCGTCGCTCCCTTGCCCCGTCTCTGCGCGCTTGTCGTTTGACTGACTGGATATGCTGGCTTAGATGGAACACAGAGACAGAGGACAGACATGCAGGCTGGACAGACAGACTGACAGACGGACAGCGTGTGTGCACAGGCACAGGCACTGGCACTGGCATTATTATAAAGTCAAATTTGGTTTCGTTTAAATGCGATCTTTACGCCGAAAGCGTGTGTCCCTTTTTCCCAAAAACCAAAGACCACGAAACGAGAAAACCTCAGTCAGAGCAAAAAAACCAAAAATTGAATGAGCAATCCAATCCCATCCAATTCCGTTCAATCCCGCCGCCGAGTGCTCTGGCAGAAAGAGAAGGAGGAGGAGGAGAACAAAAAGAGAAACAATTTTTGAAAAGTCCCGAAAACAAAAAGGTATTTTTTGATTGAAATCAATTTAAATTGTTTTCTAGAAAAGCCGCTGGGACAGACCCAACAAGACAAAAGGCTTCAACGGGGTTGAACGCATCTGATCTCGTTTACAAAAGCGTATCCATCAGATACATTTGCGTGTGCCTACAACAGGTACAGCTCAGTACGATACAACACCAGATGAAGATCAACCCGTTCGAGCGACCCGAGGCAAATATAGTCATGCATATGCCCAAATCTGTTGGCAGCTATTTAGATGGATTAGCATAAATCCGAAGTGCCTGAAAACCTATGTGAGAACATTGCTCTGAGTTCTCAATACAGATTGATGTTCCCTCCATGACCAGCTGCGTAGGAGTTGTCGCACTCTGTAAAGGTTTAACCTCAAAGAGAATGAGAGGATTCTTGTGGATCTTGAGTTATTGTCGGGTATGTCAAACATGAATATCTTAAGCTCCAGCACATGCTATAAATAAAGATATGGTACATATGCTACAACAAATTCGATACCTAGTTGTATTTTTCCTCTGCGCCTTTTTAGAAACTCCAACAAGATTTTCAGCTTGAGATTTGTTTTTATGAAATTTGAAATGTCAAAAACATAAATTGTATTTCAAAATACTACAATATGCTACTTACAAATAGATCAAATTGAAATAAATATCCATCTATCTAATATAAATGCGATGATATGATAATGATCTATCTTACAACTATGTTATGTAAATTAGTTATAACTGATTGTTAAGTGTATTGTTACTAACGCAAATAATAAATCATTTGAAAAACCTTATAGCATAGTTATAGTAGTCAAACTAGTTATTCCGGCTGATCTATCGCTTTTCATACAATCTTACAAGAATCTGCTGTCCTCTACTGCTTTAATTTTGAAATTCTCTTTACCAATATATTTACTTTAAGTTCTATTTATGAGATTATAAATTTATTAAAGGTAAATTGTACAATATCTAAAACAAACACGAAAGCTACAGTCAAGTGTGTTTGACTGTACTTCTTTAATATATATCTTCTATTATGTTGTATACTCTAGGGAGCGGTTGGAAACCAGTCACTCTTTAAATTATTTCTTAAATAACTTCTATGAAAATTATCCGATTACAACAAAATTTTCAGTAATCATTTGGTCATTGATAGTTTTTGTGTTTACCAAAAATGTAATGTCCTGCATTAAAATGAAGCTTGCAATTCGATTGACATATAATTTGTTTATAACCCTGGCTACATCATACGGAGCGATCAATATTTTGCACAAAGTTATAATACCCTTCTACACAAATTGGTTACTAGCAATGAATATTTGCGTACAACTAGATCTAATCAAGATACTTGAAATAAATAACGATCATCTGATATAATTGCGATGATATGATAATCATCTATCTTACAACTATGTGAATTAGTTTAAGCTGATTGCGAATTGTATAGTGTACAATAATAAATCATCTTAAAACCCCTATAGCATATTTAAATAATTGATCTGCCTGAACTGTCGTTTTTCATACAATCCTACATAGTTCTCTGAAGTATTGTAGAACGACTTATCATATTGACACGATTCCCTGACGGGCACTAGAAGCAATTAAGAAGTTAATAAATATTCAATTTCGTCACAGTATTATAGCAATTAACCAGTTGTTATTCCCAGGCGATCCCTACGTCAATTAAATATCAGTTTTATATAGTAAATGAATTTGGTATTTTTTGTTCCCTGTAACGATTTAAATACTCGTTAAAGACAACAATAATAATAACAATGCTTATGAGCATTTTGGAGCATATCAGAGAGATCTTTGGCTTTATGGCTCGCCTCATAACTCAAACGATTTGTATCTGTTTTGAGAAGTGCTGCCATTAGAATGCCAATTTGAGAGCTTTCGCTGGAAGCGAAGACCATAAAACGCACATAAGTGTCACCATGACTCAGATACGATCGCATGGAATGGTATAGGGGCCACACACACTCACACACAGCTAAACTTTCCAGCGGAAACTGAACTTAAAGAGCAATTAAAATCAGAACTAATTTTGGGAACATTTAAAACGGAAGAAGCGGAAACCAAGCGACGTAATGTGGCATGTAAGACAAGCAAAGAAGAGGCAGAATGAACTTTTAACCTGACCAGAGACCTGAGACCGTAGCACAGGTGCAGGCACCTGATCGAGCGAGGCGACCCAAAGCCATAAACTGACAACTTTTTGGACAAGTGTCAAGCGCAATGTGATTTATGCGCACGCTTACCAAGAACTCGAGCAGCGCATGCGCAGCGACCTGCAGAGGGCAAGAGGGCCAGAGGGCAATGGACAACGGACCTGGGACATCGGGACAGTGTGGACAGTGGACAGTGGACAGTGGACAGTGGACAGTGGACAGTGGACAACGGACAGTGTGGACATCCGACATGGTACAAATGTTAATCGCTTTAATCTCTCAAGTGCGCCGAAAACATGCGACGATATCCGAGACGAGACGAGACGAGGCAAGTTGAGTTGAGACGGAGCTGCTCAAGAGACACGGCTACGTTTCTGTCACATTGCGCAATTCTTGTTTGACTTTTTGCCTGTTGTTGTTGTTGCTGTTGCTGTTTCTTATCCTGGACACATGTGCATCATTTGCGGACAGCAGCAGGTTATCGGCCAGTGGCATTTTGAACATGCCGACATGCTAAGGCAATGCCGAAATTCAGTTCCAGAGCTGCAATCGATATGGCAAAGGGAACAGCTGCCCACAAGTGTGAGTGTGTGTGTGAGTGTTTATCGCATAACGCACTCAACATGCAGTTAGCGCTCGACTTTGCCAGGGAACCCATAACTTATCTCTCTCGTTCTCTCTATCTCTGGCTCGGGCTATGCCTAAAATATTAATGATCTATGAATCGATTGCACTTAAAATCAAAGCACAGACAGCAGACGCAGACAGACAGACAGACAGACAAGTCTTCAGACTTGGATGAGCTGTAGGAATATGTATTAAAATTCTATGCAGCTCGGGGGAAAAACTGACGCGACCCTGTTGAAAAGTCACTGCAAGTGGCAAGAGTTATGGATGGACTGGCAACTGGCAACTGGCAACAGATTGGGCCGTACTCCTGCGCGTGTGTGTGTGTGATTTCACCAACTGATTTAGATGCAAATCAAATCAAGAGCGAGCCCGGAAAAAGGCCGGGAAAAATTGGTTACTGATAGACGGCAAACAAGTCGAGGCGAGGCGATCCAATCCGTTCCGAAACGAACTATGAATGTTGCATTGAATCACTTATGGATTTCAAATTTAAATTTAAGACCTTACACATTGAGTATTTTAATGTGGTCACAAACGAAATTCAAATCCAACTTGCAGGCCCAAGCTGACCCCCGAGACGACCCCTTTTGTGTGGCATTGCAGACAGACTGAGAGAGAGAGAGACAAAGAGAGAGAGAGAGATAGAGAGGGAGACTGAGATACGCATCTGAATTGTGTATAAGACTATCAACGGACACATTTATTTCATGTTTATGTTGATATTTTTTTTCGAATTTGATAAAACCCAACACAAAAATTTTTCGTTTCGTTTTGTATTTATGTTAATGTCAGGGTGGGGTGGGGGAGAAGGGTTGCAGAGTGGCGGGAGGCGGGTGGTTAGATCGCCAGCTCATCACCATCGTCGATGGAGGCAATTATCGTCATCGGAGCAGTTAGCAGGCGCTCTTTGATGCAGCTCTTTAAATGCCATTTATACATTTTATTGACATATTTGACTCGCATTTCATATCATTTCATATCTCGTTAAGGGGGGCGTGGCAACCGTAGAGAGATTGAAGATTCAAGATCGGAGCTGAGCTTAAATCACGAGATACGAGAGCTACAAACTGTCGATAATGATAAGTGGGTACGCGATACGAGAGCAGCGATAAGACGATGACTAAGGAACAGCTCTACAGAGTGACTATCGGGGGAAGAAAGAGAGGAAGGGGGAGAGGGAAAGAGAGAGTGACTCTACCCAAAAACGAGGTTTAAATAATGGCAAAGTTCTGTTATGCCCGATGATTGCTGCTGATTAGACGAGGAGTGGAAATTTCCTCGCCAACAATTTATGAGATCGCTAGAGAGTCAGTGAACTTTTTGGAAGAAACGTATAAATAAGCCGGAACTATCGTACGATTATCTACTAAATTTCTTAACTTAAACTCAGCACTAATAGTATTTACTGCATTTTGCCTATATGTCTTTTATATAGATCAAATTTGATGAATAGTTTATTACTAACAAACTGCATTTAAACAACATAAGCTAAACATGCTATACAAAAGAATTTTTCACTGTGTTTTAGCTAGAACATTACAACTAGATCAATGAATATTATCATATGGTATATTACCTATATATTTGCATAATATATTTTAGATATATTATTATACATGTAGAATAGCAATCAATCAATAAACAACAATGTTTTATATAAAAAAATACTAACGCTACAGTCAGGTGCTGACTGTATAAGGCCATGGATTATCATACTATACCGTAATAAAAATTTTAACGGTATGGAATCGCCGCCCGAATATTATTAGAATAAATAAAAAAATAAAATAAAATAATAAATAATTAATAAATAAAAATTCGCACCCGCCTCAACCGGGAGTTGAACACACGCACTCTCTCACAGCCGTCCGCCACTCTAACCACTCGGCCATTGCCTCACTCCTTTGCCCATCGACAAAGCTGCATTGTCAACCAATTTTGTTACCATACAATGCAAATAAAAAGTTTAAAATGATGTGTGTCTAGATTTGAACTTCGGTATGCTTGCGTAAATTAGGTCTGCTTAAGTATAAATGTATGTTCAAAGTGAGTTTAATTCGTATCATATCTCACTTATTAATAGTCCGATTTAAATGAAATTTTCACATAACGCCCGTGGCAAAGTATTTGTCATGTAAGATATACAACTTTGGTTGTTGAGCTAATATTGTAGTTTTTAAATAGTTATTACTGATTTACGGAGGCGGGAAGGGGCGTGTCCAAATTTTAAAAAAACTTTGAGACACTGCAATATATACGTATGTTGTCGCAAAATTTGATGACTCTAGCTCTTATACTTTCTGAGATCCAGGTGTTCATACAGACAGACAGACGGACAGACGGACAGACAGACATGGCTCAATCGACTCGGCTACTGATACTGATTCAGAATATATATAGTTTATGGGGTCGGAGATGCCTCCTTCTGCCTGTTACGCACAATTCCGTTCCGACAAACACAATAGTCCATGAATTTTTTTAAAATCCATGGCCTAAAAACCTCAGCAAACATCGATGTCTCTTCTGCTTTATTTGCCATACAATAATACAAAAAATTAATTTCATTATTTATGAATTAACAATTTATCATTTGCCGAAAAATGTAATATACAATGATGATAATGTATAATAATTCCACTTGTTAAACAATACATTAATACAATAAAATATAGTACAATACATTACAAATTTAAACATACTTTCTGTTTTATAACAAGTGAGAACTCCAAAAAATATATCAAGCAATTGTTAAATCTGTTATAATAATACTTCATATCAAATAATGCATATTTACCTTAACATCTTAAAGAATTCCGAACACTAAATATCCGAATTCTACCGAACACCTTTATGGCACCTCCAAAATGTGCCACATAATGAGCTCCTGGAAAGATTGTAAAGGGGTACCAGGAACTTATTTAAATCGAAAATCGTAAATGCATAAATAATATTTAAGTTGCATTTTTTGCTCATAATTAAAAAAAATAAAAAAGAAAGCAAAACGATGGGCAGAAGGAGGGTAAGAGGGATCGGAATCAGCTCGCACTATTCAAATTAAAAATCGAACGTAAATGCGGCGCACAGCAGGACGTATGATTCCGAAAGGGGGTAGGAGAGGAGAAGGAGAGTAGAGGGGGAAGGGGAACACTAACTCCAGACTGGACTCTTCAATTTCAATTCCTGGGGATGCCAGCAGGACGGGCAGACAGACGATCGAGCAATTGTTGTTGCTGTTGTTGGAGGCCTTGGTCATATGATAATTTAAGGCTGAATAACGTCATGCTGTTGCTCCATTGCCATCTATACAGCGACCCGCCCGGCCTGGCCTGGTCTGGCCTGGCCTGGCCTGGGGATCGTTGCGTGCCGCGGTCCGGCCTGGTCTTATGAGTGACTGCTGCCCGCTGCGGGCCGCCAACTGTGCCGTGCATCCTCCTTTGATGTGAGCCAGCACGGACGGGCACCCATGGTGGGGCCCAGCCTGGGCCAGACTGTGCGCTTTGATGCGATAAAAAATTAAGGCGATAATGGAATTGAAGCAAATGAGCTGGCCAACATTTGTAATACTCGCAGCAGCTCCGACTCTGAGACTTTCAGCTCTGTTCCCATTCCCTCTCCCGTTCCTGTTCCCGCTGCAGCTGTGCGACAAGCAAAAATTGGACAAGCAACACGCAATTTATGTCAATGTGCGCTCCCAGCGCCGGCCCACACGGAAAATTTGCAGTAATTAATAAAAAAAGGCGAATAGGAGCGAAGAAAACAACAGCAACAACAACAACAACAACAGCAGCAGCAGCAACGGCAGCAACCACAACAACAACAGCAGCAAGGAAAACTCGCGACATGTCGCTGCATGTTCAATTTACAAGCCACCTACGTTGCAGTGACAAACGCGCTGCGATAAAAATTAAAGAAAAATCAAATCGTATATTACCAACTCTGGCGACGGAGCCGACTCGGAGCCACAAGGCAGGGAATAATGTTGGCCTGGCTAACAACTTCATTTCGTGGGACACTCATAAGGCATAAATTTGCTAGACTTAAGCCTAATTTATGCAGCGTTTCGGGTCCGCGAAGAGTCTCTCTCTCTCTGGCGACAGAACAGAGTGTGCAACAAGTACCTCCAGTGTAGTCCGCTGTCCGCTGTCCTCTGTCCGCTGTACGCTGTCCGCAGTCGCTGCCTTTGCCGACTGCATCTGCATTCACAATTAAACAATTTCCACTAAATCTCGCTACTTCCTTGGCAATTTGTTACGCGCGGCCAGCAAAGTTATGTGACGCTGTGCCATAAATTCATGCGCCAACCAAGCCCAGCCGCCAGTCGAAGTTGCTGCTGCTGTTGCTGCTGCTGCTTCGGTTGTTGTTGCTGTGCAATCTTTGTGCCGCTTGGGCACTTAAATCGACGAATTTATGTAGCCACAGCCTGCGCTTGCGCAGCCACCGAGAGCTGCTGCTGCTGCTGCTGTGCTGTGCTGCATCTGGGCTAAGTCGACAGAAGGTGTGCGCTGGGAGCGCGTATAAACTGCGATTAGGCGACAGCCTCCGCCACTGGCCACTGACACTGACACTGACCCAATGCCCGAGGCTGAGGTTGAAGCTGTGACTGAGGCTTATGGAGTTGGGGGTTGCGGTTACGCCTACAAATGTCTTAGCAGCAGATCAAGTGGAACTTGTGGCATGCATCGAGCTAAGCATCAATACATTACAGGGTATATAATGTCAAAGTTCGCTAATGCAGTTAGACAAATAGAAACGAAGGCGACTTTGATTTTATCATAATAATGCAAGAGCTTGTAATGGGTGCCAGTGAAGCGGAATGTACAACACAAACAAACTCGAATAAAATGAGAAAAATACGCTAGAAAAAGGCTGTAGATATGTATGGCTTATGAGGGTAATACTTTTGTATTTTATAATATAATATATTTATACATACATATATAATAATATGTAATATATATTATATATATATTGGTAGAATTAATAGTATTTCTTTAATATCAAGGTGGAAAATATCATTTTAACTATAAGAATACAATTCCTACATACAAATAATTAAACTCTTTGATTCAAATTAATTTAAACTACAAATATTTTTTAAATATTTATTATATTTATTAGCTTAATCATTATTTGTATTTATTGTGATGAAGATGTACTGCGACCTTGTAGATCTTTTTTACTCTCTTTTGGGATTATAGCTCCCTGTTCAGTCTAGTTATCATCTTGACTCGTATGATTCTAAACAAATAAATAAAAATAACTTTAAAGAGTGAGAGTCTAAGGTATTGGATAGGGTATCTGGATGTTAACATGCCTTAAATATGATCATCATAATGTTGCTTCATTAAAATATAACATATTACATAACATATTATATAATTGTTATTATTACTTGAATTATTATTTTAATGAGTTTTATTATTAGTTTCGTCATAATTATAAAGTGTCTCGATTTGTCTTAGAAAAAAAAATAATAAATGTACACAAATATATTAATATAATCTCGTAAGTTACACTATTTATCAAACACTTTATAAAATATTATCATTGTAATTTTGACAATACAAGAGCTTCCCAAGCCATTAAAAATATTTCCTGCATGGTCTCAACTGAAATAACAACAATAACAACAGCAAAATTTGTATACTCTGTGGCAAATTTCGCAAGAATTCGAAAAACGATGCAGAGTTTTCCGCTGCACCCAAAATGCAAAATGTGAAAATGCGAAAATGCTGAAAACATTTGCTGGCAGCAGAGCAGAGCGTAGTGTGCGACAGTGCATAAAAATATTTGAAAAATGCACCGACACGCAACACACAAGAGTGTGTGAGTGTGTGTGTGAGTGTATACGAATACGAATAGAAGAAGCACTCGCACATTTGCTGTTATCAAATCAAAGCGTTTCTTGCAAAAAACAATTCCAAGGGTTGCCAGAGAGAAGAAGGTTGTAGGGCGGTGGGTGCATTGCGATTGGCGGGGTATGAGGGGGGTAAATCTTGCGAAAAATAATTTTAATTTATCACTTCCGTCGGCCATTGTGTCGTCGTTTGCTGGCCCAGCCCCAGTTTGGCTCAGTCGGAGTCGCAGTCGAAGTCGCAGTCGAAGTCGGGCCTGTGATAGCAATCTTTTGCATTTCCTATATGCATGCATGCATGCTATACTCGTTGCATTGCCATTACCATTAGGGGTATTCCATTTGCCATTACCATTTGCCATTTGCCATTGCAGCATTTAACATTTGCGGCCTTCTCTTCACTTTTTATACCCTTCCATGGTCAAACAAGGGTGTACTAACTTTGTGCAAATGTATGTAACAGGCGAAAGAAGGCGTGGCAGATCCCACAAAGTATATATATTTGTATATAGTATAAAGTATATTCCTGCTTGACTTGTCGATTGAAACATGCCTGTCTGTCTGTATGAACACACAGATCTCACCTGTTATAAAGGGTAGAGACACCAAATTTGGCATATGGGTTTATAAATACTATTCCTATACGCACATAGAGTTTAATTTAAACTTTGGATGACACGCCCACCGCCCCCGTAAATTAATAATTTAGTTTTTCAATTTCATTTGAAAGCGAAGCATAAAATATACAACTTTCTTACTTTGATATATGCCTAGCTGATTATAATATCTATCTTTGTTCCAAATTTCAACTCGATCGGTCTATAAGCATAGAAGTTATCATAGACACTTTAGTGTCCTTAGTTCCTAAATGCGCGTGAACATGTGTGTTAGAGTGAGTAAGCAATAGGCAACAGATAACTTTGTCTTTGCACATGTTAAAATTGCATGAAGAGTATCTTACGGTCAGGCTTATCCGACTGTAGCGTTTCTTTTTGCTGTTTTCTGTTCTCTGTTTTAGGCCTCTCCTCGCTTTCCGTTTGTTTGCGTTCATATGCAAATGCAATTTTCGCCCAACAAACTAACGGCGTGCGCGCTCTTTTGAGTTATGTGAGGAGTGGCTGAAGGGGGGGTGTGGGCTGCGGGAGAGGAAGGTAAAGGAGGAGGCAAAGGTAGCTTGGGCCAATGAGCCTTCGCCACGCAACAATGGGCAGAGAGTGGCCCCGACTGGCTGGCATTACTTTGCTGTTGTTGTTGCTGTTGCTGTTGCTGCTGTTGTTGTTGTTGTTGACCCTATTTTTTCGGGGTAGTTGAGCCCTGTAAATGGCGTAACATTTTTTGCATGTTTCGCATGCCCCGTCGGACAATCGGACAGTCTGTAACTGTTGTGGGCCCTTAACGTTGTCGTCATGTTGCCAGGGCGCTGAGACATTCGACTGCAGTTGCAACTTGCCGTTGCAAGTTAATTTAGACGGCAGCAGCAGCAAAAAACCCAGCTGCCAGCCATATTACTTATTGCCTGTTGTTGTTGCTGTTGCTGTTGTTCTCGTTGCTGTTGCTGTTGCCCCCCGGCGCAATTAATCATCGGGGCTGGTAAGCATTCGTGTAAGCGCGCTTATCTTTCAAAACACATCTCAAGTAGTTAATTTCCAAATAGCTACGGTAACAGGCTGCGTTTTTCCAACCGCATTCCCAAATGTTTTTCCCTTTTTCAGTTTTTTTCTGCAATTTCAAACTGTCTTGTCAACGCTTTTGATGGACAGCGCGCGCGTTTTATGGCGTTGCAGCGTTTTGAGTATTTCATTAGACAGTTTGTTTTCGCCCACACCAAGCCCAACTTAAGCTGTACCAACAACAACAACAACAACAACAACATCATGCGGCAACATACAGTGCCAGCTACAGCTAATTAGCTGCCCGCGCACAGCAGCGCCATCGGTTGGCGGGTAGTTGTACTACGCACAACTAGGCTGTGCTCAGCCTGCAGGCGAGCAACAACAACAACAAAAGCAGCAACAACTCTCCCCCGCTGCATTCATTTCGAGTTCGCCTTGTTGGTGGTGGGTTCTGCTCTCTTTTACTCTCCCTCACTCACTTGCTCACACGCTCACTCACTCACGTCGCTCGCTCTCTCGCTTGCTCTCACTCGTTTCACTCACACACTGGCCCTCTCGCTTCAAATATGGCGACGTTTTGGATTGGCTGCCATGGCGCGTGGGGCGTGTTCGCTGCGAGGCGCGCATGTGAATTGCGGCCAACGACGGCGAATAAGCGGCGAATGCGAATACAAAAACAAATGTGAATGCATAAAGCGAAAGCAACAAGTGCACGTGAAATGTATTCGAGTGCTCATTCAATTGAAATCAAAAGCAAAATGAAAATCAAAAGCAATATCAAATCGCCTTGAATGACATTGCATCATATTGAATTATCACCCTCCTCTCTCTTCCTAACCTCACTTGCTGCTGTTGTGTTCAATCAGATTGACCCCAGCTACCAAGCAACCAAATCAAACCAAACAGGTCGCACATACACACACATACACATACGAACCCAGGCGAGGGGCAACAGCCAACTTAAGTAAGCTACAAAACGCAATGTGATATTGCAATTTAGCTGTCAGTTAACTGCTCTCTGGGCCAATTAACTGGCGTGTTCTCGTTGCTGTTGCAATTTCATGTTGCCCCCAAGAGCCAAGACCGATGAATTTGCGGTTTTCTCATTGCCCCACACACCCCCCCCTTCTTCTCAACAGCCTGCTCTTCTCACAACGTGGCGTGTGTGTGTGTAAACAGCAATTATCTGATAAATAGCCGGCGCTGAAAAATTGATAAATTGCGCATATAAACGTTACGCTATGATTATGCCATGTTACCCTGTCCCCATGTCCCTGTCCCCATGTCCACTGTGGAATTCCAACTCCAATTGTAACTCTCTCACCATAATTCACTATATGGGGTATATCTACCAGGCATACTAGTAGATACTGCTCAATCCTGTCACTCAGACTGGATCAGTCAGACTGGAAACACACCTGCAAAGTGCCAAGGCAAGTTTAATCTGACTCGACATATAGACAGAGTTTATTCAGTTTATTCCCATAATACACACTATATAATACACATATCTTATGGCATTATAATAATCATTCAGCCATTGATTCGATTTCTTTAATTTAATTATGAAAACTTAGACAAAATAAAATTACAAATTTGTTTGGCAATCAAAGAAAAGTTCTAGGAATATTTTATTACAAATGTTTTAATTACTTATTTAAATACGATCATATTATAGGCAATCATTAAATAAATATTATTACCATTATCGGATTCGATTACTGTAAATCATTACTGTGATTTTTAGTGTAGAGTATGCATCAAAATGTTGGGATTGTGTCAACAGATACTTCAGGTAATTAATATAACTTATAGATCCATTGCTGAACTTAAAGATTTCAATGCTTATTGTTAACGAAATCTTAAAAGAATATATTATATATACTAGGAACTGGCGAATCTGTCTACTTTAGATTAGGAATTCAGAACAAAAAGCAGAGTTATACTTCCTACATTATTAAATACTGATGTAAATCTTGACCCCAAGTACATTTATAGAAAAATTTGCTATTTCGACTGCGAAAAAAATTGAAATTCCAAGGAGATTTCTAAAAAATAGTTCTTCCGATATAAAATTCATTTTCAGAACTTGTATTTGGAAATTTTGATGTAAATCTGTATTTTGCTGCTTCGTCAATATTTTCGAATGATTGTGGAACATTTTCAGGGACAAACGGTTGTTGTGCTTGTAAATACAATATAAGAGTTGAAATATAATAGCGCTAACAGATACTTTTCGGGAGTTTTCAGCGGACTTATTAATCTATGGCACTAAACAAAACTAAGGAAAACAGAAGAAAACAGACAGTTCAATCTACAGACACATAGCCTTGAGGGAAGGTAACGATCCATCAATATGCGGCAAATCGATCATGGTTCGATCACACTGTACAGATCCGTTGTATTGGAGTCCGTGTGATGCACGAGCTGCGAGGCAATGCTGAAGTTGTGATCGGAGTGTTGGCTAGTTTGTACAGGGTGGCGTTGTTGTTTATGTTTGCCACAAAAAGAGAAGAGCCAATCTGGGCAGGCAGACAGAGAGGGGGCGGGGCGGGGAAGGGGATGGGAGGTGGGGTATGAATGATGGCAACAATGCAGGCAGGCAGCAAGAACTGCGACTGATTTGTTTATTTATATAATTCCAGTCAAGCTCAATTAGAAACAGGCACACACACAGGCACACACGTACGCACACATGTGTGTGTGTGGTAAAAATATACACAATTTGTTGTGGCTTTGGTCTCGTGGCGTTGTTTGGCTTTGGCGCTTTGGCGCTTTTCGCTTTATTGATTTAAAAAAATGAAAAATTTATGTTTAAACAAAAATGCAGCCAGGCAGACAGAGAGAGAGGGAGAGAGGAAGAGAGAGAGAGGACAAAGCACTGGCAGGAGACAGAAGAAGGCAGGAGATGGAGTAGGTGATGCCGGGTGGAAGCTGCTGCTGCTGCCGGGCAATCCGACACCCTTGGCTGGCGCTGAGGCGCTGTGGCCATTGGCGCCACCACTTAAAAACAACAGCATGAGCAGAGCAAAGAAAACGAAGAAAAAGCATGGAGAGGGGGGGAAGAGTAAGAAGCAGAAGCTTGCTGGACTTTTTCGTATACGTAAATAAATAAACAAAACCACGACAACAAATTGGGGCAACAATTTCCTAGCAATTGCTGCGGATGGAGCAGAAGCTGTGCCCTGCCCGGTCTGGCGTCGGCAAAGCCGTTTGATATGACCAGGCAGAGCTGGAAGAAGGGGAAGCAGGGAGGCGGGGCAAGGAGGCACCACGGAAATAAGTGCACATCATCAAAAATGCATTGCCAAATGCCGGCAATGCAACAATACAAATAAATTGCGATCGTTCGTCAAGCGACTAAACAAAGGATTCGCCGCGGCAGCAGTAACAGCAGCAACAGTTGCCGTTGCAGTTGCCGCCGCTGCAATTGTTGCACCTTATTTGGGCAATTGACTGAAGATGTGGTCGGGCAATAGGGGAGGAGAGGGTGAAGGGATGCACTGAAATCGCTTGATCAGTGACCACAGTGGTTGCCAGTTTACCAGTGACTGCAAAAGATGAAGACGGAGATGGGAGAAAGATGGTTAGATAGATTGTTATAATAAATATATATACATAACTAGGTTCAATATAATTCTGATAGATATAGTTCTCTGTCTTCACTTATTTTTATTTTGTAAATTTTTATTCAGAAACTCTTTTGAGATTATGAAAAATGAAATCTGACAAGTTAATGGACTAACAATGAAGAGCACTGTAATCAGAAAATAAATATTGTTTAAAATTGGAACGAGCTACTAAAAATGTCAATAACATTTTATGGTAATTTTTATGTACAATCAATTAAAATAAGGTGATATTCCAAACTAAAAAAACCTCTTGAATTTGATGATATTGCAGTGATTTGAAGGTTGGAGGTTCTTTGAAGAAATATATTATGTTTTCCATATTTTGCACCATTTTACTCAAAAACTGCTTTTCATTTTACATTTTAATTAAGTGAATTTAGCCCAGCAAAATAAAAAGTTTAAATATTTAAATATTATTATATATTTAACCTTTTTGTGGTTTCAGTAACCTTTGCTTGATATCTTATTTGACTTGATACTGATGATTGAATTTAATTATATATTAAATCTTCAAACTGTTTAATTCCATAAAATTTTAACAGAAAATCAATTTAATAAATCATGATTAAAATAATAATTCATTTAATATTAAATGGAAAAAATATTAATATATAATATTAAATGGAAACAAATTATAATATAATCCATACTGCTCATTTCTCTATATCAGTAACTGTTACAAACTCTGCTCATTTGAATCACCTTTATAGTCTTCACAGCTTTCTCATTCGTAGGTGACTTGCTTGCCGGCTTATCCCTGCCCTGCATTGCGACATTTGGAATCACTGTGCATACTGCGACTCGACGACTTTTCTACGAATTTGCGGCACAAAAGGAGGCACTCCACGGTGGCCAGCATGACGAAATGGCAATCGGCTTTCGGCTTGAGGATTTCAGTTTCGGTTTCGGCTTTTTGCCTTTTCGGCCACAAGGCGCACTAGGCTGGGCCTGGCTGCCTGCTCGATATGCAAATGTAGCGCAGCGTCACTGCAGCACTGTTCTATGCAGTGTTCCACTATCCCTACGTCCCTTTGTTCCTGTGTCCCGCTGTCCTCGTTGCAATTGTCGCAGCGGATTTGTCTTTGTGCTCAGGCCGCAGAGTCAATTGTGCCCTGCCGCCTGCCGCCTGCTGCCAGGGCAGAGATTAGACAGCTCCTGCTGCGCAGCTCGGAAAATTTGACTACTGCTTTCACTTTGGCCCGCTGCCTCTCTCCCTCCTCCCTTTCTCCCTCCCTGCTGTCCTTTGCCTTTCTCTAAATATTTTGATAGCCTGCGCCGCTGCTGGCTGTGTTTATGTGTGACATATAACACGAGTGCCTCCATGACGAGATGACGACCATGTGTGGTCCCTCGATTCCGGCAAGAAGCACATGCTCGCGAGAGAAAGCATTGCGGCCACTTGAGCCCACCATTAACCTACCGCAGTTTGTATAAACCGAGGCTGAAATACACTCACTCAGCAGAAATACTCTCACACACACACACACACACACAAATATGTACACAAATTAATAGTAATAAAACTGAAGGCTGCCGCAAACTGTTAAACGATTTACGACTTCCTCGACGCATCCTGCACTGATTTCTTGGCAATGCTCGCTTGCTCTCTCTCTCTCTCTCTCTTTCTTACTCTCTCTCTCTCCCTCTCAGATAGACATCTTGAGTAGGGTCCGGATAGCTTTCAGTCAACTGTTTTCGCATTTTTAATTGATGCGCACAACAAATTAGTCGCCCCAAGAGAGTCGCCAAATAATTTGGCCAGAACAAAAACAGTAGGCAACCCCAACCCCAACCCCAAAAGCCAAGGGGAGTCGGCAAACAAAGGCAGCTACCAGATCAGATTAAGTGCTTATAACATGGACATGACTCCATTGACTAACAGGCAACAACAAGGCAAAATCACCAGGCCGACCAACTGGAAGCTGCTGCGGCATCGGCAGCGATAAAAAGCGCTGGCCATACAGTCGCCGCCGACGACGACGAATGGACAACGTTGCTGACGAGGTGGACGATGTCGTCGGTACTCGAGCAGTAACTGCACAGTGCGGAGCAATTGTTCGCGGCGCTACGAAAGGAGCATGTGGACTACAATGGCAGCTTTGCGATACCAAGAGGCAACTTATGCATCATAAGGATATATGTTAGTAACGGATAGAACATTTAGTTGGGCAGGTTACTTCTTCTACTATATTATTCTATTTATATATTGATATTGAAGATGATATTGATATTGAGAATTTTTGGTTTCATTTTCTAATAGTACAGTACCATAGATATAGATGCCTGAAACTAAAAGCAAGATCATCATATGATGTGCTCATATGATAGTTATGTCTCTGCGTTTCACAGAGTCTGTGCTCTAGTTTTATCACATATATTTAACCAAATTGAACAAAGCATTCATATATTTCTGAAAGAATAACTATGGTAATTGTTGTAGACTTTCGATGATTAGAGACCCGGTACCCATAGCGTAGAAGGGTATAATACCTTTGTGCTAACCGTGGTAGACCCCACAAACTATTGTATTCTGAATCAGCATCAACAGCTGACTCGATATAGCCGTGTCTGTCTGTCTGTCTGTTCGTATGAGAACCTATATCTCAGAGACTATAAAAGCTACCAAAATTGGTGTCAATATCATTTCCATTATCATTGCACACAGATCAAGTTTGTTTTAAAATTTGACCACGCCCCTTTGCGCCCCTGTAAATCGATAAAACCAGCGTTCCAAGCATATTTTTAAAGTGGTAGATTTCAGTTTTGGTAAATACAATAACTATCAACATCTAAATGAGTCCAGAAAATTTGGTTTTGATCGGATATCCAATATAGAAGTAGTTAAAGAAGTAATTTTAGGAGTTACTCATTTCCAAACCGCTCCCTAAGGTATGCAACACCAAATACGCAAAAAATAGGAATTTTATATTTTTATCTTTAAACTTAATTTATTTATTTATTACATTAGGGATCAGTATACATATATTTCTATAACCTAATGAGCATCTATGGTTGTCATTTCTCCAAGACTACTTATAAATAGTTTCTGTGTGTATTTTATATTTAAGTTATCGTTTTCGTCAATCACAGTAGAGCACACTCGACTGTAGCTTCCGTGAAATATTCTAGGAAAGTATAGAATAATATAGTATATTATGATATATTCAATTGTGCTTAATATGTAGCTGCCTTTCACAGTCTGCTTAACCCAATAGCCACAGACTGCTCCCGTCTCTTTTGACTTGAGAGCGAAGCTTAAGCTTCCTTAACGACAACGAGACGAGACTGCAAACGATGCCTCACCAGCAGCAGCAACAGCTCCCCAGTTAAGCTTGAGCTGCTACAAACTGCAGCTGAAGTTGAGCCTGAGCCTTCAGCCAGAAGCTGAAGCTTTGTCTCCGCATGATGCCTGCCTGCCCACTTGGACTGTGCGGGCGCAGCTTGTTGTGCCCATTGTTCTCCTGCAGTTGGAGCTGCAAATGTTCCCAGTCTTGTACAAAAAATGTCAATATTCTGATTCCGCGAAAACGCCGACTGTCGATTCGCTGCTGGTTTGTACATGTGTGTGTGTGTGTGTATGTGTGTCTGAGCCAAGTCGCAACTCACCGCGACATTCGCAGTCCATCTCCAGGCGAGAAGCGCTGCCAGATCCTGCGTAATTCAGTTGCAGCGTACAACTTGGCAAAATGGCGACTCTCAATCTTCTGCAGCCAAGCAGGGGAGGCAGCAGGTGGTGAGGGTTGGGGGGGGCAAACAAAGCTGCACTCGCCAGCAACGGCGGCAGATCAAAAAGGCACAGTTCAATAGGCTTTGTGTCGGCTCCGAGTAAGTTGGCAAGCGGCTATAATGCGCTTGGATATGCAAAATTGCATTGAAATTTGAATTCAATTCAAAAGGCCATGGACGGCAGCAGGGGAGGGGGAGGTGAGGAGGGGGAACTGCTGTGGGGTGGGGGGGATTGGTCGAGTTGATTGCGCGGCGGTTGCCAATTTGAAAGAAATCAAAAACTTTCAGCCGCCAATGCGATCCTACACGTATCTCCTTTTGTTGTTGCTACTGACGGTTGTTGTTGTTGTTGCTGCTGCTGCTTGTTGTTGTCTTGGCTTTTTTTATAGCAAATTACGCAACTGGCTGAGAGAGATCAGCTCTTGTTTTTTGCCACATTGTTACAAGGCGCAAGGCAGCTGCCGCCAATTGTTGCCGGTAGCAACTGCAACTGCAACGCGGGGGCACATAGTGCACCAGGCAGCAAGAGAAACGGCTAAAAATGAGCCTCTTAATAGCCGTCGACAGTTACAAAGTGCCAGGCAATTGTGCCAGGCCACAACTGAAAGCTTCCCCACCCCAACCCACTGCACTCCACTCCACTCCTCTCTCAGGCCGCACATGGCTCATGCATGGGCGTCTCTTGCGCTTGGGGGCGTCTGCAGTTCGCGCATTTTGGCTTTCAATTTGCAATCGACGCGGCTACACCCCTGGGCATTGCAGCCAAGTAACCAGCTGACTCTACTCCAGCAGTGGAAGCCAGAGGAAATCATAATTACCACAAGAATCACAAGCAGTCCAGGCCAGCTGCCTGACCAGACTCCATCGAGGCAATCAAATGAATCAGCTAAAACGGTTTTGGTTTTGGCTTTTCTTTGGCCAGCAACTGATCAGGCCATGAGATACAACAAAAGGTAATCGTGGGTAAAGGTTAGCACAAGTTTTAGCAGCCTAAATGGATAAACTTTGCTCATGTTGCCTACTATCCTCCAACTCCTGCCTTGAGATACTTGGTGCGTTAGGGAAGCAAGGCTTACCTTGCTAATCAATAGCTAAAAGGTTCAACACCACACAAAACCTGGCAGTCTAAGGTGTCAAACTTAATGCCTCATTTAGTGCAGGAACCCAAGAAACCCAGGCTAACACTGTGTGCAGTTGGGTCTACGCCGTAAGGTCCATCAGTTAGGTCTACCCAGTTAGGTCTACCCAGTTAGGTCTACCCAGTTAGGTCTCCTTAGGTAGGTATACCCAGTTGGGTATACCTAGTTGTGTCTACTCAGTTGAGTCTACTCAGTTGAGTCTACTTAGTTGGGCCTACTTAGTTGGGTATACCAAGTTAGGTCAAGTTAGTTGGGTCTCTAGGACTACCCACATAGGTCACTCCAGTTAGGTCAATCCAATTAGATCTCCCCAGTGCGGTCTCACCAGTTAGGTCTACCCAGTAAGGCCCTCTTAGTTTCTCCGGTAAGGTCTACCCCGTAAGTTAGAGTGACGGAGCAATTCTCTTGAATCTTGAAGATCCAGTTTATAGAATATATATATTAGGCTTATAAATGACTTCCATACAACAAACACTCCAATTTTATAGCAGTAAGTCTCTTTATTTCAGCATTTTCTATTTATTGATTTTGATTTGATCTTCAGTATGGTTAACTTAGATATTTCAATATTCAGAAAACTGCTTAGACTTAAAGTAAATCTTGATCTGATAAGCTTCTCGTTGAGTTCGTTTAGTTTACTATCTAGAAGATAGTAAACTTGTAATATTCATTATTTTAGGAACATGGCTAGCTAGTCCTAACTAGTACCAACTGATTTTGAATGTTTCCTTTCCTTGCTAAATTTCAGTACAATAAAATGTCGACCAAGTTCCGTTTAGTTTGAGCAGTATATAAAAGAGCCATAATGATAAGAAACATACATACATACCGTTACTTCCGGCCACACAACTCTAACTAATGACAGCTTAAATGTAATCCCATTGGAGCAGCCTTAAGCAGGACTGTCAGTCCAGCATGGATCAGAGAACAGGGGTGGACTTAGCACCTTGCAAATTCGATTTGCTCTCAAACGCATTGCAGAAATGAAAACCCTTTTGTGCGGGGCAACTGGACGAGTGGGGGGTGGAGGTGGAGGCGTGATGAGGCTGAGCTTGGTTGGGCGCACAAACAAATCTTGGCTGTCACGGCGCCTGAGAGAGCGTCATTCAATTGTGAAATGAATGCGCAGCTTGGCTACGTGTTGCAGGATATGAAACGTATCTCCGGTTGGTAGGCAGGACATTTCCTGTGTGCGCCGGCTGTCATAAATCGCATGTATGTGCTGCCAGTGGGGGGATTTGCGCCAGGATATTGCCAAAAGGATGCGCACTGTGGTGGCCGCTCAGCTGTGTAATCATTTGATGGGCATTTGAATGCGGCCGCTTGTCAAGCCCGACTCGGACTTGGATAAAGGCCTTGATAGCCTCCTTGCCCCAACACACATACATGCACACATAACATTTCAATTCCAGGCAGGAGTGTGTGCCAGGGCCAATGAGACACCTGACACACTCGAGATTTGGGCTTCCTCCTGCTGCTCCACCTCGTTCGTCTGACAAATGAGACAAAGTGACACAAGTCAATCAAAGCGCAGCACGGCGCGTTCGCTTATAAATTCCCGATCAATTTACTGCCTTGCCACATGAACATGTCTCTTGCACACCCCGCCCGCTCAGCGCCACTTCCCCCTGCTTGCCTACGCCTCTGCCTCCCTGGGGTATCCGAAATATATTTAAATCAATTCCGTCAGCGAAAGCCAACCCGAACGTGATGGACGCATTTAAAATGTCAATACGCATCGGCCTCAGTCTCAGCCTCAGTCTCAGCCTGGGCCTCCTCCTTGCTGGCTCTGGACACATCCACAATGCAAACAATGTGCCGATGCCTCCGACTCTCTGACACTGAGAATGAGACAAAGACGCTGCCCAGTTTGCAGATGCCAATGCAGATGGACAGGGAGACGCACAAGGAGACAAGAGGCGGAGACGGCGCGTAAGCTTGAAGTCGCTCAAGTGGCGGAGACAATGAATCCTGTCAAATCAAAGTAACGCAACGCGCTTAACTTGGCGCGAGCGCACGCCTGCTTCGGCCAGCAGAGCACACCCTACCATATCCAGCAGGCTGAGGTGGTGGTAGTGGGGGGGGAGGGGTTGGTTGCAACCCATCGGGATGCCCAAATCCATTAGAGTTAAATAAATTTTGTGTTTCATCTTGTTTCGATTTCAATTTGTGTTTGCGGACGGCAAACTGAGTGGCGAGTTAACTAGGCAGAAGCGCAAGTTACGCGAGGGTGGCTACAGAAGTTGCTCAAAGAGAAGATGAGTATAACACTGCGATGCTTAAACAAATAAGTTATAAATTGAGCTAAGATTAGAGATAAATTAATTTGCAAACTTAATAAATTTGAGCTCTATGTACATTTGATATGTTATCAATCTTTATTAGAAATATTTCAATTTAATTTTAATTACAATATTGGGTGCATTAAAAATGCATTAAACTATAAGGAATTGTTCCAAAAATATATGAAATATAGTGAAAACCCTTTTGAACGACCAAGTGAAGTGCCCTGAACCATGTAATTAACAAATATTATATTATAATAATAAACAAAAAACTTTAAAATTTTCTTATCAATTTTCCTGTAAATACTTAAATTCACATATATTTAGTTTCAAAATGTAAAATATTATCACCTACAAATTGTTTATATCTCAATTATAATCAATTTATTTATATATTTCTTTTCATTCATATCCATCATCAATCATAATCAGTCGACTTCAAGTCGTTTTCTTGGCTACAAATAGCTCAAGCTAAGCATCGCGCAACCCTCGTCAGGTATTCCATGCCGGACACATAATTTTGCAGTTCAGCGCTTCAAAAGCTGATGCCGTCCCCAGCTCCCAGCAGGCAGTGATGGGGGCAGGAGCAGGACCAAAGGGATGTGCGGGGGAAGAGCCGGCGACAAGTGATGAGTGAATGCAAAGAATTTGAATATTGTGCCGCGGCGGCAGTTGACATAAATCGTCAATGACAGCGACATCGCCTCCTTTTGGGCCTTAAACACGCAACGAGGGAGCTAGGCAGTGGCTGAAGAGGGGAAGGGGAGTGAATGCTGTGCAAAAAGGCCGACAATCAAGCCAGGCTGGCCGCAGAACACGACAGACACAACTGTAATCCGCTATTGTGATTGTGTGCAGGCACAGGATCTGGCCAGGCTCAGGCAAAGGCATAGGGACAGGGAGCAGGAACAGAGGGGAGTGGCAGCAGTAGGGGTAGGGGTTGCACTGTCAGCGAACTTCTCAAAATCAATTCTAATCGATTTGGGACATTTTGACAGCGTTTATTGGCAGCATTCGCGTGGCCGCGATACCAAAAACACCTTCTCAAATTGCTACGCGACGTTGTTGACCCAAGCTAAAAATGTCAACAGCATTTTGGCTTAAATGGCCGCAGATCAAAAGCAAAAACAAACATCAGCAGCAACAGCAACAGCAACAGCAACAGCAACAACAATAACAACAAGAACAGCAACTTGACAAAAAACGAGAACAAGGCAGCGTTATCATTATCCGAGTGGAAGCTGATTGAAAACAGATAATTAAAATCTTCTAATTAGCGGCATGTTCACGCACACACACACACAGACAGTACTTGTCGGTGTGTCTGTGTGTGTGTGTGTGTGTGTGTGTGTGTGTTACCTTAACCACTGTCGGCTGTCAGGGAAAACAAGTTCATAAATCTTGCGCCCAACAAATCGTTTTGCAACATGAAAGAACATTACACACATATAAGAAGCAGCAGCAACAACAACAACAACAGCAACAACAGGCGACAGCGACAACAAAAGACCTAAGGAACAAATTCGCAAAAAAATGTCCACTCTTTTTGTGTGCAGTTGTGTGTGTGTGTGTCTGTGTGTGTGTGTGTTGCGTGAGTGTCTCCTCCGAGGGCTTCGCTTGGGCGCTTTGCAAAGTTTTTTTTTGTATTTATTTTTAGCTTTGTTGTTGTTGCTGTTGCCAAAACGTTTAATAAACAAGATTCCCATGTCGATTATCACAAATTAGTCACATTAATTATAAACGAAGGTTCCTTGCGCTGATTCTATCTGATGCGAACCAGAAACGAGAAGCCTTCGAAAAAGGGATAATATCTGCATTAAGTCGAATCAGTTGAGCGGGCTGCATTTTAGTGACGTTTAGAGCAGGCGGCCAAGCCAAATAAAAGATTCCATTTTATATGTATATGAGAGTTTGAGTTTAAGCGCAAGGCTTGGTAATTTTTATCAGTTTCTAATCTAATTTACTTACAATTCATAAATTATAAATCGATCACTAGAGAATAAATAAATTGCAAATCTTGCTTTCGTCACCGAATTTCGTCAAAGCTTCTTGTTATTGTTTTTTTCAAATTAAATTTTTAAGATTTGTGAAATGCGCGGCAGGCAAGCAGTTCACCCACCCAGTGTCGGTAATGTAAATTGGACAGAAATGGAATCGAGTCTTGGCACAACTGGGTTCGTGTATTGGGAAACGAGTTCTGTTTTCATCGGTTTTAATATGTAAAACCAATTTTTTAAAGCATAGCTTCAGGCTGTCAATGTGAGAGAACTTGTGTTGCCAACCTTGTTGCGGATTCAACAGAACTCTGTTACCCAAGCCACGAGCTCATTTGTGTACCGGATGACAGCATTAGGTAAAGCAGGATACTGCTTGGTAAGCAAAAAGCGTTATTATATTTCAAATTCATGCTGTAAACAAGCACAGCTGATTTACAGTGAGACCATAGTCATGTAACTTTTTTGTCGTCACTTATCGAATTATCGGAGACCTTTCCGCACTTACGAGATTCAAGTTAGTTATAAGGTCGCCCTATTTTTTTGTCAACAAACAAGCAACAGCTGATTGGCGGGACAAGATCGAAAGGGAACAAGTGATTTGATGTAGATTAAAAGTACAACACACTCATGGATCGCTCTTACATTAGAGAGAATAGAAATCACGGCCCTGTCCTTAACCAATCTGGTATTATATGGACTTTGTTTGATATGCCAACAAGAGAGCGTCGTTGGAAAAGTGTTCGTCTATAGGAACAGAACTAATCAGCTAAGACTTAAAGCAAGGCTTATTCCTACTTATACAAATACATACATATGTATATCAAAATACAATTTTTGAAATCTGCAGCTGATAGAAGAATTTTGATGATTTTCCGGCACAATTTGGACCCAACTTGCCCGGAAATGGCCTACATGACTCCAATAATCAGTACGGCTGTAAGCACCTAAGGCCTCCGCATCGTCGAGACTATCCAGCGGAAGCCAAACTTGTAGCGATTATATCGCGGTAAGTTAAAATATGTGTTCTCAAATTTGTATTTCATTAAAATGTATTGTTCTTATATCATAGCGGCGGAGGCTGCTCATTTGAAGACAAAGAACGTGTAGCTCAAAAAGCGACCTTTAATGCTGTGATCATCTATTTTAATGAAGGAGATAAGCTGCGTGAGTATCACATCATCCATAATACATAAACAGTATTTGACCTCATCATATATTTTGAAGTTTATTTTGTTTATTTGCTCTTCATTTAAACAGAAGCTATAACCGGAAATGATGCCAGTGGCATATACATTCCCTCCGTTGTTGTGGGCGTGAAAATTGGTCAGAATTTATTAACATATAATACATCTGAAACGGTGCTGGTCATAAGCGATGAGCTGCCCTTTAATTACACTTCACAACTTATACTCCCCTATGGGATATTAATTGCTCTATTTGCATTTTGTTGTCTGTGCCTATGTCTTTGTAGGGTATGTCCGAGATAAATTTAATTATAATTTACATTTTGATTGTGGTTCCTAAATTTTTCTAACGTATCTACAATAAATGCAGGTGTATTCTAAAACGGTACCATGGAGTGACTAGCGAGCCGACTAGTGTTGAAAAACAAGACATCGAAGAGGTCATATTGATTGATGAGTCCGACGATAACACGCGGTACAATTCCGAATCCGAAGATGAAACGCATAGTACAGAAGGTAAAGTAAAAAGGAAAGCTAAGGACGGCCGCAAGACACTTTTAAAAAAGAAACGCGATTATGTAGCGATTGAGCACTCCAGTGAAGAGTAAGTTGAAATCTCAAGTTTTTTGAGAGTTTGGTATAGCTAACAAAATTCTTATTACTTGATTTATGTAGTGACTCTGAAGTAGAATCGAACTGTTCTTAGAATATGAACTGTTTAACTGAAGATATTGCTATGCAAAAGCTGCTGACTTTAGAGAAACAAATGGAGGATATAAAGATGTCTGAAGGTCCCGACAAAGACCCATTTACCATGGATAATGACGAGGACGAGGTCGTGTTCAGTAATCCCATTGCAAGCTGCAGCCATGCAAAAAAATCACACCCATTTTTAAGAACGAGACAAGCTGAGACGATAAAGGATCTTTAATTTAATTTTCTAAAAATTGTCGTTTTAAAAGTAGACACTATGGAACAACTACCTCGAACTACCTCACTTCAATTCTGAAACGTTTTGAACGTATTTTTTAAGAAAATGTCTATGATAAAATCAGTCCAGTAATGCATAGCACACTGGAATGTATGTATAACAATCTCATGTTTTTTCTTACAGATATTCTTAAACTAAATAAATAATAACTAATAACTAGCGTAAGTGATAATGTTGAAGAGAAAGAATTACACACAAAATGACATATTATTACGAATACATTTTCCGATAAATTCGAATATTATAATTCTTTCAAAAATAGTACCTCTTTTTTACCTGTTATTAGTTGATATCGATATATTTTCATATTTTGATGAAATATAATGGGAGGCCCCACAATGTATCGGTCGATGTATCGATATATCGGGGAGACTGTGAAATCATCGTTATTGCAATGGTCACACTCTTCTGCGTGGGGGCTCTGTGCTGAGTTCTAAAACCTAAATATAAATTGAATAAGTCAAGTAAAGGACCTGAAAAATGTTAAATCAGCCTCATTATAACACCTCGCGTTCCATTTGATACGTCTTTCAAAAAGGGTGGTGCGTGTGTCGGGCAAAATAGTCATAATTAACTGCAACGCAATTTCGAAGGCGACGAGTACGGACGAAGGCGAATAAGAATAAGCGAGTGTTAAAAGAAAACAGAGTGAAATAACGATAGCAAACAGTTGCAGTGCAATTCAGTTGAATTAAACATAATAAACAACATATATACAGACAAGTGAGTAGCTGCAACTTTTGCCCCAGCTGTTTTCTTGGACAAAATGAACACTCACACACACACAGCCATTTGTATATATACAAAAGTACATACAATGAAAGCATAACAAAAGCAAATGCAGCGCCGTTGGTATTAAGCTTTTTTTTTCTTGTTTAGTTTTTTAACTATTTTTCATTAGCTTTTATTGACCTGTTCGTCGTGTATTCTTTATTCTTGTTGTTATACGTTGTGTAGTTTATATTTTATCCAACAAGTTCGTTTCTGCGTGTTTTTTTCTTTACAGATTGTAAAAAAAACCTTGACGTTAAAATTGTGCGTGTGTAAAGTTCAAGGCAGTCTCTGTGCATGTGTGAGTGAACTTTGTGGGTGGTTCACGTGTGTGTGTGTTTGTTTTGAATGTAATTTAAGTTCCTGTGTCCAACTGATTACAAGTTACTAATTTGATATGCTATCATTAGTTTGATAATTTAATATGTCACCCAATCGGAGTTAGTAATAAGCTCCATAATGCTATGGACTGTGTACATATTTCTCAGCAGGCACGCGCTCATCCAGAAATTTAAACTAATCCACATTTATTCATATTCTATTATTTATTCCTCGGCTCGTTTGTCTGTGTGTGTGTGTGTGTGTGTATTACTATTTGCAGTCATAATAAAAACCAAGTCACGTTCTCATTAATGCTTTATTTGTATTTGTTCGATGTGTTAATTATATGTGACGTTCTTTTTATTTAATTAAGAATTAAATACAAAAATTAGTGACATTTTTGCAGGCTTCAGACATGTGCATATAAGCAAAGTATTATCAACTTTAATTTTCGTACAAAGAAAAACTTTCCACATTTAGGAGAGGGAGGCTCGCACATATCAAATGAAATTTCACAATTTAGTTTTGTCTGCCTATTATATGGTTATCGTTATCCGTCAACCGAATTCGCAATGAGTCAGTCAGATTATTATTTTGCCGGCAGACCAAAGCAAATCTTTTGTATGTTTATTGTACTGCAAACTGTAAATATTAGCGACATTAACTCCATTTTAGTTGCGCGTTAAATTATGCAGAAATAATTGAAATATGTTGCAAGATTTCAATTGACACAAATTAAGCTCAATCACAAAGTTCTCTGACTGATGTTGCACCGCAGCAGAGATGTGTGTGTGTGTGTGTGTGAGTGCAGGCACCGTTACATAAGGCGAATGGCATCGAAGAAGGAGAATGCGCGGATTGCATACTAAACTATCGGTCAAAGTGCCTGCGCTAGTTTTCTGTCAACAAACAATGAACAGCTGATTGGGTGACCCAAGATCGAAAGGGAACGAAAGTAAAGTGAAAGACAAACAGAAAACAAACACAAACGCATACATATGCATGTTCAGTCACACACATACATAAAACAGGTTTATCTTATCAGACGACAATGGCGACCAGCAGCATGCTCTGCCCACTGTGCCGTTTGTTTGCCTTCGACTCAGAGCTTGTCTTCCGTGGATTTTCATTTATGCACTTGTATTGCAGGCCCCACAAAACCAACAACACAAACACAATCTACGAAACAGATGAGACATGCAAATACTGCGAATGGTAACAATCATAACCACCACCACCAGCAGCAGGAACAGCAGCAGCACAAAAAGCAGCAGACACAGCAACAACAAACAATAACAACAATTGTTCAGCAGTTCAACAGCAGCTTGTGTAGCTGAAATCAACAAAAAAAAGTGCACAATCAGCAGGAGCAGCAGCAGCAGCCTAAGCGACATGGCTGGTCAGCGTTGTCCAACACTGGAGCTAGCATTGCTTGGAATATGTTTGATATGCCATCAAATAGTCGTCGATGGTCATGTGCTCGTCTACAGGCGCCAGACGAGTCAGGTAAGCTTTAAAGTTTGGACAGGTTTACTTCAATTTTTAACATATTTTCTACAATATATCTACAGCTGATAGAAGAATTTAACGATTTGCCATCAACATTCGGACCCAACTTGCCTGGCAATGGTCTGCGAGTGTTTGTGGTGCCACATGAATCGAATAATCAATACGGTTGTGAGCACTTAAGACCCCCGCCGCACATTGGCTATCCAACGACAGCGAAATTTGTAGCGATTATATCGCGGTAAGTGAATTAACACATTTCAAGTTATTTATTTACTTTTAACTGACGTCTTGATTTCACAGCGGCGGGAATTGCACGTTTGAACGAAAAGTTCGTGTGGCTCAAAATGCAACATACTATGCTGCGATCATCTATAACAATGAAGGCGATGAGTTGGGTGAGTACATGGTATACTGATAATAATATTCAATATTTGAACTCATCATATCATTTATGATAATTCACAGATTGAGTTCAACGCACAAGATCTAGATAATTTGCTAATCTGTTTGTTTACTCTTCAATTTAACAGAACAAATGACTGCGAAAAATATGGCTGGCATACACATACCCTCCGTTTTTGTGGGCCTGGCAACCGGCAAGACTTTATTATCGTTTTTTACACCTGATGTGGAGCTAATCATCAACGACGAGTTGCCCTTCAATATTAACACACAACTGATTTTACCCTTTTCCATTTTGATTGGACTCTGTTTTCTTATCATGGTATGATTCGTTGATACATTTGCCTTGATTTTACATCTCATTCATTATGCTTTTTCGATCTCTCTCTAGATTGTCTATATGATTTACAAATGCATACGAGAACAGCGCCGGTTGCGTCGCTATCGATTACCCAAGAGCATGCTGAAGAAGATTCCCGTTTTACACTATACCAAAAATAATACAAGCATCAAGTACGAAACCTGTGTTATCTGTTTAGAGGACTTTGTCGAGGATGACAAGCTGCGTGTGCTGCCGTGCTCACATCGTAAGTGCAGCTATTATGAATTTAATTAGTCATATTTATTTTATCTCTTCTTGATTTTCAGCATATCACAGCCACTGTATCGATCCTTGGCTCACAGAAAATCGTCGCGTTTGTCCCATTTGCAAGCGGAAGGTTTTTACGAAGGGCGAAGCTCGTGCCAGTCGGAATCGACAGCCTTCTTTAGATAGTGTCACTGATACAGATGATGATACCACACCGTTGTTGCAACAACAGCCCCAA
Organism: Zaprionus lachaisei; assembly: GCA_018901815.1. Taxonomy (NCBI): domain Eukaryota; kingdom Metazoa; phylum Arthropoda; class Insecta; order Diptera; family Drosophilidae; genus Zaprionus; species Zaprionus lachaisei. The sequence goes on from JAEIFI010000501.1 coordinate 6,520,473, forward strand.
CCGGCAGTAGCAGCTGCGGCAATTGCTGCCGCTTCTGCAGGTAGTGCTAATGGCGCCAGTATTAATTCAATTGGAACCACTCGACATGGAACATTTCGACACGGAGATATCGTTCGCAATACGACCGAGGCACACGACTATCACAGTTCAGATGATGAAAATGGTCGGTTGTTTTTCCAATTAAATAGTGTTTTATATAAATATATATTCTTTGTGATATAAATCAATTAATAATGATTCATTTTAATAGCTCTTCTGGAAACCACATTGCCTCAGACAAATGGATCTACTTCCGCCCAGCGACGCGTCAATCCGTTCGATCGTTCACCAAATTTGCCCGCCCATTTGTCTGTTCAACTGAATCAAGCAAATCGCTCATTCTGGTCGCGTATCAACTTCAGGTGAGTTTGCTGCACTTAAATGAATTAGTTTTTAAACTAATTTCGACTTGCTTCTTAGTTCTCTATTTCATCGGGAGCCCATCGGCATAAGTGTGGCAGCACCGCCATATCTCGAGCATGTTGAGTCCGGCACAATCGATGTTGCGGTTCGTGTTGGCATGGGAGCAGGAACCGCCATTAGTGCTGCTGTGTCTTTGCCCACATCAAACAACATACTTAATCCGAATTTAAGCGGCTCATTCAAAGATGATGACGATATGCCACCGCATCATTCGATATACGAACCCATTGCAATCAATACACCCGCCGCAGAGCAAGGCACATCTTCGGGTGCTATCGATATTGCTGACTCAGCGTTTTTGCAAACACCAACTCAGGGAGGCATAGGGGTGGCTGCCCTACCACACAATGCTTCAGATCGCCAGTTTCTCATATGAATTAGACGTGAGCATATATAGGGGCGATATAGAAAGGAGAGTTTAGTTTTCTAGGCAATAGGTCACACCAAGCATACAACCAATAACTAAAGTAAATCCCATACTAGGAGTAGAAGACGAGTAGATGTTGCTTGGTTGCGGCCAAACTGTGGCTGCCAGCTGCTTTGTTTTAAACAAATAACAAATATTTACCCTTAATAAACATAATATATAATTGTAATTGTATTTGTAATCATCATCATTATGCATCGTAGATCATAGATGATTATGGTTTGCACATATTACATTTAAACATACCCCCCCACACATACATAACATTAATATGCGTATACAAATTGTGATTTATTTTATATATACCTTATATATTAAAAGCAAACTATTGGCTTGCGTAACTAAAGTCGAACAACAAAAACACACCTACAATACTAAATTGAAAGAGAAACACAAAAATACCATTTATCACTGTATAAGATTGAAATTGTTTACCTGATTCGGATTACATATTAAATATTTGTTTGTTTTTACCCATTCAACTCAAAACACTGAAAGAAAGTCGCTTGTAAAAAAATGTTCACTACAATTAAGGCATCTAAATTAAAAAAAACAAAATTGTATTGTATTTTTATTTGATTACTAACTTTTGAATACATGTGAAATTATTTTCGGGCCTACAAATCTAAGTGTCCATCAATACTGAGTAATCCATTTATATATTATAATATATTTTGTATAATGTTACTGTGTATATTAAATATCCTCGATTTAACTAATTTTAAGTTTACCGAAATTCCCGTTTATTTTCCAAAGAAGGGGGGCACTGCTCGAAAACCCGAACGACGATAAACACCCTTTTCCCATTGTGTAGAAATTTCTAAACATATAAAACTAGTGTAAAAGTAAAAAGAAACAAGTGCAACTGATGAAAATTGTTCACAACAATAAGCATAATAAATATTGTAAAGCGAATTAAATTAAACATACAGACATAATTACTTGAATGTTTCAATGTGTAAACTAAAGTTAATTTACAATAAATTTAACATAATTGATACAAGATTCAAGAAATGAGGTTATTAATATTGGGCATTTCAATTATAATTTCACACTTCAATTATAACTTCCTTCCAACATTGAAAAAGGTCAAAAAATGGTATATTAACTTTGTGCTAATGTAAATTACAGGCAGATGGAGGCGTGGCGGACCCCACAAAGTATATACATATATTCTTGCTCAGGATCACTAGCCGAGTCTGTCTGCTGTCCGGATGACTGTCTGTACAGTATGACCACACAGATTTTACATGAAATTAGGCCGTCCCCGCAAATTTAAAATTAAATATCACATTACCTCAACACGATTTGTAAGCGACATATAAAAGAGAACATTTTCTCTCTCCTCCAAATTCCAATCCGATCGGACAATAAATATATATATATATTCAAAGTTTCGAGTTAGAAAAATAGGCAATATATAAGGTTTTATCATTGTTAGTGTATTCGTAGCCGCTTTTAAAAACTGAGAGAGGGGTAATTACTGCAACGCGTGCTGGTTCAAAAAACGGTTTTAAATGAATGCCGCGCAAAAGTATGCATGCAATTTTTGATGAAGGTGAATTTGCCCACAGGCTGAAAAAATGCGACACCCAACTTGTCTGCAGTCGCAAAAGCTGAATGTTACAAAAACTGTTGTATTTTTATTTCCCTTTTAAAAATTATAAATACAATATATGTATTCTAATTGCGATGTCTGGTAATAGCAACAGCTGTTTTGAAACATGTGCACTGAACGAAATATACGTAGAAGTTAATTGTCATAAAAACGTGTTAGTTCAGGTGAGTACCCTAACAATATTTAGAAGCGTATACAAACCAATTTACTAGTTCTAAACGGTCATCTTGCAATGCATATTTAAATAAATACAACTCTTGCTTTGTTTTGTACAAATACAAACGTTTTTAATGAATACGATAACTATATAGTTCATATTTAGTATTTAGTTATACATAGTTCTTTAATAGTATTGAGTAATGCACATAAACTTGTCAGCATTTTAGTTATTAGACTAAACCTTTAGCAGAGCTTTAGATAGAATTTCGCTATATGTATATGCGTATGCGTATGCGTGTATGTGTGTCAGTGAGAAGGTGTACTTCAGTATGTGAGAGAATGTGTGCGATTTCGTTTTCAGTTTAGTTTGTACAACTTGTATGTATGTATGTAATGTAGTTATGTATGTGTAGTATGTAGTATGTAGTATGTAGCATGTAATTATGTAATTTACGTTAATGTAAGTCATTCATGTGATGCGCCTTCATGTCTAGTTACTAATTAGAATTTAGATAAGATTAAATAATTATGTTTGTGTATTCATAAGCTATATACAAAGTATGCACTTTCTTGAACCTAATACTAGTAACATTAGGAGACAACTAATCGAAATCATGTCGGTGCGATTGATTCACTTGACCACCAGTGACTGCTTGAGATGCCGCACCAGGCCAGCGCCTATATCCTGAACATCCGGCCATTGACGTATCACAAAGATGATGAAACAAATCGACAGAAATGTGGTCAACACGCGCACCCTATTAAAAAAGACAAAAATAGATGGATTATATAAAATGAGTGTGAGTATTCAAATCTCATGTGCACTCACCTCGTTTTGAGAAAAGGCATTATAATGCCAGCGGCGGTGGCAACCAAGAGCAGCACCACTTGCAATATTGTTAATACCACATTGATGAGTTTCACAACCAGAGCGCGGGCATTTGAGTTATCAATGCCCTCGACGGTGACATATTGTTGCTGCGACATATGCTCCATTTTCGATATCTGCGTAGGTGGGAAGATGTGGGCGTTTTTTAGTTCAACGGGTGTCTTAGTATGTGTGTGTGTGTGTGTGTGTGTGTGTGGTTGACTGAACTTACCCTCGTTTGACAATTCTCGAGCACTTCATTGACGTCACGTAGTCTTTCATCGCTTTGGTATTGTACTTTCTCCTCCATGTCAGCAATTGCCTGTTTCAGATTCTCAATTTCATTCTGCAACAAAAGGACATTTATAAGTGAGTTAAATACATGTGTGTGTGGGTCTGTGTGTTGTATGTTTTATTGGGCAGTGTGCCAAAATAGACGACGAACCTGATGCAATTCCGTCAAGTCATTGATTTGCTCCTCCAGTCCCTCTGCACGATATCGTTCGCTTTCAAGTGTAGAGGTCAAGTTGTTGAACTCCTTTTGGCTTGTCTAAAAAAGGAATTGAATGTTTATTCAAAGTTCTTTTATATTTTGAGATTGTGTTAGAAGGGACTATTTACTCTTATATAGCATACTTAATGGGTAACTGGACTAGATTTCTTTTTCTTGATTGTCCACTACGATTAGTTCTCAAATAACTTTTGTATTTATTTCGCCGTTCATAATTTAATTTAAGGAAATTATTTAGATGATGTTTATTTTATAACTTCAAAATAAACATTGGAGCTTAAAATTAACATTTGCAACTAGATTTCAATCGATTTACGGCGGCGAAATAGAGTGTACCCCATTTAAAAAGCACAGTTTATCTGCTTGCCACAATAAGACATATTGTCAACAAATTTGTAAGCCCTAAGTCCTATACTCTCTCTATTGACTCTGCTGTTGACACTATACTCTTTGTGGAATCGTTGTAACGTTAGAATACCCATCTACACTATGGATAGTGGCTAGTCTGCCAAATATTAATCTTATTTATGATCACAAAAGAACTCTACCCACCTCGAGACGTTCGATTCGTTCCTTCAGCTTCTCATTCTCAGCCTTTCGATCGGCCAGTTCGGTTAGCAGTGACTTTAGAACAATATGGTATTGGCTTGCGCCCGATTGACTCTTGCCCGAGCTGCAGATTAGAAAAGATTAGACGCGACTCTTGAGGAGATTCACTTTGACATTCGCCACTTACCCAGCTGGTATGCTTTCGCTGGTGACACTGCTGCACTCGCTGCCATTGTCGCTATTGAATTTGCCAGTGCCGCTGCCGGTGCCAGTGTTGTTGTTATTATTGCCGGCACCACCACCCGAGCCCAACGAGGTGCCAACGCCAGGCGGCAGCTGTTGCAACCGCTCGCCGGCGGCTGTCAGGACCTCCGCATTGGCTGCCTGCTGCTGCATATTCTGCAGCTCGGCCTCACTCATTTGATTTATATTGTCTGCACTGCCAAATTTATTCTTAATGAGATGCGCAAATTCGCGTGGCTTGGACATCACAGAACCAGAGAAGCCAGTGATGCCGTCACGTATATTGCCGCCCACATTGCGCAAACCTTGACCGACGTCGCGCAGCACCTCACGTGGCTGTCGGTGTTGGCTCTTCGCCTGAAACTGATGATTCGTTAGATCCTTGGCCCGTTTCGTATAGTTGTCAAGTTTCTTTTGCAGCTGCGAAATGCTGTGTGCGCTTTTCTGGTTCTTCTTCTCGAACACAGCCTGGAAAATCAATTTGATTACTTAGTTCTCTCTGTCTCTGCCTTTTTTATTGGAACTCACCTTGATGCGCTGAAGTTGCTGTTTGTCAGCGCTGGCGGCGAGTTTCAAGTACTCGTTGACATTGTCTGTTCGAAAGATTTGTTATCAATTGAAGTTCAACTTCATATTTATTACTTCTCTTCTTTACTCACCATCCCTGGCAGTCTGCTCCTGTCGTATGGACTCCTTGGTGCACTGTATCTTCGTATTCAGACGATCAATGGCCTGTACACTGGAGCTGCGCTCGTGTGTGCGACGATGGTGCAGCTTCTTGCTGCCATCGAACTCATCGGAGACAAATGATGAGTAGTAATCCTCATTACCGGATAAACGTGAATCCTCCAATCCGCTGCCAGTGCCGCCACTGCCACCACCACCGCCGCCGCCGCCACCTCCACCGGTGACCACAAAGTCAGACATATCGAGACCGCCGCCGCCACCTATGATGCCGCTGTAGGCAAGCAGCCCACCCTGATCGGAGCCATGTGTGCGTCGCTGTCTCTCTCGGCTGCGTCGCCGGTGCGTGGGGCTGTGGCTGCGAAAATTGCGCACTGCCACGCCCCCGCTGCTGCCCAGGCTGCCGGTCACCGTGTTGCCGCCGCTATAGACAGCCGCCTGTGCAGCTGCCACTGTGCTGGACGATGCTGACGAATTGCTGTTGGCCGTCGTCGACGTTGCCGACGTACCAGACGTTGCTGCTGTGGCTGCTGCTGCTGCTGTTGTTGTCGTCGTCGTCGTCGTCGTGCCCGCTGCTCCAGCTGCTGTTGCTGCCGTTGCTGCTGTTGCTGCAACTGTTGCCGCTAACGTCGAGTCGCTTGTGCGCTCCCTGGACACTGGCGAGTTGTGGCGCATAGAAATATGTTTATTTTCTTTATGTTCGTTTTCTTTTTCTTTCAATCTTCAATTGCAACAACAACACAAAAAGCCGCGCGAAAAAAAGTTTAACTTGTTGTTTTTACAGCTGTGCGTTTATATATATATGTATGTGTGTGTGTGTGTGTGTGTGCGTGTGTAAATGACAATTAGACAGCTGTGCATCAAGAGACAAAGAGAAAGAGAGAAAGAGAGAGAGAAAAAGGAGCGTACAGATAGTGTGACTGAGTGAGAAAGCAGCGGCAAAATGCCTGCGCGTTTTTATAGCTGTTTTTATACGCGTTTAAAATCGCGTCTGCGTGACTGTCGCTAAAAGAACGTAGAAAATGCCAGCAATGTTTGCATGTGGTTGTGTCTGTGTGTGTGTGGGTGTAAGTGGGTGTATGTGGGTGCGTATTGCTAGAAAGTATTTCTATTTTTATAGTTATACCTACAGTATGCACGTTTACGTAGACAATGCACAATGTACTGTGTGTGTGTGTGTGTGGTCAACGGTTACAAAGCTGTTCGAGAACACAAAAGAAAGAAAGAAATGGAGAAAATAGAAACAAAAACAATAGGATAATCAACATACAAATATAAAAGCATATAAACATGAATTGAAGCAAGCAAAATGTAATTGAAAAAGTTAGCAAAGCACAAAAATATCAAAAAAGTAAAATAAGCTAAAGTTGAGAATGCTCGACGGTGATATACCCGCTAAGCAAAGCAATAAAAAAGAAACTTTACAAAAATAAATGGATTAACATGAAAATATCGCATATAATTCGTTGTTTTTTCGATTTACAGGGACGGTAGAAGGCGCGGCCAAATTATAAAACAAGTTTTAGCTGCGTGCAACATTTAGATATATAGCCAACAAGTTTGGCAACCCAAGCTTTAATAATCGCTGAGATACAGATGTTCATACGAACAAAAATGACTTTATCGTCTTGGCCATATACCTTATGCCTCCTTTTACTTGTCCCTCACAATTGTGCTTGGCACAAAGTTATAATACCCTACCTTATTTACGGCTACTGGGTATAACAAAACAAATGGAAAGTAATTCTCACATTTTCGCCAAAGAGGGAGAGAGAGAGAGAGAGAGAGAGAACGCTTAAAAGCACACAACACATATTTGCACTCTGCTCCAAGCTTGAAGCAATTTTTGGCCATTTTTCGGATGCAAATATTTGTCTGCCAAAATCTCTTGAGGAACAGTAAACAGAGCAGGGGGGAGGGGGAGGCAGACGAGGCAAATGTGCCCTGCCAAAGCAGCTTAGCACAAATATGTGATACATGTTGTGTGTATGTTAGAAAACTGTGCTTTGCATAGTCAAACAAGGCAGATAATCTATGAACAACTTGGGAATAGTTGTAGTTATTTTTAAAAGTGAAACAAACACGTTTAATTCAGTTCCGATTAGTGGAATATTTTGTAATATACTTTAGAAAAATCAAGCGGAAACGCCAAGTGAAAAAAAGGTGAAATGAGTTAAGGTGGGTTATCAGTCCTAGTAACAACTTGTCGGGAAAGAAAGCAGGCAGGCAGGCAGGCAGACAGGCAAGGCGGCACAAGCCACACTGCCAGATAACGTAAGTAGCTTGATGAACGTGTCGCATAAATCCAATTATGGAGCAAAGTGATTAAGCTATTAGACTACTACTAATACGACAGAACGGCGGCAAATATAACGGTGATAACACGTTTATTGCCGACCATTATAATTATATTTATTCATGTACACTTAATGTATTTTGTATATTTACTTTGTTCAATGCTGCTGCGACTGGCTGAGGGCGAGCGACTGGTTCGCAAATTGGAACTGGAACTGGAACCGCGAGGTGAGCGCAGCTTCTGCAACGGCTGCAATGTTAGATGATCTCGTCCACTGGTCGTCGATGCTGGCAACGAATCCATTATTGCATATTGCTGGCAATGAACTCGAGCAGTTGCCACAATAGCTGCAACAAACAAACAAAAATAAAATCTGATTAGTATTTATTATTATACAGATTTATGTATGTATGTATGTATGTTCTCAATGTTGTCATTGGGAGATTGCGGCGGGCGAAAACAAGTGCGAGGCGAGTGCAAAGTCGAAAGGTGAATCAACTCACTGGACGAGCTGCTGATAATCCCCCCGAACGGAATCAATGAAAACTAAAAACTGGAGCACATCACAAAGCTAGACAGCTGCTGCTGGCGCTGCCTCGCACAGAAATATTATTCAATGATTATGGAATTCTTCACATTTCTATGCCGAATTCAATTTTCGACAGATGGAAACCATACGCCAGCGAGGGTGGGCACAACAACTTGTGAAAAGGGTGTGTATCAGATTCATATACGAAATAGACATCTCACAGAGTATATATATTTCAAGATCGTTTGAACATTAAGACATATCAATATAAATAAAAGATTATTCAATGATACGCCTATAGTATTTCTATATCTGTATATGAAACCTACATAAAGTTCAACAACCCATGGTATTTTCTCTCCTATTGTTCGAGCTACTTCTCAAGCACACCTCAACGCGTGTGTGTTTATTGCTGCTGCATACCCTAACTACCTATGTATATATACATATATGTGTATATAGCCAACTCGATCAATACTTCCTCAATTGGCTGTCGCCAGGTGACGTTGACGTTGCCGTGCCGTAGGCGTACTCAAGTGCCGCCAGCCACAAATATAAACACAATGTACGGAGTACCTAACAATGCATACACATGTACACTCACATGTTTGGTTCGTGTATGCACCTGATAAGGACGTGCGTACGTTTGAGATAATGCGACTATATATAGTATGATTTAGCCCCTATATAGATCGATCTTTGTATACATACAACTGAATCGCTAGTGCATCGCATGCCGATGCCATGATGAGTTGAAGACTGTAAAACCGATGATGGCATACAAAGATAACAATTGTTTAGTTTACTATAAATATTTATAATTCAACGCACAGTGAAGCTCTTTATCAAGTACACATACAGTCAGTCTATCTCTCTCTCTTTCTCTCTATTTGTCTTGCTATCTGTTTGTTTTGTCGCACATGTTGCAGTTCCCAAAATTTAACAATTGTTTCACCCAAGTGGGCTCACTGAAACCTTGAGTGGGCGCTCAATTATCATTTTAAATGAGGCTGAAAATTACCCTCTACAATCCCGACAAAGGAACTAAAGCCTTTTTAGAACGAAATATATGTACACACACACACACATACACACGTACATGAATTCAAGGTAACTTTGTGCGTCATTATTAATTCAGAAATTTGTTAGTAGGCTGCTTAGGCAGCATGCGAGGAACACTAACTTTAATCGCTCTGCAGATTTTAATCGCATATACAGAAATTTGTATACCAAAATTTACATTTTATTTAAATTTTCTAACTATTTATTTAATAATAAATTAAATAGTTGCATAGTATTTACTTGGGTTAGGTTGTGACGTTGCCAAAGAAGAATAGGTTTAGTAGATTATAACAAACACAGCATATATGATAGACAGCATCTCTGTGTCTTACGCACTTCGTTAAACATTTATAACGACTTCAGCAAGAGCATCGCAACAAATTAACTTAATTTATTGTCGACCTACCCCACCATAAAAAACTTCAGATAGCCTAAGACCTTTTTTAAAGACTTGTCTGCTCTTTACTTTTAATCTTTCTACGTTCGTTTTTTGAGTAATTTTCCATTTGAAGCGTCAAATCCCTTAAAGCACATTTCGCTCGAACACAACTTTGTTTGTGCTGTGGTTAAAAACAGCAAAAGGAAAATAACCTCACATCTCTCTGTTGCGGCTTTGACTGCGCTTTCAACCCAAATGTTCATCTGCAGTTGACTGCGCCGCAAACGACATGTTGGGGCCGCAATTTCACCTGCTATCTCCCTCTCTCTCCCTCCCCCTTTCTCTCTATCTGTCCCTCTACACGTACCGACATCTTTTGGTTATCATAATTTTCTGTTTGTGCCCCTTTCTTTTGAGTTTGTTGTACATTTTTAATCATCGCATTTTGTAACCATCTTTTTCTCTTTGCTCCATCATGTTTTGTTTAGTATTTTATGCTTGCTTTGTTGTTGTTATTCGTTATTCATTATTCACCTCTCGCCCCATTCGCTTTCTTCGTTAATGTTCAACAACGAATAACAAAAAGTAAAATATGTTACAAAGTTTGTACGAAATTGTGTTCAGGGTTATTGCACCCACTGCCACAGAGACGCCACATGCGCATGGGTTGTGCGAGGTGAGTGCGCTATCATTTTGATTTCGTCGCGTTTTCGCGTTTCGCCAATCTTGATAAGAAGACCTTGGTCGGGTGCCTACTTAGTCAGCAACTTGTGTTGGGATTATCAAGTGCACATGAACTCGATCTATCAATAGGAAAAAACACAAGACAAATGCGACATCCAACAATGACAAGTGCGGAAAACGCGACAGTTGAGCTTAACTGACTGCAAAATACTCTGTAATATGTTCATTCTTATAATATAAATGATAATTCTATATGTGTATCTCTAGTTCTCTTTATGTAATTAGCAATAATTTCTTAGCATGTAAATAATAAAAATATGTTAAAAACAAAAAAAAGTCAGAGTCGCCCGAGCAGGGACTTGAACCCTGGACCCTTGGATTAAAAGTCCAATGCTCTACCGACTGAGCTACCCGGGCACATGTCTGAGCTGGCGTACATGATGTATAACTGTCGAAGGATCATTTGAAACAATTGTTGTTGTCATCTTAAAGACGAAAACTTAAGCTTAATCGACTAGTTTTTCACTATCATATAAGGTGCAGTAAAAATAAATCTATTATTTTTGCATGCAATTGAAGGCTTTATTTACCATAGTTAGAATGATTCGATTTAAGTTAAATATGCGCCACTTTGTTCGATTACTTGTTGCCATTTTATAGGTATTTTCATTATGGCTCTCTCATAGAAGTCCTCATTTCTGTTGGCAACAAATTGAGACAGTCGATGGTAACTTAATATATGTATTGTCTCTACATTCTTTTATGACGCTATCAACAATATACCCTATATCCAGTACAGTTTATAATAATGCAGCTTCCGCATGCGTCTCAAGGCATCCGGACAATTTATTGTTTATCATTACTAAGAGCCAAAGTTCAGCTTCCAGTCAGACAAAGATAATAAGTCCGTATATGCTTATTAAATATGCACAAGTTTATACAGTACAGACATGGACTATATGTTTGCATATGTAGATACTTGTCGCTGGGAATAGGAATGTTGATTCGCATTTATTAGATTCAATTATGCGCCACCACAGTCATTTGCTAATGAGTTGCGCAACGTGTCGTCATCTTAGGGTGAGCTCGACCAAACCGATCAGCCGCGACTTGTTGCCCACATCAGGCGCAAGTCTTCCATACACTATATACACTGAGCGTAAGTCTGAGTACAAGCACGAATACGAATCTGAGTGTGAGTACAACGACAACAAGTACTTTCAGTTGCCCCACTTGCATTTGTGAAGGTCACGTCTGGCGCTGTCGCTGGCGTCGTTCCGACTGCGGTTGGTTTATAAATACAAAGATACCGCACCAAATTATAAGTAATGCACAGTAGCAGCAGCAGCAGCAGATCTATCATTAGAATTACGATGTAGTTGCTCCTTATGCGCAGCAGACGACGAGACAGATGAGTTCTATTCTCGATGATATTCAAGTAACCCTTGAGGTCACTTCAAGTAAGCTTCTTTCCGGCTTGTTTACTTAATTTCTTTGGAACATTGTGTAAGCAGATGCCCCAGTTTTGCTTAAACTTTTGAGATATGAACTTGTTTCTTAGATAACGCAAATGTTCTAAACAATTTTCACAATTTTGTTTTGGTTTCTGGTACTAGGAAGCAGGAAATTTATCGAAACAACGTATACTACATAAGTAGAGCTGTAGTAATGATGTTAGTAGGATAGATACGGAATATATTTACTATGGCAATCTGCAATAATTAAAACAGATAAAGAAAACTTCCAGTTCTATATATTTTACAATTATTATAATACATTTTTCAATATTCCCTTTCATTTTTTCGGTTTAAACATAAAAGACAAGCACGAAATCTACAGGCAAGTGTGGTCAACTGTGATATACCCGCTACCCACATGGAAACATCGATTTCTTAAATATAAAGCTTATATTGTTAGCGAATTTTGTGCTGCATACTTTAGGAAATCAGTAACTCTTAAAATTATTTCTTAAATAACTTCTTTTTTAATTATCCGGTGGCAACCAAATTTTCAGATATTATTTTGGCGTTGTTAATTATCGTGTTTACCAAAAATGAGCTGTTCTGCATTATAATTGAGCTTGAAATTCGGATTTATCGACTTGGCTGCTGATACTTATTAAGAATATACATATATGTACCTTATATACTAATATATATCTGGGTTCTGCCAGGACTCCTTCTGTATGTTACATAAATTTTCGGTTGGCACAAAGTTATAACAACCTTCTACCCTATGGATAGGGGATAATAATTAACTCTTAATGTAACGCTAGAAAGTTCTCTGGCGAACTCAACCTTTTTCCAAAGTCTATACAACACCTAAGCTACCTTAGAAAGTGGATGAGTAGAAAATCTTGTTCGCTGTGAAGTAAAAAGTTAATTAACTTTTTATTTTTTTAAGTTCACTTCGATTTGTATTTTACGCTGTTGTAGTCAAGTTGATTACATTAAATAGTTATATAGACATCATTAATTCAAGTGTTTGGCTTATGTAAATGTCTCTCCCACTCTCTCTCTCTCCCTCTGGGGAATCTCAGCTAGTTACAAAAGTTAGCTAGGTCAGGCTTTGAGGCAAGCATTGAACTTGGCCGGGCGCGTAATGCTTAGCCAGCAATTTCAACCCGCCCTCCTACTCCCCCGAGACACTTTCTTGAAACAACTCTCATAACTGTGCAAAAAATAAATGCAAAGTTTGCTTAACGAAAGTTCAAGTTGATGCAACAATTGTTGTTGCAGTTGTTGTTACCTCAGCTTGAGCGGTAATTGAGATTTTGTTATGCTATTTGTTGCAGGTGCTTAAAATGACATTAAAGTGTTGAACGGCAGAAAAGCGACAACGAACTGAACGACATAGCAGACCCAAAGAGAGATGGAAGAGTAGCGCAGAGGAAAGAAGAAGGTAAAAACGTAAATTTACATTGCGCTTTGCCCCCTGTCGACTTTGTGCTCAATTTACCCTGTACGCCAAGCAAAACTTTGGGTGGATCGATTTCTTAGACTGTAAGTTCAATGTACGATTATGCAATCAGTAGAGTAGGAAGTCAATCAACATATTCAAATTTTAACGACAAACAAGCACATAAAAAGGTGTTAACTATATAGTCAGTTGCTATTTGATTTATTTTTAACGGTCTGTTGGTAACTAGCAAAGTCTAGATATCGTTTATGAGAAAGGAATCAAGATTTCTTTAAATTTTACAAGAATAATTTCAATATTCAAAAATATTCTTGGAAGTTATTAATTCTTTTTTTTCTCTTATCTCTGTCAATATGCATTGAGGTAGGCGGGGCAAAAGAGGGGATGCAGGTGTTTAACGTAGGCTGTGATTCACTCAGTCGCAAGGAGGCCGCAAAATATTGCGCAACCTCTCGATACACGCGAGTTCGATTTCGATTTCTTTCTCCCCTTTCCTTCTACTTTTATCGCAGAGAGAGAGAGACTTTGATATCTGAAATTCACCTGTTGTGCTGATGAACTTGCAATGGTTTTTTAATTACAAGCACGCTTATCAGGCAGATAGCGGTGTTTATAACAAGCTAAGTTAACGATATCAATCATTCCTAATTAGATGTACTTTTTAGCGAGGAGAAATGTCAAAGAATGTGCTTCAACTGTTCGTTAAAAATCTCTTTAACTTTCATATAAGTATCTAAAGATCTCTTCTCTTTCTCTCTCTCTCTCTGTCTGTTCTTTTGGTTAATGAAGATACGCATTTAGTCAAGGTAAAAAGATAATAAATGTCTAATCGGAGCGCGTCTAATTTCCAAAAACAAAAAAAAAAAAACAACAAATAACAGAAACAAGAGATGAGTTCGCGTTTTCCAAATAAGTCGTTAGGAAAGTGCGCGCGACCCTCTCAGCCGTGACAGGTAAAAAGGTAATTTAAATGTGAAATTCAAGAAGCATTTGCAAATGGAAAAGTTTTGAACAGCTAAGATAAATGAAAGGTAGAATCATAAAAGGTCTAACACTAGAGAGAGAGAGAGAGAATGAGAGAGACAGAGATTGATATACGCTTGACAGATATGCTCTAAGAGTAGAGATTTTTTTGCCAGCTCATGCTTGAGTAAACATTCTCTACAATCTGGATAAACGAGTATATTCAAGCAGAACTTTGATCCACCCCAACTCAACTGACTCAAATCAAAATGCTTATTTACTTTAATCAATTGTGAATTTGTTTTTTAAACAATTCTAGCGATTCTTAAGCCAACTGACCTCACACTGAATCATTAACTTTGTTGTCTTATCTAACACCTGACATACAATCGGACAGGTGGTGTTGGTCAAGTGCCTGTATAGCTGTCGGATAATTTAACCGATTGCCCGATTTATAAATACAATTTATGAACCATATTCAATTTCGATTCGATTCATTTTGTTTTGTTCGATTTCCAGTTCAGCTGCATGACGAAGTAACGTCGTGATATCGTATATCATGTGCGGGATGTGTGATTCAGTCTACCCCGCGATATGTATATATACCACACAAACAAACCCCTTTCTTTAGTCATATTTTTCATCATATTTATATTTTCTTGCTGCGCAACATTTGGGAGCAAAGCACCACAAAGAGAACAAAACAAAACACTTCCTGTAAATAACTCAGTCAGCAAAGATAGTTCCACTTCTAGTATAATATCACTGCAACTAAAGTCCAAACACATCGTACAGGGGCGTCAACCACCGAGGGTAATTCATTAGGTTTTGGGGAACACAAAAAAGTTAAAATATATTTGCATATAAATCGAACATTGACAGGCACATAAATATGCCATAAACAGACCTTACTCAGCAAATATTTGTGCTGTGATTTAGAGATTATTATATGATATTTTATAGAGTACTATTTCTCCAAAGTAAAACCTTTCAATCTGTCAAGAAGTCGTACAGATAAGTTTATTTTGTAATTCAAACTTTTCTATACCGAGTCTAATACATATATATATATATATATATTATATTCTTTATATATCTAGAACTTACTTTGAACCAACCTCGTCTCGCATAGATTAGTTATACACTTTAAAGCTCCAAACCGGGCTGGAGCAATTACTTCACCGACAGTTATTCAATGTAGGAGAGCTGGCCATATTGGCCATTGAGCACGAGTTTGTTAACCGGTTTCGTTCTTCTATTAGCGCAATTGCTTTGTGCCACATTCTGTCTGCCCCAGCTACCACTGCTGTTGGTTCTGTTTCTGTTTTTGTTTGTTGGCCGATGATGCTGCAGATTTCCAACACACAACACACACATAACTCATGGCACGTTCGGGCTGTTTATGAGTACCCGCAACTGACCAATCGACCAGTTGCCCAATGGCCATGTGGGTGCTTCTCTTCTTGCTTTTTGCTTGTCCTCTGCCAACGGCTTAGTCGCTTATAAATCAGCTTGCAGTACGTGGTCTCCAATGGCTTGACCTCAGTTGAAGATGTGGGCACAAGTAGATACCTACAGACTCATATGTTTATAGGTAGTTTTCTTTGAATATTCATATTCTTCTTGGCACATTCACCTACACAGAACTTGCTGCCAAACTTGGGCAAAATAAAGGTCTCAAGTCGCAGAGTTTTCATTGGGTTCAATTGTGTGGGCTAAGGTTCTCATATTTCATATTGAACTATAGACAGTTTTATATAAAAATCAATTTGTTATATAGTTTTTCTAGAAAAAACAATTTCATAGTTTACATATCTTTAAAGAGCTCTTTACATATGGAGCGCATGCCATAGAAATATTTACCTCAAATAAAGGAAACAACAAATGTATAATTTGATGCCATTAATTCATACACGATTTCTTCTAAATTTCAATTTGTAAATATTTGAAATTTTATTTCCATTAATATTTCATTTCACGCTGCCTTAATGCACACACTCGTACACGTATATTCGGCATTTCAAGCTCTAGCATCTTCTCTTTCTCTCAACAATACCTTAAATTGACTTGGCAATTAGCCCGATTTATGACCTTCAATTTTATTCGACAGTGTTTGGCTAATTGCTTTGAGTCTGAGACTGAATCATGTAAACAATATTGTGTGTGTGTGTGTGTGTGTCAATGACAGACAGTTGGAGACGCCAGTTATGGGACAGACATGGTCTTCAAAAATTGCAGCTACGTGTAGCCAATTTCTTATGGTTTATTTATTGCAAAACAGAAACATATGAGGCAGGCCCTTGCACAATTTTCAATGTTTGCAATTAACTGTAAATGCTTAAATTAAAATACCGACAAATTATGCATAATTTTATAGCGCTTGACCAACGCCTTTTTGAGGTGGCGCAAAAACACATTGCATCATCGACATGCCACAGTGGAGGGCGGATCACTTAATTGACTTTTTGTCAGGGTCAATAACTTTTCCGACCACACACGCGCTTAATGTCTCACGATATTTGTCAAAAAAAGCCAATAAAATATTAACGAGAACAACGACAACAACAGCAACAACTAACAAAGACGTCTTGAAACTAAACTTTGAGCTCAAACTTTGACTTTGAGCTTTGGCATCGTGTAACAATAAGAAATTTAAGTCTTTTGGACTCGAGACTCTGAGAACGCGTTTTCTAACCGCATGATTCATATTTTGTTTCATGACACACTTGAGAGAGAAATTGAAAGCTTGCAATGTTCTCTAACATGTTGTGTCAACAAGTTTTCCCGATAAAACCAATTAGTGGAATACTAAGAAAAGCAAACATATTTAAATTATATATATCAACATGCAAATCATTTAAATTTCCTAATAAAATATCTGACTACTTATATATCAACTCAATAAAAATAGAACATTTCTCTTTCGTTTGGCTGCTTACAGAATATGTATGTAAGAGACAGTGAATGTGATATAGGCATTTTAGTCAGTATCTCAGTGAATATGTAAGCTAGGGCTGTCAAATTTGCTGACAATATGTCTATCTAATGAACGCAGGTTTGTTTTAAAATTTGACCATGCCTCATTTTCATTTCTATAAAAAATGACATGCAGTCGTAGCTTTTAAGTTACATAATAGTATTGAAGTTAAGGGAAAATAATAACAATTAGAGTAATAAATAAAAAACATAGTAAAATACTATTTTACTGTTTAGTTTAAGGTTTCGAGGTTCTCTGGTTTCTTCTGGATTTCTTCTTGAATATAGTTGACGTTTACTCGGTATTTCTCAGTGACAATGTGGGACTTCCTGGCGGTGTATTATCCAAAACTTTGCCATCAACAACATCATCAACAGGCTTGTGTTTCTTGGAGAATCCCTTGAACATTGCACTCAATCTACGACCACTGCGTGGTAGTTCCGCAGTTTTGTCACCATTCGCATCTGCCTCTAATTTGATTCTCTCTGGCGATGTACTCCCCTCAGTGCTGTCATCATCAACATCATTTGCTACGTGCTGCTTTAAATGTTTCTTAGTGAATCCTGTAAAAAATGCACTCATCTTGCGTGGCCTTGCCGCAGGTTTGTCATTGTTTGCCTCCACTTCAAGACTCTCTGGCGAGATATCGGCCTCTGTACTGACACTATCAACATCATTATCAGCATCCTCTTTCAATTTTTTTTTGTTAAATCCCTTAAAAATTGCACTCATCTTACGTTGACCACGGGGTGAACCCAAAGATTTGACACTCTCTGCCTTTAAGGTGAAGCTCCCTGAAGATGAGTCGCCCTCTACACTGCTATTATCAGCGCCATCTTCAACAGGCTCTAAGTGTTTCTTGGTCAATCCCTTGAACATTGCACTAAGCCTACGAGAACAACGTTGTGGTGCTGCCGAAGTCTTGCCACTGCTTGTATCCGTCCCGAATGTGAAACTCCTTATCGATGCATCGTCCCCTTGGCTGTGATCGATAACTAATTTCTTTATCAAGTGTTTCTCTGTCAAATCCTTAAAGAGCTTACCCAGCCTACGTTTAGGGCTTGGCGATGCTGGATTAGCCTCTGTAGACACTGTCGAGGATGGCACTGTTTCAATCGTTGGTGACACATCGATTGTATGATTGGGATCATAGATGCGACTGGTAAAGTCCACAAAGCCTGCACTAACTTTGCAGCGCGTAGAAACGCTGTCGAGTGATCGCTTGCGCTCTTCATAGAATTCCTGATAAAGCGGCAGTGAGGCACGCTTCGTACGACTTGCATTGATGGCTGTGGCACGCACAAGTGTAGCCAGGCAAGCGCCACTAACGACACTCTCGTTGGCCACGAGTGGTCCAGACCAAGGAACCTCTGGCTTTCGATGCACAGTAACACGAAAGAAACCATTTGCCAGGGGATACACAACAATGAGGACATCACAAAACTCAGTTGGAAATATATCTCGTCTATAGTCGCCATCATGTTCACTCCACACAATGTGCACCTCATCGTTGCCAAGATGTCGCGTCTTTAGTAGCATTGCTTCGTTTGAATCCGATGGCATGCGAGTTGCCACATGATAAACAACCTCAAGGAAGGGTGTGGCATAATATGGAGCTGTGGCTCCGCAACCCTGACGCGGTAAACCTCCCATGAAACCCGTATGTGTCGCCAGTTCAATTTCCCACCCAAGAGTGGTAATAAACTTTTCATAGCTCTCGCTGCCTGAGGTATTCATTAATATACTCTGCTTATCCTCCTGTCCAGCGGCCACATATATGACAGCCAGTTTGTGTGTCTCGCGACACTTTTGCAGATCGACATTACGCAATTCTCGCATTAGTTTCTCACTCCGTTGTAGAAGATGAGTGCGCGAGTGTCGCTTCCCATCAGCCAAGCCAAGCTGGGACAAGAGCAGACGACAGTATTGGAAGGGTGTATCAACAGGCTGAACAGGCTTATCCAATTGCAGTAATGAGAAGGAACTGCAAATGGGGGTGGATGCTACAAACTCCTGTTCACTAACGCGCTGATCGAGTATGTTGTACATGATTTGTGCCTCTTCTGCGCTTTTCTTCAATTGACGAAGTGGACTCTTATGTTCAATTTCAGCCAAGTTATCGTCAATCGGATCCACATCGAAAGCGAGTGGCAGTTGTGGCTTCAATATTGCATTCAGTCTCTTCTCACTGAGCTGTGCAACTGCAACTGTCTTTATCAGCGACTCTGAGCACAGCATGCAGGCATCCCAGCAAGATTTTCCATTGAGATCACGCAGCAGTACACGTACCTGCTTCTGGGCACTGACCAGATCGCTTTCTGGCAACTTCAAAGTGGGCAACTCTATAAAACTGGCTAGCAAATCCGAGTTGAGCATAAGCAGTTGCAGTTGCTGAGCATTTTCATCATCTTGCTCCTTCACCATAGAACAGAGACGTGATTCATCACTACATGCCATGGGAAAGTGATCCAAATGGTTGATCAAATGCATTGCCACAGCACGGGCACATAGACGGATGGAGGCCTGACTGGACTCGGCTGTTTGATCACTAGCCTCCTCACTGTCATCCACAATGTGCTGCATATCAAAGTCATTATCTATTGTTAGCTCAATATCTTCTTCATCAGTTGGCGACACACCAGTAGCAACTTGCAACAAAACACGCAAGACTTGCAACACCAATGTATCATCTTTTTCGTTATAAGGTTGCAGCATCAGTTCAAGCGGAAGTGCCATACAGAACTCACCCAGACAAAGCATCAACGAGGTAAGCACTGACTTGTCTGCTGCATCTTTCTGTATTGCCAGAGCCTTGCAAAGTGACGTTATAATCAACTGAGGTACACGTTCAATGGCCGCCAGCTGCTGACCTCGTTCTGCGCACAATTTAAGCGCATCGATGGCAATGATAGCGATCCTGGAATGCCTGAACTGCAGCGCTTGCAGCAGCACCTGAAGCACTTCACGTATGCGTGGATTGGATAAATTGTCCTTGCTATGCGAGAGATGCATCAACAGCCGCTGCCCCAGATGAGAGAGTGCAATGCAACGCGACCTTATCGAAGCATCACGTCGAGCAGAGTACAACATTATGTTAAGTACACGATCTTGAAGTACAATATATTCCATTTGCTCAAATTGCTGCAACGTTGGCTGCAGCAACAGGCTAATCAAACGCGTTCGATCCAACTCTTGCATTCTCTACACTCTTAATCCCAACCCTCGTTCTTTGCAGCAGTGTGCAGTGCGTGATAGATGAAAAGCAACTGCCGCATTCCAATAACTCCTTGAAGTTCTAAAGCTCTACTTTAAACATTTCATACGAATATTCATCATAAAATCCAGCAGAACTGTAGAAATTACTCAAATAGTATACATACATATATTACACATGTATTCTTAAAGCAAGGCGATAAAATTATATGTGTAATATATGATTTGAGTAATATATCCCATATATCCCTCACAGCCCACATATGCATATCCCTCACAACACCCCCATGTTCTGTGTGAATGCATTTGTCATTCGTGCACAATTGAAACATTATTTTATTTTATTTTACTTGCAATATTTTAATTTAAAACAACGCAGAGAGAGAGACGCCTCAATTTCGCCCCATTCGCATTCGCCTTGTCAGTTGCATTGTCAGCTTTGTTTTCGCTGATAAACCCCAAAATATACACGCAAATATGAGCACACGCTGTATAAACATATATACTATATTTATGTGTGTATGTGTGTGCGTGCATGTTGCTTTATTTGAATATAAAGGCATATTCATCGTTCAAAGATCAACCTGTTTAACATTTTTACAACGAATGCTCAATGAATGACGCCGTTGTCGTACGTCGTTGTCTCTGTCTCGCGTGCTGCCTTACCTTACCTCACCACACCTCACTCTCTCGCTCTCTCCCTCTCTCTTGCTCTCTTTTTCTCATTTTGTATTTCTGTCGCTGTCAGCGGAACCACAATACATCGCATGACTAAAATGCAAATATAAATAACTAAACAATACATAAATACTTAAACAATAACAGACATGTAAGAGTGCTCAAGACACAGCCAGCACAACTGTAGAATATCCTGTAAGTAGGTGACATGAGAATGAGATATACATACATATATGTAGCTAAAGATATAGAGTTATACATATATAAACATCAAGCAGAAGCAGAAGTCAGACTATTACTTAGCCAGAGAGTATTCTTTACGATCATACAAATAGTAGATTATAGAGATAACATGAGATATATTTCGATATATATTTATACATATGTATGTATATATAAATTAAGTCAGTGTTGCCAAGTCAGCCTTTTTCTCAACAAATCTGTTCTTTATTTTTTCCTCTAGCGAGAAAACTATAGGAAATTTACTGCCCGCAAGGCTGTTCTTGTTTCAATATATTGACAGAATTTGTCTGATTTTCCTGTTGCATATACTATCGAATTGAAAATAAATGACAAAATTCTCGATACAGCTTTAAATTTTAATTATTTTTTAAATCAATAACCCATTTACCCATTTTCTGCTTTAATTTCTCATTTATTTATTCCATTTAAAACATTATCTGTCTCTTTTTATTGTAAGTTTCTAACAACGTCCATGTAATTCTGAAACTTACTCAAGATAAACGCAAGATACATTTACATTCCTTCATACCACCCCTTCGCCCCCATTATAGGGTATACAAACGACACTTCAGCTGCTTTGACGATGTCGTTGACGCTGCCGTGCATGAAATACAAATAAAAAAGCTGAGAAACCGGAAAATAAAAATAGCAAACAAAAAAAAAAACAAAGTGGAAAAAAAGTTGCAAACTTCATAAAATTAATATTTTGTTTGGGTGTGCGCGAGTGTGTGTGTTTGTATTTATTTGATTGTGCGCACATTTTTCATTTATACTCAATTTTACTTGTTTTGGCCTGAAAAACTAAAAGCGTAAACAAAAGAAAAATCAAACGATGCGGGAAACAAAATTGCTTCGCACTGGAAACCTCCGCCGTGGGGGTCTGAAATAGAAACCGCGTTTGGTTTCGCAAACATGAGACCCCAAACTAGCGTAGTTGTTGTTGTTGCTGATGATGAATCATATGAGTGGGGCCTGCTGTGAGATTTGTTGTTGTTACTGTTGCTGTTTTTGCGCTTGTTGTCGTTTGTCTTGTTAAGAGCTTTTTTAGCCTAGAGGAGGCAGAGAGAGAGAGATGTCAAGGGGTTCTATGGAAAAATGCAACATTTTGAAAGCCTGAAATCTGTTTAGTTTGACAGGGTATCAAGCTGTGCATGTTGTCTTTCAATTATATACAATGATTAAAGCATAAATTAATGATTAACTTGTGCAAGTTTATGTTGCTTCCTCTTTGGGAACTTGTCAACTTTGGGATTCGCAAAGGTGAAAGTAACAATAAAATCAAATTTGCCCCCCGGAAGTTGTTCAAGTCGAGTAGGAAAAAGCATTCCTGTTGTCGTTGTTATTGTTGTTACTGTTACTTATAAGGTCAGTGTCAGATTTGGTCATTCTGTACGATGACAACAGCAGCAGTTCCCTGAGTGATGATGACTCACAATAGGTGGCAATTAAGTGGAGCAGTTCACAATAGCACTCACACATAACATAATAATCTACATAATATATGTATGTATACAGTTATTCTGTTGAAATTGAAGGCAATTTGGCATATGATCGATATAGGAAGATATCTCATGTCTGTCTTGGGTTTGCATAATACATTTCAAGATAGATACAAAGTTCAGTTGCAAAGACGAAGGCCTCCTCACGAGACGCGTTCATTGACTCATCTAAATTGGCTCAAGGGAAGCACTTGAAACAGAAGACGGGTCTGCAAGAATTGCGAGCGAGCGTGCGAAGATAACAAAATTCAATTAGATAAGCATGGTGTCTGCTATTCATCGAGTGGGACAGGTCATCCATTTGTTGGATTGCTCATTGCCTAAATATCTATAACACAATTGCTATATTAACGGCGCATTTCATTACTATTTGGGATTAGTATTTATAGAAAATTATCGCATTAGTCACCTAAATTATTTGTTATTGTTTATTACAGGCAACAAATGTTGATAGGGCCAAACGGAAGGGGTGTACATTGCAATGGCTACACCCTAGATATAAACAGGAGGGATATATTCATTATTATAAAAGATACTTTTTAAAAATTAACTCATGTTCAAGTATAACACAATCATTCTTTGACAATTTCGTATATCTAATGCATGAAACATTCCCAAAACCTTTTAATATATTAAGAGCAGAACATTTATAAATACTTTCGATAAATTAATGATACTATAAGCATTATAACTTTTATGGCCCCCCTCTGTATAGGGGTAGCCGCTGCTGAGCCCACATAAAAGATACTTATACTCTTTTTTTAATGCTTTATTTGTTTGTTTCTCTCTGCTTCGGGATGAAATTTGGCATTTGCTTGGCACAAGGTTTCAGCATCACACCAATCCCCTATGGGTTCAAATCGAAAGCCATCATATCATTAATCCGACAAACAAAATGTCAATCAAATTTGTCGCTCAATGCGACATTTAATTAAGCTTAGCGTATTGTTTATGGAATACGCCCTCAGATTCGGTTTCTGTTTCAGTTTTCTGCGATAAATTGAATTTCTGTTTCAGTTTCAGTCGGAAATTCGAGAGGCGCCCAGGGACCTAAGTGGATCCACCGATTACTCATGGCGCTACAGAGTCATGTTGTTATGTCGTGCATTATGCAATATAATCAGAGCATAAAACTGAATAAAGTACCAAATATCACGCAAATATTTGCATATCTAATTAGTTTAATTTAATTTGTTTTTCTTTTCCTTTTTACTTTTGTTTTCGCGTTTGCCAAAAACCAAAATCGGCGCTGTAATTTTTATACCCTTGCAGAGGGTAGATTAATTTTGTCCAAGAGTATGCAACGCACCTTAGGCAACATCTCAGATCCCATAAACTATATATATTCTGAATCAGCATCATCAGGGAAGTCGATCTAGCCATATCTGTATATTTAGTCTCTTAGTTTTTTATTGCTGCACGCTGTAAATAAGTCGAAACAAGTCGGATCGGACCGATATATCGTATAGCTGTCATACAAACTATCGGCCGATTTTTGTTATTTGTCAAGACATTGCAACCAAATTTACTGCAACTACAACTTATTCTATATATATAATGTGACTATAAAATTTCATCAAAATCAGACTGGTATAACATAGAGCTGCCATAGGAACAATCGCAGAAATGCAGGTTTTTGTATGAAGATCAGTTTTGATTTAATAAATAATTTAACTTATCAGTGGCAATCAAAGTGAGACATAATAATGTATATAAACAATAACTTTTAATTCTGCAGCATTATATATACCCAGCATTGGAACAATCGGAGCAGATAAGAACCCCCAAGGGTGTGCAACTTTCAGCTTGCTAAATGTAGCCATTCTTCGTTTTTTTTTCTGATTTTATTTCGTTGTTCTTGAACTTTTCGCACCGTGAAATTGTTTTTGATTTTTGCATTTTCATTTATTTGTTTGTGTTTGAATTTTTCTAGCGCAAATTTCTGTTACGTTTTTCCCCCATTGTTGTTGGGCGTGTGCCGAAAACAAATAGAGCGAGAGAGAGAGAAGGACCGAAAGAGAGGGCAAGAGAACATTGCCTACACGTGCTGCCACGTTTTTCCAAAAACCTAACACAACAACAAAGAGAGCTTTGACCTAGCAACAGAGCACCGCGCCTACATCCAATTTTGGGGTTTTATATTTCTCATTCATTTCATTTAATTAGCCCTTTGGCATCAATTAGGCGAATTCCAAATGAAATTACTTTTTTTATTATGGAAATAACACTGCTTAACATTTTGGAAGATAGGGTAGCAACTAGTCGTGTATTTTCGCTAAATTTACTTAAATTCGTGCATGAAATTACTGAATGAAACAAAAGGAACTCTTATAGTTCAGATCAGATCCACACTCCACACATATAAAGCTCAATATATTATAAATTTAATGTTTTCTTTTTCATATACAATATCAAAGAAGTATAAACCGCATACGGTTCTTATAAACTGCCCTTCAGGTTCCTCGTATTTTCTATGGGCCACACTTAGGGAACGGTCAAGCGATGCGATAAGCAACTGAGCTACCTCGACCGATTAGATTTCTCTGGGGTATTTACGGAATTGTTTCACATGGACCGTGACCATGTCATAAACCGAGGCCGTGGTGGATAAGGCGCTAATCATGTTGATAAAGCCTAATTAATGGTTTCTCGGCTTCTGAACGATTAACAATGCGATTTATATAGTCAAATTTTATAGATTGGGGTTATTCTTTGAGTGCAATTCCCAACTGACCTTACCGAAAATTAGAATGAAAAAAACCCATTCAAATTGTAGAAAACAACAGAAACAACACCATAATTTCAAGCTTAGAGTTATCAGGGCTATTTATATGTACATTAAAGATAGCTTAAAAAATCCTTGTACCACTTTAGAGCTGTCTAATGAACTTTCATAAATTTGAGAACCATATGGAGACGTATGGACATGTTTGGATATATCTATCTGACTTTTAGTCAGGCTCTTGGCAATGGAATTACTAAGATATATCGAATCGAAATACTCGAGTAAATATCAGAGAAGGCTCTCGTATGATGATATTTTATGCATATGATTGTGGTAATAATTTAAGTGCAATTTCCAACTGACCTTGCCAACAGAAAAACACCTTAGTTTCATGCTATAAGGGATCAGGGGTATTTATATGTATATGTATGGTATATAAAGTATTTAAAATAGCCATAACATCATGGACCACTTCAGAACTGTCTAATGAACTTTTACATATTTTATTAATGTCTTTGCAACGTCAATATCTCAAGAGACTTTCGTTAATCAATGTTAACCATATGGAGACGTATGTTTGTATGTACATATGTTTGTGATATGTCTGAGACTGTCTACACAAATCTCTCACTCTTAGAACGGAATTACTTACGTATTTCGAATCGAAATAATCAAATAAATGTCAGAGAAACCTCTCATATATAAAACGTACAGACATATAACATATTTTGTTTGCTGTTAACTTGTTCAATGAAATCTGTACACATATGTATACATTATGATGTATATATAATTTTGTATATAGACGCACAACAACAACAGTGAAATTATCTGGGGTGGAAAGTGTGCTGTAGAAGGGGCAGGTGCGGGAGGAGAGAGTATCATAAATAATTTCATCAGTTGTCAGGCGAAGAGGCAGCAAATGCGCGGATTAGTTAAACGTTTGTGTGTGTGTGTGTGTGGAACATACGCACACACATACACACATATTTGCGTATAAATTAAATAAAAAATGTACGAAAATTGTTATGCTCAGGCATTGACCAGAAATAGCAACAGCAACAGCAACAACAACAATGAGAATAAATAATTCTTTTCACTTGCTTTTTTGTTGAATTTAATTCAATTGCAGACATAGCGTAGCTTTTATTATTACTATTATCTGTTTGTGGATGTTGTTGTTGTTATTGTTGTTGTTGTAGATAAAACGGTGCCTGGCTCCAAGCACAACAACAACAACAACAGCAACGGAAAAAGAAAACTGATTTAAGACAGCTTCTCACACTGTCTCACACACACTCACATACACGCACAGAGAAGCTGAGATTAAGAGCAAGTGCAGCTAATTGAATTGATTATGTCCAATCTGAAGGCGTAGACTGACTGCTGCCGCGCACTGTTGCATTTCTCCTATTGTTATGAATTAAATTGAAGTTGTTATTAACTGTAATTGCGGTGCATTGAGTGATGCAGCAACAGAAAGAGAGGGAGAGAAAGAGAGAGCGAAACGAGTGGCAGAACAAGCGAAGCAAAGATAGAGACAGCCAGAGAGGCACAGCGAGTGAGAACGAGATCTGCCAACAATAAAAAAGTGCAGCGGATGTAAAAACTAAACCAATACACACGCACACACACATACGTACAGGCAAGGCATGCAGCGCTGCCTGTTTTCATGCGTGTGTGTGCGAGTGAGTATATTTCGGTCTCTAACACTCAACTAGGCGGCCTATAAACAATATTCGGCACGCACTCACCTTTTGGTCCGTTGTTGTTGTTGCTTTGTTTTTTAGGCTTTTTAGTGTAGGTTCTTTATTGTTGTCGTTTGATTTGCTTGGGCCGCCGCATAAAATTTCCAACTGTGACGCCCTTTTTTGTTTGGCACACGAACACTATGAACACGCACACATGCACATACGTGCACACACACGCACACACCGACAATCAGAGAGACAACAGAGAGAAGCTACAGCGACATGAGGAATATAAATAATTCTCAATTCTCTTTTATATACACTTTCATTCATATATAATATATGATTAACAACAATTCGAAATTTTCACTTATGTATTAGATTTTCTTCTTTGATTTTCATTTGCACCTTTCGTTTTGGGGCCGTTTTTCTTTTCGCTCAAACTTTGTGCTCTGTGCGCATCACACCAAATTGGCCGCACAATTTTTACTCAAAGAAACAATTAAATGCAGTGTCTTGGCTACGCAGCGCGTCGTTTATTGAATCTGTATCCTATTTTCATTAGCTGCACTTCTCAACTGATTGCCAATTATTTATTTATTTTATTTCTACTGCTCGTTACGCGCACTCCTCTCGCCGCTAGAAATCAACACACACTAAATTACTAAGTGCAAGGTATCGATACGTTTGCCCAAGCGCGATTGTAGCCCGACGAGTGTATGTTATCGACATTTACCTTTTTCTTCTGTGCAACCCTGTAACAACAGTGTTGATAAATCGACCAGTGTTCTCTGCGTAAAGCTCAACGCTATGTCACGTTTTTTTAAATCATTGTAAATGTTTTATATATATACTTAATAACTTATTTTAGTAATGCGAGTGATGGGAAAATAGCATTAAATACCTTATTTGTTGGCAAGCTCTGAACGATTGTTTGGAATAACGTATAAAACTGATGGTATTTTCAAATTGTGTATTTGTCCAATTTGTCATTTGTAAAGCACGGTCACACTACTCACGGTCTCTCTTTTTCGTATTTTCTTTTATGTTTTGTTTCTCGCTCTCGCTTGAATGGTACGGACGTGTGCTGCCGCTGCGCGTGTGTTTTAACTTGGCTTGAGAAGAAATACTTAATTATACAATACATATATATTATGTTTTAAATAATGCATCAAAGTGCATTCATTATACAAGTGCAGTGACACACATACAAGCGCGCGCGGAATGGCAGGCATACATATGCTTTAATCAGCATTAATTCATAAGTTCAATTACGTGAGTGCTTGTAGTACGTAGCGCACGCGATAGAGCGAGTCAGCAAATCAGTGCCTAATATAGCCGCTAAGTCGTTGGAAAGAGAAGCAAAGCATCTAAATTGCTTGTGTGTGCTTCTTTACTGCTTGCTTGCTGTAAATGTGACGACGAAAATGGCTTAAAGAAAAATAAAATATTCGGAGTCGGCATGCTCGTGTGTGTGTGTTGTTTGCGTGTGTGCGTGGGTTTGTGAGTTTTTGTGTTTATGCCTTTTGTACATATGTAAGTGTGTGTGAGTTTGTTTGTCGACGAGTGTGCTTCGAGTTGGAAATATAATCTACAAAAATTCGAATAGAAATTAAAAGAAAAAGTTCGTTGAAAAGAAATAAGAGGAGGCTGCTGCCTCGTCTGTTGTTCAATAAGTGCAAGAAGAAGAAGCAGCAGAAGAAGCTAAAGCAAAAGAAGAACGGCGCTTGCCGCCGTTGTGTGTACGTGAGCTCGTATCTGCGCGTTTGTGCCAATGTGTTTGTGAAATGTTTGTGTGAGCTGCGCGTATATGTGTGTGCAAACAAGAAGCAGCTGAAAAGAGCCGAGCGAATAATAATAATCAGCGAAGAATATCATTTATGAATATGTGTGCAAAGGCAAATGTTAAAAAAATAATTTATATTTCTTGCAGCGCATGTTAAATCCTGAATCATATAACAACAACAACGAAGCGAATATAATTAATATAGTGCAAAAGGTGTGTGGGGCAACCATCAACAACAACAACAAAACAATCAGAGGTTTCGTCGAATTGTATTTTTGCATGTCTTCCTCTTCGCGCGATCCTAAATACCAAAACCAACAACAACAACAAGGCGTAGTGTGACCCGCCCAAAATGTCACTCAAATGCAACAACGAATGGAATAATCAGTAAAAAGACTTTCATCAAAGAAAAAAAAAAAGAAAAACACTCAAAACCAGTGAGAGTGGGAGAAGAGAGCAGTCACTCGGCCAGCGGTGATCGGGCGAGAGAGAGAGAAAGAGGGTGCAGTGAAATGTGAGTACCACCCTACGCTGAGAGCGCTCAATGCACTCTCTTTATTGTTATTATGTTTCGTATCAGTTAGCGGTTTTGCCTATGCATTACGAGTCACCAAACAAATGTGTATGTGTGTGTGAGTGCGGTTTGCGATCAGTCGATAATTTTGAACGGAAATGAGTCTCTTTTATTGTTTGCGGTTATGAGTGTTAAAAAGAGAGCAATAATATAATGGGCGGAAGTGAGTTGTCTCGATAGCGCAGAGACCTTGTGTCTGTTGTTGATTATATGCCTGCTGTGAAGTGGGGTAAACAGTGTAGAATTGCATTCATAATTACTCAACACTGTTGCAGTGTGTGACCGTATTTGAGAGTTGAAAATAAACATCAAATTTACATCAAGAACTTCTGTTATGCTGTCAGCTGAACAAGAAATCCAATTAAAAGGCAAAGCAAGCAACAAATGCCAAAAATAAAAAACCAATTATGGCAACAAGTTAGACTTGCCTACAACTATCAAACACACACACTCACACACACACCTGCGTGTCAATTGGCCATTTATGTTGCTTGACCGCCGTTTCTACAATTCGCCTGTCAATTAAAAGTGCTTGCAATTCGTTATTTTGATTGTTGTTGTTCTTGCAGTTTCTTCGCTCTGTCTATTTCTTGGCTTAGTCTCTCATTCTCTCTGTGTGTGCCTTCGATTTAATTCATTTCTCTTTCCGTTTTTCCGCTTTACTTTGTTGCGGCTGCAAAAATTCCAAGTGGAAAGAGAAATCCAAAAAAAAAGCGCACAAAGCAAACTCTAAAGAAGCAGCCGAAAAAAAACGTAAGGTACGCAAAGACGAAAATTGAAAACGAAAAACAACAAAAGAGAGAGCAGAAAAAACGTGGCAGCCAAACAAAAATAAGTTGCTCTGTTTTGTTGCGGCTGCTGCGACTTCGACTGCGGCTGCGACTGCGACTGCGACTGATGCAGTGTTGGATACACACGAAATACAGACAACGGCCTCAGTTAACGTTGGCTGCGACGGCGGCGTCAGCAACAAACAACAACAACGGCAGCTTTGCTTGCGCTTTGCTGCCTCCATTCTGTCTCCTTTCTTGTGTTTATTTATACGTGTGTGTGTGTGTGTGTGTGTTTGTGTTTGAGCCAGCGGCAATTGCTGTGTGTGTGTGTGTGTTTGTGTTTTGCTCTTGCTATTGTTGTTGTTTGTTGTCTGTTATGCTGCTTTGTTTTTGTATGGCGGCTGCTGCTGCTGCTGTTGCTGCGGTCTCTGCGCGCTTCGCTGCATTTGCTGCGACTCATCAGAAGCAATAACAAAAACAAGAAAACTTTAGAGCTAGAGCTGCAAACACTCACACACACACACACACACACACACAAATGCATGCACATGCATGTGTCTGTATGGCTGTGTGCCCGTATATAGCATAAATACTGTATGTACCGTTGCTTGTTCGCTCTTTGTGTTAGTTCCAAGTTGTGTTCGCTTTTGCTTCACTTCTTCTTCAGCTTCTGGTTCTGCTGCTGCTGCTTCTTCTTCTCCTTCTTCTTCCTGGTTGTTGTTGTAATGTCGCAAAGTTTTCACAATTCCGTTTCTTTGTTGTTGTTGTTGTTGTTGTTTTTAAAGCTCGATAATTGAAGACATCTGCACAGAGAACAACACTCCTTCTTCCTCTCCCTCTCTCATCTCGACTTCTCTCTTGCTGCACACTGGAACTTTGTTTATAAAACTTTTGTGTGCTTTAAAGTTCTTGTTTACAGTTGGTAATGACGAAATATATCGAATACTTTTGTTAACAGCTGAATTCATAGAATTAATATAAAAAAACAAGGTCAGAAAATGATATGATAATAATAATAATATACCAAATATTTGACTTAAATATTTAGCTTTACATATTAAGCTGATAGATCAGTTTCTAATGCACAATCATTATATTATATTTATTACTATTTGACTTTTTACAGTTCTATTCTTCTATCTTTCCAAAAATATTCATTATATTCCTTATATTCCTTTTGAAATGCAACGAAATCTCGTCCATAAATAAAGCTCAATGTTTACACGCCCCAAAAAGTGAAAAAAGTAATAAAGAAATCGTGCGCCATATGCGCGTGTCAGGCCCGCGTGTATACCGTATGCATATTGCAGTAATGTATCTATAAGATACAAAAATAGTTTCAATGCATTTTGGAGGTCTGAACTGAGAACAGCAAAAACATGAAACAATGCCGTAAGAAACGCATTCGTGCAACCAAAATAGAAACCACAGAGAGGTGGCCAGGGGGTGGAGAATGTGTAGGTAAAGCAGAGCAGGAGGAGTAGCAGGAAAAGGTGCGGTCGGGCAGACGGTGGTGGTGACAGATACATGAAATCTTTGTTGCTTGCTTGCTGCAAAATCTTGTTGTCTGTTTAGAATTGAAAGTTAAATTTAGATGTGCTGCTAGGGCAGGGGAAAAGGGGGCTAAATGTTGAAAAAGGCAGCTGCAAAACGAAAATAGAGGAAGAGGGACAGAGAGAGAGAGGGAGAGAGACAAATGTAAAGGGCACAACTTTGGGGAATACGAGAAGAGAACAACGACAACGACAAAGACAAGACACGGCAACAATCGGCGGCAGTTCATGGCAAAGCTATTAAAAGTGGCCGCCTTGTTGTTGTTGTTATTGTTGTTTGAAGCTACTTTTAATTTTATTTTATTTTCTATGCGCAACGTAAGTGACTTTCTGTGTGTGTGCGTGTGTGTGTGTGTGTGTGTTGTGTTGTCTTATTTGTATTTCTTTTTTTTTTTTTGACAGTTGAATGAACTCGCGAGCAATAACAAAGCGAGCGATAAACGGATCGAGAGCAGTCGAAAGGGAGTAAGAGAGCGGGAGAGAGTGAGAGAGAGAGAGAGAGAGTAAAAGATACATTTGTAGATAACTAGAAAGAGTGGGGAATAGAGACAGACGCAAGCTACAAGAAAAAAGTAATTTTGTGTTGTCTGAAAAACCAAAGGCCAAAGAAGGGAAACAACAGAAATCGAGAGACGCCAAAAAACAGACGATACCAACTGCGTGCAAAGAGCGGCAGGGAGCGGGGAATGGAGGCAGAGGTAAAGGACAAAGAGAAATAGAAATAGAAAACTAGAAAAAAAACTAAGTTCACTCAAAGAGTTGCTTCCCCCGCATATTAAGCAATGCAACTGATTGTTAGACAACTTGAAAGATTCATAGAATATGCCCCCTCATGCCTATATACATGTATGTGTGTGTGTGTGTGTGTGTGTGTGTGTGTCTGATAACTAACACTTTAGTTGCCTACGGACTTTGTTGGTGTCTTTTCATTGCTTGTTGCAATGCAACGTTGCCAATTTTCAGCAGTTTCTATTCCTGACAGCTAAGCAAATTTCATTTTCACTCTCTTTTCAAACTGTTTGCATTTTACTTCATAATATACATTTGTATAATGTTTAATGTTTATAAATAGAATAACCAACTGAAAGTGCTTTGTATTTAACAAATCTGTTTAATTTGATTGAATAACGTAATTTTATAATGTTATCCAAGTGCAGTGCCGTTTTAAATCATATTATTAAAGTATTTCCAACGATTTAAGCATAAAATGTAACCTAATTTAGCTTGAAGTAGCAAGTTTCAAACTCAAACAATTTGAGCCGTTCTTGTCTTCTTCTTCTTCTTCGTGTTACACAAAGTACTCGTTTTATTGCCAGTTACTCATTCATTCAATCAGCTTCAATCAATGCCATTCACAGACAGAGAGAGACCTTAGTTTACTACGTTTTCTTGTGCGTCGTTTCTGCTTCTTCTATTTGTATCTGTCTCTGTCTCTCTTTCTGTCCTACTCTATGTCTCCCTCTCGGCACTTATCATTTTGTTTCGTCATTTTAATGTGCTTCGTTTAATTCGTATCGCACACAGTTATAGAGTTGCTCAAGTGATGACGTCGCATTGCTCGCATTCTCCATTCCCC
Organism: Zaprionus lachaisei; assembly: GCA_018901815.1. NCBI lineage: Eukaryota > Metazoa > Arthropoda > Insecta > Diptera > Drosophilidae > Zaprionus > Zaprionus lachaisei. The sequence continues at coordinate 6,554,114 of JAEIFI010000501.1, forward strand.
ATTTCCAATGGGGGTCAAGTTGGTGCGGTTTTAGTCGCACGCGAATCGCTAGCGCGTTTTTAAAGCTTACGACACATGAAATTGATCGACATTTTTAGATTTTAAGATTTATTTCTGCTTTCTCACGCTTACCAAATGAGAAATGAGAGAACTCAAGATCATCTCTGATATACCATATGTTTATCTGATATATCACACCTGCCAAATTAAGTGTCCAATTTGAAACATTTTGCAAATGTTGCGCCTCTACTTTTTACTGCTGAAATCTGGCCTTTTTTGCTGACGAAAAAAAAGGAAAATAAATGGGGGAAAAACGTTAGAAATTTGGACATGTGTTTGAAAGCGGAGCCAAGACAAACTGGCGGCGCTGTCAGTCAAGCAGAGAAGGAGGAGGTGGAGGAGAATGAGGAGGACGTGAGACGTTAGCTGCGCCTGTGGGTTGGTTAGTTTCTTGTGCCTTTTCGGCTGGGAATCTTTGATGTGTTGCGCTGGGACGAACGACAGCGGAGGTGCCCTTCTCAACTAACCCCCCTTGGGTGTCGAAAAAAACTAATAAAAATGCTCTTTGCTGTTGCCCTTTTTCTTGTCTTTGGCAGGTTTTCCTTTTCTGTGTTTGCTCTATATAAGAAAAGGGTTACACAGCCAGATACCTATGCTATAACACAACTGATGCTAGGCTGCAAAGTTAATTGAGTGTAATGTGTAAAAAAAGGCCTGAAGTGTTGATTAGCAGCTTATAAACATATTAAATGTTGTCAATCGATTCATGAAGTATATGAATTTGTATGTATTTCATAATTTTATATTGTGTTCATTATTTATTCTTGGAATTATACAGTATCTAATAGTTATGCATTGGCATAGTTTGTTCTAACCCTTTTCTTCTACTGCCGCACATTCAAAATGAAACGTGTTGCAATATTTTAGTTGCCAGAAAAGGAGAAAAATAGAGAGAGCTCTATAGGGATTAAATTGATTTAATGTTTATCATGATTGGCTGCGCTTAGAGTTGTCCAATAAAAATATTCTAAGGTTTAATGTAGACTATATTAATAAGAAAATAACTGACAAAGAGTTAGCTGAAAAATACTCATATCAGACATATACATAGGTCGTTCGGCCATTTATATAAACCAAATACGGAAAACACGCTGAACAAAGCTCTACACTAAGTAAATATTTAGTATCTTTTAACCAATTTGCAACACTGAATTATTAAGAAGAAATTAATGCAGTACAAATGTCTAAAACAGCAATAAAGAGAAGCTTGATAAACGAATCAGTTTTTCATCTCCTTAACCTGTTCTAGCAGCAAATAGATAAAGCTGTCTTCGATGTCCAAGTCTTTTAGCGATGATCACTGATGATCAAAGTTGACTACTTTGTGAAAAATATGGTATATTCAAGCCAACTTCTTGCCTTTTGACAAATTTCTTGTTGTTTTGGCAGAACATTTCAACTAGAGATGATAAGCTACAATGCGATCTAAATTGTTGAGCTAAGTTAGCTAAAAAATACTCATATATTTATTTATTTATTTATTTAATTAGTTTATAGTAGGACTAAGGTCAGTCGACTGTATATTAAAAAAAGATTTGCTGAAAAAACATAAATAGAATTCTTCAATTCTGAAATATAAAAGAAATACAAATTAAATACAATAGATGCTTAATAAAGAAAGCAAGGTTAAATATATTGTGTTTATAACAATTTAGACAAATAAATTTCAATAATTTATGAAGTTTATTTTAGAAAGTTCTAACTATAATAAATTAAATTTAGTTTAAGCCACTTAGCCTCCTCCTTCTTCACTTTATCGATAAGTTATCGTAGTATTCAGCAAGTTTCCATTATAAACTTAATATTTATTTGAATTTTCTGACAAAAAGAGAAGGAAAAGATGAATAAAACTATGCAGAATTAGTGTGCAATGAAAGAGCCCGCATGAGAAGTTGACTAAAGTCAAAAGGCAAAACGTATCTGATGCATACACACATGGCTGGCAAGGTGCAGCTAAAGATACGTAAAGGAAGCAGGGCAAAAGTTGGCTGAAAGTTTGTTAAGCTAAGCTTGGCTAAGCTAAGCTACAAATGATGAGTATCCTGGCCCAGTCGAGCGTGCAACTGTTATAACTAATGGCAGACATGTGCGTGTATCTTGCAGATACTTTTTCCTCTTTCTCTCTGCGTGTGTGTGTGTGTGTGTATTTGCATGCATAAACATAAACACCATGTGAACGCGCCAACATGCCAGCAATTTACCAACTCCCCCTCCTTCCCTTCCCGCTGCCACTCGAGCAATTTAAATGCTTTTTACATGGCAACAGAACAGAAAATCGATGGTAATTTACCGTGCGTCTGTCATTCTATATACACCACGTACCCACACACACACACACATACGTATACGTACTTTATTTATTATGTATTTGATGTACATGCGCAAAATTCACAGTGCCCCTCAGGGGAAGTGGGGGAGGCAAAGACTGTGCAACTTTTTTGTAGACAAAACAAAATAAAAAGGCAGCCAGCGATAAAAACAGCAGCAGCAGCAGCAGGAGAATGGATAACAGAAGCAGCAGAAGAAGAGAAGAAGAGAGGAGATGTAAAAAGTAGAGACGAGAGAGAAGGAGAGAGTAGAGAGAGGTAAAGCTGAGGAACGTGGCTTAAGCACATCCAACGACACCCCCCCCCCAAAAAAATAAACGACTGCTGCCTACGCTTTGGCTTGCCTTTTCGCTCTTGCTCTACCTCTCGCTCTTTCTCCGTCTTTCCCTTTCTGTCAGCTTGCTTGCCTCCCACACAACACTCTCGCTCTCGCTGCCCGCGCTCGCTTAGCTTCTCTATCGCTATTGCTGCTGCTGCGGCTGCTGCTGCTGCATTATTTTCATTTTCAACTTTTTCTGCTTGTGCTTCTGCTTCTGCTTCTTCTTCGTCGTCACTTTGCCTCCTCCGTTGTCGACCTCATTCTTCTGCGATTCTCTGTGCCTGGGTGCCCCTGCCCCCCTGGCAACGCACATTCTGATAACATTTCTGATAAAATAATGTGGCAACAACGCAGCTAGAGGGCGGCAGGAAGTCAACAAGAAGGAAGGGGGTGTAGAGAGAAGAGAGGTAGGTAGGTAGGGGGTGCGGCAAGAACGTGCCAGGTCAGTGGGTGGCATGTGGCACAGACAAGACGCCAGAGCAGGCGCTGTCTCTGTTATGCGTGTCTGTGTATGTATGTGTGTGTGTGCGTGTGCTCAGTAACTAGTATTTTTTTTCCCTCGTTTTTCCTTTTAGTATTCTTAGCTTGCAACGTTGCCAAACTTCACAACAGCGTGCTCAGAACTCTGGCTATGTATCTTGCGTCTCCTGCTGTCTCTTGCTCTCGCACTCGCACACTGTCAATAATTTCATTCATTGCGAAAATGAAGATAAACTTTGACGCCCTTTTGCCTCCTCCCTCCTTCTTTCCCTCTCTCTTGCTCTCTCTCTCTCTCTTCTTCTGCTTTCTTCTTTAGCGCATTTTGCCTTAATTTGAGTTCTCTGCTTTAATTTTCTTCACTTTCAGATTTGTTATTCTGTTTCATCTTTTGATCTGTTTATCTTATTCTCTTGCCATTAGCACATGTTGTTTTTGTTGACTTCTCTCTCTCTCTCCCCCTCTCTCTTCTCCATGATGTGTGTCAAGTGAAAAGTTTTTGGCAAATTAAACATTCAGTTTATCGTTATAGTTTGACATAGTAGTGTGTGTGTGGGGCTGCGTGAACAGGTAGAAAACTTTTCAGGTAATTACTGATAAAGTCGCTATATGTGACATTTGTTTAAAGCTCGAAGCCAAAGTGCGAACACGCTGAAAAAGAGGGGAGAAATTTGTATGTTTGTTGTCATTAGTCGAAATAGGTCGAGTTTTGAGTACATTTTGGTGTGAGTTATAACAAATATTTGTATAGAATAGTTTCAGTGCATAATCCCATTTGTGTTTTTAACTGTACTGTATAAACTAAAATTAAGGTTAGTTTGACATTGTAACTTTACACTAATCGTTGTATAAGCTGTATAAAAGCATATGCAAGGCTTTTTATCTAATGTATAAAATTAATGAGGTGTTTTCTTATTAAAATAAGGCAAATACTTATTGCAGACTGAATTTCACCAAAAATAACATATAAAACAACCTATTTTACTCTAAATTCAATAGGAGAGCAGTTTTAGGTATAATAGTGCCCAATATAAGGTGTTATTATTATTATTAGGTGTTTTTTTCATTAAAACAAAAGAAATACTAATTGCAAAAGTGTTGAAAATGTCAAAAGTTACATATAAAACAAACTATTTTACTCTAAAATCAATAGGAGCGCTTTTTTTAATGATAGTACCCAATATAATATAACTTATTAGGTATTTTCATACTAAAACAAATGAAATACTTATTGCAGAGGTATTAAATTCGCCAAAATTTACATATACTACAAAATTGTTTACTCTCAATTCAATATTATATCATTATACTAACAGTAATCTATACAAAACTCTACAAATAAACTGATATTATACACTTTTCAGCCTTGCTAACGTAGTTGTCCCAATAATCGAACCCACTTAAAGGCTGCAATCTCTCTTCTTCCATAAGCTTAAAGCTTTCTTGAAATTCAACTTAATTGAAGTCCTGAACACGCCACGCCCTGTGCTTGTCTCACATTACACACCGACGCCACCCCCCCCCCCAATTCCCAAGTGAAATGGTTTCTTTTGTGACTCTCCCCAATTACCCCAAACTTATATCAAATATTTGACAATTCACATTAATTTAATGCGCCCACAGCAAAAAAGTCAATAAAACAAAAAGGCAAAAATGAACCTCCTTCCCCCCCTTACCTTCCCCCTCTTTGGTCCAACCCCAACAAATCGCTGCCAGCCGACGCCCCACAGAGTCAGTTCCAATTCCAGTCCAGTGCTTCGTCCTTGCTGTGAGAAATTTAAATGCAGACGCCATTTCTATTACTCCACACATTAAATTATACCACGCGCTGTTGCCAAACGATATCCTGCCAATATATACCCCCCACTCCAACCCCACCCGCCATCCCCTTAACAGATACCAACCCCACCCTAGCAAAAAGCAGAGAAATTAAATGGCAGTCGAGCCGAAAATACAAACAAAAAGTAACTGAAGAAATGGGAGCGCTGCTGCTCCAAGGCGCGGCAGAGCACAGGCATATAACGGTGCCCTCCCCCCTTGTGTGAGCGCAGTGGTAGAGGTGGGGGCTCTGTATACATACATTCTTGTACATACATATATTAAAGACGATTTCTCTTCAGTTAGAATATTTTGCCAGGCACCGCCCCAAAACTTTTTCACCAGAGTCGCAGAGGGCACAGCTCCAAGAGGGGAGCAGGGTGCATGATTATTTTTCATGCTTTCTCATTTCACACACACACACAGTGGAACTTTCACAATGCTGGTGTCGCTGCCTATTGGGGGTTGCTGCTTACAGCGACGCCAGCGTCGTCAAAAAAGAGAAGAAGTAGCAGAGGCAGCGACTGAGGCAGAGGCAGCCGCCTCACGTGCACCTAAAGTTGATGTTTTCGTTGGCAGCGACGCTTGCGTCGTCGTCGTTGGTTTTTGTCTTCATTGTAGAAGAGTAGAAGGAGTAGAGTGCGCAACCCCACTCGGCGGCCGCCTGTCGTCGCTGCCGCCCAGCACATTGTCTGCCCTTGATTTTATCGATTTTCGCTCTCGCCGCATGCGGCGCTCTTTGGCCTTTTTTGCTCTCTCACTCTACTCACTTTTCTGCTCTCTATGTGTATTGTATATGCTGTGCGCTCTCTCTCATACCCCCATGCAGTAGAAGAAGAAGGCAAGCAGCAACAAAAAAAAAAGTCAACAGCAACAACAACAACAAAACGAAACTCACAAAAGCGCGCGCTTGTGTTTTATGCTAAGCTTCGCTATTTTTGTGTGGGCGGCCATTGTTGTTGTAGTTTATGCAGTGTAACTGTATATGTATGTGCGTGTTTGTGTACATACTATGTGTGTGTGTGTGTGTACATATGTACATATTCCGGCCGGCCATTTGCACATAATGTGCTTTTTGGCTTTTGCACATGTATTTTATGTGCTCCGTGGCTGCTGCTGCTGCGTTGTTATTTATGGCATTTAACCCCATAGTGACCCCCCACCCACCCACAACTCCATCAAATTGCTTTCCCATGTAACTGTGTGGCAGTGTATAATATACATATATGTGTATATGTGTGTGTGTGTGTGTGTGTGTCTGTTCTTTAATCTTTTGCAAACCAATTTTGCAGCATTTAAATTCTGCAGTTATGCATGATGCCTCGTCTATCAGAGAGACTCAGACTCGTATAAGTTTCTGTTGCATTTAAGTTTTAAATTTTGAGAATTCAACACTGACTCGCTTTAACTGACCCACGTGTGACCTTTCACCCCACTCTTTTGGTCTCTTGGTCTGCTGTGTTGAGCGAGGTCATTACTGTGTCTGATTTGTGGGGCAATTCATAGTTTAATTATTTAATAATCTCAATTACAGTACAATACAGAGTGATAATTGTATAATAAGGTTTTCATGTGGAAATTCAACTGAATAATCTCATTTACAATGTGTAAGAATATTTGCTTTAATTAATCAACAAAGCTTTTCATTAGGGCACACAAGCTGAAGCTAAGCCCCAAGCAAGCGTCGCCTGCATAAATGTAACATTATTATGTATTATATAAACTGTTATTGTATAGCTTAGTTGGGGTTGCCTGAAGAACAATAAAACATGTTATACAATAAACTATAATTTTAGCAGATCGATTGTGTTGCCAGCTATATGTATGTATGTGTTATATCAGAAATTCATAAAATGATTAATAAACTCCTAAATTAAAATATACGTTTTAAAATATATACATACATACTATGTGTTTTTCATTCAATTTTATGTAATTCATTATTTTTTATATTCTTAATGGCTCTCATTATATTATTTCGTCTCTTTTGAATCAATTTTGTCAATAAATTTGACAAATTTAGTAGTCAATGGTAAAGAAATTATTAGCAAAAGAAAAAATCCCAAATTTTGTTTAAAATTTAATCTATTTTCCATAAAACGTAAGAAAAATTGTCCTATTTTAATATGTTACATTGATATCTAAGGAGTGTATTTAATTGGGTTTAGTATATCTTTATATATGTGTTGTAAAATTGTCTCAAAAAAGTATATTCCAAAAGGATGATTCCTCGACTCGCCAGCAGTCAGTATATGTATCAGCACATCCAGTACTTTCTTTATATTGTTTTTCAATGTTTTGACTTCAGAAAACCCTTGAAAACTTCCCTATAAATGAGCATAAAAGAAAATGGCTCCACTTGTTTATGCCAATTTACGATTGCGGTTATTTTAATAATTGATTTACGCAGTCAAACAACAATAAAAAAAGAAGCAAAGCGAATGCGTGACATTATTTATGGTTTGATTTCCGGACTGGGGTCGAGTGAGGGTTAAATTGAAAGTAAATCATATATGGGCAATTCAAAGTTCCATGAAGAGCTTAAAGAATTGATTATTTATGATCTTGAACTGCATTAAATATTAAACAGACTTTGCTAGAAGTGCTCGAGTCGTCAACCCTATAAAGGCAGTATATAGTAAATGACATACAATTACTATCGATTAATAGAGCCACCCCTTATTAATTGCCCTTACTAATAATGTATGAGTAATGTATAGCATGTCGAGGTAGCGATTATACTTCTGTCTCGCTATTCTTGTAATCAGTTTCATTGTTTCAGCTGTTTCGGTTCTCTGGTAGTCGCTCCTACCAGGGACACGCCCATTTTTGCGAAAAGGCTATTAACACCGTTAAACGGTATACAAAGCTGTCGAGGGAACCCGCCGCCGTCGTGTAGTATCCAAATTCTTTTGGGCTTACTTTTGTTTTTATTTTTGGTATTTTTTTTTATGGCATTTCAGGGTGTGGCCCGCCTCGCCTCGCCCCCCAACTAACTGCCTTCTCATTCCCCCTTTTATGTTGTGCGTTCGTAGTGCGAAAAACAAAATGAAATGTAATAAACATTGAGAGTGTCGCGTGCTTAGACGTCATGAATTTAACAGCCAATGTCGCTTGACAAGCGTAGACAGAGAGGGAGAGAGAGAGAGACAGACAGACAGAGACGGCGACGGCGACGGCGACGTCTCCATAAACCTTCTGCTGTTCTGTTGTCCTTGCTGCAGGCTATATAAAACGAGGAAGAAATGCTAACTACGGCATGCCGAAAGTTGTATACCCTTGCCGGTTGTAATCTACTTCAATTGTTCCAATACTTGTTATATATAATGGTGCAGTATTGAAGGGTATTGTGTATATTCAATTTAATGTCTTACTTTTGATTGCCGCTGATAACTTAAGTTATTTCTTAAATCAGAACTGATCTTTATACAAACACCTGCATTTCTGTCGATTGTTCCTATGGAAACTATATGTTATATTGATCCGATTTCGTTGAAATTTTATATGCCGTTTATTTATATAGAAAAGTACGATCTAGTAAATTTTATTGCAATATCTTTACAAATAACAAAAATCAGCTAATAGTTTGTATGGCGGCTATACGATATATCGTGCCGATCCGGTTCGTTCCGACTTATATATGGCGTGCAGCAATAAGAAGCATGTGTGCCAAGTTTCGTCAATATAACTCTAAAACTAACAGGCTAGCCGGCGTTGTAACAGACGGACACACGGATACATGGACCTGCGGACACACGGACAGACGGACAGGGCCATTACGACTCCTCTCTTCATTCTGATTCAGAATATATACATACATATGCTTTATGGGTTCGGAGATGACTCCTTAGATGCGTTGCCAACTCCTGCCCAAAATGAATATACCCTCTGCAAGGGTATAAGAATAGATCTTTAAGTACACGGCACATGCCACTTGCGCTCTCGCTCGCACTCATGTACAAACATTTAAACATTGCAGATATGTCCTTAAACTTTTTGCAATTCGATTCGCTTGCGCGCGCTCTCTGACAAGCCCTTTTTTTGCGCTACGACTTTTATTTATGCGATAAAAATAAAGCGATAATAAATGGTGGGCGCCAAGTTATTGCACTCGTCACTTGCTTTGCTCACTCTTCGCTCGCGTGCGCTCTCTGCCTTTGGTCTCCCTCTCTTGCGCTCTTTGCACACTCTACTCTGCTCTTCTCTTCGCCTGACTCACTCAGCAACAGCTGTTCGCGTTGTTTGACTTAAGAAAGTTGCACTGAAAGTTCAATTGCCTGGCCCCGGCCTCGACATCGACTACGCCCCCTCTCTTTCTCTCATTCTCTCTTCCTACGTACGCCTTGTCACGCTCTCTCTCACACTGCATTTGCATTATTTATGTATTAGCCGTGGGGGCTACGTCGACGGCGACAGCGACTGCGGCGTTGAATGTTTTCTCTGCTTGCTTCATTTCCATTTTGCATGTGTTGCGTAATTTCCGTTGCTAAAAGTGTTAAAAGAGCTAGGGCATGACAGGGAGAGAGAAGGAGAGAAAGAGAATGAGACTTAATTGAGCGCATTGAGGGAGTTATAAATCAGCTCATGTGTATGGTATTTGCTGTAGGTCAGTTCCGTATGCCTAGACTAAGTGCAGCACACTGTAACTGTTGATTGATCTGTACAATCAATAAGATGGTAAGGAAAAGGGAGAAAGAAAAGAGAGAGAAGAAGAGGGAGGAAAGGGCACGTTTATTTCACAGTACATTAGACCTAAAAAGGTCATTGTAATCAGTCTGAATTGGCAATTACGGTAAATGCGACCTGCGCTCTTCTCATACCCGTGCATTCTCAAATGCAATGCATAAAACATGAACAAGGCACGTACACATAGCCACGCCCCTTGCAAGGCAATTTGCATAAAGAGAAGAGGACTGTTTCTTACTTAACGTAGTTTGAATTTATGCAGAATTACGTAACGCTAACGCATTAATTAATTGATCAAATTCCAGCATACTATAATTCAAATAATTGAGTTTCGAACTGAAACAGAAACCCCTTTCGAAAGTTACTCAGCCGATTCGAACTACAGTCGAGTCTATTATTATAACAGAAGAAACTAAGACAATAAGACAATTACAGACTTACCCGCCTTTCCCACTCGCAGTAAAACTATTGTTCATTTGTTTTATCTAATAAATACCCTGTAGATTGGAACTAGAGTTTGCAATGCATGGGAAATAAGAACTTTATAATGTAATGCAATAATTATTTATCTTAATGCAATTTGCTAGCCTATATCAACAAGTGTTTATATCACATTCAAGGGTATTTACCTTCAGATTTTCCCTCAATTATTTGCTACCTTCTGAAACCAAACAAAGTCAACCGCAAATTATTGTAATCGAGCCGAGTAGAGAGAGAGAGAGAGAGAGAGAGAGAGTGAGAGAGAAAGAGAAAATTGTTTGGAATTTTGTTATTTTCTCGGAATTTGCATAGCCGGTATTTATTATTGTTCTCAGTTGTAGTTTACAATTCCGAATGAAAGTAGAAATATGCAGATGAATTCATTACTCATGGGTTATTTTGAATATTTGAGAAAATCGTACTGTATATCAATGTAAATTAATAGGAAATTGGGAAATTTGAAGAAGCAAAGGTTTTTACCCCACAGAAATCCGTAAAGATGAGAAACACTATTCAAATATACAATAATATGAGTAATATTTGAATATGGGGTTTTTATTTAGTGGAAATTACACTACAACTTGATAATAATCTTTTAATTCTTCACACGAAACTTCCTTGAAAGATAATCGTATCTCTGTTGTCACTTTGTACATCCGCTTAATAAATTCTTATCAGCGATAAACCAAAGAGAATCCGACAATAAAAATGATTATCTTAATATTTATAGAGCTGACTAACAAACAAATAAACATGAACAGAACGTGTAGGAACTAGTAAATGAGGAAATGGCAAGAACTACAATTGAATTATAAGTATTATTGAAATATTCTGAAATTTCTTCTTAATCTCCGCTTCAAATATTATATATTAAAAGGAACAATGACCAGAAATATAATCTATTTCGATAATATTTGCATATTAAGTTAAGGCAAATAATAAAAGAACCACTGTATTTACACATACATAGATATGTACACATGTACGTGGTACCCTACAAAACTCGCGAGTGTGTACACACTTGTGTGAATAAAATCTGTGTCAAATAAACTTTGCATGTTTATGGCAAATTTCAGTGTTGCCTGCCGCCGCCTGTACGCTCGCCATATTGTTGACATTTTTGCTACTGGTTGCTGCGGCCGCTTTTATTATTGTTGTTGTTGCGGTTGTTGTTGTTGCTGCTGCGTTTTATGTCTCATTTAGTCGCATGAGGCGGCGATTGACCCGCTTTCAACGGACCTCTGCATGAATCATAAAGCGGTACCAAGTTCAGGCAAAAAAAAAAAAAAAGAAAGAAATGCGCAAATAAAATGCATAATATACACACAGACACACGCTTTGCATGTGTGGGTTTGGCTGCCACTGTGCGTGCCAAGTGCTATAAATGAGCTTTTGCGAAATGAAATGCGAAATGAGTGGCAAAGTGAAACAGCAATAACAACAACAGCAGCGGCCAAGCAACGGTTGTTTTTGTTACGACTGTTTTTACCCACTGTTTGCTGTTGTTGTTGGTTTATTATTACACCGGCTTGTAACGGTAAATTGCAAACGATGATTACAACACACAAACACACATCACACACACACACACACAGACGGACACGTAGTTAGAGCAAAATAGACAGCAATTTGATATATCAAAGGAGACAGGGAGAGAGAGAGGAAACGAAAATTTGCCTGCACTTTAATCGAAATGCTTTGGCTAGCGAAAGACAAACATAAACACAAACACAAATACGAAAAAAAGAAAAAGACTAAACCAAACGAGAGACATGAAAAGCAATAAAAACATAAAAACGAAAATATCAAATAAAATAGAGGCAAGCATCGTCTGAGTGAGTCTGCTGCCGCCAGACAGGTTGCGTTGTTTCGAAAGTGCCAACGGGAGAGCAGCACAGCACGAGTGAGAGAGCATCAGGGAAGGAGAGTGGAGAGAGAAGAGGGAAGAGAGGCAGTCGAACTCCAACTCCAACTCGAAATTATTAAATTGCAGACGGGACGCGACGCGACGCGGTGCGGTGTGGCGGCTATTGCGTGTGTGGCTGCGCGCGTGTCTATGTGTGCGTGTCTCTCTGTTTGTCTTTCTGTCTCTCTGTGTCTCTGCCTGTGTATGTGTTAGACAGCGGGCGTGCGTTAGTGTGTTTGTGTAGAAGGAAAGCGAACGAAGAGGAGTCACGCACAACAGACAAAAGCTAAAAACGTCTGACTGAGTCGCCACTGCGCGCAGTCGACGTCAACGTCGAACGAGTTGAAGTGGAGTTGTTGCTAAGGGGGGCGGAGGGGAGAAAAGGAGAAAAAAGAAGAGCGCCATACAAAAACGTGAGCAGCGTATGTATGCGCGAGTGTGTTTATCTCTCTGTGTGTGTGTGTGTGTATGTATGAGTTTGTTTGTATGTGTGATAAAGGTCGTTGGCCATGCGGCGACGTTGAAGTCGCACCAGCAACAACACGTTGGCAGAGAATAATCGCGACGGCGACTGCGGCGGCGGCGTCGTCGACAGCGATGACGACGTATTTAGCCTAAGGGCATAAAATGTGTTGCAGGTTTCTGCTGGCCCCACGTTCTTATTGTAGACTATGGCTACGATTATATTTAAACCACACAGAAATAAATATGTATCTATACATAAGGATGTACAATACATGCATATGCATGTGTATTTGTATGTGTGTATACTTTGTATCTTTTCGGAGGCATCATCGGTTTTTAGCTGCATTTAAAAAGGCTGAAAAACACGTTTGCTGCACAGTCAAACAAATAGACAAAACGAACAAAGTTGAGAGCAAATGTGGGCGTATGTCTGTCTGCGTGCGTCTACTTGTCTGTGTGTACATCATCTGTCTGTGCCTGTGTGTGTGTATGTGTGTTTGTTGTTGTTGTATTGGCTTTAAGGCCGTTATCATGTGCAGTCAGTCAGTCAGGAAGGGCGACAACTCTAGTGCGCTTTAAAATTGAAAAGGGACAACTTGAGTTCAGTTACGCCTACACGAGATGACGACGACACAGGGCCATTCGGAAGTGTTATATAAATATGTATAACAGATTCGTAGGTAAGATAATTAAAGCCAGTATGGGTCGTCTTATTGCAAATGCAAGCTACATAAATATTTACTTTAATGTAAGAAGAACTATGATTGAAAGAAAGAAAAAAACTACAGTAGTGGGGTAGGGTTGTAAAAAATATATTATACTATTAAAATATCGATATTTACTCAATGATTTATTGTAAAATTATTTATAATTACATATGTATGTACGAATGTATAATGAACAATAAATAATTAGCAATAATATTGATAGCTTAGAATACATATATTTTTTATAATTTGAACATATGGAAATATCGAAAATTGTTGATTAAAGTATCAAAAATATTCGATATATCGTTATAAATATATTGATTATTATATGATATTCTTTTAAAAAGAATTTTAGCATCGTTACGATATTTAAAACATTTTTTAACAACCATATTCTATATGAATGTACAAATGTTTAATTTATTCATACATATGTATATCATTATTATTTTTAGGCCATGGATTTTATTATTATATAGATTATTATTCTTGGCTAAAACCTAGCCATAGCTTACTCCTATTATACTAATCATCAGCGTATATCTTTGATATATCGAAAATATTTGTAGCTTAAGAGGGTTTGCAATTATGGGTTTTAATGCCAGTTACCTGGAAATATAAAGTAAAGCCATCAAATGGTTTTTCCACAATAAATTACTTATATAGTAATTATTTTTACAGTTAAAGCGTTTTTTATACTCAGTGGCTCATCAATAATATAGAATAATATATATGTAACTAGCTATTTATAGCAGTAGCTAAATATTTAAATAAATACTTAAATAAATGATGTAGCTAACGATTAAATATATATAGTCTTTTTGGTATTATCTTAGCTAACTAAACTGGCTTTCTCAGGGTCAAACTATGACCTCATGCTAAAATCAAAACTGTGCGAGAGAGAGAGAGAGAGAGAGAGAGAGCACAAGTGCAAATATAGTTGCTAGTTCAAAGCAAACGTTTATCAAATATATACATATACAAATTATAGAAATTCATATATTATATTCATTACATTTTGACCTTTTCGCTGATGTTACTGTTGTTGTTGTTGTTGTTGTGTTATTGATAATGCAAATGTATTTATATACAATATATTACATTGTACGTGCGACCTTCTAGGTGATGTGTAGACATTGCTTATGCAATATCATCTAATACATCTGTGACAACAACAACAACAACAACAACAACAACGACTAGAACTTGTTGCTGTCGTTGCTTTGTTGTCGTTTCCTTATTTAAGTTGACACTTGTTCAAATTGCATTGAAATTGAGAAGACAACGCTGATTGCTCTCTTTCTGTCTCTTTCTTTAGTGAAAATGAACACCTGCACGTTATTGCTGTACTTGTTGTTGTTGTTGTTGTTGCTGCTATTGCTGTTGGGGCGGCTAGTTTTTATTTTTCTCCTACTCTTTTTGTCTACTTCTCTTTGTTTGCTTTGGCTGCGACTACGTTGTGTGGCGTACGTGCCGCCCGAGCGAATGCAGTTATGCCAGCTATTACGTCGTCTATGCTTACGCACAGACATACGTATAGAAAAGATGCAGAGAGAGGCAGAGAGAGAGAGAGAGGGAGCGCGACACTGATACGCACTGGCGAACACCTGTCAAATGCACACAAAGGCAGTCGCAGCAACAACAAAACCCGCTTCTAATGCCACAGCTGCTTGTGTTTCATTTCCATATTGTTTCTATATATGTGTGTGTGTGTGTGTGTGTGTGTGCACAGCCTCCTCTTCTCTCTAATGTTGCTGTGTCACGTTCTTATAAAAATGTTTGAAATTCTGATTGGATTTCGTATGCGTGTGTGTGCAGCGTTGCCAACTGCCTGCAATTAGTGTATGGTGCGTTGTTGCCATATTTCACGGGGGCTTACTCACGCAGTAGCTTCAATTACAACCGGTTTTGGGAGGGAAAGACAGAAAGAGAGAGCAACAACACAGAGGCAAGAGTGAGAGAGTGAGTGAGAGAGTGAGAGAGCCGAGCTGAGCCTGAGCATGATCATGATCCATGATCGTCGTCATGATACCTTCTTTCAGCTGCGCACCTTCCCATTGTCTCTCTATGTGTACATATGTATGTATGTGTGTGTTTGTGTTTCACTTGTTGTTGGCTCGGCATTCTTTGTTAAATATGTTCACTGACCTTTGCCGAATTTCCAGTTTTTATTATTTATTTATCTCGTGAGCCGCGTTACATACATATGTACACGTATGTTACATTCACATGCCATATACAGATATTGGCATATTTCTGTCTTTTGTTCAATCGTTTACTACGAAAACAGCTGCGCCAACAATCAGGAGAGCGAGTGAGAGAGAGAGGGAGGGATGTAGGGAGAGGGCAATAACAGCGAAAGAAGCGTGCGGCAGGCAATGTTCACGCAAATGACCTTCAACTTGATTTTTAATTAAGTTCAGTTCAACGAACTGAAACTGTCAACGACTCGTCGTCGTCGTCGTCGTTGCCGCTTTTTCGCTAACTTTTTCGTGTGTTTTATTTTTAATGTTTCCTTTTTTATTTCTTTTGTTCAACTCATATTCTCACACATGCCAACACACACACACACACACGCACACACACACACATGTCCACGTTTTTCGCAGCCATTTACACAGTTGTATTTAAATTTTGTTTTTTTTTTTACTTTAATATTTACCGTACAAATTACGTATATTAATATATCTTTGTGTTTGGATATATGTTTTGTTAGTCAAATATTTTAGTGGAGAATTCAATGCGAGCCACTCATCGCGCAGTTGCAACTTAAGGTTATAAAAGCAACGTTGCCAAACTTCAAGAAACATTTTATTTGAATTTGCAGCTTTAATATGACCATAATTCTCTTTACATTTGCCCAAATTTATGGTTTAACTTATACTTTCAGTTGCAGTTCCCTTATATTTCGAATTCCTGCTAATATATTTGCCTAGTTGCGCACTGTTGTCGCATTTCACTTTTATAATCATATTCTCTTCACATTTGCCTAAATTTGCAGTAAAACTTGGACTTCCATATCGGTTATATTTTGAATTTCTTTCACATTTGCTTCAACTTCCAGTTCCCTTATATTTCGAATTTCTGGTAATTTATTTGCCTAGTTGCGCACTGTTGTCGCATTTCACTTTAATGTGAATACTTAGAAATTCCGCCTCTTCTTTCTTGCCAACATTTTTCATGAACTTGAGAGCGCGAGCTCATCCAAACAGCGTACCCGGCTTGGTATTTGTCGTAATTCATCTTGGCTTTACAGCTTCCGACTTTGTGCTAGCCATAATTTATGCAATTTAATCTCCTTCTTCTTCTTCTCTTTCTCCGTACTTGTCCATACTTTATTGCTGGCGCGTTTCACATAAATTTTTAGCCAGTTTTTTTTTCGCTCTTCTACAAAAACAACCAATTTTTTTTCAATTTACATTTTTTCCATATTTTATCCGCACCTTCAACGCCTTTTTTGTCCTGCACAACAAGAACAGCAGCTTTTGTTGCAAGTTTCAAGTGCGCCTCACTGCGCCTTGCCGCGCCCACCATCGACCCATCGACCGCCCACTGGCAGACAGATTTTACCGCCAGCTTTCAGCTACTTACCCGGAAATGCTTGTCGCTCCCTTTCCAGGCGATAAACAAATAAACATACACACACACATACAGACATACACACCAGCACGTGGTCTGGCAACCCTCGAGGGATTTTGCTCACTGCTGCTGTGTCTGTATTATGATTCTACGGGTTTTCAGTCCTGCCTGTCAACCCTTGGTTGCCAGCAGGTTTCTTTTTTCCTCCACACAAATTGTTGCATGTTAACTCACCCGCACACCACCTTATTCAAACACACACACATACACAGGCATGTACATACATGTATATAGTTTTTCCCATATAAATTTCAACAGCGAAACTAACCTGATTGTAGTTTAGGCAACCCTACACGGTCTGCTAGCCCACGCGACCCTTCCTTCACTTTTCCTTAGCCAGCCGTTTGGCACAGGAAGGATGTTTCAATTTCTATTTTGTTTTACACTTCTCTTCCTGTTTTTATCGCTCGTTTGTGTTTTCTCCGAGAGTGCGTTAGTGTGTGTATGTGTGTGCAAATGACATAAACCCTCCCCAAATTCTCATTCTCTTTGCTCGTTCACAGGCTTGTGCTTTTTTTTTTTTTTTGTCTTGCTTAGAAAATATTGAGCTGTGTGAAAATTGGCATCGTCGCATTACGCTGTACACTAGCTGTAGGAAGAGGCAGAAGACGAGGTGCAGAGGTACATCTCGTCTTTGTTGCGAGTCTTTTTGATTTTTCTCTGCTTCCTCCTACCAATTCTATAACTTAGCAAGGGCTTTTTATTTATTTAAGGCCCTTAGGCTTTCTCTTTGAGCTAAGTTCTGAATTTTTGTGCTATAGAGAGCTTTGTTGATTTCTCATTGTTATGCAGTTTGCTGCTGTTGTTATTGTTGTTTTTGTGATACTGTGAGGTTCTCTTTCAAAAGCTGATTGTGTATTCCTTCGGGTTACGTGACCAATGAACAAGTTCCAAAGTAATTTCAAGAAATAAGCTTCAAACATGTTCTGTGAATAAACTGGAATTATGGTTTTCAGCTAAATACTATGGAATTCAATAGAAAATAAATAAATTTAATGATTTTAAGATCAAAACAATATAGAATTTGCTATAAATAATTGAGATTTACATATGAAAAGGAATTAGTTAGCAATCTCTTAAAAAAGTGACTATAACTTAAATTTGAAGTATAAATTTGTGAATGAAAAGGAAATGATATGTTAAACATTTGAAGTTCTCATTTCCCATTTCATATAAGTTATTATTAGCTGTGCTTTGAAGAACCTTACCTCCTAAGCGGACATTTACCTTACCTTCGGCTATTACAACAATCATTAGACAGTTCTTTTTTAGTCTTCTTCTTGCTCGTTTGTCGTTTTTGTATTTAAACGTTGGAAAAACCGCCACAAGCGTTGCATTTTAATTACTGACCCATTTTCCATGTTCTTACACATTTCATTCATTGCATTGCCCTGTGGGCGCACTGTTGCCGCACTTCACAGGCAGCAAGAACTTTAAAGCAGCGAAAGATTTAAAGAGGCGAGTCGGGCATGTACACAATTATATGTATGTATATGTATATGCATACATATATAAGTATATATGTTACGTACACGCTGTGTTTATGTATAATTATGTAAATTTACATAAACATAACCTACTAACTAAGCACACGCTATTGAAACAAATGCGGCCCGGTTAACAGTACATGGACTCCCGCCTGGCGCACTCTCCCATTCTCCCCCTTTCTTCCTCTCTCTCTCTATCTCTCTGCCTCTCTTTCTCTCTCTCTATTGCACACACCGCAAATGACCTCATTTTTTAGGTCTGTGCACAATTTTACTGCAACTTTTTTTTTTCATTGCTTTTCGCATGCACTGAGGCGCCGCCTGGCGGGTTTTTGTTGTCACCCCAAAACCCCCTTCCACTGCTTCTCTTCTCTCTTCTCCCCCCCTCCACCCCTTTTTGGACTATTGAGCTGAGCTCATTTTGCATGCATGCATTTGGCAACTCTGTCGCTGTTTTGCTGACGTTGCAACGTTGCAAGCAGGCGAAGAGAAGCCGAAGAGTGGGTTAAAGGGATGAGGAGAGGTGCTGAGGGGGGATAGCAGTAGCTGTCCTACATTTTCGGCTTTTGTTTTGTTTTGTTTTGTGTTTTTTTTCTTGCAAGCCTTTTGCACAGGCAGGTGGCGCAGAAAGCATTTTCATTGCTTTTGAAAAACGTCATTTGGGGAATGCATTTTGTGCTTTCGCTTCTGCCTCTGCTTCTTCTCCTTCTTGCCACATTTCATGCACAATAACAAGAGGAGAACACAAGTCTTTGTTTCATATTTTTGCCACGTCCTTGTGCTAAAAAAAAAACAACAACAAGAACGTTGACGTCGGGGCTGTAGGCGTAGGCTGAAGAGAGCTTGAAATGCGGCAAAAATCGATAAAGCAATTAATGCAAAAAGTGGCTGGCAACCCTCAACGGCAGCGACAGCGACGGCGACCGAGGTAGAGGCAGAGGCAGAGGCAGCGGCAGTAGGAGAAGCAGAGAGCAAGAAGAAGCGGCAGTAACAACCCTGCACAGAAATAAACACGCACCCAAAGGCACCCCACCCACCCAGACTGCCAACCCTGCCCAACCCAATTCGCCGCTTTGTTTTTTTTCTTCTTCCTTTTTTCGCTGCGCTGTGTTTTGCCGTCTTCTTCTTGTTTGTTGCTGTCTTGCACAGTGTGTTTATTACTTTGCAGTCGTTGTTGTTGCTGCAACCCTCGTTGCCATGCGAGCAGACAGCCTGACTGAGTTGCACAGTAAGAGAACAAGAGAGAGAGACAGAGAGTAAGAGAGAGTGGGAGAGTGTGTATGCGTGTGTGGGTGCTGGTGTGAGTATGAGTGCAGTAACAGCACGAGGCTGAATAAAGCGCGCGCTTAACTTTAATGAACATTTACTGTGTGTGTGTGTGTGTGAGTGTGCGCTGACTTTAACAAGAGTATTTGAATTTAACTTCACCTGCTTCTTGCTGCCTTGGCACGAAGAAGCCTTTGACTTTTGCCACTCTGTTCATAGTAAATTGAAATTAACCTCGTCTTCTGTTTTCCATTTAAATTCAAAATTAAAATGAGATTTATTAAAGATGGGACTGACAGATTCATTTTACTTATATTTATTTACTTATGTTAGTAATAATACTATTAGTTATGAATATTATACAATATAAAGATTTTATTATCATATTTTTGGTAATACCTTTGCAGAGGGTCTATTAATGTTAGATAAAAGTATGCAACGCACCTTAGGAAACAGCTCCGAGCCTATAAAGTATATACATATAGTCTGAATCAGCATCGACAGAGGAATTGATATAGTCATGTCTGTCTGTTGAAACGCAAACTAGTCTCTCAATTTCAAAGCTATCTTAATGCAACTTCGCACACATAATTGTTATCGGACCAATATATCGTATAGCTGCCAAACAAACTATCGGCCAATTATTGTTATTTGTAAATATATGGCAAGAAAATTTACTACATAACACTTTTTCTATATATATATTATACATATAAAACTTCATTAAAATCGGATCACTATAACTTATAGCTGCCATAGAAACAATAGATCGAAATGAAGGTTTTTGTATGAAAATCAGTTTTAATTTGAACTCATCAGTGGCAATTAAAGTTAGTCATAATATACTGCAGCAATATATAATATATCCCTAGTATAGGAACGATCGGAGTATATTATAACCTGCAGGGATATAGAACCTTTCGTTCGCGTTTATTATATAGTAGTGTTGGGTAATCCTAGTTCAATTTGAGGAATAAGTTCGTTCGTTCGTTTAAAATCATTTAGTTCAATCGTTCAAAAAAAATCAAATGTTATGAATTTATTTCATACAATGCTGTCATTGAAAATTAATATTATTTATTCAATTTATGTCAAAAACACTTATACATAATAATAATAAGAATTAATAAAGAGTTTACATATTATATTGAACTAACTGAACTATATTGAACTAAGTGAACTAAATTGAACTAACGAACTATATTGAACTATAAAGACAGACCTAGTTCGTTCGTTCAGTTTGGTGAATAGTTCAATTTAGTTCGTTCGTTCACGAACGACACAACACTATTATATAGTACAGATTTCTGTTGATATATCTTTCTGTATATTCAACAAACCTTTAATAAACATTTCCTTTCATTTCGTAATATAATGTGATTATCATAACAAAGATAAAAGATATTTTTGTGCTCAGCTTAGGAATTTCATGCAATTTTCCTAACTTAATCTCCTTTTTTTTTGTTGTGCTTCTGTTCTTGTATGTGTGTGTGTGTGTGTGTTTCAGACAGGGGATTTTCGCCTTGGCTTTAGTTGCTGTCGTCCAACATTATTGATTAACTTTTTGCCGCATTTTAACAACAAAATCCCTGCCCATTTTTGCCCATATTCCTTGTGGAAGCTGTCAGAGCTGCTCAAACTCAAAGTAGATATAAAATCCAGAGGTCTTTCAGTTTGCTGTTGCTGTTGTTGTTGTTGGTTTAGCTATTACTGCAAATGACAAGTAAAACTTCCCTTCCAACATAAAAGCTAATATGAAAAAACTTTTTGTTGGCCAAAGCACAGCAGAGGTAGTACTGGCAGCATATGAGAGTGTTTTGGCCCATAACCGAAGCAACTCCACGCCCCGCCCCCCCCACTCTTGGCCTGAACAGAGCAGCCGCGCGTCATAAACAATATTGCACTGGAATGTGTAGTTTGTGTGTGTGTATATATATATAATGTATGCTATATAGGGCTGCCTATGCGGTCTGTACTAGTTAGAGATGTCTCTTCGGCCTTTTGATTATCTCGTAAACATTTGAAAAAGCGTAAGAATCTTAATTATTTTGCTCTGCCTGGACTCTCTTGGTGTGTATTCATGCACGCCTCTACTATATATACACTACTTATATACGAGTATGTTTCTATACTATACAGTGTTGGAAAAAATAATAGAAACAGCACTTGCACCTGGACGAAAAACTAAATTGCTCATTATGTACAAACACTATATGCATGAAATTGGCATCACATAGACGGCTGATAACTGTACTTTAATATGCGACCTGTTTTGGGTCGATATGACCTTTGATACTTTGGGAATCTTGCTCTGATGGAAATGATCCCATGTTTGAGCTGGAAAAAATAATAGAAACAAGCCACAAATCTGCGAATATTTTGCGTTTTTTTTCAGTGAATACTAAAAAAAAGGAATGCATTCAATACTTCCATGTAAGTTCAGCTGAAAATAACCGAATTTGTAAAAAAAATTCTGCTTTATAAACCTGTAATATAAAGAAAAGGTCACGGAGGTCACTGCCCACCTTTATAGCCAGATTACCAAAGTATCAAAGGTTAAATCGACCCAAAATGTGTCGCATATCAAACTACACTTATCAGCCTTCTATTTGATGCCAATTTCATGCATATAGTGTTTGTACATATTGAACAATTTAGCTTTTTGTCCAGGTGCAGGTGCTGTTTCTATTATTTTTTCCAACAGTGTATATGCTGGCCTGTCTGTCAGACTGGTGTCCGTGTGGGAGGTGCCCAGCCCCCTTTGGGCGTCGTCAACTTTTTTTTACTGTGCAAGTTTTCAACAACTTTTTGCATATTTCTAGAGGCCCAAGTCGAGCCCAGCCACCCACATTACTGTGTGTACATATTTTATAAGGTTGGCCCCAGCCTCGTATCTATTTCACAGAGTGTCCTTAGCCACCTTGCGTGGCTGTCGTGTCGCTGCCTTTGCTTTAGTTATTTCTCATCATCATCGTCATCATCATCATCATCATCATCATCATCATCATCATCATCATCAACATCAACATCTCATCTGCAGCCTCAACATTTCACCATTCCTCTTTGACTTTGTCGTCGTTGTCGTCGTGGTCTTTGTTCGCATTTTCTACATTTTTCCCACGTTTCGCCTGATGGGTTGAGGCATTTTGTTGGGGATGGTAGCAAGTTTTATGTTATACATAGTATGTATGCGCAAAGAAAACTCAACCCCCAGTTACAGTCGGGGCACGAAACGAGCGCAAAGTGACTTTCCTTGGGCTGTGTCTCTGCTAATGTTTTAACCCTCCTCCCCCACTGTCTCTTTATGTAGGTGTGTGTGTACTTTTCCCAGTATTTTCTGCGCACGCTTTAATATCGCATTTCAATTTTTGTTTCTTTAAGCATATCTTTTAAGTGGAAAGTGCAAAGTTAAGCCTCAACTTTTGTTTGTTGTTGTTCTTGTTGTATTTTCAGAATAGATTTCTGCTGCCTCTCTCTCTCTCTCTCTCTCTCTCTGTGTGTCTCTTTCACTTTTCCCTCCTACTGTTTAACCTATTTTTCTGTGCATTTTGTGGTTATGTTCGACAGAGCACTTAAATTTTCGTTGAGTTAAATTTGACTGCGTTTTAATGGATGAATTCAAAAGTTATGAGCATAAAGCTTGTTTACAATGACGTTGGACAAGCTGAGGTGGGGGGAGAAGGCCTGTAACGGAATTTGCATATTGACTTTAATTATATAACTAAGAAGGGTTGCTTCTAGGTCTATAGAAATTCTTCTCTTTTCTGAGAATATGTTGATATAGCTCTAAAATATGTTGTAGATTTTATAGATTAAATAACATAATATGTAACATAACATATGTATAACATATATAAAATAACATGTCAAATAACATATGACATAACATATGTAATGCATAACATATGTATAACATAACATATGTATAACATAACATATGTATAACATAACATATGTATAACATATGTAAAACATAACTTATGTAGTACATAACATATGTATAACATATCATACAAGTATGTAGTGCATAACATATGTATAACAGAACATATAACAGAACATAATATATAACAGAACATAACAGATAAGATAACATTAGATATAACATAAATATATTGTATAACATTCGTCTTCTTCGTATTAATCATTAAAAATATGAAATTATTAAAAAATCTACTTTATTTTTGAAAATTTACCTAAAAAGAAACAAATTTGAAAAGGGTGCTGTAGGTGTGGCACTACAAACGGAATATTTCTCAGCTCTACCTTGGAAAAGTGTGTGTTTATTTAGTTAACATACCCCTTATAATGTGCGTTAAGTGATGCCATTAAGTAAACATCATTTTCGCTGAGTTTAAACCCGCGTCCATTAAATAAATTACCATTTCTTAAGGGATCACACAAATATTCGTGCACTTTGTTTCCTTAAATTCGTTGGAAAAACACTTGAACAGAATAAGAATCAATAAGGGAGTTGCACACTTGATCAAAGAAATATATGTTTGTGTGCATGTATATATGTATATATATTCTATATATAATTACGATGCCAAGTCGCTGTCATTTCTTGCACATGTTGCCATTAACTGTTGATGTCAAAAAGGTTTTTGCTGCACGTCTGTTTCTTTGTTTACCACGTGCTTCTCTCTCTCTCTCTCTCTGTTTCTCTTCTTGTTCACCCCTATATCTCTTACCTGAACTTACCTGTTGCCATCGCCTGTGGTCAGTCGACAATTTCCCGTTGCACTTGTGCAACGTGCGGCCTGTGGCTGTGGCAGTGGCAGCTGTTTTTGGCCGGACAACAACCGCAAAGCGACAACTGCGAACTGCAACTGGGAATCCTTCAACTTTATGCAGGACGAAGGAGAAGTCTCAAGTGCCAGTAGAGGATGCTCGACTGGAGAGTACCCTGTGTGCCACAATCTTTCAAAGTACAATTATAATAAACAGTCGACTGTCTATAGTCGACTTTAAATAAATAAATAAATAATGAATGTTTAAGGATCAGTTTGTTAAAGCTTCTTTGGACTTCATTCTTTAATTGCAATACATTTAATTTGCTGTGTTAATGCGATAAATGGACTGTCTAGTTCTTATGTTAGTTGAACTTATCCTTTGTATCTTTAATCTCTTCGCTTTCTCAACTTCATAGTATCTTCCCTGCTTGACAGCACATATGTATAAAGAGAGATATGTTCCCCTTTGTGGCACGTACTAAAGCTTGCTTGTGATCTTTCTTTGCTGCTGCGCTATCTCTCTTCTTCTGTTCATTCTTTCTTTTTTCCTCTCTCTCTATATCTCTTCTCTTTCTCTTCCTCGTTGACGCAGGTGTTTGACTTGCTGCGGGCTATTCAAAAATTCAATAAAAATGCAATTTTCAATTGCGGTTTGTGCTGTGACATGTTTTACTCTTTGCCATTGCCTGTCTCTTTCTCTCTTGCTCTCCTTCTCCCCTCTCTTTTGTGCTCTCATACATTCCTCACACTGTGTTTGTGTTTGTTTGTTTGTTGTACTACGCAAACGTAACTAGGTCAGCGACTTAATCTTATCAGCGCATTTGTGGCATTTGCTTTTTGATAATGGTTGCTTGCTTGGCCTTAAATGACAACAGGTGGCGCTTTACGGGGGGAGGTCAATTGGTTTTCTCGTGAACAAAACACAAGTATACGGAAACTAGGCGAGCTATCAATTAGAAATAATTGAAAAGTAAACAGAAATACCAATTTCCTAGAATATATTATATTATGTATTAAATTATATTACAGAGTACATTTTGTAGGAAATTATCATATAAATGTGCTTATGAATTGTTGCTATTTATATACACATGCATACATACGCATCTTATCAGCCAAAGCATTTAAAACTGTGCTCTATTTATATGAAATCAACTGCGTTTTATGTGAAGAGCAATACACACACACACACACAAACAGAGAGAGCGATAGACAGAGACTATGTGCATGTGCGGCCCATTGATAATCAATATTGAGCGCATGACCTCAATGACACCTCTATCGGCGCAACAATAACAACAAAGACAGCTGACAATAGCCATAACAATGACAAAGACTTGTGCATTTGCATACGTAAATATCAGACACACACACACACACATGCTTGCATGCAGACACATGCATATATAATAAGCAGGGCTGCATTGGAATTTTCAGCTGCTTCTGTTGCTACCAATAATTGTGTTAACAACTCAATTATTGCATATGTATTTAAAATGTGAACGCGCTGTACATATTTTTGCTGTAAATATTAAAGACTATAATTAAGCTGTGTGTCTGTTCGAAAGAAATGTAATTTAACTGAGCAAGAGATGAACGAACGCAGAAAGGCAACGAAACGTAACAGAGAGAGAGAGACTGTGCATGTGTGTTTTGACTGTTAATTAACAGCAATTTGCTAAGTTTCGTTTTTGTTTCATGAGAAAGTATTAGTTGATCTGACCCCCAAAGCAATAATATGTGATCTGAAACCTTGCGCTAGTAAATCAAAAATAAACGGAAAAACTGCAATATCTAACAACAATAACCAGAACAACAATTACAGAACAGAGCAGCAATAAAAAGTCACAGAAATTAACGTGAAATCAAAGCGTAAACTAATTTAACCTTCGGTCATGCAATCATAACAAACACGTGACCATGAATAATGTGCTGTGTATTGTTGTTGTAAGTGTGCAATGCGTGTGTGTGTTTGTGGGTGTTAAGTAAATGTACATATTATTGGTAGAATAAACCAAACACAGCACGAGCAAATTATGAAATTGACAGCGAACAATTAAATAACACAATTAACCGCAATAAACTGTAAAAGTGAGAGAGGGGGGAGCGAATAGTGAGAGAATATATTAAATTTGTAACGGCATTTTATTGAAATGTTAACAAACAGACTTGACAGCTGTTTATTTACATTATTCTGTTGTCCAGTCACCTCAAGGCAATAAAAGTGAGAAAACATTTTTAATATTGTTGCTGTTTTTAATTGTTTGTCGTGCTGGCCTTGACCCACAGTGAGAAAAACAGAGAGACAGAGAGAGAGAGAGAGAGAGAGAGGGCGAGGAGGACGAGAGAGAGGAAGAAGGCAGAACAATCACAATAATAATAATAATCAGCATAAAACTGTTCGCAGTTTCTTATAAAAATAGAAAATGGATTGCAAAAATAACAAAGCACATTTGAAATTCTCTTTCCCTTCTTTTTTTTTCTTCTTTTTTTGCGATTTATTTGTATTTTTGTTGTTTTAGTGGGGCGATATACAAAGCGCCAGAGCAGACTGCGTGGCAATTGCTGGGGCAGAAGTCGTAAAACAACAACAAATGGCGAGATCCACAACAACAATAAAAAAAGCAAAAAAAAATATATTGCAAATAAGTTGGAACCGCTTCGCGTGGGCGTTGGCAGCGCTGCTCGCGTGTGCCAGCGGTCGCGTGTGTGAATATGTGTATGTATGTGTGTGTGTGTGAAACAGCCTCTCTGCGCCTAGAAGAGACTGGGAGTCAGCGAATGAGTGTGGAGAGCTGTGGGGGGGACTGACAGAAGAGAGGACTGAGTGCTTTTTAGGTTGATTAAAAGCGCGTTCTGTTTTTACTGCGACTTCTCTCCTCTCCTCTCCTCTCCACTCTCCACTCTGCACTCTGTAATTGTGTCAACTTGTTTGCGTGCACGAGTGTGTGCATATGTGCAAGTGTGTGTGTGTGTGACTGAGTGGGCTTGCTATGGAAATGTGTGTCACGCCTCCGCAGACATGCAAAACAATTGAGAACGCGCGCTCGCAGTGTGAGTTGATCTGCCAGACTAGGGAATACCACTTAAGTAAATGTGTGCAAATTAATTCGAATATACTTTGAAAATCCATAGCTCTAGGGCAAAGCAATATTGTGGAAAAAATAGCTATAATTACATATAATCAATTTATACATAAATTTTAATCTTCACATTCATTTAAAGTCGTCAAATTTTCAATCTTTTTTATGGGGTATAAACCAGGCAGACGCGCAATTATGGCTTGTGTGTGTTTGTGTATGTGTGTGTGTGTGTGTGTGTGTGTGTGTGTGTGTGTGTGTGTGTGTGTGTGTGTTTTGCTTCTAATTAGCCACATGCATGCAAAGGTCTTTTGTTTTCAATCATGCGGTAAATAAGCTGAAACACTAAGAAAGAGAGAGAGGGAGATAAGGAGAGAGAGATATAGGAAGAGAGAGAGAGAGATAATGAGAGAAATAGAGAAATAAAGAGAGAGATATATATACAATATATATATATATATATATATATATATATATCTAAAGAGAGAGAGAACATTGAAGATGACAGCTCAATAAAAAATATGGTAAAGATTCTTTTATTTAAGCTTGCCATGTTTAATCTTGCTATATTTTAACTTTTGCTAGACAAGACAGACAAAAGATGATGTTATAGATGTTATGATGAAACTATAAAATCAATTATGCAGTACAAAATAAATGAAATGCGGGCAATTTAAAGGGGCATATGTTGTATATTTAATATGAGTTTTGCATGTTGTTAAATAACTGACCCCAGAGCAAGTTTAGGTCAGCTAACCAGACATAATACCAGACAGAAATTACTCTGCAAAAGTATTAATTATCTTTCTTTTGGAGGGGGTTCCCTCCCCCCTTGTTTATTCTGCCACTTACAACGCTCCACAGTACAAATAAACATCAATAGATTCGTGTTACACATCAGAGAACATGCAAAAGTTTTACCAAAATGGCGTCCAGATGCCACAGCGCTTGACCTCTGTCTGTCTGCCTGTCTGTCTGTGCTCAGTATATTTGCAACACATGCCTGTGGCAAGTAGGCGGAGCCAACATACGGCAACGTCTGTCTATGTATTTAAAAAGGACTTTGACTTTGAAAACTTCTCAAATTCATGTCGATATAAAACTTTAAATACTTATACTCTAAACATGAGCCTTTAATTTATATATAGCTTATATCTCAAGCATATTTTCTTGCCAATAAATGTAAAGCAAAGATAAACGTTTTCCAATTAGTTTACTAATATTATTCACGCATGACACAAGAATTTAATCAGAACATTGATTGCAATCTATGTAAAACACAATTCACACAATTTATTACTTAAACAAATCATGTTGTCCAAGGCATACCTCTATAATTAAGCATATGACAGGCAGACAATGTCCTCTTTCTTCCTCTTCTCTTTCTCTTCTTCTCTATGATGCATTGCTGAAGTGCTTAATGCATTTTATCTATTGATTAACACAAAATTGTTAAATAGCTAATGTGTCTGTCCGAACGGATGCTCGATTATACGCTCAGTCAGAGTGGCAACACACACACACACACACACACAGAGAGAGTGAGAGACATACACAGTCACATTGTACATACCCGTCCGACATCTGTGGCCAGACATGTTATAGACGACAGCGGGAGCAGACCGAGAGGCGGTTAACCGCCCGAACAGGATGACGATAGGCCCCAACTGTGTGAGGATGCAAATATTGTAGAGGAGTGGAGTAGTGGAGTGGGGGGGGGGAATGTTGTGGCAACAGAGAGACAGATACAGATACTACATACAGTCGCACAGGATACGTTCGTGTGTGGATGCAGATACACACAGTGCGAGACAGGCGGATATTCGCACACGTGCATGCATAGCAAATATTAAACAACACTGTCATATATATGTAGGTACATGTATATGTATGTATTTTATCGGTATATAACGGCAACTATATACACGCTTTAACACATGTGCCAGACAACATTGGGCTGGGTTAGGTGTATTCAAACGAACTGCATAAACAGACAAACACACACACACACACAGACACACACAGACACAGAGAGACACACACTGAGACCGGCTGGCAACAGCAGGGGCATACACATATTTATTGCAGCCACTGTGCCGTGCGAATGCACGCCCGAAAGCCCATTCAATTTAATGTGGCGCTTGTCTAGCCAAAATATTTCAATGTCCGAGCGAATGCTTTAAGGCTTTAATTAAACCCACAAATTCTGGTGGTGGTTATTGATTTTTCCACAATGTGCTCTAGCACTCTCTTTCTCTCTGTCATTGTCTCTCTCTTGCTTTTAGAACCTCCTCTTTGAAGCATAAAAATTGTAATGACTTTGAAAAAGCTGTCGACGTCGGCATTTTGTTGCCTATGCTAATGATGTCCCATTGTCGTTCTCAGCTCCCCCTCGATAGCCCTTTCTCACTCTCTCCTTCTCCCTCTCTCCTTCTCCCTCTCTCTGTTGCTCAGCGACACGCCCATTTTGCCCACCAGTAGCTAAGGCAAAAGCTGCTGGAACATCATCATCAAATATAAATGTGCACGGGAATTGAATTACTCGGCTCAAAGCAAAGAAAGAATAAGCAATGAAACAAAGCTTGATACGTGCCTCGCATTACAAATTAGCATTTTAAACATAAATA
This sequence comes from Zaprionus lachaisei, assembly GCA_018901815.1. Classification (NCBI taxonomy): domain Eukaryota; kingdom Metazoa; phylum Arthropoda; class Insecta; order Diptera; family Drosophilidae; genus Zaprionus; species Zaprionus lachaisei. The sequence goes on from JAEIFI010000501.1 coordinate 6,584,197, forward strand.
ACAAAGAGACGAGACCTTAACAAATACAAATACAAAGAAAATGTATGTATAATATAATTGCTTTGCCAAAAAGGTAGAGTACATTTTTGAGAAGGCAGCGCTAGACAACACTTGATATAATAATAATTCGCATATAATGTTTCCTGTTGATAGTAAAATGAAATGAGTGTGGGAAAGATAGAGATAAGAATGTTTTGTATGAATGAGTCTTTGATATATGTATGTACATATATTCAAGTAATGCATAGGCTTCGTGATAACTGTAGAAATATGAATAAAAAATATATAAAATATAATAAATACAATATAATATTATAATATAATTATACTTAAATATATAATAGTAACATAATATATATTAAAAATATAATAATATTATGAAAGACCTATAGAATTTATTATTTTTATGGCAATTAAAGTAAGGCTTGCCAAATTTACTAGTACTCTAGCTCATCTTGAGTGAACATGTTGAAGTTCTCTCACATTTTGCATAACTTCACGCATGGCACAGCATTTTATCCATTAATTTTAATGAGTTTTTGTCAGACATAAATTCTTGTCACGCTCATTGCCAGCATCTTAAAACATTTAACATTTATTTAGTTTATATTTATTGTTTACTCGCTTTCGAAACTGCATAAACGAGCCTTATTTATTTATGTTCTACCATTTCTCTGTTCTTTCTCTTTTCTCTTGCAGACCCCTCGACAAAAAACCAAATAAAAAAGAGAAAACTTTTTAATTTAAGTATTTTTCGACAAGTCCAAATACAAGAAACAAACACAAGAGATTGACGCGCGCGCGCAACATGCGTAACAACGTTAATTGGCCAAGCGCGCGTGCCATGGAACGCAGTGAAATGAAACGCGCCTGCAATTGCTGGTGTGCTGCTTCACAACGACGATGATGATGAGAATGAAAATCGAAACGATTGGCGAATATGTTGTCGCACATTGATGAAGAAAATGCATCGTTTTCTTAACATACAGCAAAATATTAAATTACGCAACTATCATCAGTTACTTTTGTATTTTGTTGCTGTACCATTGGCTGCCACTGCTGCTGGAGGAAGACGACGAGGACGTGGTGAAGAAGAAGAAGAAGAAGCAGGCAGAGACGGAGAAAGAGCATCATACGTGGGCGGGAAGAGTAGTAGCAGCAGAAGCAGCAGTAGAAGCAGAAGCAGCAGCAGCAGCAGCGCAGCAGAAGTAACGATAACGTAACGATCAACGTAACGATCGCCAACGTAACGTGAACGCACACGGAAACCGAATATAGTCGAAAGTTTCACTTTTATTTTATCTTAGCCCAATACACATACACATAATTAACCCAACGCTGCCAGTGTTCCTAAGACAAAAACAAACGAAGAAGAAGAAGAAAACCTATCATCATAATTGTAACTATAGCGCAACCCTAACCGTAATCGTAGCCGTAACGTAACGTAACGTAACGCAACGCAACGCAACGTAAACGTCAAACGCCTCCACTCAGCTCCTCTGCCAACGTTTTATTGATCATCATCATCAACAACAACATCAAGAACAGCATATAAGCATATATACTATTATATTCTTTATGCATATACATGCCTGATCGCATCATCCATACAACAAAATACAACAAAATACAACAACAAAAACAAATAGAAATAATAATAATAATAACAAGAAATTGCAACAAGAAGAAGAAGTTAATTGCGAAGCATTAAACAACAACGCAACGTTGTTTTAGTGTTTCGTTTGGGCCCTTTGACCTTTTGCCGCCCAGCTGGCATAGGGTAAAATATGGCAACACCTCAAGTCAAGGACTTGGTGTTGCGTTCGCCAGCTGGCTCCTCCGATACGATTACCTTCGCCTGGCCACTGCAGATTGGACATGGACAGGATAAGCATGACAATGGCATCGATATTATCGATACTATCAAATTCGTTTGCGATGAGCTGCCATACATTTCATCGGCATTCGAGGAGATTAACCTCAATCACATTGACACTGCCTGCTATAAGACTATGACAAATCTTGTCGATCGTTTCAATAAAGCTGTCGACAGTATTGTTCAATTGGTAAGTAAATCGATCGATTGATATTCTATATAATTACTCTATATACAAATTGAAGCACTCTTTGTTGACACACTGAGATCAGTTTTGTTGGTTTATTGAAAGGTTTCTTAAAGTAAATTTCTAAAAAAGTCTGCGGCTCATTTGATAGCATACTTATTTGGGCAGCATGTTGAGAAACCCAAACTTAATTCTCGACGTTACTAAATTGCAAATTGTTGGTTAAGTTTGTGTTTCAATTGCCTTAAATCTTGCCGAACTAAATCAAAATTTGTTAAATTCTATAATCTCTATTCTTTCTCAGTTTGTTTTCAAATCACTTGCTATTCAGTAGTTACAACATGTTTAATCTTAACCTTTAACATAGATATTAATTATTTTCCTTCTTTCAAACAGGAAAAAGGAACGTCACTGCCCGCCGAGCGCTTGAATAAGTTTGCTCACCCTAGCCTTTTAAGACACATACTGCAATTAGTTTACAATGCTGCCGTACTCGATCCGGACAAACTCAATCAGTACGAACCATTCTCGCCGGAGGTATATGGCGAGACATCGTACGAGCTGGTACAGCAAATGCTCAAACATGTCACTGTTAGCAAGGAGGACACGTTCATTGATCTCGGTTCCGGTGTGGGACAGGTGGTACTACAAATGGCCGGTTCGTTTCCGCTTAAAACATGCATTGGCATCGAGAAGGCAGACACACCGGCCAGATATGCGGAACGTATGGATCTGATATTTCGTCAATATATGGGATGGTTTGGCAAACGATACTGTGAATACAAGCTAATCAAGGGCGATTTTCTTGTCGATGAACATCGCGAGAAGATCACCTCATCCACGCTGGTATTTGTCAATAATTTTGCCTTTGGTCCCACCGTCGATCATCAGCTGAAGGAGCGATTTGCCGATTTGCGAGATGGTGCACGAGTTGTCTCCTCCAAATCGTTTTGTCCGCTCAACTTTCGCATTACAGATCGGTAAGTGTGTGATATATATAGTACTATATTAAATACAGTAATGTCTCTAATTAAATTGTCTTGCATTTTTTGTAGAAACCTCAGCGATATTGGCACCATAATGCATGTGAGCGAAATACCTCCCCTTAAGGGTTCCGTTTCATGGACCTGCAAACCGGTTTCATATTATTTGCATGTGATCGATCGCACCATTTTAGAACGTTACTTTCAACGTCTTAAAACCAAGGGCGGTGGCGATCACGAGCATGTGGGTAAGTCAACACTACGAAGGGAATATACCATATATGTACATACATACATATATATTGTATATAGACAAACAGCATACAATCAGTCCTAACAACCACAGTCAGCATTAAAACAAACACAATTCAATTCGATCTATTACAATTCAATCAGTATCAGTCATGATCAGTCGCCTCACAAATCAGTGCCATGATCAGCCACAATCACATGCGCGATCAGTCAGAACATTAAAATATAAATTCGTAATTAAATTGGAAAATTGTTTGCTGATTTTAATAGAATGACAAAATGAATCAGAACTCTTTGTTTTCTAATCTTTAGAAAGAAGAGAATCTATTTGTAGTGCCAATTTAATTTATTATAACCTCAACTGCTTTACTAATCTCTTCCCTTCTTTCTTCCTCTCTTTGCAGGCACTGTGCGCACCACACGCGATCGTGCCAAGCGTGAGGCAAATGTTGGCCATCACAACAACAATCACAACAATAATAACAATCACAACAACAACCATCGAGAGCGAGAAAGAGAGCGAGAAAGAGAACTGTCCAACGGTCCTGGCCAGCAGCAGCAGCAACAGGCGCAGCGGCATCAATCGCAATCGCCTGCAAATGTTAGCGGTGGCACTGCAGGCATAGCTGCCTCAAAGACGCGCCAACAGCTGGCAAGTGCGCAGCAGCAGCAACAACAACAGCAGCAACAGCAGCAGCAGCAGCAACGCAGTCTGGACATGGACAGCAGCACAGAGAGCGATGCAGATGGCGAGGCAACCAATGGCAATGGGGGCAACAGCACAACGACAACAAATACAACATCCACATCGAATGGTCCCATGACCCGCAAGGTGTGGTCAGACTGGTGCAGCTCGAAGGGCAAAAGTTCGCAGTCAGACGATGAGGAGAATAACAATAGCAACAGCAACAACAGCAATAGTCATCAGGGACGCATGCCACGCGCTGTAACGACAGTGAAGAAGCGCAAGAAGTTGACCCGCAAAGCGGCAATTGCCAGTAAATCTGCTGCAGCTGCGGCGGCACAACGCGAAGCCGAAGAGGCTGCGGCTGCTGTGGCTGTAACGACTACATCCACCACATCGGCATCGGCCAGCAAGGAGTCGAGCAGCAAAGAGGATCAGCCACGTGCGGCAAGTGCTGGTGTAGGCGGTCCCGGCCGTAAGGGGCGCATGAAGAAGGGACAACGTGGTAGGAAGTGTGTAAAGATTGCCGGTCTTGATGTGCTGCATAAGCAGACAGTGCTCAGCACCTCGCTGGATGCCATGACCAAGAAGCTGCCCGCTGCACCGGGTACAATAGATCAACAGCTAACGTCATTGCTCACCGAGGACATGTCGCATCGTGAACTGGACATACCCACCGCGCCACAGGATACGCCATACGCACTGCAAATACTGCTCGATCTGTTCCGTTCGCAATATATCACAATGATTGAGCATATGCGATCGAGCGCGTATTTGCCGCAAGTTCAAAAGCAAATCGCACAGGAACAGGAGCGTATGGCGCGTTTAAAGAATCGCGCCAGTCAGCTGGACAAGCAGATCAAGGTGCTGATCGATGACAGTGTGACGTTGCTTAAGGTGCGCATGAATGAGCTGGGCATCAATGTGAATTCACCCAATGATCTGATAGCGCAGGCCAAGGAGATTGTCGGACGGCACAAGGATCTGCAGCATGCGGTCAGTAAGATGCGCAACGAGGTCACAGTCTACGAGAGCGAACAGAAGCTGTTGCTGAGCAAGCAACTAAAGCATTTGCCAGAATATCAGAAACTCTGCACTGTGAATGGTAGCAATGGCAAAGTGAAGCTGGAGTTGCCGCAAGAGTTGTCCGAGACGGCGGCACAGGAGTTGGTGCTCAAGGAAATTGCCAATACGTTGAGTCAACGCAAGAAACTCTATGCTCAGGTCTCGACCATTGAGCAGGAGACAAGCTCGTTGCAGAAATCTGCAGAGGATCGCAGCACAGCGGCAGCTCTACTCGCACAGGGCACAAACATTAGCCTGGCAAGCAGTGGGGGCAACATGACAACGGTGCCGGCAGCAGCAACTGTGCCAGGTTCTACTGGTACTGCTGTTGCTGCTGCGCTGCCTGCTGCATCAACGCCTGCCACACAATTGCATGGTGGGGCAACAACTGTTGCCACTCAGCCAAATTGCAGCAGCAAACTGACGGCAAGCAAATCATCGCGTCGCAGTCGTGAGCATCGTGCACGCTCACAGGAATGGCCCGAGGTGCCGGAGGTGGGCAAAATACAGGAGAGCAATCCCGAGGTGTTGGCCCAGAAGATACTCGAGACGTGTCGCCAGGTCGAGGCTGGCAAGTTTCAAGCGCTACCCATGCCGGCAGTTAGTAATGCTGTCAATGCTGTCAGCGGAGGCGCAGGCAGTGCCCTGAACTACATCAATGGTAAACCGAAAACGGAACCCAAGACCTCACCGGCACTCTACAAGGACAGCACACTGATGCCGGCACCCAAGCAACAGTCTCAGCATCAACAGCAGCAGCAGCAGCAACAGCAACTGTGCCAGCAGCAGCAATCGCCTCAGCAGCAGCAACAGCAACATCAATCGATCACAAGTGGTTTGCTGCTGCCCAAGTGCGAGTTGCCTGGACTGGGACTTGGACTTGGACTGAGTCGCAAACAGGAATCACCCAAGGTGGCCAACTTTGAGGATCGTCTGAAGAGCATCATCACCTCGGCCCTCAACGAGGATCAGGAGCAACGCAGCAAGGCGCTGCCCATTATTGAGACGCCAGTGACGCCGCTACAATCGCCCGTCCCCAAGCGCAGCAAGCAGATGAGCCAAACGCCGACGCCGAACAACTTGCACAACATCATAACCGTATCGACGCAGGGTCTCATGCATCTCAATGCCAATACGACAATATCGCCCATAACGCCACCGTTGCCCGGACCGCGTGCTGGAGCAGCGGCATCAACAGCGCCCCCGCCACCAGCTAATTTGCCCTATGGCAGTGCCTACATGAGCAGCAAACAGCAACAGCAGCAGCATCATCAACAGCAGCAGCAGCAGCAACAGCAACATCAACTTCAGGCACAACAACAACAGCAGCAGCAGCAACAGTTGGCCGGTAAATATGGCAGCCAAACAACTCTGGTTAAGGAGTCAAAGTATTCACCAGCGCGTGCAGCAGTTGCAGCATCTGCACCACCGCCACCGCCGCCACCACCGCCGTCATCATCGTCGGCAGCAGCATCGTCAACGTCAGCGCATATGGCCACACTGTATGCGGCACATGGTGCAACAAGTGGGGCACCGCCAACGTCAGCAGATCTGAGTTTCCATCGGCGACGCGCATCGGTTAGTGCCAACAGCTACGAGCATTTCTTGGCCCAACAACAACAGCAGCAACATGCGCTCATGTTGGCACATGTCGCCCAGCAGCGACTGCAACAGCAGCAGCAGCAGCAACACCAACAGCAGCAACATGCGCATCATGCGCAGCTTGGGCATCATCATATGCATCATGGGAACGCAGGCAGTGCTGCAACTGAGTTCAAAGCGCCTGCTGAGAATCTCTTGCAGCGTTCCAGCAGTCGTGAGCAATTGCTAACAGAGCAGCAGCAACATCAGCAACACCATCAGCAGCAACAACAGCAGCAGCAGCAGCAACAGCAACAACACAGCTTGGAGCTTCTGCCACGTGCCAGTTCGGCCAATTCGGATTATCCCGGTTATCGTGTCGAGCGCTTGACGGTACGTCCGCCCAGTCGGCCCAGCTCGAACTCATCGCAGCCCGACTACACGCAGGTATCACCAGCCAAAATGGCTTTGCGTCGTCATCTGTCGCAGGAGAAGCTTAATCAGCCACCGCAGCCAATGCCAACGCCGCCACCAATGTCGCTGGCACCGCCCATCTCCGCTGGCAAGACAATTGGTGATCTTGTCAATGGCGAAATCGAGCGTACACTTGAGATATCACATCAGAGTATCATCAATGTTGCTGTTAACATGAGCACGGGCGGCACAGGCGCCAATGCCAGCAGTGCTCACTTTATGGAGCGCGCCTTTCTGGCCGAACGGTCCAGCAATGAGCGCCTGCTCATCAATCTCAATGCACAACGGCCGGAACGGGTTCATGTGCGTCCGTTGAACGAAGATGCTGCTGAGCCATCGCAGTCGCAGCCCACCAACTACAGTCAGGCAGCAGCGGCGAGTGGTGGCAACAATTTGGCCACATTGGCGCATGTTGCCTACAGCCAGAAATCCCAGGCAGGCGCCGCCGCAGCAGCAGCAACAGCTCGTGCCACCCCCTCAGCACCTACGTCGTCGTCATCTGCATTGTCCTCATCGGCACGTTCTTCGGCACGCGATTATCAACCTGTTGCCTTGCCGCGCGCTGAAATGAAAGGTTGCATTGAGGCCTACTTCCACGAGGAGCAACAGCAGCAGCAGCAACAACAACAACAGCAGCAACAACAACATCATCAGCAACATCAGAAATCGAAGGGCATGGCGGGCAGTGCGAGTGGACTGCGTGGACCGCGTTTAAATGGCGCCAATCCTCCACTGGAAGGTAAGTTATGCAGAGATTGCCAGCACAGAAAGGGCAAGGTTAAGGTTTAATGTAAAAGATATTTATATGGAGTAAATATACTTTATAGAGTCGGAGATGCCTCACTCTGTCTGTCTTCTACATCTCTTTTAGATCTTTATTTATATGTATTCTCGTTGTAGTATCTTGTGTTGTTATCAAAATACTTTCGGAGTGTTGGGAACATTCAACAACTGATTCCATTAAATAATAAACAAATATAACATAAATCTAAAGTAAATTGATATCAAATTTGGATTTGATAGAGACTATTCAAACTAATAAGCAGTTTAAGTTATATGCTTATTAACATTATCCGATTGTCACAAAAATAGAAATCATTTGTATGGTCAAACCTTATGTAAACCACCAAAATGATTGTTTTTGCCTTGAAAGAAGATGCCTGTTTTTTATACATTCCTGATCTTGAGACATACGTATTGCCACTCATAATGTAATCAGATCATGTTGCCACCTTCCTTCATATGTCTCTTATAGTCTCTGCGATCTAGTTATTCATACAGACGGTTAGACTATATCAACATGGCAGTTGACACCGTTGAGTAAAAATATAATACTTTGTGGAGTCGGAGATGCCTCCTTCTGCCTGTCTTTTACATGTCTTACATTGCCTTTTGGCATAAAGTTATAATACCCTTCTAACTTATACGTAGTTCGTATTTATATACATTCTAAAGAACACGGCAAATATTCTAGGAATTGAAAGAAATTATGATTATGAATGTCAAGTGGTTCCATTATCTATCACAACATAAATGAAACGTACATATTGTAATAATAATACTTCAAGTTTATATACAATCCTATCAAATATATAGAGCGAAGCCTCACAGCGAAGACATCAATCTTAATCAGAAGTACTCACAGCAATACGGAAATGATTGATGAAAGCGATTTCGTATCATTTTTGCGACTATTTATATTTATTTAATTGTTTTTATTGTGGCGTCAACATATAATGCTAATTAATAATGATTATTAAGATTGATAGGGTATTAACAAGTAAATATTACAAATTTCGTATAGTTTTTATTGTTGCTGCTGGCGCCACATAGGAGAAAGTTACATTGAGATACTAATAGAGTTTGTTTACTTGTTGCAGGACTTGCTGCCTCGCTGCAGGATCATGTGCGTGCACGTAAATACAAGGAGGAGAACGAGGAGCGACAACGACGCGCTGCAGCAGCTGCATCCACTTTGGATTTGGCGCCACATTACGGACATCAGGCGCCACCCACGGCACACAACTACCATCAGCAGCAGCAACAACATCACGGTACTGCTAGCAATATTAATGGAACACCGCACAAAGTGGAGCGTAAGCAATGCTGACATTATCACTACTGATTTATCAGTTATTCATGCTTATTCTTTCTCTTCTTCTTGCACAGTGGGCATAAAGCGCAGCTCTCCACTGGCGTCACATCAGCAACCATCTCGCCCTGCCAAGTTGGCTCACTTTGAACAGCAATCGCTGCCGCCACATGCCGCACATCAGCATCTCTATGTGAATAGCAATGGAGGGCAGGCATTGCCGCCGCCGGCACATGATGCGACAACACCATCGCCAACACCTTCGTCCTCATCGTCGTCGTGTGGCAGACGCAGCAAGCTGCTAGTGGAGCAGCCGCTGCTAATGAGTCCCGAAATCAACTCGTTGATGGGCGATGAACGACCTTTGCAGTTGTCAACGAATCACCAGCCGCTGCACCATCATCATCAGCAGCAGCAGCAGCAGCAGCAGCAACAACAGTCGCACCATCAGCAACAACAGCAGCAGCAGCAGCTTCAGCACCATCAGCAACACCATCAGCAGCAACAGCAGCAGCAGCCACATCAATCGACCACACATCAGCAATCGCTGCGTGGATCGCATCAAAGCAGTCACAGCATTACACCCACTTTGGTGGGTGGTCAGCGCTCGAGTGCACCCGACGATGGTAAGCCCAACGTATACCATGATAACACACAATCAACAGCAGCATCAACACCAACACCAACACCCACACCAACATCATCAATACACGCACCAGCAGCAGCACATGCTACACACCACTATAGCACACGACTCGCCACCCAAATGGTGGCTCAAGATCTAACTGTGAAGGGCGGGCGATCTAAGGACAATGACTTTGTCGCAGCAACCGCACCTGCTTCGTCGGATGATGCATCCGACTCTGACTCTGACAGCGGCGACTCGTCCTCGAGCTCAGCCAGCTGCAGTTCAAGCGAGAACACCGAACCCAATTTCAATGCTTGACAACACACATGCACAGACACTCACACATAACCACCTCATGCACATGCAACCACATTCATATACACACACAAACATATATATAATTTATACAATTATTATATCACTATTCTGTTTGTTTTTTATGCAAATTGTAAATACATTTTAAGAAAACTTGAATGCTTCTTATGCGTTTCTCACTTATGTTGTGTACTGTCCTTAGTAGTTTGCTTTATATTTTCTGTCGTAATCTTTGTATTCCACACTTTTTATTTAACATTTTTATTTTTATTTCTTTAATTTGCATCTATTTTGCTTTCATGCCTTTGTTTTAACATAAAATCGCCTTAGTTTGGAGTTAACAGAAGTCAAAAGAATTGTGAAATATGAAAAACAAGTATAAATAATGGTTAGAAAACAACATTTGCGAATAGTTTGTAACTACTTAAAACTTAATAACTTCAACGTTACTTTGAATTCATTTTTTCTCTATATTCTTCGGTTAAATCATCGCGTAAACGTCGTGTATATAACACGAAAAATATTAATGGAATACGTGAAAGTGCAATCTACAAAATCCCATCTCTTGCTAGCTTAACTTCATTCAACTCTCCGCGTCATGCCAAATAACATAATATTTCATAAAGAATATCAATACAATATCAAAGATAAACACCCACTCACACACACATACACACCCTGTAAACAATAATCATATAAAAAATCTTCTTTTTTTTTTCTATTGAATATTAACAACATCTACTGGAATGTTTTTATTTGCATCAATAATTTTCCAATATTTACTAAAAAAAAAATAGAAAATAAATTTCGAACAAATGGATAGAAAAGAACAAATACAAAATTAAATATGCAGTGCCCCATTATATCCCTTCTATTATGCTCTACTCCCATACAGTTACCGATTTGGCAACGCACCGTACTATAACTAATTACGATCCCAGACGTCGACTTCGCACACCGACTTCGACATTGTCTGGCGCCACCAAACAAACCGTCTCCAATTACAATACTCACAATAATCATAATAACAATGGATTTGTTGTGGCCGATAGTAGTAGTACCTATAACAACCATTGACCGATTACCTCAAAATTGTCTTTTAAAAAACCAAAACAAAACCAAACCCCAACAATAAAAAACACTATAATATAATATGAAAACAATATGAGAGAGAAAACAAATGCCAAATGTTGTTGAGAAGCAGTGTACAAAAATATGAAAACATACCTATAAAGAGAAAAGACAAAACATCTGTTTTATTTGCGTTCAATAATAATTTAATCTAACCGAATTTATAAATCAAAATTAAACAATTTATCTAGTATATATATTATATACAATTGTCAAATTTAAACAAGCATGAGAGGTAAGTTCTGTTGTGCCAAATTGGTTTTCATTTCCGATTTTCATTTTAATTTTCATTTGAATTTACGTTTTATGCGATTTATTATTTCTTTTGAGTTTACTTATGATTTTTTCGTAACACTTTCTAATTTCACTCACACACACGCATACGCTCATACTTACCCATAAACACACACCTACACACACACACACCTACACACAAACACACACACACATTCTAAATTGTGTGTAGACTGTACCAAAAAAAAAGAAGCGTTTTAGGTCTTGGCTACATGACCCGTTATCGTTATCGCCATTTAAATCGTCTCACCACCGTTATCGCCCCTCACCAGCACCACCACCACCACAGCAATTACACACAGCAGCGGCTAAACTATAAGAGACTACATACCACATATAATAAATATATATATATATATAATTTCTAATCAATTACTATTACGTCTGTCTCCCCCCTTAGACGATGTCATCGCTGCTGACGATGAATCCCATTGGCAGCATCGTGTCAGCTCTGGCTTCGATCGGCTGGTTGCCTTCGCCAGCACCGAACTGGACAAGACGCGACGTTCCATTGATGGCGATACGGTGCCTGCATCGATTAGTTGCAACACATCGCCAGATTCGGGCATTACCCACAGCAGCAGCAACTCGGATGCGGCGCGTACATTTCTGTCCACCTCGTCCAGCTCATCGCAGTTGGAGCTGCCGATCAACAACAGCAGTAGCAGCAGCAGCAGCAACAACAGCGGAGGAAGTCTCTATGCCGCCAGTCAGCAGGTGCACAATCTAAGCCATCATCCGTACCATCAGCCATTGCAACTGCAGCAACAGCAGTCGCAGCAGCAACAGTCGCAGCAGTCATCACTGCAGCAACAACCACAATTGCTGCAGCAACAGCAACAGCAGCAACAACTCCATCTGAGTGATCAACTGAGTGATAGCAGCGTAAAGTCAGCAGCTTCGTCATCACTGCACACAAGCAGCTCGCTGAAGACCATTTCACCTGTGGATCCGGCTGCCATAGAGTCGCCACCATTGTCCGATGTTGGACTGCCGCGTACGCCAAGTCCGAGTGCTGCCAGTGTGGCGACGCCTCCGCTTGCACATGCGCCCGAGCTGCGTATACCACTCAAGTATCAGCGCAAGTCGAAGAGCGGCTCCGAGAAGCATTACAAGAAAAAGTTCTGTGAGCGCAACTGGGAATTCGATTGCGACGAACTGTTGTCCTACTCCAATTCCAGTGTGCCCGCTGCCGATGCTGCGGGCAATGGACCGCCAGCACTGAATACACCCGTCAGCAATGCCATGTCCACATCTGCCGCTGTCTTGGGTAAATCGGGTAAATCACCCAAGGAGAAATCGTCGCCACATCACAACAGCATCAATGCGAACGCCAATGCGAATGCCAGTGCCAATGCCAGCTACAATCATCATCACAAATCGTCAAAGTTTCGACCCAAGGGAAAGGACTGGGACTGGTCGCTGGACAGCAGAAGCAACACGGGCGATACGACGACGCCGATGCCGACGAATGGCGGCAGTGGCGTTGCCGCAACAACCACATCGAGTAATTAATGTAAATTAATTTAGTTAAATTGCTGAACAGAATTAACGTTAGTACGAAGAAGAGAGACCGAGCAGCAGCAGAAGAATTCGGAATGTAGAAAAGTAATCAGAAATTCACCTACAACAACGCAATGAATGTAATGCAAATTTGACTTGACTTTGGGTTTTCAATTTTTTTTTTTTTTGTTATTATAAAGAGATCACTTTTGCTAATTGGGTTGAATTGTATTTTAATGTGTAACTAAATGAATTGTGTTTATTTGTAGTTAACTTATTGGCTAGAAGCGACTTTTGCCTTGTTTTCTTTATCTTTATTATATTCTGTGTGTATGTTCATTTCCTACAAGTTGTAATTAGACTAGTTTAGCATATTTTTACTGACCACGTGTATTAGATCTTAAGTCACCATTCGACACCAACAACAACCACAACAAGAAACCCCAATTACTGATGAACAATGTTACTGACTTCATTACTATTATTTGTATTTTAATTATTACGATTATTATTACTGAAGCGTATTTAATTTTGTACTGTTTAATTGATTTGTATTCGTTTTTAAGTTGTATGTTTTGTCCTCCTCCCCCAAACAGAAAAAATGTGTATGTTTTTTATGAGTTTTAAATAAATTTTTAAACTAATTGAAATATTTTTGAGTTTGTTTTAAGTTTTGAAAAAGTTTTCAGTTGCCCGCTCATGACGTATTGGGACCAACAACAAACATGCAAAATTGATCCGTTCCTGTTCACAAGATAGTATGTAAAATTGTCAAAGTTGCTTCCAAAAAGAACAAAAGAGATTTCTAAACAATAAGAGATAATTCAAAAAAACTTATCAAAAAGCAAAGAACACGAAAAAAAAAATGCATTAAAGCTTGGCAATAATACAAAATATTTGAGCATTATTTGCGAAATATGCGTAAATCAATTATAAATGCACATTTTCGAATTCGATTTGTTCGCATTATTTCTAAATATTTATTTATTTAAAGAAATTATGCAACTCCTGTTTGAAATACAAATAAATTAAAATAAATTACCAGGACGATACTTCAATACTTTAACCGTAATTTAACAGTGCATGCAAAAAGCAATGTAGCCTTAGCATTATCAGCATACCGAAGAGAACCGGCAGCAGAACAACAACAAAAACAACAACAACAAGTAACCTTATTAATTAAAGAATTTTCCACCTCAGCGAAATAACAATTTTATATATATTATATACATAGCAGTAGTGGCATATACAACATATATATACATATATATATATATATATTATATATACTATATGTATGGGCTCCCACATTCCGTTCATCAATTTTATTAGAAGGTCACTCGACACAGCTTCAGCAAAGTATTCATTTGGGTATAAGGCGGGAAATTTTTTAATAAAATCGTGAATGGAATCGGGCTAATATTAACAGTAAAAAACAAGTCAAATATCAGGAAACAAATTAAACAGTAAACAAACAAATAAACATGATTTACAAGCATTTAACGAACATTAATAAATAAATAAATATTTAGCAAACAAACATATATTATATATATATACATATATGAAGGAATATACGTAAAGCATAATTAATGAATAGTGTTTTATATGTTTACCAATAATGGAATGAAGTAAAAATAACTAAAGTTAATAAATATATTAAATGAATGTAACACACGATAAGGTACATAGCAATTCAATTGGATCTTCAAATGTGCTATTAACATAGTCTAATATTAACAATTAAACAGCAAGAACAACAAATACAAAATGGCGCATAAATGATTTTTATACGTATACACATGTATTATATATAAATATATATATATATTTACTCTTATATACAGAGTCAGGAGAGGGCTTAAAAACCACAACAACAGTAGTAATAAACAACAATAAGAGCATTGTATAAACCTCGAAGCGGAAGCCCAAGTAACTTGCATCAGTTGTAGCAAATGGAATATTATTTGGCGCTATTTAAATATAATGTAAATGCATATAAAACAAAATAGTTAAATTTACATAACAAAATGAGGAGAAGGAAACACATAAAAGTATTTAACTGGAAAATTAAGTAAAGGCAACTTATTAATAACGACATTAAACAACCGGCACACGCATATTACAATTAATGGTATTATTATGTATATTTAAAAAATATTTATTGCATATTAATATTATTATTTTAAACTTAAAAGTTTAATAAAAAAACACTTAAAAACAATACTGTTTTTTCTATTCATAAAGGGGAACAGTTTCTGGCATATGAATCTCCCTAACAAACAACGATATCACATGTGCACATCATCTCAATTGATGGGACCCGCATTATCAATTTACCCAATTTTTATTTGAATTAGACACATTGTGTTATAGTTTTTATAGGCTTTTTATTGACTTCAAATGTTTTTCTGTATTTCATTCAAATATCTTATAAAAAAGTACAGTTTGGTTCGTTTATCTTTATGTTACTATTGTGTGTATATTGTTTTCCGTTTGTTTGTCAAAGTGATCCCGGTGAAAATATCGTATTTACTCATCGTATACCTAAGCGGATATTTCTATTTATATAAAGCAGTTTGCAATTGGAATTGGGGACGTGCTTATCGAGTATCTTTGCCTCGATTGATTAGCTTAAATATTTAGGTGTATGTATACCATATATGTTTGTTTATGTGTACATACCTACATATATTGGTATTGGAAATTTAGCTGACTGCTGGATTTATCATACGGTTTGTGCATATTATTCATTTAACTGGTTATTTTGATGACTATTTTTGTTCTTGTTATTCTTTGTTGAATCTGAGGTCTCTAACAAATTCAATTGTTTCCCTAGCTTTAGCTATGTATCTTGTAAATGAGTGTATATTTTAATATAATTAGATATATGTATACATATATAGCTAATTCGTCAGTATAATGCAATTTGTATGTATATGTATATTATTTCATGGTATATGTGTGTATATAATTGTTTTACAATAAAGCCTGAGGCACATTTATGATTTCTGTTTCCGTTATGTTTTGTTTTTACACCAAAATTATCTTTGTTTTCGATTAAAAGGTGGAGAACACAAAGATTTTCCATGTGTGTATGTTTTAACTGATTTGTTTTACTTTGTTTTAGAAACAAATTAACATTAATTTGTAGCTGGGTTGAAGTTGTTGACAGTAGTAGAAACTGAAAAATAATGTTGGACATTAGGCATAGAACGTGAATTAAAGCGGTACATTAATAACTAAACCTAGTGAAGAATTAGGCACAATAGCAGATGATCGAATAATCGACTATTGAACGTAATAGCTAAACAAAACACTTTCAATAACAAACAAACACTTAATTCTAGTTAAATACCATCATCGCGTATGGTTTAGCGATAGAGTAGAAAAAAGAATAACAATTCATGTCAATTATAGAAGATAGAAATTACATGGTAAATACATACATAGTTTGTTAATAAAATCGAAAGGAAATAGACCAATTTGTTAAACATACAACGTACAGTAAGATATTTTCGTAATCGCTATTTGATAATCATACAAACTGATTTGCTAACAAATTCCACAGAATTGCGTTACATTACACACACACGTACAAAGTTGTTTCACTTGAACTTGATTTGATAATTGATACAATTGAACGAACGTGTTTCCGTTGGTTCAGGCCCTTAACATTCGTTATCTTAGAACTATTACGTTTAATGATGTATAGTTGTGGGATCGTAAAACAATCTCTCGTTCTCCCAAACGGGACCATTTAAAATGTTACAGTTCGATTACATTACATATTTTGTGTATATAGAATTGTTTGTTTTTAAAACCGCTGCACGTTGAATTCATTCAGACTTTAAGTTCGTTTCATTTGTAAGGTTCATCTTCTCTTGTTCTTCATCGACTATATCATTATTTTCATGTTGTGTTTAGGTTTTTTTTTTTTTTTGAATCGAGGATCAACAGTAAAAACTATGTAACTACAGAAAATGGCAAACATTTTCCCAATTTCCTTTTACTTAATAACAATATGCAGCATACACAGTATCCGCATATATAATTACAAATACTACATACTCATATATGCACATGTATGTATGTAAGTACGTGTACATACATACGTACAAGTATAACAAGGGCCTGAGGGATGCTTGGTTAAGGATGGTTTGAGGAATCACATACAAAAACCAAATTGTGCTAAGGTGCTTTTCGAACAATGCTGAAACCAATTGGAGCATAGCTTAAGATAGTTTATAGTATAAAAAGATGATAGGCTTACGGTATGGGTTTTTCTGCAGGATTACGAAGAGAAAGCTCATAACAGGACGCGACGAGAACTAATAGATAAGTGAACACAACATCGAATTTATAAAGTAGACACAGACTACGCTTGTCCTAATTGGGAATATAAATTTACCTACATCTATTTTTAGCTTCAATACATTTAAAATAGCAAACGGACAGATAGAGAAGGAGAAAGATAGAGAGAGAGGTGAGAGTATAGATGGAAGTACTGTGGACATTTACAACTTGTCAACATGTTGCAGCAGACACGCGACCACTTTCTCTGGCTGCGTCTCGTCTGCATTCTCCATCTGACTTTGAGCTTTCTCTTCGTGCAAATTCTACAAAGAATCGAGAATATCGGCGGCACCAATAATGGCCTCCACATCACTGCTATTGGGAGCACCATCATCGATCAGGGTGTCGGTGCTAAGGGCCAACACGGCATCTGTGCCATTGCCAACGCCAAAGGCCGCCACAGCCGGCGATGGCAGGCTATCAATCGTATTGCCATTGATCAGAAAATCGCGATGCAGTTCCACAGGGCTGTAACGAAAACAAGGTGTTGTTATCGGCGTCGTTGGCATTGACTTAGATATGTCCAGCGCAGTGCGCGAGCTATATGATTGACCACCGGAATATGACACATTGTTGCCACCCCAATTGAAGGCTGGCGAGATGTTGAAGAAGCCACTGGCATTGAAGCTACCATTGGTGTTGTTCAGACTGGCGTTGTTGCAGCTCTGCTGCTGTGGTTGGTGATGCGGCAGAGGTGTGGAGGGCACGGAACGGGATACAATGCCACCAGCACTGCCAGCACTGCTATAGCCACTGGAAGATCCTGCAGATGAGCTGCATGTGGTTGTCGTTTGTATGCCACTAAATTTACTGTTAAAGCTGGGTGAGATTAGTGCACTGACATCCACATCCAGGTAAGGCAAACATGCCGAGACATCCTCCTCCAAGTCTACGTCCCCATCGCCCATCTTGAGTGCCGAAACTGATTGCTGACTGTTGCTGTTCTCCGAGAAGAGGGCATCGTTAACTATGCCTGTTGAAACGGGTTGCATCAGCTGGCGATTGTAGCTCGTTGAAGGTGAATGATTGCTGCTGCCGCGCTGCAGTTGCGACAGCGGCACGGATTGTGATCGCTGTGTTTCATTAAGCTCCATATTGGCGCCGCTTAACGCAAGACTCGTTTCCAAATCCATTGAGTTTTGATTAGCAAGCAACTCAACGTTGTTGCTGCTGCTACTGCCGCCGCTTTCACATAACTGGTTGTTGTTGGCACTGGCGTTACCGCTGAATGACCAATTGGCGCCCATGCACTGCTGCAACAGCGAGGGACTTGGTGGTGCCGAGGCAGAGCTACTACTTGGATAACTGTAGACATAGCTTCGCCGTCGCCGATGTGCCCCAATCATTGGATCCCCGTTGCCATTGCTATTCTCAAAGTCCAGTGACTGTTGCTTCGTTAGCAAATTGCTTCGTTGTCGCATGCGTGTCAAACCGGGACTAGCAAAACAGTTTTGTGTTGCAGGTTGCAAAGGTTGTCCTGTTGTCTCTGCTGGTGCTGCTGCTGGTGTGGCAATTGTGTTGCTGTTCGTATTTGTGTTTGGTGAAATTGGCAGAAATATGCAATTCTTGTTGTTGCCATTGCTGGAAGCATTGCTTAAACTGATTTTACGTTTGTTGCTGTTGGTGTTGTTGTTGTTGCTGCTGCTGATGTTATTTGATCGCAGCTGTTGGTGTTGATGTTGTTGTTGATGCTTTCTTGACATTAGAGCCAGAGACGCTGAGGCAGAACCCACAACATTTGCTGTTGCTGTTACTGCAGTTGCCGTTGGCAAATGCATTGAGCGACGCATCTGCTGCAGCTGCAATTGTTGATGTTGTTGTTGCTGCTGCTGCTGTTGGTGTTGTTGTTGCTGTTGTGTCTGTTGCATCGCAATTGCTGTTGCCGTTACTGATTTTGCAGTTGCCGTGGACATTGCATTACCTATGACAGCAGCCGACGCAGCTTGTGGATTTCTGTGTTGTTCTGCATGAGCATCTAAGGAATTTGGTTGTTTTTCCTCAGCGTCTCCTATCTGAAAATATTGAAGCAGCTCGGTATCCGGCCCCTCGGAGTTCTCCTCCTCCTCATCGCCGGGCAAAAAGTAATCGTCCAGCTCATGTTTGTCCATATTGCATATACTAATGACGCGCTCACGCGGTAATCCCAGATTCTCTGGCAGTCCCGAGTCCTCGGCAGCAGCGGCGGCTGCTGCATTCTCTGCCATTATACGTTTGGCACGCAACAACATCATGTTACGGGATGCAACTTTCGGTGTACTGCTGTTCGCCTCTAGGCTGCTTGACGGGCTTACCGAGCTCGTGTTGTTCAATTGCGCTGGCGGGCCCATCGACAAGGGAGTGATAGTAACGGGCGAATTGTCATTTGAAGGCTGTGCAGGTGGCGGTGGTGTTGCCGCCGTTGTGGTAATCACTGGTGGCACAAGCATAGTACCGCCGGTGCTGCCGCTGCTTGGTGAATTTGCCCAGAAGCCTTTGGTTTGTTGCGCCTTAAGCACCTTCTTGCAGAATATATTGGTTGTATTATACTCCTCTGCCTCGTCCTTGATGATAACTGCACTGGGCGATAATGGCTGCTGTACTGCTTGCAGTTCCATTAGTTTGGGCGTCAGATTACGTACTGCATTGCTTCGCTGTTCTGTGGCCAGATTCATGGGCAACACCTGCTGCTGCTGCTGTTGTTGCAAAGCCTGTTGAGCAGCTGTATATCCACTGGGTGAGTCTATAATCTCCTGCTTGATCTTTAATAACTGTTCCGTTTTATGTTCATCGCTGGCTGCGTCTTGACTGTTGCCCGCATCTTGTGCTGCGTTTGGTTGATTACAGCTCGATTCGGACGATGTTGAGCCTTTGCGTTTCTTTTTGCGCCGCTTCTTCAATGGTCCCATATCCTAAAATAATGATATATAATTACTTAATCGATCGATTTATATTATTATCTAAGCATTAGCTTACTGCAAGCAAACGTTTCTCCTTAGGCTCTCTAGGTGTATATTTTTTGGGAGCAGCTCCGGAAATAATTGTTGCATTATTACTCTTGATGCGCGTTGCCAACTCCGTGACACTGCCCAGTTTGGTGTTCAGCAATTTCTCCGCCCAATTGCGCACAACATCCCAGCTACTGTCATTATCCATAGATGAGACCGAGCCTGCTGCGATACTGGGTGACCTGCTCAGCTGTGCTGCACTGGCGTCATTGCTGTCGCCTTCATCGAGTGGCTCATCCTTGCACAATTGCGGTAGTTGAGGTGGTGTCAATTTAGTCGTCTTTCGCATTGCCGCATAGCAATAGCGCGAGTTGCCACGCGTGCCTAAACGTCGCGGTCGCACGCCGGGAAACACTTGTTTCATTACCTTACCAAAATCAGCCGTTGATAGAGGTTTGATGCTCAGGCGTTCGCAGTAGGCGCTGCAAATAAAAATAAAATTGCATATATAAATATATATAAAGCCAGATTAAAACAAAATCTTATCAGCTTACATGTAGTCATTATAAACGTCCTGCTTTGGTATGGAAACCTGAGCATCGTGCTCCAGATGGGAACGCACCCAATTGATGGTATGATTAATCTCAGAACGCGTGCCGAGCGGATTCTGTGGCTGCCTCAAGGGATCTGTTTCCGAACTCTCACCAGGTAAGCGCAAGTACAAAAACAGTTTCTCGATTGGCTTCAAACCCGATACACTCTCCAGAATCTGGGCGATTTGCAGCTTAGCATTTTCACTAAAAACAAAGACAATGTTAGTTATCTTGTAATAGAATTCTGGCTACAGCTGCTACTTACTCCAGACTAGATTCTATGACCTGTTGAACACGCCTCATACGGTCCTCGTCACTAGATAATGCACTCATAACATTCTCAGCAATTGTTGAGTTAATGGCGCCGCTGACTGCAGCGGCTGGCACAACCACGGGACCACTTTCACTGGGATGAGGAGGATGGGGAGCATGTGTGGGTTGTGGTTGCCGCTGTAGAGCTACTTGCGCCGCTGGAGTTCCTGGGGTTGACGGTGCAGTCACAGTTGCATTCGCATTTGCATTCATCGCGTGCATTATCTTGCCCAATTCCAGCTGCTGAGCACTGCTGAAGTTAAAGGCATTTACAAAAGCCAATCCCGGATTGCCAGAAGATCCTGCAAATGGATTTGGGGTCAGCACGGACGTTGTACCACTTGCAGAAGCGCCAGGAGCAGTCATGTTGGGGAACACTGGCGGAACGAATCCGCCACTTGGAACAGGTACATTTGTGGGTGTAGGCGACACCTGGGACTGTAAGAGTGGCTGCGTGGGAGCCACAATTGGGGCAATGGTCAATGGCGATGACTTAGTCTGGTGCAAATGAACGAGTGGAGCTTGAAATCGTCCAGATGTGTAGGATGTGATCTCCGGAATTGGGACAGGTACTCCAGAAATGCCATATGGACTTGTAGCAATTGCTGTTGTTGCTTCATAGATTGGATTGGAATTTGGATTAGGTTGCTGATTCTTTTGTATCGACGTTGCCGTTGCGCCACCCGCTGCTTGCGATTTCGTCGTCCACTGCGCACCACTGACCTGGCCATGCTTTTCGGACATGTTAGGTGCTGGCACCAGCAACCTTCTCCTGATGCTCCTGCAGACACTTTGACTTTTGCACGCCACTTGCCACTTATTTCTTTTGTTGTTATCTTGTTGTTGTAGTTTTTACTGTCGATGCTTACGAGCTCAAATTGGTCAAAAATAGTTGGTCTTACGCACTAATTGTAGGTTGACGCTGACGCGTGCTTTAGGAGATGAAGATTGCGAAGTCGATAACTGGCGCGACGAACATTTTGGCGACGACGGAAGATACGGATGTGAACAACGCAAGATAATAAACCATTTTTGCTGCGTCTACTGTGCCAGCTTATGGGAGTATACAGCGCGCGCAAAACATTCCCGACTCTAACGTCAAGTGCAAAATGGATTATAATTGTTGCAAACCTAACACGCAAACTATTTTCTAATAAGATAATTACAAAATATATTGGAATAATCCATTTTTCGCGGAGATAAGAGCTCCGTCCCTTCTGCGTCTCGAAAAATATACACGTAGTGTGACCAACTATTCTATATTCAATCCATTTAAAAATACCAAATTATCTCAATTGTAAACACTGTGTTGCATTTCATAGTTGTTTGTTTTTCGAACTGATTTTGTGTGTTTTGGCATAAATACATTTATAATTTAACAATATATGTATGATATTTTTGAATTAATCTATCCATATTGATTTTGCTGTCATACATGCTGGTATTTAATTAATACCCTCTAGAATACGATATATTGATCTTGGTATTTATTATGATTTTATGACGTATAAAATACCAAAAAATAATTTTAATAATAAATACAAATATATAGATAAAAACCAAGAGGAATTGTTTTTAATTTGTAACTAGTTGAAACTCCTCAGAATAGCTATGTTAACAATTATTTGACTAATAATTGCTATCGAAATTAGAGTTGTGATGTGTTATCGACAACAAATTTAGCATTGTTATCGCTACTCAGAAAAAATGGCGATTTCTTAAAAAGACAGTCGCTTTACCTTTACACAACACAGACAAAGTTTTAACACTAAAATACTGTTCTATACCCGAATTAAATAAAAGATGCGCGGTGAACTTGGACCAAACATTTGCCGCGTATGCCTTGAGCCCAGCCAGCGCTTGCAACGCATTGATGAATCTCGGGAAGAAGGCGAGGAGACTCCAAATGAAATGCTTATACAGCTGCTGGGTATTTCATTTAGTAAGGTGAGCGTGGTAGCCAATTTCACATTTCAAATGCCAATACATCGCGCTTCTTCATCATTTATCTTTACACCATTAGTTAAATGGCAAAGAACAGATCCCTGATGGCATTTGCAAGGCATGCAAGGTGGAGCTAAACATGGCCTTTCAATTTCGCGAAAAGGCACTGCGCAAGCAAGCGGAAATAGAAGATTACTGCCGAGAACTAGGCCTGCTGGATGACGCCGAAGATTACCTGGTCAAGGAAGAGTTGGGCGTTCAACACCAAAACACCGAGGATGATGAAATTCAGTTTGTTATGAACGAGGCATCAGTTGGTGAGGATGGAGTTCACACGGATGAGTTTCTGGAAGTGGATGCTACTCATGACCAGCAGGAGGTTATTGCTGATGACATTGAATACTTGGAGGATAATTATACCATAGAAATGAATCCCGAAAATAATGAGGTGCTAGAAGCTAAATATGACGATAATACACAAACTGAAATTAAATTACGACGTGGCCGCACTCGCCTCGGTATGAATATAGTTAAAAATGAAGAAGATGATGAACAGCAATCCTATAGTTTGGCGACCGGGGGTAATGATTTAAAACGCAGACGTGGACGTATACGTCCTGGTCTCAATTCCCTACGCACTATGGATGGCACAGAGAAAGGCGGCTACGTTTGTGATGTATGTGGAAATTTCTATGAGAAACGCGGGCGCATGATGGAGCATCGTCGACGTCATGATGCAGTTTGTCAATACCAATGCGAGTAAGTGCAGGGACTAGACAGTAGTTCAATGGCTCTTTATTAATAATTAAACTGTATTTAATAGGCTCTGTGACGCCAAGTTCCAGGTGCGGGAACAGCTGCGTAAACACATGTATTCCCACACGGGTAGCAAACCATTTAAGTGCAGCTTCTGCAGCCGTCAGTTCTTCTACGAGAGTGTATTAAAATCGCATGAAAAGTAAGTATTGCTAACATTAAGTCATATAAATGATCATACTAACCATACATGTTTTACACCAACTTCTTTAAAGCGTACATCGTGGCATCAAACCATATGTATGCAAAGTTTGCGATAAGGCATTTGCTTATGCCCACTCTTTGACCAAGCACGAACTTATACACTCTGATATCAAACTGTATCGGTGTGATTATTGTCAAAAAGATTTCCGACTGCTTCACCACATGCGCCAGCACGAAGAGACCAAGTGTCATCAGAATGCAGTTCTGCTTGCAGAAACCCTCAAGTATGATCGTGAAGATCAGGATGTCGAACTGCTGGCAGAGGATGAACTGAAGGATGTTAAACTTCGACTAGAGCAGCAGGAGTTGCTTAATTAATTATAAAATACATCACGGCGTGTCTACTTTTTAATTCCCCCCACAACAATGTGTGTTTATTTTCTACAAAGAGGTTAGCAACAATAAAATACACATATTATTGATAATCTATAGTATTCATTTCAATTATCTGTGTAAAAAGATCATTACCTAGTACGAGAACCACGAGTATCTTATCATGACTATGATTAGCAAGGCGTTTGTTCTTCAATTGGATTTTATCAAAAAGATATAAATGGAAAGCTTTCACTAGATAAGATACTGATAATTGATTATAAACATTTAATGTTAGCAACTTTTAATATGTTCAGTTTAAAATATATAAGGGATTATTTAAAATATCTAGTAAGTACAGTATATGTATATCAACAAACAGTTCTTAGAATATTTGTTAGGGTCTTTGGCCAGTCGTTTACTGTTCTACATCGGTGAACTTAAACTTCAAAGGTATGTTGGGCACATTTAAAATGGTGCTCCTGAAGGCCTTTTCTGTAGAATAGTTGTATTCCACGTGGAAGTTGCGAAGGAGACGTGCAATACCCAACTCCAGCTCCATTTCTACAATGCGGCGGCCAATGCACATTCGTGGCCCAAATCCGAAGGGCAAATATGCAAAAGGGGTGCTTGCTTTGAGGGAGTTCGGGCACTTCGAACCGGAAGCCTCCTCTTTACTTTGGCGCAGCCAACGTTCTGGCAAAAATTCGTTGCTTCGGGGATAGTGTTGGTCATCTTTTTCTATACCGTGGGCAAACATTAGAACTGATGTTTCTTTTGGAACCTGGTATCCATCTAACACAATGTCTGATTTGACGACACGTGCGTTTCCAGCAGCCAAAGGATATATGCGAAGTGCTTCTTTAATGCAAGCCCGCAAATACGGTACATTCTTCATGGAGGCTTCTGTGAATTCGGAATCCTTTTCAGGCAAGATACGAAGTATTTCCTCCCGAAGTTTGGCTTGTTTTTCCGGATTTTTAGCCAGACACAGTAGACAGCCTGTGAATGTGGTGGTAGTCTGCATAAAAATGAAATAGTCATTTATAGTTATGTGTTAAATAATTCGATTAATTCAAGAATGCCTACCGTATCCACCCCAGCCATTAGCATATCCATTGCCATCACTGTGGCGACCTTCTTGTCAATTTTAGATAGTTTCTCCAAAACACTTTGTTCGCTCTCGGGTTTGTCCGAAGGTTCGCGCTCTAGACGCTCCAGAGCTTCGTTAACATACCCAACTGTAATATCTTGAATGTTGTCCATCGCCTTCATAATTTTCTTATATGTGGGCGTGGCAATGTAGCGCCACAATGATGGTTTGAATTCAATTACACCCGACAATTCAAAGAATTCCGTGAGGTTGTCGAAGAGGATCTTAGCCTGTGGATCGTCTCGATTGGTATTAATCAGTCCCAGTTGCCTATCTAGTGCAACAACCGAAACCGATTCTAGAGTCCAGCGATTGATATCCTCCTCAAATGAGGCAGGCACTTCTAAGGTACTACTGTCGCGAATATCCCGAATGCTTTATAGAGATAAACCAAACGTTGTTAGAATTCAATATGGCCAAAAAATTTACTTAACTTACCGCTGAATGAATTCCTTGTTCACATTCGACATTTTCTTATAGTAAAGTCGAGCCGTTTTGGGCTGCATCAAAACCGGATTGACACTGGAGCGAAACTTTGCCCATGTTTCTCCTTGTCTGTGAATAGTATCAATAGTATTTATATATCTTATATCTAAAGTTCTGTAATTATTAGAAAATCTTACGTGGCTACAATGCCTTCAGTGCCATTGTAAAAGTCCTTGCGATACTCGTTTCGATGATAGTGTAATACTGCACTGCCAAATCTCTCCGGCCAGGGACCCTCATTACGGAATACTATTTCAAAATGATTTGGATCGTGAGATACCAGTAATTCTGGTTTTCCAAATACACTTGGCAACCTGACGAGCGGGCCGTTCTCCTCAATCATGTTCAATAGGGCATCTGGAAATTCTTTGTTGTAGTATTTGCCACCAGGCAAATAGTTACGTATAAAAGTAGGTAAGGGTATCTTGGGGATTTGGGAGTAAGGGCGTGCCTGTGCCCATTCCGAAGAGTTTTCCGTTGATTTATCCGTTTCCGCAACATTTACAGCTACATTTGTTTGCTGACGCTGAACGGAATTGATAATAATATAGTATGTATGATAATTATTATAGTGTATAATATAAAAGCTCTACAAACATGTTGAATTGGTAGAACCCGGATAAGTTGAAAAAGCTTCGTGCGTTGTCCCAACATTTTTACTCTGTGTGAAATTGCGCACTGTTGAAATAGTTTCTATACTTTCATATTTATACTTTTCAAATAAGCTTTTATTTACGTGGGGGCTATGAGAGAGCGAGAGTTGAGAGCGAACATGTCAGTATGACATTGCAAGAGTCTTCGCTATTCGCCTCAGTTCTGAGAAAGAGCTTTGATAAGTTGTTAGAGCTTTCAATAGATAATGAACAGTTTTCAAGCATAAATAGCGAATTAGGTGTACCCTGTGAATACTGGAGAAAAGAACGTTTGTATATTAAAATTTGAGAAAAGATCAATATTGATTTTTAATAATTTACAATTTCTTTTCATTATATATTATTGATAAATATGTAACATAGATACATATGTTTTTATATTTGCTCATGAGTAAACATTGAGAGACCTCGTCGTATGGGACTCCCTATAGAAAGATAAGATACACTGCCTAGACAAACGATAAGATTAGTAGTAGTCAAAATAAAGTTGTATCTATTCGAACAACTACTTTAATATGTCGCAGTATTTGCCTTGTATTGATAAGTATTATCTTAAGTATTATTTTTAAGAGACATTACCTGCCTCAAGTGTTCATATTCAGAATGGTGTTGAAAAATAAAAGAAACAATAGGTTTTTAATAAGACTTTCGTAGTTTATTTATTTGCATATTGATAGATATACAACTGTATATTGTACGTATGGATATTTTAACAAACACCAAAGTTTTCCTTTACAAACCGAATTTGACTTTCAGTAGTTCTCAACGGTTATTACGTATCGTAATATAGATAAGTATAAATAGTTGTATGGAGTAAAGTAGTAACTAACAATAAGAGTACAAACTACAATTTAATTAAAGTTTTCACTGTAGAAAGAGTTTTTTACAAGACAATTTCCGCGCGATCTGTTTGGCACGCTTGGCAAAGAAGTATACAAATTAAAGGGATCTTGTCGTATCGTCGTTTTCTCGTTGATTATGTAAATCGTATTGGATATATGTATGTATTCTGTTTATGTTTCGATAATGCATAAAATATAATGTATACATATATAGTATGTATGCGACATACTCTTGCGAGTAGTTTCTTCTATGCTACTCAGTGGACTAAAAGCCTATGATATTTGTTTATAATAAATATTATTATCTTTCTCGATTACCATCGGCTTGGACTACTCTTGCTGCTGTTGCTGTTGCTGTTGGTAACTGCAAACAATTTTGGCCGCATCATTCATCATTTTGGCCGTGGACCGTACGAGGAACATAAGATGACACTCGTCGTAAACGGTTAGCTCGACACGTGTACGCACCAGTCCGTGCAGCACTGTGGCACGTTCCAGATCCAGCCAGCGTTGCAGGGCAAGCTCACGTTCCTTTGTGGGGCCTGAGAGTGCCACATCCGAGGGACCCCAGAGCACAAACTCCAGTACTGCCTTAGCCTTGGAAAGCGATTCGGCGCGCTCTTGTTGCAGTATATCGGCCAGAATGGGCGTGATTTTCGTGGAAGGCAGCATGTCAGTTAACGCACCGTGAGCACATTTGCAGAGGGTGCCCATGGGCTCGTCGTCATCATTGTTATTGCTGTAAGACACGAGTCAGTTAGTGATGTTGCCGAGAATAAGGAGGAAAAGCTTTAGGCTTACCCTTGCAGTACACAGAGTCGTGCCTGTGCGTCCTTGTTATCCATGTCCTTGGACAGTACCACATTGGACAGACTAAGTGGTGTCTCCTCAATAGCCTTGGCCTGCAGATTCTTCATGCCATTGACCAGCTGCAGCATTATGAATGCCACTTCCCGTGTCATAACGTCATCGAATGCAGGCATGGGACTAGCCACTGGTGCATTCTCCTCGCCAGCATTGATTGCCGAATTCAGGGACGAGACGGACTCCTCATTAAGTGTGCTCAGATTTTGCACAGAGACCACATTGCGCAATGCGTTGCCACCGACAGCATCCTTGAGGCCACTCAGATTTGGTATAGATCCACGGAAGTTGAAATTGCTCTTGTCCAGCACTTGCGATTTGCCCTTTAGTATGGCTCCAATCGATTGCAGTGTCTCCAGCTGCAGACGCGGCAACACCGATATGGTGGCCTGCAACAGTGTCACCTCTGTGCTGGGCATCAATGGCAGCTGGTAACTGGGCACCAGGTCACAGAATTCGGTTATCGGGTTGAGCACATCGCAGACGCCTCCAGTCAACTGGGTCAGCTCACCGCCAACGCCAGCCAGCTGGTTGCAGTCGGCCGACAGAGCCAAAGTAACAGGCGATGTGGTCCACAAGGCGGCATGGAAAGCCTTCTTGCCCACGACAAAGGCCTGAGCTCCTTCCAGAATGGTAAAGTCCTCGTAGCGCAAGTTGATGGCATTGGCCAAAGGTCGCAGAGCCGCTGGCACGACGGGTGTTTGCTGAAGCTGAGTGTAGTGCAAAGGGGATGCCATAAGTAATGGGAATAAAATGAGATTGGCTGGAATAACTCACCTGATCGAGCACCTGGGCAAGCGCCTCATGATTGGCCACCACGACGGCTGTGTAGTTATCCTCGATGGTCTTGTGCACGACACTGCGTCCCTTGCGCATGCGCAAACGATTCGTGGCCTTGCTGCGGTTCTTGTTGCCCTGCAAGAATGGATTGATGAACGTTTAGAAAGGTGCTGCAAGTATTAAAGTGCTGCCACCTACCATTGGCATGCCCCAGACGCTGTCGTTAATGTCAGTGGCCACATCGCCACCAGCCTCGCTGCCGTAGTAGCTGTACGGCGCATAGATGTCGAATTCACCCACTTCGCTGCCGGCATAGGAGGCCGAAATGACGCGTGGAATGTTGGCTAAAGAAAGACAAAGGGAGAGAGGGAGATTAGCAACAGGCTAAGGTTGCCTTCATGCGATTCTTGCACCTACCCAGACTGTTGTGCAAGCCGTAGTTGCGCACGGGTCCGTACTCGCTGCGCGTATAGCTAGCTATCGATGCTGTGTCCGAGTAGATGTTGTTGCTGTTGTTGTTGTTGTTGTTGCGTCGACTTGTCTGTGTCAGCCGTTGTCCAGTCACAGCGCTTAAATCCAAATTGCTGTTGCGTGTAGGCGGCGCTGGAGGTGCAACTGATGTGGATGCACTTGTGGATTTCCCTGTTGTGCCACAATCGTTGCCCATCTTGACAAACTCATACATGTTCTCATAGTCACGCTTATCCTTCAGATAGCTATCGATGGTGCTGTTGATCTTGCGCACCGAATCCTTAAGGCTGCTGCGCTGCTGTGCACTGTCCGCGGCGTCGAGTGTATTGCCGCCATGCGAACGTTGCTCGAATATTTCCAGTTTACTCGATATGGACATTTTGGTCTCGACCTTTTTGGGCTGACGCTCGAAGGTGCTCGTGCGGCTGATTGCGCCTGTGCCATGGACAGCGGCTGTCGTTGCTGTTGTTGTTGTTGTTCCAGCTGCTGCTGCTGCTGTTGCTGTTGTCGTGTTGCCTGTCGGCGGTTTGCCAGCTTCGTATGTATTGCTGTTGGTATTGTTGTTGTTGTTGGCCGGCTTGGACTGATCGGCCGTTACATTCTCACCGTTTGACGAGCAAATGGAGATAGTATCGGTAAGTATGCCCCGCTTACGGACCAGTTCCAGCTGCGCCTCACGCTCCCGCATGCTCGCCGTTCGCTCCGGCTTGCGCGGCGCAATAGAGGAGCGAATTTCGCCTATTGTGCAGCGGAAGGACAAAACGTATATATGTTTATATTAGACAAAGTACCTTAAATGTTTCAATTGTATCATTATTTCATTTAGATTAACAAATGTTTTCATGACAAATAACTTTTCCCTATTGGATTTCGTTGAGAACCTTACTTATATATATATTGATTGATATATATATCTATATATATATACAATAAGACGGATGTTTGATTTTATATCATTGTGGACATGTTTCATGTTATGTTCAAAACTTCGAGAGTCTTGTTAAATAATTATCTTTTAGCAGCTCAAAATTGTTTTGAACATCTCTTTTAAAGCTGCAACTGGCATATAAAGCTAAGCTATATCCCATTTGCTGGCTTAATTCCATAGTATTTCAGTCAATTGGAGGAGCTAACTTGTGTATACTCTTAATCATTTTTCAAGTGCCACGGCCACAACAATAGCAAATGGCATCATCTTGTTTTTCTGCGGCTTACAGCTCGACCAGATGGTTGAATTATCTGCGACACTAATTGTGATTTTGACCCAAATTCAGGCCAAATTACAAATCGCATAATGGTGTCTGGCTGGCCACAACAGCTGCGCTACGAGATGTCTACCAAATAGCTTTTCCAGCGGCATCGGCAACTGATGAGCTGTGCGAGTGTGTCTGTGTGTATCTGTGCCCAGCTGCCACCTGCCGCAGAGGTAGCAGCAGGTGTAACAAGTTCTCGACACATTGGCCTGACCACAAAATGTCAGCCAGAGAAATGGGTCTCTCTACTCCACTCCACTCCACTCTACCCTACTCCACTCCAAACTCTTTCACTGCGTGCTGTGCGCGCTTCTAGTGATACCACGATTCTTGTTTTGCCAGTTTTCTAGTGGTTCTCTCACATGTGGTTACCTCATTGGCTTTGGGCTTTGGTTTGTTTTCATTTCGATTTTTCTTGCTGCTGCTTCTGCTGTTGTTGTACATATTTGGCCCGCTCACTTAACCCACTTTAATCCGGCCACTTTGTTAGCTATGTATGTCTGAATGTATCTGCCTGGCTGCCAGCTATGGTAGTGATCAGTGCGTCTTGCTCTACACCACCTTCCTCTTTATTCTTCTTATGACCGTTATATTGATTGAAATGCGTAACTTGTTTGGCCCGATTCTACTTTCAGCATTCTCGCTGCACTTGGGCGAAGAGACCCTTGAGTGACACACATTTCGAAGGTCGCCATGAAGTGGCACTCTCTGTGTGGACAGTGAACGTGATCTGTTTACGCTTTCTTTTGAGATTGGAAGTGGTTCACCCACGACTTGCTTGCTGTATGGAATGCTTAAGCAAATCGAGCGAAGCGTGGCACCCAAAGATGCGCAAACTGTTGACTTAATTCAATATCTAACTTGGAATTCGCATGTCCTATTAACACACTTACAGCACACCCACATACACACACACTGCACACACACACACATACTCACCCAAATTGGCATAAACGTTGTCCGCCTTGGATTTGATGGAGCCACTGGCATTGGGATTGCCGATTATCAGCGCGGAATCGGCACTGCCTGCACTGAGAGTTGCTGTCAGCTCGGTCTTCTGTTTGCGTCGCAGCTCTGCACTCTTTGGGGGCGGTGGGCGTGCCGGCTTGTTGGCCTCATGCGCACGTTGTCCCTCGCTGGCACGCAATGGCGGCGCTGGTGGTTTGGCTGTAACCACAGCCACAGTTTGTGCTGTCACTGTATCGTTTGTCTTCGTTATATCCTTGACCACCTCAACGGCAGTGGGATTTATATCAATGGGATGAATGATGACCAGACGCGGCTTGCCCGCCACAGTGCCATCATCGCCCGTGCAGATCTCTGTGTAGACGCCGCTCTCCTTCTTGGACAACGGATCACTGGACTTGCTGCTGCTGCTGTTGCTGCTGCTCGTATTGCTGCCCATGCGCAAGAACTTCTTGATGGAGAATTTGGATTTCTGTTTCTGTGGCGGCGATGCTGTCGGTGACTTCTTGCTGCTGCCCTGCTCCACCAGGCCACCGGCAGCAGTCAGGCATTCCTCGGACATGGACAACGTGCGCTGGCTACGTGGCGTTGGCTCCGGTGTCATGGGATGCTTCAGGTTCAGCACTGAGCTGGCCGATTGCAGCTGCTGCTGCTTGGCTGCATTGTTGCGCTGCATCACGAATGTGTTGAGACTGCGGAACTTGGGATTGATGACGGCACGTTCCCGTTTATCCTTCTCCCGGATAACTGGTGCTGCAGCGGCTACTGGAGGCTTCTTGGTATACAGACTGGCTGTTGTTGTTGTCGTTGTTGTTGCTGCTATTGCAGGCGGTGCTGGGATAGTTGGTGGTGGTGGCACTGCTCCTGCTGTTGCTGGTGCTGCTGCTGCTGTTACAGTTGTTGCTGTTGTGCCAACTGTCTTGGATGTTGTCTCATTTGCAGCAACTATTTCTGTTTGCTTGGACGCCTCCGCCTTGATCGCCTGCTCGAACTCAACTACCAAACTGTAATCGCGTTCCGGCGTAGGTGGTGCGCTAAGTTTCGGCTCCGGTGGCGGATTCGGGGCTTTGCCCTTCTTTAGCTTGGCATCATCTTTGGCTGACTCAGCCGCTGATTGAGCAGCTAGCAGATTCTCACTGGATTTGGAAATTGCTGTCTGCAGCTGACTGATGAATTGCTGCTCCGCACAGCTTGGCTGGCGCTTACTCATGAAGCTCTTAAGTGGTGAATTGCTGCTCGCATTGCTGCTGGTGCTGCAGCCGTGACTGTTGCCGCTGTAGCTGCTGCTGACTAGCGGCTTAGCTGGCAACTCTGGCTTCTTCAGGCCGTGCAGGAACGAGGGACGTGCATCCATTTTCATTGGCGGTGGCGGCGACTTTGGCAACGCGGGCAACTGTTGAGTCAAGGCATCTGCCGATGACTCCGTCAGCTGCTGCTGCTGCTGCTGCTGCTTCTGCTCGAGCTTGTTATCCGGATCGGCGCTGCCGTCGGGCTCGCCATGCAGTTCACGACTCTTGACCGCTGCCTGGCTGTGATTGCCAGACTGATCTCCAATCTGTATGTCCTCGTAGTCCGAGTTGTTGGTGCTGGCGCTGAGCTTCTTCTCCACCAGCGAACGCGGCTCATTGCCAGCACCCTTCTGCAATCCGTTGCTGGGCAAGTTCTTATACTCACTGCCAATGCTGATGCCGATGCCCGAGTCCGACTCGCTGCGCATCATGTTGTAGGCGTTCTCCTCGTCGGAGCTGCCATCGAAGCTGCTGCCCGTCGAGTCCAGTGCATCGTCGGAGCTGCACTTGGTCACAATGAGCCCATCTGAGGTTATCTTGCTGGTCATAAAGTTGCCCTCGTGCAGATTGTAGCTGGCCGCGCGTGTCTTCGAGCTGAGCAACATGTCCGTGATGTACTGCGAGCTGGAGTAATGTGCATTGCTCGCCTCCGATTGATGTGCACTGGCCACGCCCACCTGCTCGCTGTACTTGCCATCGGGTAAATTCTCATAACTTAATTGTGTCTCGACCACATCGTAATACGCCGAGACTCCGTTCTCCGTGTCCGAGCAGTTGCTGTCCGTGTCGGAATATTTGTGGCACACGTTCACCTTGGGCTTGGTATGATCCTTGGTTATGGGCGCGTTCCGTGCAATTGACTTCTTAAGGTCAAGAAATGGCTTTGGCGAATCGCTTAGCGAGCCAAGTTCGAATTTGATTTTGTTGCTGCTTGCTGCAACTTGTGTTGCTGTTGTGACTGTTGTTGTTGCTGCTTTGCTCTCACTCTCGCTCTGTTTCTGCTTCTGCTTTTGCTGCAGCGTCTCGGAGATCTCATCCAGCAGGGACTTCTCCATGGCCAGCTCAATGGGTGGACTGTCCTTGCCATGGCGTGTAGGTGTTGGTGGCGGCGCGTTCTTCACCAGCGTCGGTGTCAGTGTTGTTGTCACCTTTTTGCTGCTGCTTGTGCTGCTAACGGTGCTCTTGATGATGCTTGTTGTTGTCGCTGTGCTTGTCAGCTTGGCTGTAATTGTGCTGCTGCTGCTGCAAGATGTTGCTGCCGATGCTGTGCCTGTTGTTGCTGTTGCTGCTGCTGTTGCCTTTGTTGCCTCCGCTGGCTTGGCCGGCGTCAGCTTTGTCGCCTTTGTGGGCTGCCCAAAGGGCATCACATTGATCGTTAACGTTTGCTTCTTGCCCTCCTTGTCCACCTGCGGTGCACCCAACTTGAGTGCCGCAAATGACTTCTTGATGTTGTCCTCGGCATCGCCCAGCAAGTTGCCATTGTTCATATTGTAGTCGGTGTTGGCGCGCGTAATGCGCTTCAGCTCGATGGCTTCCTCGTCGTCAGTCTCCGTTATGGCCATGTCATCGTGCTCATTGCCCAGATTCATGAAATCATGATCATCATCATCGTCATCGTCCTCCGACCACTCGCCGCCATAGCCAATAACCTCGTGCAGCTGCTTGGGAAAGCAAACTTTGCCCGATTTCGAGCCAAGTTTACCAAATGTGTTGCTGCTGTGGCTGTTGCTGTTGTTGCTGCTGTTGCTGCTGCTGCTGCTGCTACTCGTTGTCAGGCGCACCCCAAAGGCCTTCTTGATGATGCTCTTGGCTGGCGTCTTGTGCTTGTTCGGGTAATCAGTCTTTGTATGGCTCTCCGACTTGAAGCCGCTCAACTTTGAGCCGTGCTGTGCCGCAGCTGCTGCAGCGGCTGCTGCTGCTGCCTTGTGTTCATCCTTGGACTTGAAACAGTTGGAGCACAGATCCTTCTTCCACGCATTCTGCGTGAAGTGCGAACAAATCGAGGATGACATTTTGTGTTGCTGGTTGTTACTGCTATTGTTGTTGCCACCTTAGGCCATATTCTGCAAAAGAAAAAAAAGGAAAATGAACTTGCGATGAGTTAAGCCTTTAACGATTGTCATTAATCTTGTTTATGTTGTTGTTATTAGCACATAAAGTTGTTAAAGAGAAAAATTAAAAACCGATAAAAAACTTTCTTTGCACAGGTTGCGCAAGCCCTGCGAGCAACTGTTGTCGCGCTGCTGTTGCTATGGCTACTGCTGCTGTTGTTGCTGCTGCTGTCGGCCAAGTTAACAATTAACTTTCACTGATATTTGGCTTGCCAGTTGCAACTGCAACTGCAACTTATGCTGCACAAGCTTTGGCATCATTCAATGTAAATACAACAGCAGCCAGCAACATTTCCCATTAATCTTTGCTGCCTACCCCCCTTCCCCCCCCTTTGCATCAGCCTTCCATGGCCATGTGGTCACTCAATGTCTGCAAAACATTCCCAAAAACACTTATCTACCTCGGCGACTTTCAATCAATCTTCATCTTGATAATGAAATTATTGAAATTCGCTGCTGTTGCTGTTGCCGTTGATGTTGTGTTGCTCATGAAGGTGTTGGCGCTGGACACTTCTTCAGCTGGGTTTGTCACACGGCCATTGCTAACGTGTTGAGTTTGGCAGCGCACTTTGATTGCTGTTGGGTAATCAGTTGCTGCTGCTGGTGTTGCTGCTGCTGTTGGTGTTGCTACTGTTGTTAGTTAGTTTGTTTATATTTGCGCTTCAACTTGGCGCATGTGTGTCTCAATGACTTTCTAAAAGTTGTCCAGGAAAGTGATTGTGCCGGTGTATGTTGTCACATTGCATGCAATGGATCACAGCAGCAACAGCAACAGCAGCAACAGCAACAGCAACAGCAGCAGCAGCAGCCACAGCAATAGCAACAATTACAGCAGCAATTAAATAGCCTAAAAGCGTTGAAAACCAATTTCACTCAAACCATATTTGGTGTATTATCTAATTCGTCGAGAATTATTATAGCAGACAAAGAGGAGTCTCAGTCAGGTACTTAGATAATCACAGTTCTCACAATCACAATGCTGAAACAGTTAAGATTACTCACAAGAACAAAGAAGCTGAACAATGCAACGTTGCCTTATGTCGTTAAGTCATTAGCCCTCTTTAGCGCCCTGCAAGTTGGATGTTACCAAGTCTGTAAGCCTCAATTCGGGCCGCCTAATTGGGAAAGTGTTGCTGACAACGATGACGGCGACAACACCCACAACAACAACAAAACAAAGACAGAAAGATGACAACAGCAACAGCTTGAGTTTGTAGCTGTGTGCTGCAGGGAGGGAAGGGGTAAAGAGGTAGGCAAGATTGTCTCCCGCTGCCTCATTTATCAACGCCAACGAAAGTTGACCCATTGTTAGCTGCCACGAAATGTTGGTGTGGCCTGCACAGTTGCTGTTGTTGATGTTGCTGTTGCTGTTGCTGCTGTTGCCGTTGATGCTACGCTTGATTTTTGCATTGGCAACAGTTGCTGTTGCTATCGTTTTTTTGGGTCAGCGTTTTGGTTAAACGTTAATAAACATAAATCTTTGCTGCTCTGCACTGCAACAGCAATCGGCATTGGGAGAGGAGGAGGAGCAACATCATCAGCAACATCAGCAACATCAGCAGCAGCAGCGGGAGCTGGCGCCGAGCGTGGCCAAATTGCATAACTGTGGCATGCAAATGTTGCTGCCGTGTCTTGTTGTTGTTGCTATTGTTGCTCTCCATTTGTTTGCCTGTGTTACACATAAATTTGCTCAGCTTGTTGTTGTTGCTCTCTTTTTTTTTGTTAATTGTTTGCAGTTTTGTTTTTTGTTTTTTTGCTTTTCTCTCATTTGCATTTGGTTGCAGCATCGATTGGCGATTTGTTTACGGCTGCAAATGAGGCTGATGCATTTGAGTGCGCTAATTCCCAGCAACAGTTGCTGCTCCTGTTCTCACGTTTGGCTCTCGGCACAAGTTCCACAATTATCGACCAAATCGGTTGGTCAAAAGTGAAACACAACAACAGCAACAAGATCAACTAAATTTGCAATAATATTGTAAAGCAATTTGACCATAAAATGTGCTGCCAGTTGGCCACAAAAGCGGAGCAACATCCGAAGCGTGTTTTCAACTCTCGCCACAAGGAATGTTGCTGCTGCGATCTTAGAGATTGCACACCAAGACAAGAAAGAGATATCAAGCCAACTGTTGCTGCTGTTGCTGCTGCTGTCGCAGAAATGTAACAAAAAATAAATCTGCATAAATTTCATGGTCCACACAGGGGGAGAGATCGTGAGCTGGACAGGATGCCCGGGTGTTGACTAGCTCGTTAGCCAGCAGATAAGGTGCAGTGCTGCTGCAAAACTCGGTCAGCTGGGCAGCACCACACACGCCACACACGCCACATACAGCACACACACGCCATACACATGCGCCACACAAACCACACAATTTATACCCTTGCAGAGTGAATTTTCATTTTGACTAGGAGTTTGCAACGCATCTTGAGAGACATCTCCGACCCCATAACGTCCATATATTCTGAATCAGCAGGGAAGACGATCCAGCCGTGTCTGTCTGTCCGTCCGTTTGTCTGTCCGTCCGTCTGTCCATCTGTTGCGACGCAAACTTATCTCTCAGTTTTAAAGTTATATTGATTAAACTTGGTACACGTGCTTCTTGTTGCTGCACGCTGTATATAAGTCGGAACGAGCCGGATCAGACCAATATATCGTATAGCTGCCATACAAACTATCGGCCTATTTTTGTTATTTGTCAAGATATTGCAACCAAATTTGCATCATCTTACTTTATCTATATATTTAAAACGCATATAAATTTGCATCAAAATCGGATTACTTTAACATATAGCTGCCATAGGAACAATTGGCCAAAAATATTGAACATTAACAATACTATTCATATACTGCACCATGCTATATAGCTCGTATTGGAACAATCACAGGATAAATGAACCTGCAAGGGTATAGAACCCTCGGCGTGCACAAGGCAGCCTTTCTTTCTGGTTAATTGCTGTCCGGGAATGTCGTGTCGGTGCAAGGGGTGTTAGAGAGGGGTACTTGGGAGCAGGGGAAGTGGGTGTTTTATTTGGTATTTTTGGGCTGTTCCCGCTTGTTGTTGCTGGCAAACTCGTTTCGTCCGTGCCGTCAACCCATTTCAATAATTTTGCATTTGACTTTTTTTGTATTTGGCTTTTTAATCTGATCGTTGGCATACAAATTTGTGCCGCTTGCAGGCAGCGAAACAGTTAACTGACCGTCGTCGTAGCCGTCTGCGACTGCCAATTGGGGCCAACAGGTTTACACACCAGGTAAACCGACAGCAACAGCAACAACAGCAACAGCAACAACAAAAGCGGAAAGTTCTCTTCACGCTGCGCGTGTCTCTGCTTTGTTCTGCCCGATTGCATTTTTTCTCCATCCCCCCTCATCTCTTTCATTCTCTTTCTCTCCCTGTTTCACCTCTTCCTTGTTTGCTTTTTGCCTGTTGTCATTGGTAATGTGCAAATTGCCGCTTTGGGGCTAATCTGTTTGCTTTAAACGCAGTCCACAGGCCACTTTGATGTACGGAATTCGAAAGCACAGAACTATATTCTTCTCTCTTTCTCTCTCTCTCTCTGTCTCACGCACAATGTTCCCTCTTTCACTGTGCTGCCCGTTGAACTGTTGATTGAAACACACGCAATTCAAATGCTCCATTAGAGCAACCAATGTAGGTCGATCTGCTGCCGTGGAGTCATAAGTCAAAGCCACAGTTCAAGCCAGAACCTCACCCAATTCACAGTTCTACCAATTACCACCACAATAAATTCAAATTCAAAAGCAAAAGCAAAACGTGCCAAGCGAGATGAACATGCAGAGATATTTAAATGAAAGACGGAATACATTCGAAAGATGTGCGAGATGAAGTTTGTTCCACATTTACATGGGAGATTTATGCGTGGCAGCAGCAGCACGGCCCATTTCCCCTTGCACAGATGTTTATTTATATGATTATCGTTATGTAAATGACCTGCAAACATCTATATATCTGGTATATATATATTTCTGTATATATACACCTGCGTTATGCATGCCAAAATTCTGTCGTCGGATTATGCAAAGGAGGATGGAAGCATTTGGTATTTATTTTCATTCACTTCGTTCGCAACTATTTGAAGTTTCTGCGCGATGACTGATCCAATATTTACACAAAATATACGAATAAATTCCTCAACTTAACGTGTTTATTTCGGGTTGGGCCCCGCTTTGTCTTTGGCAGAGCGGATATCGTGGGCGCCGCTTTGAAATGTCAACTTCTCGCAGAAGTTCCCATAAAAGGCAACCGACAATTAGCAACAAAATCGGTCTGATGCGATCATATTTTCCAATTAGAACATAGTAAAACATATATAGAATAGAATATATAGTGTAATATATATGCTAATGTTTATGAACTGAAGTTGTTCAGGACTTGTATGGCAACTGGCAATGGAACTGCCGTTGATTGAGTGCAAAGTTCAGAGTTTCAATGAAGTTCTCTTTCATTCTTTGTTAATAATCCAATTAAACGGCATAGTTAGTCAAGACTTCTGGCTTAATTCAATGTCAAACTTCACGTCTGGCCAGTTACGGCTTAAGAACTAATTAAACTTCTGTACTTAGTTTGCTCGATTCGCCAGTAGTCAGGTTTATATATATACATGTATATGTATAGACAATTAAGTACGATCCAAAGTTGTCATTAACCAAATGGCACTCGTTCCACAGCCTGCTTTCAAGGCGGCTGCACAGAGAACTTGCCTGGGCCGGATGTTCCAATAGCCAGCGGGGCTTTGTCAACAGGTAACACAACAAACTTGTGCGACAACAAAACAACAACAACAAACAGCAACAACAACGAACAGCTACAACAATATTATCTGAGCCAACAGCAGCAATTAAATTACCAAGAAGTTTGTTTATCAAGTTTAACGCGTACTCGGCGTGAATTAGAAGAGGAGAGGGGGCTAAGGGGTTAGCCAGAAGAGTCCCTAAGCTTACACTGAGCTACCTGCTAAATGAAATTGTCTAACAGGCGTATCTATTGCGATTTTGTGGAAAGATCTTAAGTTTTTAGAGTTTTAAGAAACCCTTTTAAATGAGCTGAGCTACTGCTCTGTTCAGTCACACGTAGATCACGATATCAGACTCACTTACAGACTCATATAATATTATAA
The DNA here is from genome assembly GCA_018901815.1 of Zaprionus lachaisei. NCBI lineage: Eukaryota > Metazoa > Arthropoda > Insecta > Diptera > Drosophilidae > Zaprionus > Zaprionus lachaisei. Next base: position 6,624,728 of record JAEIFI010000501.1, read on the forward strand.
ATAAATTTGCTAACCATTAACACAATCTGTTTTCGTGAGAAAGAAACAAATCTTGTCTGATTTGACATTGTCTAATTGATAGAAGACGTTTCCTGCAAGTTGAAATAACTTGTTCTTTTTGTTTTTTGTTCAGATTATTATGAAATATTTCTGTGTTGATTTTGCAGAGGCTTCTGGCGGCTTACTCGTTTGATCAATTGGCGGAACAAGACGATGGAGGCTTGTGAACTGCGCTTAATTGCAGTGGAATCTTTCTCTCTCTTTCCCTCTTTCTCTCTGTGTAAGTTGGCATGTGTGAATGCATGTAAGTGGGTAAGTATGCGTGTGTGTGGATGGAACGCACTCTCGTTGTGCTTCCACTTTTAAGGCAAGAACAGAGTGATTTTCAAGGTTAAGTTCCCATGTTGCCACACATTGGGGTCGTCATCGTCTTCGTCGGCGTCTTCGTTTTCATTTGCGTGCAGCAAGGGCAGACCGACGACGCCAACATGTTGGTGTTTTTGGGGTGCAGCTGCAGCAACAAAAGGCTGCAAATTAATAAATGAAAACGCATTCATTCATGCATCCGACGTCGACGACGACGGCGTCTGGAGCCAAAACAGGTTCGAGCTCGAGTTCAGATTCGTATACGGAACGGGGCACGACTGGCAGCTTATGTTACAGCTTGTGCTGCTCAGTCGCACATGTGTTGCCACAACATGTTGCTTCATTAGGCAACGAAATGTGTCACTTACTGGCATCACATTTCGCTCACTTCCCACAGGCAACTTCAGCTCCTTCTGCTGTTGCTGCTGCTGGAGGCGAAACGACGCCCCTTTTTATGGCCACACGCAGTAAAGTTTCAGTTCGGACTCCATAATTTGGCTTAATTTTTAATTACGTGCTATAAAAAGATCTTTTATGATGCGTAGAAATAATGATAAAAAAAATCTAAATGTTCTGTCTGCGTTGGTCGCACAAAAAACAGCTGCGGCAAGTCGTAAAAAATGAATGAAAGAAGTAAAAAGGAACTGGACAAAAACCTGTTGCGTGGGATAGTTTCAAGAGATATGCGAGTATGTCTACGTTTTGTAGCATGCCACAAATTTGCATGCACCATTTGTTGCCTGTCAGCCTGCGTGCTTGCCTGCCTGCCTGGCCTGGCCTGGCCTGACCAAGACAGTTGCAGTTGCAGTTGCAGTCACATTGTGGTTGCCTGCATGAGTCATGCCTGGCCCAATCTGAGGCCCTGCGGTTGTCCGGCAATATCCGCCATCAGCTGCAGAGTCTGGACCAATTTGCGGTTTTTGGGCTGCTGCAATAAGTTGCTTGTTGCCAGCCAGGCCAGGCCAGCTCACTTTGGCATTAAGTCATCGCAGTACTCGCAGCAAGTCTGACAATTGTTTGCTTTGTGCTCCGCTGGTTTGAGCTGTTGCTTCAAGCCTCGCTTGCAACCGGTTCACATTCAAATCTTGGCTATGTAGAACCCATAAAGATTAACAACAATAGCATCCACTACCTGCTTGACTATAAAGATTTATGACTGCAGCCATAGCAGCCTTATACCCAGTACAATAGTCAACAGCAGACTGAAGCTGTGAATGGGCTCAGCAGATGTTAAAGATTTATAACTGATATCAAAAAAAAAAATAAAGGTTAATTCAACTCTCAGTTTCGTTTGGTTTGCAAGTAAAAGTAAATTGCATTTTGCCTTCTTTTGGCATTCATATGATATTGAATTTGAATACCTCTTGGTGTATAAATATCTGTCAATATTACCTTATATATTTTTAACTCTAATACGAAGTAATATATAGTCGAAATTCCAAAGCAAACTTTTGCCTTCTTGCTCATGTTCCTCTCATATTTTGTCTCATTTTTCCGCTTGCTGAGGTGCCTTGAGGCGCCTTGCCAAGTGTGTTTTATTGCGCAATTAAATAAATAATAAAAAAGGTAAATCAAGCTTAGAACAGGGTGACAGAAAGACTGCAAACAGAACAAATTGCACAAAGTGCCAATGTCTTTTTTTGGCCACACAGCACATTGTTGCCGGGCAAATAATTTGCACGAATCGAAATCGAATTCGAATACGAATATACGTATGTGTGTCTCTCTTTGTGTGTGTGTCTGTGTGTGTGTGTGTGTGTGTGTGCATGCAGACAGTGTAATTGTATACCAAAGGTCAACAACTGTTTGCACTGCATTCGACTACAGACAGACTGAGGCTGAGACTTGCAACAAACAATTTGCCGCTGCTGTTGCTGCTTGTGACATTTGAGAGGAAGTTCAAAATTGCATTCGGGTGTATGCAGAAATATTGGTCAAAGCGATTAAATTTGTGGTTTCTGCCTGTCTAGACACAGCAAGAGCAACAGTATGGAGTGCATTCGATATCTGCTTGTTTGTTTAGTAAATTATACGAAAGGCCAACTTGAAAATATTCCACTTTGGCTTTGCCAATTTGAGAGCTTGCCAAATGCAATTATTGGCCCACAACTTGTGCAACAACTGGTCGAGGCAGCAGCAACAACAGCAACAAAAGCAACAGCAAGCATTGGCGCTATACTAATGCTATATTACGTATACGCAGCGTGTGGCTGGCCTGCAAGGACAAGCGTGCGCACATGTGGCAATTGCTAATTGTACAGCACAAGCAACATGTTGCAGCTGTTATTGTCAGCATTGTTGTTGTTGTTGTTGATGCCGGCTGGCGAAAGAAAGTCGACGATGCCAAGTTCAGAGTTCAATGGAAGACGAGATAAGAGCAAACAAAAGGCAGTTGAAATTACAATCTTACGGCATGTTACAATAGAAGCAGCATCGTGATGACAGTCGAAGGGAGGGAGGGAGGTAGGTCTGCAGAGTGAAGGGGCAGCAGACAACGTTGCTGTATGTTACTAGTTGGTATGGTAAGTTTTTGGGCAATGAACCTGCAGGCGCAGGCACAGGCACAGCAAGAGCCACAGCCACAATAAGGCTTGCATTAAATAATCATAAATAACTTTGTTGCAGTCACAGCACAAGTGCAGCATGTTGTTGTTGCAGTAGTTACTGCTGCTGTGGATGTTGCTGTTTGATGTTGCTGATGCCCATCGACCCGCCGGCAACTTGCGCTTTTCTTTTGTTTCTTTCTCGATTCGCACAGCGTCGTAGAAAGTGCATGACGCATGTGCTGGGCTAGCTGCCAGTGGGGGGTGCATAGGTAGGAGAAGGGGAAGGCAGAGAAGAGGGGGGCAGCTGCAACTGACTGCTACCTCAGTGCTGCTGCGTCTAATTGAAGCAGCAGTCAGGCCAGCTCACGATCTCGACAGCTGACGTCGCGTCGCGTCGTCGTCGTTGGTCGTGAGAAATGAAATCAATTGAGCTGGCATCGTCGAGTCCGACTGCAGCCTAATTAATCAGTGCAGCAGCAACAACAACAGCAGCAGCAACATTGCAACATTTGAAAGTCAAAGTTGGGCGTTTGTTTATAACAATTGAGTTGCTCGCTCGTTGGCAGGCAGCGCGTTTTTGGGCTTTGACTTGACATCTAATTGGCATTAATTACCTGTGTGTACTCAGCGGCCAATCGGCCACCAACAACAAAAACAGCAGCAGCAACTGCAACGGCAACTTTCACTCTCGCTTACACCAAATATGGTAGGCGGAGGGATAGAGAGGGGGGAGAGAGGAAAGGAGTGTGAGTGAGCTAGCCTGACAGTTCGCCGACGCAGGAGTGGGAGAGAAAACTCAATTGACAGTTTCAATTGAGGTGGCAAACGGCGCAGCGTGTCTTTCCTGCTTATCGCACTATCTAACGGCAGCAACCGCCACCGCCTACCTCTTCCACACAGCTCACACTGCCACAACTAGACAACGTGCAACTGTTGCGACTTTTGCGCGCCTGTTTCATGCGGTTTTTATCGCGGTGCATTTCACACGCACTTCGCACTGCGCTGTTTTGTCTCGAGCATTTTGTGCAATTTGCTTTAATGCACTTTTAATGCAGACAACAAGAGAAACAGCAACAACAACAAAACAACAACAATGAGTAGAGAAGGAGCAGAGAGACTGCTGTCAGTTTATGGCACTAAAAGTGAGTGACATTTTTCTTCATTAAATTCAACACATTGTCAGCAGCTTTAGCATATGTTGCCGCCTCATCTAGTCTCTCTCTCTCTCCCTTCAGAACAAAGTAAATGCAATTTAACAGTTTGTCAATCAACTACATGGCAGCGGGGGCAGAGCTGTAGCATGTGCAATGTGCATCATCGTTTGATTCATTTGAATATCATCTACAGCACTTTAGCACCCAATAATTTGCTGCCTACTTAAAGTCAGGCAGCAGGTTCTTAATTAATGTCCAGTTCCGCCCCATTAACGTTGCCACAGAACTGTGCCACAAATTGCCGCTGTCAACAACAACTTCTTCCCTCTGTTGTTGTTGCTGTGCCACGTGTGCAACATTCGCAATGACATGCCACACACACAGCAGACAGAAATATTTCAGTGGAAACGCTAAGCGAGTTTGTGTCTATTTCGGGTTCATTTTGAAGAACTTAAAATACATTTCCAACAACAGAAAAAAGCCAAATGATATTAGAGAGAAAGAAAAAAAATCTTATAACGAGATAAATTTGTCGTGCTTTGTTTTGCGTTGAGTGTAATTTTGTTAGAAAAAAAAATGGAAAGTTTCTTTCTTTTTGTATTTTTATTGTTGTCGTCTTTCATTTCAAAACAAATCTCTCAGGCTAAACGTTTCAATGCAGCTGCCACGCTTTGAGTCTTAAGTATTTCTGTTTACCTTTTTGTTTTCTAACTGAAAATCTTTTCAATTGTCTGCGCTAAACTGCCGCGCAACACTGTGGCAATTATAATGGTTACTGTTGAAGGAAATACCTCTTAAATCTTGGGGCACATAATTACTATAGATGTAATATTTACACGGCAACAATACAACTAAAAGTTTCCCTTTTCTAATTGTAATTTTTATAATTTTCAAAATTAACTTAAATGCTACATAAACGATTCTTATACAAAGATGGAGACGTAAGAGTGTATTTAAAGGGCATATTAATCATGCTGTGATAAAAATTATGTCGAATTAATGTATAGACTCTGAAGATTAGTTATGGTCCATGGTATGGAAGTAGATTTCGAAAGATAGTTAATTTAATTAGTAAAGAGTTTTTAGTTTTAGAGGTTATATTTAAATACCAGCGATTGTAGATTGTGTTTGATAATGTCTGATTATTTTAAAGACCTTTTAAATTAGTAAGGGTTAATGCTAATAAAATAACATTTTCAATATGAGTCAGCCTAATTTTTGAAGGTTTTTATATCCGTTACCCAAGGGGTATATGCTAACTTTGTACAAACCAAAAAGGACTATCCACTGTCAGTCCACTGTCCTAATGAACACTCAGACTCAGTGACTATATGAGCTAGTACTACCAAACTTTGTGACAATAGGCCCTATTATTGGACGTAGTTAAAGCTTGCTAACGTTTTTTTCTACACCTTAATCCGCCTCCGCAAATCGTTAAATATCGAATTGCAAACGTAACTTGCATACTAGAGCGTTAATTTATGATATGTATAATAACCATAAGCTCGATAGATTGCATTTTAGTAGTTGAATAAGTTAACCTTTGGATATCAGGTACATTACAGTCGGATCATGTTTACTCTACTTGTTTGATTTCACTTAAGAAATAACAGAGATATTTGATTGAGTTTTTAGTTTTGATTCTCAGTCGAAGCCTTCATTGTCTTAGCCTTGTCAGAATGGTGTGATTATGATTTAATAGTCTCTGGGCCAATTTTAATACGTGGCCAATTAAGGCGTGTGGTTGTAAATGCTGCTAACGATATTTCATTAAGTGACGAGTGTGTGCTAGGGTAAGGGGTTTGCCACTGTGCAAGTTACATTCAAGGGGGCAAGTTACATTTGCAGTCTGTCTGCATGCGATTTGCAGTCGATTGTTGATTGCAGTTGCGAATGCAGTTGCAAATTGCGAATTGCAATTGTAGTTGGCAATGCTTCCCGGTCTTGCGACAAGGGGCCTGGGAGTTAACCACGTTGTGCGCTCCCCCCTCCACCATTCCCCCTTTTCCCTGTCACTCACTGCTCACCTGACCGAACTGAAGACAGCACATTGTTAGTTAGTCTCGCAGTCTGCTCGCATTACAAGTGTTTTACATGCCACCGACTGACAGCTCTTCAATTGCACTCGCCGCAAACTGCAGTTGCATTTTGCCAGTTGGGGGCGCTGATGAGTGGGGGGCGTGGTCCGTCATTGCACGCAAAGCGACAATTCGCGGTTACGCATTTTTGCATTCTGTGTGAATTTTCATGGAAAACTCTAGACGGACGGCAGTCCATGCCAAGAGTTTCCCTTGGCTGCTTAACTTAGCTTAACTGCTTCGCTGCTTACCTGCTTAAGCTGTTGTTCCTGGCACGTTTCGTTGCTCGTTTCGCTGTTTATTGTTTGTTGCCTGGAAAATATGAAGCAATGCATGGAAAAAGCATTAATTTTATGTCTGTCAAAAACGATTTTAACTGCAATTGCAACTGCAACAACAACAACTGCAACTACAACCGCATTCAATGCGGTTCATTGGCCTCGGGCCGGGCGCTTGCAAATTCTGTTTATCTTTGTTTCACGCGGCATTCGAAATTGAATTACCAAATGCTAAATCCGTGCCCCTGCCTCCCCCCCTCACCGGCATGATTCAAGCAATGACCCGAATTCGATGCACGTTCCGCTCGTATTTCTCTCGTCCCGCCCGCCTCTTACTCCCTCTGGAGTCTGGCCTCAAGCCAAGCTAACCCAAGTCGTCGAGGTGGCGTCTTTGCCTTATGCACTTTTTGGCTGGCATTTTAAGCTTGTAATCGAGCCACAGATTGTTATTGCAGTTGTTCTTGTTTTGATTGTCACGCGGCACACAGCAGTTGACCAACTTCAAGTGCACTTGGCTTTTTTGCGCCTTTCAAGCGCGAGCTAGAATGCACTTTAGACGCATCAAGGTTAACTTGGCCAAGTTGCAGGTTGTTTGGCATGGTCGGAACACTTGTTCTGCTGACCCGTAAGTGCCAACCTGTGCAGCCAGCCCAACCCAATCCAGTTCGGCCTGCTCTGGAATTGATTATTCAAATTCAATTTCAGATTTGAACTTACTACACCAACAATTTACGCTGCAAAACAGTATAAAGTGAGCGCAATTTGTGCGGAATTTGCATAATTTGCACTGCAAGAAATAATGCCACGTATTATTAGACTAAATAGGGAGTATTCCTACGGCAATTAAACGTAAGAAATGTGCATAAAATGCTGCACTTGCCACGTTGCTGGAATTATAAACTGGCACAGAGTCAGTTAAGAACAGTTTTTTAGGGAATTACAGTGGAAATTATGATTTGGAATCCAGCATTGCTGACCCGCTTTGGCATTTCTTTTCGACGCCCCTTTTTGACCCGGGTTTGACCTGCTTTCTGGCTACAGCTCTTCACCCACGTCCATGCTAAATGCAATTAAAGTTTTATCAATTTGCAGCCGTTTCCAAGTGCAGCCGTTTAATTAACACCAAAAACTCAACAAACTCCCACAAAACGCAGTCAGAAAATGCAGATAAACAGAGAAGGGGACAGAAGGGATCACAGTGTTTGGCTGTGTGGTGTCAGTGCTGCTGCTGACAACTGTTTAATTAACAGAAATTCCATTTGCCACTGTCTGACTGAGTCTCAAATCTGTTGGATTTGATCATTAGCATGGAGAGTGTGGGCCGTGCTAAGCGTGCCGAGACAAGACAAGACAAGTGGACAGAGAGAGGCAGGGGGGATAGAGAACTGGATTCGAAATCAAACGCAGTCATATGTAATTAATTGTTTGGCATTTTCTATGGCTATTTGCGGCTTGTACAGTTAATGGCCCTGAGGGGACGGTAGATATAGTAGACATAGTTACGATTCGAGTATTGTTTGGCTTGAAATGGGCCAACTTGGTGCGGCATCTACAATGTGGCTTGGCATGTTCAGGAAGTCGCTTGAAGAGCTTAAAATGGAGTACATGAACCACAATATCCGCAACAACCGCGTGCGGCGTAGGCGGGGTAGGGGAACGGGAATGGGCACTGGGGGCCGGGATAATAAAGCAAATAGTGAAGGTCATTACCGGAAAAACGGGTTTTCTGGCTTTCTTGTCTGCAACAGTCTGCGCCAGTCAGGTGAGTAAGCATTTAGCATTAAAATACCGTTGGGATTATGGCACTGAATATGCATGGGCGTTCGCCTTAATAGCCAGCGCTAAATGTTGCCAGTTTGCCAAGTTGCCAGTTACCACTCTAAAACTGGCTGCATGCAGCTGTAACTGCATCTGCATCTGCATAAATTATGCAGCCAAAGTCATTTTGCAAGTTGTCATTCGCCTAGATATTCATAGACAGAAGACGAGGCGAAGACTGGAGACTGAGCACCGAAGACGGCAACGACACAGATGATGTTGACGTTGGGGAAGCACAGCGCCAACTGGCGGCGTCTCTCTCGTCGTGACCCACGTTATGGCAACGCCTTATGCTGTTGTTGTTGATGTTGTTGTTGGCGTTTAACAGCATTTTTCGAAAAGGTGAATTGCATTAAGTGGATGTAATGTGATTAAATTACGTGACAAGAACTTTGAGCATGCTTTTGGAAAACAAAACGATCGCGATGCTGATAAAATGCACAAGTAGCAGAAATATTGAGTTAGTATTTAGGAAGCTAACTAAGTTGGTAGTAATTTAAGAACCTAGAGAAAAAGTTGTAATACTCTTAAGTAAGAAGAGAAGCTCAGTGAAAATGGTGAGAAATCAGTGAGTATATTATACTATCGTAGTAACAACTTGAAAGAAAAGGTATATTAATAAAGATCTAAGCTCACTTTTTAATATGGTATTTAAAGGAACTTTAAAAGAATTTAAGAAATATTAAATGAGTACTTCAAACAGTTGCTTCATCCAGTTGGCAACAGTTAATGAAGTGTGATGAAAGAAGAGAGATACGTAAAGATAGTTTCTAACTGTGTTTTAATCCTCTCGAGTAGGTTCAAAGCTCAATAAATATTCTAAAAATCCTATGGAAACTTAGTTACAGTTTAAGAACAGCAAAGAATGAAGAGAGATATGTAAAGATAGTTCCCAAATGCGTTATAAACTTAGGTAACTCAACAGCTGTGTTAAATAAATAAAAGAAAATATTTAGTAAGTATTCACGAAAGTCATAGAACCCAAACGATTGGGTCAGTTTAAGAAGAGAGCAAAGGGAAATGTGCATAAAGATAGTTTCCAACTCTATATAAGTAACTTAACAACTCAGTGAGTCAACTGAAACACAAACTAAGCTGGACAACTGTGAAGAATATCTCTACAATAACTTAGGCTTACTTCTTCACGGCATTGCCAGAATTCTGTTTTACATAAATCGTTGGCCTATTGGCCTAAACAAATTCTTTGCCGGCTTCTCTCGGCTAAATGTAACTGTAATTGCCATCAATGAAGCCACTCAGAAACCGGTTAAACACTTCGAATGCGTGCCGCAGCAGCGCTAAGAAAATCTCAAATTTTTTATGATTGGGTTTTTTATGCGCAGTCAATGACACAATCCCCCAAAAGCCCAAATGACTATGGAGCTGCTGCTGAGACTGCTGTCTACCCCGTTCTTTTCTAACCGTTAACTGCGGCCAATGCAAACGATGCACACAAGTTGCTGGCCACGTTGCAGCAACTGCAACTTTCTACACAGAGAAATGAATGAATAAAAAAACAAGTTGAGTGGCATCATTTGGTTTTTGTTGCATGGCTACGCCCAGACTCGGAGTCCAAGAGCTCGACTCAAAGTCGACGTCGCTCCTCAATCGAATGCTTCAATGGAGCAGAAAACGTCGTTGCATCGTTGCAAGTTGGTCCCCTCGTGCAGCTCGTGGAGCATATCGTACGTTCGTTCGTTGTTGATTTGCAGCAAATGTCAATGTGCAAACGCAAGTCGAGTTAATTTGCCCAAGCATTCGCATTGCATGTTCCCCTCCCCCTACTGCCTTCTCTCCTTGCACTCCCCGCAAGGAGCCTGTTAATTTATGCACACATTTTTGTTGATAACTTGCGCGACTTAATTGCGCGCAGAGCCGCGGCAAATTGCTATTTAGTCAGACAATTAATTTGTCAAAAAATTGACAGCCCGCTCTCGGAGGCTGTGTGACCGGTGCCACCTGAGCAACGGCAGCTTGAGCAGCATCTGTTGCCGCAGGCAGACTTTGGACTCGTTTGCAGGTGTCGCAACTTTCACCTTGACCGGTTGCCAAATTGTTGTAAAGTCAAGTTTGCACTGTGCTTATTGCAATGCCCAGAAGTGTGTATACAATATGCATACCTAGATACAAAGTATAATCGTCTAACATATCTGACGCATCTAATTGGGCAACGCACAGCGACGACGCGTCCGTCTTATCTTTGCTCGGTCCGAAACAAAGAACTTCCCTTCACACTAATGCGCATTGTCCGACCTAGCTGTCCCTCATCTGCTCAGTCATTCGCCAATTTGCATTTCAAAGCCCGCCAAATTGAACAAAGACAACACTAGGCAAAGGCATTGAAAAACTTGGCATTTCTGTAGTTAATTAGCAGGAACGCTTCATGAGCTTTATAAATGCCTTATCTCAAGAAATATAAAAACAAAATAGAAATAGAAATACAACAGAGAAATACCAAATAGAAATACCAAATAGAAAGAAATATGAATGGTTTGCACAGCACGAGAGCTGAAAGGCAGCACGAATCATTATTGATCGAAAGTTGAACGAACTGCGCTGTGATTATACTCATAAAATGGTAGCTGCGTAGCGAATGTTTTTGGATTCATAAACAAATAGAATTACAACACACACACATGCGATATAAGGAGTGCGAGTCATAGCTAATTAATAAGGCAGCGAAAGAATTATGTGCTTCGAATCTTTCCAACTTCGTTGGAACTATTAATAGAAAATAATTATTTGGAAAGGTGGTTCATAATTTTGTGGCGAAGAAGAGCAGATTACTTTCAGAATTCTGTATGTAGATGTATGGTTATTGATCTGTACTTGAAAAAAGATTCTCTTGAGATTAAAAATTGTATCTTAATTTGGAATATGTTAATCGTTAATTGAATTTGATGTGAAAAGAGTTGACTGGCATGTTGAAAATTAGATATTTAGACATATAAAACTGGTTGAATTTAGTAGAACTTGCCCAAGTTAAAACCGTGTTATGTTTGATAACCGACGGCCCATGGCAGATGATGGCCCTTGTGCAGCGTACAACCTGCATACACCTAGCTACGGACCTGTTTAAGATTCGATTTTATTTACATAATTTCTCATCTTAAACTATGATATTCTCTTTGAGTAAGTTTTGCATAACAAAGTACTGCAATACTGTTATAAAAAAAGTCACTGAAGATGTTATGACGACTAACGGCGACAACGAGTTGCAGTTGTACGTATGCTTGTGGCGCTCACTGTGCGTGGCAATGGCATAGTTAGCATAGCTCAGTGTATCTACACTCTTGCTAGATGCACGGGACAGATACCAGCCAAGGCAGAGGCTACTGCTGGCAGCTCCAACTTAATTACGCGCCTGCACATTAAAAAGCAAAAGTAGCGGTTTGTTTCAGTTTCATTGGCAGCCAAGCATAACGGAAGCCAAGGGGTGGAGCGGGTGTAGATCTTGAGGGGAGCTGTGAGCCTGAGGTGTGCAAGTTACTCGGCTTTGGCATTTGACTCCCCCATCTTTCTGCAATGGAATATTTCAAATTTAATTAATGCCTCGCCCGGATAAAAGGTTAACTTTGTGCTATATGGCATCTTTGGAGTCTTCCCGAAGTTTATGACACTCCCTAATTGAGTTGTGCTATTGTTGTGGCTGCTTCATAAATCATAAGACACCCAAAAACCCGTTTTATAGTTGCATCTTTTTCCCCTGGGGGAAATTATAAAGCCCGCCATAATCAAAGCGTTTTTGTTGAGTGAAAATATTCATTGCCGCCTGCATGGAAATGCATTTTTATTTTCTAACTGCTGACAAGAATGTCTGTTTTCCCTCTCCTTCCTTCTTTCTTCTCCTCCCTCTGCTGACTGCGTAGCACTTCCTCATTTACGATGCGCGCTGTCCGAGCTGCAGCTCGAGCCGTGAATGAGCCACTTTTCCATATATAATTAGACCTACATATATCATTGTGTGTGCGTGCACCCCTTGTGGTTATTATTAGTTCCCCTCGCAGTCCCCAGTCCCCACCCCTGGTCACGTTCTCCAAAGTGCTCAGTTCCGTTTCCAGTTGCAGATGCAGTCACACAGCGCGTGTCGCTCGATACAGATACAGACATGGATGCAGATACAGATACTGAGCTACTGATTAAATGGCTGAAAGTGCAACCGTTAGAATTGTGACTGCTCTGGTCTGGACTGGACTGAAAATTGCATAATTGGCAGCTGAGAATTGTGCCTGATGTTGTCGTCGTTGTCTTCTACTTGCCGGAAAACTGCAACTAATTGTGATTGACAGCATCCTGGCAGATTTTCTCGCCTCACCAAAAAGTGACAACAGAAAGATTAGCAACAATTAATGAACATGTCACTTAAGGTGCAAAACAACGAGCTCTCTATACAGTTAATGCCAAATATGAAGCTTCTTCAGTATACTCTACTATATTCCTTTTGTCTATGACATAATTGTAGCCACTGCTCGTCGTGGTCGTCATCGTTCAATGCCATCGGCTTTCACCTCAAGTGCAGGCTTTGTTGTGGGGGCTCGCTTAACATTGATTCAACATGCGTTTAACATTGAATTAACAGCGCCCACTCAGTGCTCAGTGATGACGACCTTAGCCTTCGGCAGTTGCGAAGAGGAAAAAAAAAAAAACAGTTCACATGCAAAAGAGTCGCATTATCATAACATTATTGGTCATTTACCCAAAGGCAGCAGCACGAGGCAACGATCACCGAGGAAGGCCTGGGGCTAAAGCTGGGGGCAGGGGCTAAAGCTGATGCGGAGGCTGAGACTGAGGTGGAGGCCAGGGCAGTGTCTAATGGGCCTCGATTAAATTACAATTTGGTAGCGAGTCACTTATTATGCCACTTGTATATCTCTTTTTATGAATGCGTATTTCTGGGTGCCCCTTGACCTCGTCGCATTGCAAAAACTTGCCGTTGTCTTCATTTGCTTTTACAGCAGCCGGCAACTTGTTGTTGTTGTTGTGCGATCTGTTAATCTGTATTCTTTTTGTTGTCTTTGAATATTTGCGTTAGCTTTGAGCAGCGCTAGCTGTACAAACCGGTCAAGAGCGAGGCATAAAACATTTATGGCCGTATTGTTCAGCTTTTGGAGCCGCAAAAAGTGCCGTTGCTTGCTGCTGTGTCTGAGGGGGGAGTGAGTGACTGAAAGAGAGAGGGGGGAATATCGGTTCAAATCGCGCCAGGCCTGAACTCTGCGTCGGGCATTGGCCATTGGCTGCTGCTGCTGCTGTTCATCGCAATTACATGATGATGTATATGATGTATGTGACGGTGCCTGTGCATGTGCATGTGCATGTGCATGTGTATGTGTGTGTGTGTGCTTGTGAAATTCCACATATGACCTTTGCTAGCTGCCGCTGCTGCTGCTGCTGCTGCTCGCTAGCCTTCCCCTTGAATGTGCATTGTTTATGTGCCTCGCATGTCTGCGATATGAAAAATATTTTGATTGCCTGATGGGAACAGCTAAAGGCGAAGACGAAGTCTAAGTTGAAAGCCACGCTAGTTGCCACGCACGCATGCAACACTCTGCATAAACAGCGAATCAATCAAGCGACGCGTCGCGACGCCAACGTTGCCATTACATGATCGCAGACCCTCAACAGACCCTGCCTCTGCTGCTGGTGTTGCCTCCCCAGAGGCGCCAACTTGCAGTACGCAGTACATTGTGCGTTCTCTAAGTGCATAATTACATTAGATAGCCTGACTGGCCGTCGCTCGATAAGGGCCCTGGGCCCTGGACTGGCCATTAGACAAACGCAGGGCAAAAGGCGGAAGGCGCAGACATTAAGAAAATTATTAATATAATAAGCGAGTGCACGGCCAGAGTATCCCACAGATACTGACAGATGCAGATGCAACAGAAGATGCACAGTGGCAAGCTTGAGTTACCGATACAGCGCGGAGGCAATTGAAAACATTCAAGTGCCAGCTGATCTGCATAAGTGAACGCCACGTAATAGATACGCACGCAGCTAGCTAGAGATACAGATGCGCAGAGACGTTCTTGCAGATGATATGCAGATGTCGCTGGCCGTTACGGGGTCGTTCATCTTGGCTGGGATGCCATGGAAGTGATTTGATCACTGACTGCTTGCAACGCGGAAAGTGTGTAGCCTGCGAAAAATGGCAATAAATAAATAACACGCAAGTATCTACGCATCTGTGAGATACAATAATGCGTTAGGCAAACCGACATTGATGGCTCCCCGCATGGCATCATTTCAAATATACTGACTGCCTCTCAGTCTCTCTGTACTCATAATATTTTTAATAATAAGCAGGAAGTTCGAAAAACACCAAAATCGGCTTATGGCATTAGGTGTGAGTGTTATGTGATAGACAGAGAGAGAGAGAGAGAGACAGCAATATGGTTAACTGTGATGCTTTGGCGATAATTAAAAGCGAAACTGTTACAAAAGTATTTCACCTTAAACGACGCAAGGCGTCGCAATTGCATAATTTTCTTCTGTGTCTGCATTCGTTCGATCGATAAATTGGAGTATCAATTACAATCTACACTAATTGCAACAAATATGCCGTTAAATTCGGTGTGTGGTAACTTAATTAAATTATATATTAACTGGTTAAGGTGTTGAGTAAATGCAACCGGCTCACGAAATGCTTAACTTGTTTTTTTTTTTCATCTCCTTCTGCATTTATCAATTTTATGCTATGCCAAACGGAAGCTAAAACTTAACTCTGTTTTCTACTATAATATGCATACTAACTAGTTAATATATGCATGCTGTGCGCTCCACACGTACTCGGATGTAATGCCATAGGCACAATGGATTCACTACGGAAGTCGCCACCAAATTGCCACAAGCTGGCTTGCCTAGGCAGAGAGAGAGAGAGAGAAACCAGTTTGTTTTTCCCGATATTTAATTGCAGAAATTCGTAATTTGTGCTTAATGGCGGCGCAAACAGCGATCGGCAATCGGACTCGGCTAGGCTGACTCAATACGATACGCCCAGGCCTATAGTACTACAATATATACTTACAATCTAACGTAGATTTTCATAATTGACTCTGGCAGTTGGTGAGAAAATCTGTGTGATATGGTGGGCATTGGTCATGTCGAGCAATCTTGAAAACAAAGCAAATGACTCAGCAGAAAAGGGACGGGTGAGCTATAAACTGAAAGATTATTAACAAGTTTTCCACACTATTTCCGCTGAGCTAATGCTTTATTAGCTGGCAACATTCGGTATCAATATAATTGCATGGCTAAATATGTGAAATATGGTCGGTTAGACGATGGAAGTCTGTGTGATAATATGAACTTTGAAACAAGTTACAAAAGTGACTGTCGAGGGCTTCCTATACTAAGACACACTTCTTGCATTTGGGAAATCTGTTACAAAACATGATAGTAATCTAACCTGTGCTAACAACAAATTCTTCTGCCAAAAATGTCAATGGAACTATAGAACTTCTGTGTTTATTGTTGGATTAGGTTGCAACTTAGAAAATACGTTTATAGTATATTAAACTCGTGCCGAATAAGAAACTTAAATTTGAATATTTTTTATCATAATTGCAAAGTGATAATATCGATTTGCGGGGGCATTCAACATTTCAAATACACTCTACCAGCGTAGCGTATACAGAAACTTTTATGCAACGCGTTGATACTGACCTATAAACAGACAAAGATGGCTAAATAGATTAAGAATACTTTTAGTTCCTTCTGCATATTACATTTGATCAATATGAGTAGTCGTAGGGTATTTAAAGTAGAGTTTCATACCTCAAATTGTTTGAAACGATACGAAAATATAAATTGAGTCTGTTGGGGGTGTTGCAAAGCATGTCGAACCGGCCAGCTTACACAATCCCAAACTACACTTAAGGCACACACACACACACATATACACATTTGTAAATACTCATACTATGTGCACAGTGTAAGCTTTACACCCACACTAAGCCGCATTTCTTGCTGCACATGAAACAACTTTTAAATAGTTTTCACTTACGGCTTCAGCCCACACCTTGAAATGGCCACCCAACCTGGTCTAGCGAACAGGTAAACACCGAAGTGAACCCAGCCAACTTCAGTTCAAGCCAACACCTATGGAGTTCATGGAGTACCTCATTGCCTCCAACGACACGTGGGAAGAGTTCGGGTTCCTGTGAATTACTCAGAATTATTTGAGGCAAATTTAGAAAGCGGCGCCATGCTACACGCTGCACGCTGCACGCCGCACGCCGCATGCTGCACGTGCTGCACAAGTCGCAAGCTGCATGAATCAGTCGATCGATTCGAAAGGAGCCACTAAATCATGACTGGACGAACGTTCGATTTGTTGTCGAAATTGCCGGCAATTTTGGTGCACAGAAGAAAACAACAATAAAACTTAGGCGAAAGGAACGTGACTATGAAGGATTTACACATGGCTATAAATTGCATTCGGCAAAGAGGCATGCAACAATAGCAACTGCAACAGCAACATGGACAAGTCGCCACAAGACAAAGCAAATGCGGCTTTGTTTTTCTATTTGATTGCTCGATTTTATTTATGTGTCTGTCCCTCTGTCTGTCGCATTGCACTTTTGTCGGCTTTGCAAAATCGTGGCTTGTAATTATTGGCCATTATTATTGGATCTAAATGTGCTCGGTCGCCGCTCACCAAACAGCCGGAACTGTATCATCGACCGGAGCTGGTCGTAACAAGGAAACGGGCAACAAGTCCATTGCAACTTACATACAACTGGCCACAGGTAACTGGAAACTGGCAACTGGCAACAGGCAACTGGCCACAGGTAACTCCACTCACGCTTCAATGAGCTCATAATCAATTCTGCTCATTGTTTCTGGCCAATTAGACGAATGAATTTGCAACAAGTGTAAAAACTCGAATTCAATTAGAAGCCAGACCGACCGCAGACCTCAGAGAATGTCAGAAAACCTCTCTCTCCTCTTGACCAATCACACTAACAATAATAAATGCAATGCAATTCTATCGGAAACTTACAGGCAAAGATACAGAAGAGTTAGGCAAGTTGTGCAAGCGAGACAGAGAGACTTAAACCAGTTGACGATTCATCGGGATTGTGGCGAAAATTATAATGAGCTGTTTGGAGACAAGTTGCTATGTATGAGACAGCAAATCGATGAAATCATGCAGACACACATACTCCGAGCACACACACACACACACACACATATACACATACACAGATACACGCACTTTTCAAGGTTAGTGAATAGCAGACCAAATAATCGTCGCTGAGCTGTCATTTGTCAGCCTGGCTTAAAGTGATTTGGCAATTAGGCAAAAGCAAAAATAGAATAAAGAAACAGCAAAAGCAATATTGTTTCAACGTCAGATACAGATACATATATGCGTATTATGTGTAAAAGATACTTTACTTCCTAAACTAGGTAACTTTATATCTGTCAAATACACCTTCTGTTTTCTATCAAACGTCTTTTACAGGGTATCAAAATCGAAAGTATTTTTCTTAGGGTCACTCAAGCAAAACAATAGTAGTCTGGCACATGCAGCTTGAAGTTGTTGTTGTTTTTGGTTTTGTACGCGCAATAAACTTTACGTTAGTGGCTAAAATAGATGTGCATGGCGTCTATTTCGCCATGCTCTGAAGACATCGAATTGGCAGCTCATTTTTTATATATTAACTATTAAGCCTGTCGCTTGGGTCACGTGTGTAACGATCGATTGTATCGATTGTCTGACCCACATGTCGCCTGGGTCGCATAGTTTTTGGTCATGTCAATGATGTCGACAGCGACGCCATTAGAGAGTCATTAAAGCGAGCCAAGATGGTAGAGATTGTAGCCTGAGGCGTAGAATATCTGAGATCAGCTCAAATTGCTGCAGATCGTCAGGCATGGCAGACTTAAGCGTTAGAAGCCATTTACTGTTCTTTTTGATTGACATGCTCAGAGGCGTCTCTATGTATGTAGATTGTATCTGCATCTCTCTACACAGATAGACAGATATACATATGTATCTAAGTGTGTGTATCTGTATGTGCATTGGC
The DNA here is from genome assembly GCA_018901815.1 of Zaprionus lachaisei. Classification (NCBI taxonomy): domain Eukaryota; kingdom Metazoa; phylum Arthropoda; class Insecta; order Diptera; family Drosophilidae; genus Zaprionus; species Zaprionus lachaisei. Next base: position 6,642,996 of record JAEIFI010000501.1, read on the forward strand.
TGCCTCAACCTCATTTACAGTTGTGTGTGGCAGCTTTGTCTCTGCCCGTCTGGCCTTTCTCAATAGGCGCATTGTCTGTCCCCGCTCTATGGCAGCCAATATGGCAGCGGGGCTTTTCTTCCGCTTTTAACGGTTCATAATTGAAATTATAATTCAATTTATGCCTGGTCGCTGGACCGCTTTGTTTGCTACACTTTGCTTTTCAATTATATTCAATGCACATTAGAAATTGTCTGGTCGGGCTCGAAAGTGTTGCCAAGAGTGAAAGATGCAGTCACAGTCAGCCCCACTGCGCCTTATACGAGTATCTGTATCTATAGCTGTCTCTGTACAGTTGTAAATGTATCTGTATCTGTTTGGCTTTGCCTGCAGTTGACTGGCGTGTTTGCCTTTGCGCCTGCGCAAAATAAATACGATTCGATTGTGCGGCTTTTTCTTGTTTTTGTTTTATTTTTCAGTTAATATCTTTTTTCTGGTTTGTCTGTTGTTAAATATTAAATTTCATGCGGTATACGAGCATTGTAAATAAATGAAGAAAAAAACGTGCAACTGAAACTGTTTCACAATGGCGTCTCTTGCAATTAAGAACGCTTTCATTTTTCACTTTTCTTCTTGCGTCTTGTGCATTTTCCCATTCGAGCCAAAATAAAAAAAACTTTTACTGAATATAATTGAATTAAAATTAACTCACGATACGCCCCAAAGATACAGATACATATACATTGGCTTATTTCTTGTACATTTCGGCACGCAGATCTCCACCAAGCTTCGTCTGCTGGTTGCATTGAAAGATATCGAAAAAAGTTAAGCTTTATTGGTAATTTTCAATTTTAAATTTCCCAAATCTGTCACTTCGAAACAACTTTGAGCAATGGCTCATCTAATTTGGGAGACAAACAATTTCTTTTATTTCTTCTGGCTTTTCTACCACTCAAAATCAAAAGTATTTCTACTCGAAAGATCTTCAAGTGTGTGAGCTGTGTTCAAAAATAGAAACGAACTGAATATTTCGGGGTCCCTCAGCTTTTGCGTGTGTGTCTCAAGTATTTTAAGTATTTCTACGGGCGTGGGGAAGAAATCGAAATTGAGATTGAAATCAAAATCGAAATGCACTTGAGAACTCGAGAAGTTTTCCCTGTTGGAAGGCAATAGTCGCATAAATTCCCATTTGGGGATCAGCTGATAAACGTGGCAAGGCAATCGCAGACATTACAATAACGAGGGTCACCCTAAGGGCTACCATACGCGTTTGCCTCAATTATTTACAATTTCATATTGATTTGTGCGCCCCTTTTGAGGGTGAGGGGCAACCACTTCAATTATCAGTCAAGGCATAATTAAGTGCAGGCCCCCGCTTTGACCTCATCGTCGTCGCATCATCGTTGCTGTGGGTACCGAGCAGCTGATGTAACCGAAAGGCAGATCCGCGGGTGTTTACCGCCTTGCACGCGTTTTGCATGCGTTTAAAATCGCTTACGCAAGATAACCGTGCCGCAAGGTGCGGCCGTAGAAAGTGACACCTGACGATGCGACGCATTTGTGGTTTAAATTAAGTAATTTAGTTTCATGACAACATTTTGGAAAACTCAGTGACTGTGGGCAGTTAACCGATTTGCCATAGGCTATAATGATTAATGAATCAGACTCCCCCATCTTTCGATTTCGATTTTTAATCGGTGTACAGTTATTTATACTATATATATCCATTTCTGCTATATCTTTTCATACATTTGCAGTCCGCTTTTCTAGTCTTTCTTTTGATTGCTTTCGATCATTAATTGTTATGGGTTTTTAATAAACTTCAAAGTTGAGGCTTATATAAAACAAAACAAATACATGTGTGTGTGTCTGTGAGAGTATATAGAGAGATATATCCATGTATAAATCACATGTGCACTTAACAGTTTGGCTGCGTTTTGGAATTTTTCGCCTTTTGTTTGAATTTTATTTCAACGTTAATTTTGTTTTTGCTTTAGCAAAAAAAACGAAAAAAAAGAAACTTTCTCCGTCGCTTGTCGTGCAAAGTTGACGCACAAAAAGCAACAGCGAAACAGAAAGAGAAAGAGAGAGAGAGAGGGAGAGAAATGTACAACAAGCAGATGATTTACAGCATAAATAATGAAATGGTCATTGTGGCCGTTGAGTTATTTGCCAAAGAGTCTGAAGAGACACACGACCAAAAGAAACAAGTGTGAGACAGGAAATTGAACTTTGTTAGAAGAAAAATGCAAAGCAAAAAAGCAAAATAATTATCAGACACACATACTACACACACATGTTTATATGTATGTGTATTTTTACATACATAGGAGTCGTATGTGACCCTCTGATAACATCCAACCCAGACCCGCTCCAGTTTAATTGCAATCAATCACGTTTTTTGCCTTATCAGCGACCTCGCCAAACTGATGATGCACCCCAGACCAAGTGCGAATATGAAGATAAAGATGAAGATAGAGAGAAGAGCGGGTGCGTTTACCAAGTCAGACCATGACCACAGACAGGAATTGTAAGCAAATGTTCGTATTATACTGCTACCTACATACTCAACTACCTCATTTGTACGGGCCTTATGTAAATGTTTGATAAACAATGAAAACCCAAAAAGCAACAGCAAGAAAAGCGAAAACAATATAAGTGCGTGATTTGAAATTGTTTATACGATACGAGGCAAGAGAGAAAAGTGAAAAGTTGAGCCGCATTTAATGTGCATAATTATTTTTAAGCTAAACTCAATGGAATTTTTGTTTTTTACTACATAACACTTGGCCCATCCATCGTTGCCCCAACGAAACTAACTGTGCTACAAGTTTTTTTTTGTTTTATGTGGCTTCGTTCGTGTCAAAATGTTGCTTATTTTGTTTTATAGTTTTACATTCACAAACTTCTTTGTTTTGTTTGCTCCCATTAGATTTAACTTTGTTTGTGCTTTTTTCGAAATATTTGCAAATTCGAAAAAGAAATTAAAATGCAAATATTTCGAAATATATATGGTATAGTATATTACTATATACATCTGTAGCCTTTTTTTTCTCCATTGAACAAGTTTTGTGAAAGCGTCAGCTACTTTAATACATGTTTGTGTTGTTTGCTTAGTCGCTATTTATTTATTTTTGCTGTTGTTGTTGTAGGACACATCGATGATTGCCGGTCACCGATGCCGAATCGAACTCATTTTCCAAAACAAGCGGCGTAGGCATTCATTTTTGCAATGGAAAACACGTTTGTATGGCTAAATTTCTGCTTGCTTTTACACTTTTTTTCAGCCTATTGACAATTTCTTTGAGAAATCCACGCACACACACACACAAGCAGACATATGGAGAGAGGCCACCGGCTTTTCGATGGAATTTTCCTCGTTTTCTTTGTGCTGTTGATCCCGAAACGTTTTCATTCATAATCAATTGTCATGGTTACGTGGGTTACGCTCGGTTAGGTTAGGGCTGGAAATTGCAAGTGCTTAATGCCTGAATGGTTACCACACGCAGCCAAAGACTCTCTAAAGATTGTTGACCTTTGAAAGTAATGAAGAAGATTACGAAGTGTTCTGCAAGTTTTTCCAGAGAAGAACAGTTTGCTTGATTTTCTAGAATTTCCACCACAAACAAAGACAAGATAAGAATTGATTTATGCATTAAATTCTTAAATTTAATTAAAATTCTTTCTATAATTATTTGAAACTGATTAATTAGTCTAAGCTTTAAATAAATCAAAACCTTTCTACCTGCCTTAAGTCGTTATTCTTCGTATATTCTTATTTCTTCTTCTGAGCACACAAAGTGAAAACCAACCAGAAATAATATAAAATATCTTTTTTTTTTTTTTTTGCATATTTCTCTTTTTTGCAAAGCGTATCAAGTGTCATAAACATTTCGCCCATTTCCGTTGACAGGTTTTTAATTTTTGCTGTGCTATGAGAAAGTTTTGCGAATTTCTTAAACTACCTGCATGTTTTATTATGGAATAAATGTTGTACAACTCACCTGTTGGGTGTTTATGCAAACAGCCAAGAAAGTATTTATTTAAAAAAAAACAAAAAAAACAACGTGAAATTTCAAAAATGTTGGCCAACTTGGGAAATTTTCACTGCGTCAGCGTCCCAGAAATGTGCCAGGCTGGTAATAATTATCCACGAAATTCTAGACGTCGAGTATGAAAGTGTATGTGCGTCTGTCGGTGTGTATGTCTGTGTGTTTGGGTGAAATGTGAAACTGGCAGAGGGAACACGTTAAAGGTGCTAAAAATGTTGTTGCTGGCCAAAGATTTTGATTATGAAATTGCAGCCAGAACTTGAACTTTGTGCAAAAGTTGGCCAACAAGTTGTCGTTGTTGTTGGTGTTGGTGTCTAGGGCCAATTGGATTGAACACGCAGTGTGGTTGCGTTAGCTCGTTAACTCGTTTTAAAAGCTGCTGCTATGCGATCCCCAAAGGCTTCGTTTTATCCCCATATAAATGTTGTTGTTGTTGCTCGTTGTCGTTGCTGCTGTTGTCGTTGTTGTTGTTGTTGTTGGTGTAGTTTACACGACGCGATTGCAGTTTGCTGCGGTTTGTTTTCTGCGTTGACTGACAGGCGCGCTGGCAGTCAATTGGGAAAGAGCGGAACGTAGCGGGGGTGATTCGGTATCGGTTTCGTTTACAAATGCGTTTTGAGTCAACTTTTCTTTGCGAATAAACTACGTACTTTTTGTTATGTATTTGTTTTTATTGTTGTTGTTGTTGCTGCTGCACAGGCCGGTTTTCGTTTAGTTAGAATTCGTCGGAGAGTAAATAAACGAATGAAAACGGAGTAAACAATTTTCAGACGTATCAATTGCACATTCTTCTTTTCTTCTTCCTCTATTTAACTCTTATTATTTGCTCGTTAATTTATTTCGTTGTTGTTACAGTTGTTGTTGTGGTTGTTGTGTTGAGATTTTTTTCGATTTTTTTTTTATTTGGGTTTTTTGTCGTTTAGAAAGTAGGTTAAATTAAATGACGCGTCTTGGCTACGGTTTATGCAAATCGATTGTTTAATGCATGCACAAACATGTATAAACTTGTTAGATCCGTGATTTATTTCGATTTCTTGCAAATATTCAACTTCATTCAACTTTGTAATCTTGCGTTGCGTTTTATCTCTCTCACTTCTTCTTCGTTCACTTCTCCAAGTTCGCAACTAAGTTAAATATACAACTTGATTTTCCGCTTGAGACGTTTGCACTTCTTCTCGTTTCACTCGCAACTAAATGAAACTCTGACGACGATCGCCGTGACGGCAGGCAGCGACACGATCAGACGCGATCAGACACGATCTGCGAGCTGCAGAAGTAGCTTCGTGCAGTTGTTTTCTTTCTTCGGCACTCACGCAGGTGAGAGCCGAACAAGAGCGCAAAAAAACCGAAGCCGAGTTCAACAACGAAACAGGCGAGCAAAGAGAGCATGCAAAGTATGCTTGCAGCTTTTTCAACAGGTTTTCTCAAATTCAAATGCTCTTTTAGCCGTTAATTAACAAACGCAAAATAAGAGAGCAGCAACGCGCAGAGAGCGAATGCAACAATTGGTTGCTCAGCGGACGATCGTTAAGTGATTTGATTGATGACAGTGTGACCAAACATTCAGAATAAATTAATACCACCTCAAGCTTTTAACGGAAAAACGTAACAGTTTTGTTAAGTAAATTTTAACATATTATTATTTATTATATATTTATATTATATTATATATATTATATATTATATTTATATTCGTACTCAAAAATTTGTAGAAAAATTATTAAAACTTATGTATAAAAGTAACAACCAATAGTTTCAATATGCTTAAATTAAACTGCCAACATATTTTACATATATTGCATCTATTTATTTACAACATATTATGTGACGACAAATTTTGTAAATATTTATTTTACTTAGTTTAGGAATTTTATACTTTACTATCAATTTAATTGAATACAAAAATTCAACAGTTTCCTAATCGATAACAAGTTCATTGCAAACAGCTGATTGCAGTTGAATAAGTGTTGGTAAACCCATAATTGGCGACGCAAAAGAACTAAATGAGCTGTTGACGGAGCGATTTTTAGAACATCGAGTTGGTCACTGTGCAAGCAAACGAACGATCTAGCTCATTTGCCTCATTTCGTGCCAAGGGACGAAGCGAATTTAGCACAAGATTTTGAACCGAAAACTCATCTGCTGACGCGCAAATAAATATAAAAAAAAATGAAATATTTTATTGTCAATAACTAAACAATTGTTAATTCGGTACCTGGAGCTGAAGCTAAGTAAGTACAATCAAAGCCAAGTTGACGTTTTGGTTGTGCCTTGTCATTTATTTTCACTTTTATATTGAACGACACAATCGCCTTTTTTGCAGTTGCAAAATGACTGATATAAATGAAATTGTTGTGATTGTTAAGTGGAGTGGCAAAGAATTCCCGCTGACCGACCTAACTGACCAGGACACCGTCGAGGTGCTGCGCCACGAAATCTTTCGCAAGACACAAGTGCGTCCAGAGCGTCAGAAATTGTTGAATCTCAAGCACAAAGGTGAGTCTCAAATTGCACAGTTAATCCAACGTTAATACATTATGCCTTGGCTTGCAGGAAAACCGGCTCCAGATAATATCAAGCTATGTACTCTGGAACTGAAGCCCAATTTCAAGTTGATGATGGTTGGCTCCACAGAGGCTGACATCGAGGACGCCTGCAGCCTGCCGGACGACATTGGCGAGGTGATTGACGACTTCGATGACGCCGAAGAGCGTGAGGAATCTGTTGAGAACTCTGCAGTGTATCTTGCCAAGGTGCAGAGGCGTGTGCGTGACTATAAAATAACTGAGATATCGCCGCCTCGCGAGGGCAAGCACTTGCTTGTCCTGGACATCGACTATACCCTCTTCGACCATCGCTCGCCCGCTGAGCAGGGCACGGAACTGATGCGTCCGTTTCTGCATGAGTTTCTCACTTCGGCATACGAGAACTACGACATAGTAATCTGGTCGGCCACCAGTATGCGCTGGATTGAAGAGAAGATGCGCCTGCTGGGCGTGGCGAACAATGAGAGTTACAAAATAATGTTCTACCTCGACTCAAATGCCATGATCTCAGTGCATGTGCCCGAACGTGGTGTTGTCGATGTCAAGCCATTGGGTGTCATCTGGGGCCTGTACAAGCAGTATAGCTCCAAAAACACCATCATGTTCGACGACATCAGACGCAATTTCATGATGAATCCCAAGTCCGGTCTTAAGATACGTCCGTTTCGTCAGGCCCATTTGAATCGCGGCAAGGACAAGGAACTGCTGAAGCTGTCCAATTATCTCCGCCAGATTGCCTTGTACTGCAACGATTTCAACTTGCTCAATCATCGTAAATGGGAGCACTACGATCCCAAGAAAAATGCTTAGGCTTATTTATGTTTTAAGGTTCTCTTAATTTTATTAAATTAAAATAATTTTAAACGCATTACAAGGTGTAGCCACCCTGATCGGCCCAGTGTACGCGTCTAGCCTCCAGGTACTCCTCGTGCAGCCGTCGCCGTTCGTCCTCCAGCTTGGCCAGGCGGCGATAGCGCTGCAGCACCATGCCACAGCCGAAGAGCAGCGCCACCTGACAGATCAGCCAGAAGATGAAGAGCGCAATGAGCAAGCTCTGATTAATGCAGATGTTGTCCAGATGCAGCTGATCATCGATGCCCGCTATGAGCAACACCCCGCGCTCACCATACAGGTAGCTATTGCTGTTGATCTGATCTGGCCCGTGCACACGGAGATTGTAGTTGAGCGGCAGCTCCACTTGCTGGCTCGTTGTGTTGCCCAACTTCTCAGGCGTCGGTGGTACATCCATCACAGTTGAGATATACACTGGACTCTGCACCTTGCGCTCGGATAGCTGACGATGTGGCGACTGTTCCGCTTGTCGCTTGCGTCGTTGCCACATTCCATCCGGCATGGAGTGATTCATGCAATTCTTGGGCGGACAACGTTCTGCACAGAAACGTATCTTGACGTCAAAGTTCACGTTGGCGGTGCCGGAGAATTTGAAGGCATGGAAACGGGAACGCAGCATGTTCTGCGAGTGGCTGCGAACACGTTCCAAGGCAGGAAAGACACTGGTGTCTGTGGGACAGCCGCGTTCATCGATGAGCAGCACAAAGTTCTGATTATCCTGTGACTGGGCCACCAACGAGGTGGCTCGAAAGTCTGGCAAAGGTGCCAGTTGCAACTCCAGATGCTCGCCCAGCTGATCCTCACTGTATGCGGCCACAATTTGCAGTTCTAGATCTTGTCCAATCCTCACGTCATTCGTCTCATGCTGATGCGAGAGATCGACTATTTGCAGTGTGATCTGTGGATACATATAAGGTGCCGTGCTGCTGTTGTAGTGCACCACGCCCTCGTGCGGGAACATGCTGCAAAACGAGGCAGATTAGTGTAAGCCACCGCAGTGTGTAACCCTACTTACTGCTCGGCGTACTCCAGCGAAGATTCCAGTGCTATGGCACTGGGCACTTGCTCGGATGCATCTGCTCGGCTGTCGGCAAGCATTGTCGCGTTGTTCAGGATGCAGCCGACCTTAATGAGACGATCCCCCTGCGTCTGCACATTGATGTTGTTCTGTATGACCACCAAGGCGGATATGAAGGTTCTGCAGTAGCAAGTAAAGGCTTAGTGACTGAGAAAAATGTGGCAAACATGTTCTGGAACTACCTCTGATATGCCTGCGTCATCTCGTAGGCACGCAGAACTCCACAGCGATTCTCCTTGGCCTCGCTGCCGATGTCCAGACGCAGCAACAGGCTGCCATTGCCAGCACCGCTCACCTGGCAATCCTTAGAGTGCATGCTGGCGTACATCTTGCCCTGAAACCAATCCTTAGGTCTGTATCGTATGCTCATCTCATCGCGCGTGCAGAAGACCTGCACTGGGAGAGAGAGAGAGGGAGTCAGTTAGGGTTATTCACAATCTTATTCAGTTACACTCACCATCCAGACACTTGACGCGCCGCATGTAAACCGAATTCTCTCGCAGCTTTAGACTACGTGGTCCCAGGGAAACGATGTCCTCGGAGTGCAGCAGACACTCGGAGCGCTCGAGCTGATTCACATAGTAGAAGGACACGCCTTGGCAGTAGAATTTCGACTCGTGTGTACAAAGCGACTGACACTGCGGTTAAAAAAGGCCATCAATCAATCAAATGCTTCAATGTGTTCAATTCTCAAACGATTTCGATCATAATGCGCGACCGCTCAAGCGCTGCAAAGGGTGTAACGGGAGGGGAGACTGAGACTGAGACTGACGCACCTCTTTCTGGGTTAGGCCCAAATATTTGGCTTCCGCGTAGATGAAGCTGCTGTTGGCATACAGCTCGTACGAGCAGTTGTCGGGCTCGATGGGTCGGTCGTGGCACTGGTTTTCCATGTACTCCTCGTTGTAGGGCGCCGCCCGAAATGCGTCTGGCTGAACGGATTTGTCCTTGTCGCTCAGCGTGCAACGGCCGAGGGTGACATGCGGTGGCTGTGATGGGGTACGCTCCTCGTTGCGAAACCTGCGAACAAGTTGCGAACAGTTACAGCTGCCTGAGACTGATGTATCTGACTGATGATTTATGACTTCACTTTCGCTCTGGCCGAGAATGATATCATATGATAGCAGCGTGAAAAGCATTTCCATTAAAAATGCATAACAAAGGCAATTAATTTTAGACAAACAGGGGCTGAAGCTGAAGCAGCTAACTAAAACTGTCAATTACCGCTCACGATTGTTCCGATACGAGGGGGCGAACGAGGCGGAGAGGCAGGGGAATTGCGTTTCGAAGAAACATCTTTCGGCGCACTCACGACGCGTGACCAGCGTCGAAATGCTTTTTCTGCCATGATAAACTAAACTGTTGCCCGGAATTTTGGTCAGCGCCCAAAGGCGGCCTTTGCACGCATCAGGAACTGCAATAAAAAAACAGAGTGTGTGTGTGTTAGATGTTGCTTGACCAAGGTCGCGAGCCACGCCCATTTGAAACTTACCTCGCAGGCAGGTCTTTTCGTAGAACATGGCCTCGCTATCGGCCACCAGAGGCAGCTCATCTGTCATGGGCAGGTAGCGTGCATTGCGCTCGAAGTAGGAGTAGCCATAGCACTCATCAGTGTCCAGCAGATGGACATAGGCAATGCAGTCGGGATCCTCGTTGCAGCTACGCCAGCAGATGAGACTTGCCGGGGGCTGCTCCTTGTCGACATTGCGTCGATCGCGATCCTTGAAATTGTTCGCAATTGGCGAGGCGTAAATCAAATTGCGTTCACTGAGGTAATCCGATGGCGGACGGAAGCCGACAATCTTCTGTAATTGCATCTGGTGCAGCGGACACTTGAGCAGCAGAGCATCTGCTAAAGAATTTCGAGAATTGAACAACGAAATGAATCAATGAAATAACTTAAAGGCTGCGCATGATTGCCCCTCAAACATTCCACAAATTGCTGGGTATATATGAAGTCAATATAGATTTACATACATATATGTATATATACATATATATGTATATATCTATAGCTATGCATGTGATCGATGGGTACGTGTATATTGATTTCATTGAGCGAGTGCGGGCGCGAACGTGACGGGCACAAATTGTGCAGGTTATAAGTAATTTTTATTGATCGGCCAAGCGAATAATACGAAAGATCTGTGCATAGCTCAGCCATTAGGCATGCATTACAATATGCAAGGGAGAGAGAGAGAGAGAGAGAGAGAGGGAGCGAGAGAGGGAGAAACAGAGTGCTAGATAGGCTCGTCATCAAATATACCTATACTCTTTTCAGGCTTTTCCCGCGGGTATTTCACAGGTTTTATTAAAATTGTTTTATTATAATTTATCAATTAAGTTGCTTGTTTCCCTGTCTGTTCTAAAGCTTATATAAGCTAGATAAACAATGGATTGTATTAGCTGAGAACTGCAGTCACTAGCAGAGATTCATTCTCAAGTTCGTCTTCCCTCTCAGTCCCCCCTCGTCTGGGTCTGCCTCCTCTCTCTGTAGCACTCTATTGTAAATTGATCTGTGTCGCTTTGGCTTTGACTCAAACAGAGGTTGCGTTTTTTTTGTTCTGTTTTGTTTTTAGTGTTTACAACTTTGTCAGACAATGCGAATTACAAGTGCAAAATGATTTATTAAACGCATCCCAGCAGTTTCGGCATGTAGTATGCTCAATAATATATGAAAAACTGAACGGAATTAAGCTAGAATACTTTAATCTTTTTTAGTAGAATCTTATGCAGTAGAGCTGGGGAAATATTAATGTTACATCGATGAACAGCGATGTTTTTCGTATGAAAAACCAAAGCAAACATTGATGTTTCTCCAGCCCTACTGTGAACTATAAATATTTAACGATAAGTAAGTAATAAGTATGTAATCGATAAGTTTCTATGTACAGCTAGTTTTGTTAATTCAAATTTTAACTTCAGTTTGCTAGTTTGACAGTAATATATTTAATTGTAAACATGAACTGATGACTCTTGAGTTTTCTTCATATTTTAAGCATTTAATGTGCACTGTTTGTTAAGTTGATTGCAAATCATGTTCCAATTAACATATACACAAAGGTAGCATTCAAATTTTCATTTATCCGAGTGTTTACTGTATCAATTATTTTATATTTCTAAGCCTGACATATATTTATAAATCTTCTTTTATCTGCCATGTCAATAAACCACTAAAAATGATGATTATATTGTTTTAGAAATTTTATGCAACTGCCACGTTGGCTGCAGGGTATGCGCAAACCTAATTTGTTGCACACTCACACACAAACAAACACACACACACAGAAATACACTCACGTGCATAGATACATTCATATGCATATCGCTGCGTATTGGCTTTAGAAACATGTCCAATTTGCAATGTCAGCAACAGACAAAGGCCTGTGCTGGGACAGGGGATGGAAAGGGATGGGGGGTGGGGTGGGTAGACGGATGAGGGGCATGTATCGTGCATAGCTTACCACTGGTTTTCTGTTGCAGCATCAATAATATTATTGTGAATATTAATTTGCATAGGCATTGCGTTGTTCCAGTCGAATCTGATTTGGGCATTGTTTTTGTTCTTGATGTATCTTCGCTATTGTTGTCGTTATAGTTGTTGTTGTTTGTTGTTGCTGTTGTTGTTGCTGTTGTTATTGTTGCTGTTATTGCTGCTGTTGCTGCATTGCCAACTATTATTATATAAAATTGTAATTGATTTCCAGCCCGAAATCAAATGTAGTACAGCAGTTTGTGGCAGTGTCAAGAGAGACTGAGACAGAGAGAGAGAGAGATAGCGTGACAAGGATAGGGACTGCTGCAGGTTTCCTTGTTTATTTTCCTCGATTCGATGCTCGAATATCAGGCACAATTTTCACACTTTCAACTTTGATATAACGCGCACATAGAAAATTAAACCATTTGCATGTGCAAACACATTCGATGACCCTTTGACCCGAGCCTGTCAATTACTCCAATTAAACCTAATGTCGTGCGGCTAATTACAGCAAATACGCGCAAGGTGTGCAGGTGTGGAGGGGGGTGGAGGCAGGCTGTACACACGTTAATGCCTTATTTATTTGGCCAGTTTCGTAATCACAATCGCATTCGCTTCTAATTCGCATCTCACTCTCACTTCCATTAACCGAATGCACTTTGCCGAGCACGTCTGTCGAGCGACGCTGGCGACTTGCAAATAGCCGTGCTGGCCTGCCAAGCCAGGTAGATGAGCCCTCCACTCAGCGCTCAGCTCTGCTCAGCTCAGCTCAGTTCAGTGAGCGCTCAGCTGATCTAGCGTCGTCGTTGACGTCGACGTAGTTGTCGTCGTCGTCGCGGCTAACCGAGCGTATGAGAAATTTTTATGTCAGCTACAATTGTTGATTAGATCAGAGAGGCGTGGTGAGCTGCAGTGTGTGGGGCAAGGGCAAGAGTGGAGGGGGAGTGAGGCAGCTTGCATTGCAGTAGGCAAAACAAATTCAACGCAGAGCGCAGGCAACCTGGCCGTGCGTAGCTCAGTTAACTCAGTTAACTTCAGGTAGCTTCATCTACAAAACTGTTTGTTGCTGTATCTCTCGCCAGTTGACATGTGTATCTCCCTCTATCTGTATCTGTATCTGTATCTGTATCAGTATTTGTATCTATTGGCGACGCAGCAAGCCATGCATGTAGCTTGTACTTTCCGTGTATCTTTCGACTGTTTGCACAGTTGTGTTCGAGCATCGTGCACGTTGTTGTTGTTGCTGTTGTTATTGCTTTGTCGCATGCTCGCATTGTTTGTTGTCATTTCTTTGTTGTTGTTGTTGTTGTTGCATTCAATGGCACTTTTAACAGTTCAGTGGTTACGCCGTTGACAACGTTTGTTTGGCCCTTTCCACTATTGTTGTTGTTGTTGTTCTTGTTGTTGTTGTTGCCCCCTTGATAAATGGTTGATTAACAATTGTTGCTTTTAAATTGATTTGTTCCTCGACTATTGTTACACATTTTAATGTAGCTTGCATATACAGTTCAATTCTTTTTGGCGCACACACGACGTATGCGCAATTTCATGTCCAATTAGCTGCAATGGTGATAAATTAGAGCGAGGGTAGGGGTAGGGCAGGGAAACGCCCTCTACATAATTACCCATGTCAGCAGCGAGCTATGCGTGACCTTTTGCTGTTGTGACACACGAAATTTATTTACCTATTGGCAATTTGGTCAAGGTCGTCATCAGACGAAGCTCCCAGAAGACGCCCAACGGTCTTGCTTGAGCGACGATTTGCCCATCTGCCATGCCACACATGAAGAGCAACTAGAGTTGACATTATTATTACAATATACTATGGAAAACATACAATTTCATACAGAAGATGCTCGACAAACATGCAATTGCTCAATTTGTCTTCGGGGTTCGGGGTTCGGGCTTCGGTTTCGAGTTGACACACGCATTTGCATAATGCGTGCAGAGTTCAGTTGAGCGCACATTTATCAATTAAATTAAATCATAATTTAATTAGGTAAAGCTGCGGCCTATTGTTTGTTTAATAGACAATACATCAGGATTTCTAGCTAGCATCGAGTGCAGTTACAAACTTCTAGAACAATCATTATCAGCAGCTCTATTATATTGCCATAACACGTGATTAGCCGCTAACTAAAGTCAAGATTTTAATGTTGAAATGGTATATAATATTATAATGATAAGTAATTGAAAGGAAAGTGAACAGAAATACGAAATCGTAGAACACAAATCTTAGAGTGATAAGAGGTTTCCGCAAAGTGAACACAATACAAGATACAAGCCTGCTGCAATATCTTTTCGGATAGATCAACATAAGCTAAAGGTAACAAGAGGCGCTTTTAAACTTTTATTTATTACTTTATTCTACAATAATGATTTCTATGTTACACATGTACATTGAACATCCATCCATTTCCTGCTCTATTTTCCCCAAATAAACAAAGTAGATCTTCAGTCGAGATATTTACGATGCAGATGTTTTCTCCTCATCCATCCCAAGCCTAGACAAAGAATGTGCTTATAAGTTCCGTCGTCTGCTTTGCAAAGTCCATACTTCGCAACCGAAGATAGACGCATCTTGACTAAGTGATAGTATACCGAAGGCAAAGATCCCTCCTGCAACATTAAATAACTTAATATGAAAGGCAGCAGCAGCGTTACAAAGCACACAAATTTCCCACTCTCATACACTATTAAATATCATAGTAATTCGAACTTACTCAAGAGTATATACATCGCAAATTTCACCTTCAATTTCCAATATCCTTGAATTGTTTAGCTGCACGCGATTGCGAAGCTTTAACAACTTTCTCTTAACAATTTAACAAATTCCGCAACTAAATAAAGTTAAGCTTGACTTTGGCATTTATAAGCGTATATAGTACATATGTCTGCACGTGCTGAGCGCTGTCAAAAGTCGTTAACTTTCTGCGTTACCAGGGCCCAAAAGTTTGATTACAGCTTTGCCGCGTTGCACTGTCAAGCTGCCACTCTGCCAAGCTGCCAAAGACAAAGTTGCCCCGATTGATGACACATTTCCACTCGAACCCGAACAATATTTGTTTGTTTGCCAGGCTGACCCACATTTAATGAGCCATTTCATTATAGTTGCACCTTGATGTCGAGAGTGAGAAAGAGAGAGTTTACTGTTGCAGTTGCAGTTGCAATTTACCTTACGCTCGGCAGCTTGGCGAGATTGTCGCGTTGCGTATACGTAATAATTCATAAGCCACGCAAGGGCGCCATAATAATTGCATGTTGTGCGACAACGCCACGACCCATAAAACAGAAAAAACAGCACAGCACAGTGTGAAAAACAGCGAGAATACAACAACAAGAGCAGCGGCAACGGTGGCTGCAACGGTGGCAGCAACGGTGGCAGCAGCAACTGCATTAAGAATGCAACTTTAAAATTTGTGTAGTGTGGCAACAAAAGGCCGCGGCCAGTTGCAGGTTTATTTTCAGCTCAGCCCGATCCACAAAGTTTTGCATTTCACCTTGAACTATAAAACAGTTGCGTGTTGCGACAGCATGTTGAGTGTGTGTTGCTTCAGTGTGTGTGTGTGTGTGTGTGTGTGTTGTGTGGGTCTGACAGCTGCAAACACACACGCTTGCACGCTGGCAGAATAACAGTAGCGTCGCTAAGTGACGCATGAAAACAAAAGTTGCAAAGTTGCACATAACAAAATAATAAAACAAATATGTATGCTCGCATACGTATACGTATTTAGATACGCACACACACACACATGCACACACACGGGCAAGATTAACCTACGTCGCATACACGACAGCAGTAGCTCAACTAATTAAAAATGCCAAATAGTCGGGGCCAAGGGGGGTCGCCGAGGGTCTCAAGTGGGGTCAGACAGTGCCAACAATGAGGTACTGAAATACGCATACACAGGCAGACACACACACACACGCACGCACACTCGCACACAGCTGTGCAACATGTCAGACAGGCCGACAGTTTGTCAGGAAGGAAGGAAGGGCGTGTGGGCAAACAGGCCATAAAGCACCGTCTAAAGTTGCGCTTGAATGCTTCAACAAAGTCGGCAGAACCCACAGCAGCAGCAGCAGCAACAACAAAACCTACAGCAACAACAAAACCTACAGCAACAACAAGAGTAGCAACAACAACAACAGCAACAGCAACAGCAACAAACAGTAGCAGTCTCAGCCAGGCGTTGCAAGCAGCTTGTCGCATTGTTTAAATCACTGAATTATGCAAATAGATACGCACATATCACACAGTCTCCAATTGTTTCTATCTGTATGACTGCGTCTGTATGCACACATACTGTCTGTATATGTGTGTGAGTTAGCCAGAACAACAACAACAATAAGAGCAACAAAGATTTGCTACTTAACACCATACAAAAATAATCAGACAACACTCGTTGGGAGTGACTAAGTGACTGACTAAAAGTTGCCGCATGTCCAAGTCGCAATGAGTGTATGAGTGTGAGCGTATGTCACTGTATTTGTAGTTGTTGTATGTGTGTGTGTGTGTGTGTGTGTGTGTGTAAGTGTGCACTGTGTATGGCTGACATTTGCCTAATTGTCTAATGCAGCTTGTTGCTGGCAACTTCCGCTTTGGGCCAAAAGTTGCCTCTGCTTGCACCCTCGACAATACTTGCACATACTACCAACACCTGCACTAACACATACAGGAGACCTAACTGCTCTCCCCTTCCCCCTTCTGCCCCTAGTCACGTTTAGCGTGTGAACTCTTCAATGAAACGAGCCAACTTTATCGTCGTCGGCGGCCGCAAATTGAAAATTTATTTAAATCTGCGCCATAATTGTTCTCTATGCTGTTGTTGCTGCTGTTGTTTTTGTTGCTGTTGCTGTTGCTGTTGATGTTGTTGGTGTTGGTCTTATTGTTTGTTGTTGTTGTTTGGCGACTGCTTTTTTTGGCAACCGCTTGTGCGCGAATAAATTAGCGCAGCAAATTTATTAACTGCGCTGCACATTCTTGAGGCTTCGTTTAAATGTCGGGACGTTAGAGTCCAATTGAAGAAGCAACTGAATTAGCTAAGGAAGTAGACATATAATATACCCTGTAGTCAGTTGATGGTGTGAAGATGAAGATGCGTAATGAAAGGGAAGATATAAAATAGATATAAAAAGTAATAAACATATAAATTAGTTTATGCAGGAGGAAGCATAATATAGAGAGAGAAGATCAACATGTCAGTAACTTTTCTTTCAATTCTCATTTCTCTCAGTAAGTTATTTTGTAAAGAAGTAGGAGAGAAAGAGAGATTAAGAGAAATAGATGATACAGTATCACGGTAAATATATTTAAGATATTATATATTTAAGAGCCTTTGTTTTAATAGAACCTAGCACAATGTATGTTAGTCTCTCTCTTTACCTCTCTTGCTGTGTCTATCTCTGTGCTAGAGTTGTACACTTTTTTTTTTTGTTTTGGTACTGCCTTGATTATATAACTTACCCCTTTACATATATAATATATATATATATATTGCTTACAAAAATTCCAACTCTTTCCATTTTCCACTTTGTCACTCACAATACCCTTTCTCCACGCCCCATAAAAAACAGCATATTTGATTTAAATTGCATTAAATTATATTTTATTGATTTGATCGTTTTGTATATATATAGAAATAAAACAGACATTGTTAATATAATACGTAAATGAAAACACAAATAAAAGTCCAAAGCGTTTGATTCTAGTTTCTTATTCGAATATACGCTTGCGATATTATTACATAAATCAATCGTATTCTTAAGAAATGTATTAAAATGCAGTTATACGTATTTATTGTTAATCGAATAAAATTGTTAAAAACCTTTTCGTACTATGGAATATAAGTGTATTCTTCTTGTATATTCTGGATATGGCCCGACAACAGATCAATGAGAAGGGATAACTTAGGTATGGAAAGTAGATAGTAAGCATGTCTATCGGGTAGACTGAAATTTGAGGTTGTTAGAGTGCCGAAAGTGTCGATCGAATGTCGAATGTTGATTATGCTGTTGCAATATACTTAACCTTTCTTTGGCTCACTAGAATTAATGCAATTTGCTTAATACACAAGTACATAAATACATACATAAATACAATCGTGATCGTGATCGTGATCATGGTATATAGGTTCGTTTATAGGGTGTATAGAGTACACGTCACGCGCCGATTTGTTGGTTTCTATTTTAAATGCAGCCAAAAAACACAATTTCTAAGGTTCGTTCATAAATAATATGTATATATATATATATATTATATATGTATATGCGCTATATAGTATATATCTTCTTGTTCATGGTAATCAAATTTCCGCTATAATTAAAAATGTTTGACAAACCCGATTGGGGCTGGTCGGGCGCAGTTGCGTTGCGGTCTCTACTAATTAGTACTTCGATTTCAATTTCAATTTGCTATGTTTATAATTTTGTGTGTTTTCTTTCTCTTTTGCAAGCATAATTCTTGAATAATTCTTGTACGGCCTTAAAGTCGCACACATTGACAAAATGAATTGGATAATGAGATGCTTGTGGAATGCGATTGAGTTGAAGTTTCGTTTCCGCCGCTTGTTGATGCCACTTAAGATACTTACATACAGTTTAAACATATTTATTTATATTCATACATATATGGTATATATGTGTACGTGTGTGTGTGTATGTGTGTGTTGTCTGCATAAGCATTTGCCTTACGTTTATATCGTATATTAGTATTAGTTAATATGCTTTACTAGATGTGGAAATTTGTAGATCTCATTGCGGTGTGCCTGGTTGCAAGTCAAAATGTACTCGATAAATTGTATTAGCAAATTCTTTTCAGGGTTTCTTCTTTGGTTTCGGCACTTCCATGCCCAAATGCAAATGACGAAGAGAGAGACAGAGATAGTTCCATGTGTGAGTGATTGATAGACGTGTGTGTTGTTGTTCTTTGTGTTTGTGTGTGTGTGAGTTGATTAGCTACTTTGAAGCAACCGCACCTGACAGGTGCCAAATGGAAGTCGAACATCTTCTACTGAATCGAAGCGGTGCCTAACTCTGGAAAACTCTACGGCGTGCCGACACCTGATTCGGGCCTGCACTGCCAATCTTTGGTGATGCTACGTGATGCGTTTTTTTCTAACGAGAGAATTTACTACTAGTTCGTGGTACGGCCCCCTCTCTCTGCTTGGCCCTAAGGGTCGCTCGATTTCGTAATGAACATATATCGTATATCGATTGCAGCTGCACTATGACACAGAGAAATCGCTATGCCTATATCTCATTCGAGGTATTTCTGCTGCTGTTCATTCGTTTCCATTTCTCGTCTCGTTTTTCATTTGTTATTTCTCAAAAAACCTATCACATAAATTTATATGTATTTTTTGGGCGGAATTCTTAGCGTGTGTTTTAATATCGTTTTTGTTTTGTGTTGTTTTTCATCATCTCTTTGGTTTCGCGTTTTACGTTTCGTGTGAAAGAACAGAAAAACGAAGAGGGAGCATGAAGGAAAGAAACGATGCAAAGAACATTTAGAATGTATACGATAATCTCTTTAAAAGCTAAAAGACGGATTCGCGTGCAATAACAGAAGCTACGGTTCGACTCGGTTCGCTCGACCGTTACTCAGGCACAGCCACGTAACTGAGTCCAAAAAAACAAGTGTGTATTGTGGGTGTGTGTGTGGCGGGGCAGGGACGGGGCGTACGTATTGCTGTGCCATTTTGCTAGATGTGTGTGTGTGTGTGTGTGTCGGGGGAATTTAGCTTTTTTTTTTTTTTTGCTGGGTTAGTAAACCCCGAACAATGTGTATGGGTTACCTTAAATGTTATAAGCTAATTTTAGCGTTTCTTCAATACGAATGCGCCTCAAACTATGCCACAATTTCGACTGACTCTGCGTCAGCTCTTACAACTTTTCATACAACTCGATTTCACCATAATAAATGTATTTGCTTTTTCTTTTTCTTTCTTTGGTTTTATATTCTTTTTTTGTTGTTGTTATATTTTTGCTTAGTTTTGCTTTAGTTTCTGCTGCCTTCTATGCGAGTGTGTTTTGCTTTTGCCGCTAAGTATACGCTGTTTATATGTATTGTAGTTGTGGTTCTATTCGAAAACTCTTACTTTGCTACTGCACATTTATGTTTTGGATTTGCTTTTTTTTCTCTTTAGTTTCTTTTGTTTTCTTTGTTTTTTTGGGGGGGGTTAGGATTTCCTTTTGTAGACATAATAATAATATTAATTTTTTAACGCTTACGCAGTAATGCTCGCTGATTGGATTGGATGCCAGGCCCGGCGTGGGTTCTTAGCCACGGCAATCAATACTACTACAAAAAAGCCGGCGGAGGGGCGTGATAGCGTGTTGCTGCTGCTGCTGTTGCTGCTGCTGCTGGTGCTTAGAAGACCAGCATCTGATCGGCGCTGCCCTCCGCGCTGTCCTCATCGTCGGCACCCTCATCCTCGTCATCGGATGTCAGCGAGGCGGCGTTATTCACCACGGACTCTGTGGGCAAATGGAACGTAAAATTAAATTTTTGACCAAGCCCGGGAGTGCGGGCCAAAGACGCTGTGATGTTTGCTGATGGAACGTGCCACGGCGCTGGTGAACTGCCCCACAGTAATAAACATAAACATTAACATAAACATAAATCTTATATTACACTTGAAGCTTTGGCAGATTTAGCAGTAATCTGCTCTGGCTGAGTGTGCATAATAAATGAGCCGAGAGACGGCGAGGAAATCGAATCGCTGCTGGGCAGTGTTCGATTACACAATGCAAGCGGTAACTTGTGCCCTGACCTACCGTGCGTATGCGTGATTTTGCCCTTAGTTGAACCTAATTTGTGTGCAGTGAAATTTAATAACTGTAAACTGATGCCATGCTTGCGCACTCCATACACCGACTAGATTAATTAAAGGAAGACTTTAAATTATTCCCAGCACTTTAACTAAATTGCGGCAACTGCTCAACAGTGGATTAAGTATACGCCGCATAGGCTGCGGCAAATATATGTATATATTGCGAGCAGGTCCATCTGCTGGCAGGGACTTAGAGCTAATCGTTTGCATAATGAAATCCAGCTGAAGATGTGGGTTCCGAGCGGAAGATACATAAAACCATTGTGGGTGCCGCCAGGATTTGTGTCAAGTATTTTGGGTGCTTTTCTGTATATGTGTGTGGGTGTTAGTGTGTGTGTGTGTGTGTGTGTGTGTGTGTGTGTGATACTCACCGCAGTTGGGCTTGCCACGTGTGCGTGTGTTGGCAAACTCGACGCCATGCTTGTCCACACACCAACAGACACCGACCGAATTGTGGCATTGTGTGGGCTTGTAGAATCCTTGAACATCGCAGTCCGGTGCGTAGGCGCCTAATTAGTTTTGGCACAAACAGTCGCGAGCAAGAAAGAACAATAATAATGCGCAATTTTAGTAAGTCTGCATAATTTTGGAGTGCACAGAAAAAGTGAGAAAAGCGAGCGGCACAAGCGAGTTTTCATTTTTACAAAAGGAAAAAACAAAAACATTTTGTGTAGTGTTTCTATTTTTTGTTTGTTGTTGTTCTGTGTTGCGCTGTTTTTTGGGTTGTGTTGGGCAACAAAACAAGTGGCAGCAGGAGGCGGGAAAGGGAAAAAAGTGTACGTAAATTATATAGTTAAAGTTTATAATAGGCGAACACAAAAACAACGGGCAGACAGACGCACACACATTCACATTAACACACACACACACAAAAAGTTGTTGTGTTGTTGCTGAAAGTGTTTAATTTGCTAGCTTAAAAGTTGCGTTTGGCTAAAAGGTAAACGAGAGCGGAAAGCGACAGAGAGAGAGAGAGAGAGAGAGAGTGTGGAAGAGCGAGAAAAGCGCACAGAAAAGGGAAGAGGGTATCCTTTTAACAGTTACTGCCTCTACTTGGGTGTGTGTGTGTGTGTGCGTGTGTCTGGGCGCATTTCTTTCAAGCTTGATTATAGTTTGAAATGGGTTAAACGTTGTGTGAAGAGTGTAAAGCAGCATAAACAGAACAAAGCGCAGTCAGCGAGACAAAACAGATAGAAAGTGGAAAACAGAGAGAGAGAGACAAGGTGTGAGAGTGACAGAATGAGTAGAGTGAGAGTGAGAGTGTGAAGGGGAAACGGGGCACAAATGGAAAAGTAAAACCAGATTACTCTTCTAGCTACCCGCTTCGCAGAATTGTGTTTAACATTTATTCTTGTAGATTATTGTAGGTGGTTGTTGTTGTTGTTGTAGTTGTTGTTGTACTTGCAGTGTTTGCGTTGTTCTTTATTATTTTTCTGTTTTTTCTTTTTTCTTTCATTTCGTTTTAGTTCAATCATCGCAAAAACCAAAGACAACATTCACAACTCAGGAGAATGAACGAACATACATACAGAGTACGGGGTACACATATGCATATATAGTATATATGTATATATATATATATATATATAGTAGTAGTAGAGAGAACATATTAGTGTTATGTTAGCTAGAGAAATGTCCACCTGTACCTATCTCACCTGCAAAGTCCCCAGCGATTCTTCGGCGCACGGCGGCACACGGACGATCGGTCTTCTCGAAGCAGCGGCACCATTCCCGGGTATTGATCGAGCTATCCTGATCGAGATCGCAGGTATCAATGAAGGGCTTAATGCAACGCTCGTTCTGATCGTGCTCCAAATCGTACATCTCCTGCAGTGACAGCAAACCGTCGTTGTTCAGATCCAAATGACCAAACATCCACTTGGCTTCGGTCTTGCAGGCGGGGGGGAAGTGGGCCTTGGACTTCTGGCTGTGCTGGCGTCGCTTCTTGCTGTCGGCCATTATGACGGAGAACCAATCAAGCAGTCGATTGCCGATGGCGGTCAACTGCTGTGGCTTGCACTCGGCCGACTTGGAGGGGTAACCTATAGAGCGGGGGGGGGCATAAATATATAGTATTTATATTATATATAACGACTCATTTGCAATTTGCACCTACCGCTGGGACTGTTGTTCTTGTTGTATTTCTGTGGCTGCTTCTCGACAACTTCGTTCTCGTTGTAGTTGCGCATCTTATGCTTGTCCTCCTGATACTTGCCATCCTAAGCAGCAGAGAGATGGGGAAGATATCACAGTTTATTTTAGAGTTAGTTTTGAGTTATCTGGCTGGGCTACCAACCTTCTTGTAGGCCGTGTACTTGAGATACTTGTAGTGCTTGTTATCGTACTTGATCTCCTCCGGCGTGAAGGTGTACTGCGCATTGATATGATTGTAGTGACGATTGTTGTCATCCTTGTCCTGCGCAAGGCAAAGTCGATTAACATCTTTATTGCATACACCCTCACATCTCTGCTCATCTCTCTAACTCTCTCATTGTCTGTATTTATATGCTGGCTCTCTCTGGATGTCTCTCCTGTATACACTCTCTGCTTCGTCCTTAATCTGCCTGGAAATCTCCCACTCTCTCTCTGAACTTTGTTTACTTAGTTTTTTTTCTCATATTACCATCTCTTTCCCCGATCCACACTCTTTCCCTTACTATCGTTTTCTATGTAATTAACTTTCTCACTGCTTTGCAAGAATTCAATCTCGTTTTCTCTTCCTTCATGTCTCCCTTTTTCTCTCTCTGTATCTTTTTAATTATTAATCTTCTATTCTTGGCAAGAAAAAAAGACTTCTTTCTTTCTTTCTTTATCACTACACCTATATCGCTTTTTCCTTCCTTCTATGCTCACTATTTCTACAATATTTTCTTTCTCTATATCATCTGTAAGCCATTCTTTTTCATAGCTTCAGTCTCTTACTTTGTCTATTGCTCCTTCTGTCTACCTCTACTCTCTCTCTCTCTACTGTCCCCTCTATTTTCTTTGAATTCATGCTTTCTTTTTACTTCTCTCTCTCTCCCCCCCTCACTCAATCTCTTGCATACTCTCCCCTCATACTCACATTCATGATGGTATTGAAGTCGTTGTTGTTGCTGCCCATCACATTGCCGCTGTTCATCATGATGTTGTTGTTGCTGCTGTCCTTGTAGGCCTGCTGCTGCTGCTGCTGTTGCTGCTGCAGGTCCAGGTTGATCTTCTTGTTGTACCTGCTGTTGTAGCCTCCACGCTCGCCCAGACGCTGCAGTCGTTTGCCATCGTTGTTCTCTGCACGGGAAGAGCAAGCAGAAAATTTGGCCAAATGGCCGCAATAAAATCGCTTGGCATGGCAAACTTAACGTGCCTCGAGGCTGGCGCTGCTGTGGCTGCTGCTGCAGGCGCTGTTGCCGTTGGCCACTAGGGCATCATTTCTATTTTATGCATGTTGCATGTTGCATGTTGTTTTGGCTCACTCTACAAACATATATTTTTTCTACTTTTGTTATATATTGCAGCAGCAACAACAATGAGAAGTGCTTGCAATGCGCTTTCATCTGTGCAAATTTAAAATGAATGTGCTTAATACGTCTGCCTCTGCAGCTCGACTGACTTGCTGAGTGCCTCCGCCGAGCAAAACAATGGGGCGGCTCAGGCTCAGCTTGCTCAGCGAGTTATTAAAAATTCAACAATTGATACGCTCGACTCGACTCGGTCTTAAAGCCTTGGCCAATTGGAAAACTAGACGGGCTTTAAGGGGTTAAGCCACCCCCCCCCCATCTATTCTGTTTACAATTTATGGCAGTCCAGGCCACCCTAGGCTGTTCAATGGCTTTGCATTTGGCCATACGCCAGGACCAAGCTCATTATGCTGCCGGCTGCCTTGTCAACTCAAGTTGGGTGTGTGTGCGAGTGTGTGTGTGAAAAACTTACCCTTGCAGGGACAGAATCCTTTGCAGGCAATCCGTATGGATGTCGAATGTATGCAATTGTGATAATCCAATCTGCATAGTGATGAGTAGGTTCTGTTGTCGGCGCCGCAGAGGAACGTCGGCTTGGCCACGGGACACGGCTTGCAGTTGCTGCGAAGAGGCAAAAGGACAACAACAAAAAATGTATGTAGATAAGCAAGAGCAGAAATCAGAATAAGAAATCTAGGGAATGGGGAATAGAAAAACTAGACTTCGAAGGCAACAAACAACAAACAGCGGCAGCAGCAACAAATACAACGATATGCTAAATTAATTTTTATGCAAATGAAGTCTGGCCCAGGTGAGTCCCTGTACTCCCTCCCAGTTACCCATTCCCCCCATATGTCCCCCGCTCTCATTTCTCAGTTTTTCTACTTCTCACTTCAAGCTGTTCCCACTGCCGAGCTGTTCCCGCCGAGTTGTTCCCACCAGGTCATCTTTTATTTAAATATTTATTTAATATTCCACGCACAACGCATTCTCACGCAGTCAGAGAACAGATCAGAGATGGAATATGCCAGGGCTATATAGCCATCGCTGTCAGTTTGTATCTTTATTTAATAATTTGTGAAAATATTTGAACTGACGTTAAGTGCGGTCGCTCGCACGAGCAGCGAGCTAAATAAAAGAAGAAAACTCTATGTCAAACAGCATAAAAAATTGGAAAATAAATTATAAAAGAAATTTGAAACAGGCACGCAAGTTGAGTGTGCTCGACTGTGATATACCCACTACCCAACTGACCGAAAAGAGATATTTAGTATAGACATTCTACTTCTAGTGTGATTTGTGTTGCATACCTTAAGGAGGGGCTTGGAAATCAGTAACTCTTAAATATATTTCACAACCAAATTTGCAGAACGCATTAGTGCGTTGCCAGTAATTGTGTTTACCAAAAAAGAGCAATAAAATTACGCTTAAAATTCGGCTTTTATCGGCTTACAGAGACGGGAAGCGGCCAAAATCTAAGATAAACTTGAACTGCGTGGAATAAAAACACATATTGAAACCAAAATTGGTAGCCCCAGTTCTTATAGTTTCTCTAAGATCAGGGTTTGTTTAAGAATATGTTTGAGGGGTCTGCCACGCCTGCTTCTGCCTATTATATGCATTTACATAAAGTTAGTATACCTATGGAGATCTGGCAACCCTTTGAATTTGCCAATCAAATTTATTTAAATTATAATTTATCGATATCCTTGTAACCATCGCTACTTCTTCCTCTTTCCATCGCTATCTGTCAAGCACACCACATGTGCCGCTTTGTGACTTTTTAAAAACTTTTATCTTAATTGAAATAAATTTTAAGTATAAATAAACATCCACTTTATTTAATTACACAAACATCTACCAAAACTATTGATCACCACATACCCTTCGTAACCCAATTTTCAATGGTCGAAGGGTATAAAAATTGCATGATCTGCGTTTGTTACTTTCACACCTATACCAATATATGTACCATATATATTGTATGTGTATGTACATGTAACATATATAATATATTGTGATTCATGCATATGGACGCCTGGTGCTCACTCGATTTATCTGCTCGGCACGTTTAATAAAAAATGTATGACACATACGCACACTGGCAACAAAAAAATTGAGAGTAAAAATAAATAATTAATTCAATTAATTGCACCTCCTGCTGCTGCCGCCGTCGCTTGGCCATTTATTAAAAAGGCTTTTGGGTCGCAAGTTTTCAATATTTCTCTCTGCTCCCTCTTCTCTCCTTGTCTCTTTCTGCATATTTTTTGTTTTTTATCTGCGCTTTTTATTGGCGCATCGGGCGGGCCAATTGACAGCGAAAGCGTTTTATTTGCTCATGTCCTGATGGTTTTTCTGTTTGTATTCCTCGCTCGTATGTCGGATAATATTATTCCAAAATGTTCCCTAGGCCGAGCGTGCAAAAGGAGCGTGTTTACACAGTAAATTGGTTTTCTGCATTTAAATGCCTTCTTTTTTTGTTGTTGTAATTGCTGGCAATTTGCTAATTGTTGGATTTGCTAGCCACGGAAGTTTCAAGATGAGTCTGTACTCATTGATGCCCAGTAGGTGCTAGAGCTGGAGAAACATCGATGTTTGCTGCGGTTATTCTCCAGCTTTGGCAAGTTCTGGTAAGTGAAAGATCTTTCCAGCAAGTTTCGCAATTTCCCTTAAGCTCTTTTATACCCCTCTCAATTGGTTCACTTAATTGCAGCACAGTGTATCGTTGCGACCGTAAAAACGGAAAATTCAAGTACTTTGATTGGGGTTTCTTTATTGAGCACTTGAGCCACGCATCGACGGCAACTTTGACCAATTAAATCGCCTTGTTAGCTTTGCACAAACGAAATTTGCACACTACCACACACGCTGACGCACTCACGTGAATTTCCCTTTGTCATATTTTTTGACTATTGACAAACGTCGCAACATTTGGAAAATTTGTCGCATCGTTGTTTGCACTGTTTGCAATGTTTGCGCTGTTTACCTTTACAGCAGCAGTTAAAAATTCATTTCGGATTTCGGAAAAGAAGGGAAAACTGCAAACATAGAACATTCATTTTTCGAAATTGTCAAAGCTTGTGCTGCTGCCAACTCATTTTGGCCAACATTTACATGGTTATTTAAGCTGGCCAATTTCGTAGCCAAAACCAAGGCAAACAAATCGTTGCCAGCAACGAGACACACACAGAGAGGGAAAGCAGTTTCCCTATGTGTGTATTTTAGTGTGTGTGTGTGTGTGTGTGTGGGTGTGTGTGTGTCCTTCTCTTTAGATCAAATTGAAAGTCGCTTTTAATTAAAAATTCAATTGTCCAAGTCTTTCGTTGGCTTTCGCTTTGAGTCCTTCCACGCTTGGCAATCGTAATGAAATTTAAAACCCTCTCAGATGAATGTATGTTGAATTCTCCGGCATTTTGCCAGTCAATGACTACAATGCTGCTGCTGCTGCTGCTGCTGCTGTGGTTACTTTATGCCTGTGTCGAAGGAATTACTCTCTATATATGCTGTATACAGCATCACATCAAATAGCGACCCCACATGCCTTATTCCATTTTGCTGTGAAATTTGTGAATTTTTGCTCAAATATTTGCCTTCAATTTTCCGCCAAACATCGGCAACGTAATGTGGGCGGGGCAGGTAAGTAAGGTTGGAGTGGAATGGAAGGGGTTCTAGGGTCTAGGGAGAGGGGGGGTATGGGGAATCTAACATTTTGAAGCTGCCTTTGAGTTGGCGATGCTGATGCTGACAGCTTCATGTGCATAGACCAAAAAGCAGCTCAGTGGTTTCGAATAACTGCCAGAAACAGAAGGAGAAGCCTCCACCAAACGCGGTCGAGGTAAAAGAGCCAACTATACGGGATAATTGGGGGGGGCTGTAACATTGGTGGCGCCACCAGGATGCCTCGACCCGCACAAGATAACCACAAGCGGGGGCCATATTGTTACAGAAACAATGGCCAACTACGTGAGTTATGAGTGTGTGTGTGTGAGAGAGTGTGTCTATGTGTGTGTTAAAGTGCGTGTGTGTGGGTGCCTGCTTGTGCGTGTGTTAGCACACACCGCTTTTTGGTCTATTACAAGTGCCCCCATAGATAGTTCCGTCTCTCTCTCTCTTTCACTCTCTCGCTCTCGTTCTTCCTTTCCCGCTCCCATCAAGTGGCCCATTCACAAAGCAAATCTTTTGTTTGACTTGTGGCCAAATGAAGAGAGAGCAAAGGCAGCGCCCTAGCTAGCACAAAATGCCAGATAAATTGTGCGCGAGAACTATTGATTTTGTAAGCACCAATACGCCACCTATTGCCGGGTGGCAGTACCAGCTAGCACAGTCTATGCCATTGACACAGATACTCACTCACACACAGCCACACACACACACACCAGCACATGCATACATATTCATAAGTATGCACAAAGCCAACGTGGATTGAAAAGAAACTGCGAAAAAATATGTCAAAAGCCATTTTTTAATATCTAAGTGGGCGTGGCAAGAGTCTTGATTCGCTCGTAGATAGATGGATATACAGATAGATTGATAAAGTTGCCTGCCAATGGGATCAAATGACATTGGCGCCTTCGGAAGCGTGAAAATAAAATGTAAGCAATACAATTACGTGCAATTTATGGAATAAAGTGACATAAAAACGAGGAGGAAGGACTAACTTTGGCTGCCGAAGGTTCTATACCCTTGCAGGTTCTTAAATCCTCCTATCGTTCCTATACTTGTGATATTGCAGTATTGAATGGTATTGTGTTTATTGAATATTATGTCTCACTTTGATTGACACTGAGAAGTTAAGTTATTTCTCATATAAGAACTGGTCTTAATACAAAAACCTGCATTTTGCCCGATTGTTCCTATGGCAGCTATATGTTATAGTGGTCCGATTATTATTATTGAAATTTTATCTGCATATTATAAATATTGAAAAAGTCAGTTGTATTAAATTTGGTTGCAATATCTTGACATATAACAAAAATCGGCCGATAGTTTGTAGTTTGCAGCTATACGATATATTGTTCCGATTCGGCTTCTGCCGACTTATATAGAGCGTGCAGCAATAAAACGCATATATGCCAAGTTTCATTAAGATAGCTTTGAAATTGATAGACTAGTTTCCGCTGCAACAGACAGACAGCGTTCCTCAAATGTCCTGTTGATGCTGATTCAGAATATATATATATATGTTACTTTAAAGTGTCTTAGATGTCTCCTTAGGCGCATTGCAAACATCTGCCCAAAACTAATATATCCTTTGCAAGTGTATAATGAAAATGATTTTGATTTGAACTCGTTTCTTGCGTCTACTCCTTCCTAGAAAGTCTTTCTCATATTCATTTCTGCCAAAATATCTGCAACTCAAGCTTGCAAATTAATTTTCCACTCAACAAACTGTCATCAAGGGATAAGCAAAACTTTCCGCTACCTGATAGGCTTTTCTCACACCCCCCCCCCTCTGCCCACTCCCTTGGGAAGGCAAAGCAGCCGAAACGTGTCGGGCAGCAAGCATGAAATTAAACTTAAAACAAAACACAAAAACAAACAAGCTGATAAACAATCCGCAGCTCAAGCCGAGAATAAACAAACGAAATGTTAGAGCACTTTCCGGGCAATGGATTCGAAGGAAAGAGAGAGAAAGAGAGAGAGAGAGAGAGAGGGAGAGAGAGAGGGAAGGTACAGCAAGAATTGAGATGAATTTGCCTCTGTCGAGCTGGGCGATAATCTTAACACGGGTCTGCAGAGTGCAAAGGTTCTTTTGGGCCAAGTAAATATTGCTCTGAGCGGAGTGACAAGAGGGCAGCACTTTAATCAGTTGTTGCCCACTATGCCATATATGTATATATATATAGGCAGGATATTCGTGCCTTCCTTCATATTTTAATACTACAAAAAGGTTCGAACACGCTTACGATGCGCTGCCCCCTTCCCCCTCCAGCGGATATTGATGTTTTGAAGTTGCCAACAACTTTCGGTTACAGTGGGACACGTCAACACGTTCGCGGGCAAACGAAAGGCACCAATTGAACCTTGGCCCGCCGACGACTTTGACTTCATTTTAGCTATTACCTGCGCAACCCAATTCACTCTGCCCCCCGCCTCCTTTTCCCCCACTGCTCCCTGCATGTCTTTGCTTTGCGTGCAAATTCACAATTTGGGTTAGGGTCAGAGAGCGATAATGTTGAACAAGTCGAAGGGTTCCTTCACTCGCTAGCCGAGAGAAAAATCAACAACGGCTACGATGACGCAGCGCACAAAAACAACAAACACGAAAAAAAGGAACAGCAACAATAACAACAACAACAACGAGAATAATAATAAAAAACAAACTGCGTGCTAAAAATTGCCGCGCTGCAGCTTTGCTGCGGAATTTGTGTATACACGATAAAACAATTTGTTATTAGCCCATGCCGCCCATGCAAATCAGAATGAGAGGGTACACCCTTAACCCTTGAACACACCCTTAACCCCTTCCCACAACGCCACGAACGGAATGAGAATTTGTTAAATGAATTGTAAGAAAGCAGGGAGGGGGGAGAAGATGGAGGTAAAGACTCTCCCACTCTCTTGCATCTTTCTCTTTCACTCTCGCACTTACTCCAATTCCTCATCATCGTCCTGCTGCTGGTTGGCAGCGGGTTTTTGCAACTGTTGTTGTTGCTGCTGCTGCTTGTCGCTGGCGGCAATGTTGTTCTCGTAGAAGACATCGTCCTCCTTCGACTCATCATCATCGCCCAAACTGAGGCTTTTATCTTCATCGTCGTTGTTATCCTCATTGCCCTGGACATTAGCCTGGCCGTTGTTGCCATTTCCATTGCCAACACCGTTGTTGTTGTTATTGTTGTTGTTGTTGCTGTTGCTGTTGGCGTTTGCGTTGCTATTGCCAGCATTGTTGCCATCACTACTGTTGTCCTCGTCATCGTTGTTGATGTCCTCAACATCCTGGCTGTCCTGGTTATCCTGCTGATTGACGCGTCGCTTGGCTTCCTCCTCCAAATATTTGGCCTTGCTGATTATCTCATCACTGAGGGCAGCGCAAAAAAGGGTTAAACGGCGGCCACAAGTTAAGCAATTTAATTAGTTTATTAAGTTACCAAGAGCGCGATAAAAATTCCAATTAGAACATGAAGCCAGCGGGCAGAGCTTACCGATTCTTGTGCAATTCCTTTTTGGACACGCAAACTGCGCTGTATTCGTCCTCGAGCAGGCAAATCTCTCGCTTCTTGCAGTTCAGCGGACGGCAAAGGTCACCTGTGTGGCAGAGTGGGAGAGAGTCAGAGGGAGAGGGAACGGGGCGTGGCACGTGCATTTTATTTATTTATGTTGCCGCATCGAGTGGCAGCCGCTTGTTGGCCTTGAAACTTACTTGACGGATCGTGTATCCAGCGCTTCCGTTCGCCCACATTTTTATTGCTGTTCTGCGTATTTTTATTTATCTGCAAGAGAGAGGGAGGGAGAGAGAGAAGGGAGAAGGGGTGAGTCATGGAAAAATGTGGTTTATTAATTCACGTTGTGAGTGAAAAATGTTATCTTTTAATTTTGTTATTTAAATGCAAAAATGCAAAACGCAAGCTCGCCTGTCATATGTCAGGCGTATATCAAATACTCAGACGCCCTCACACACACACACACACACATACCAACACACACACTTACACCTATGCAAGACATTCAAGTGCAGTGGCGTATACGTAATCCACGCACACGTGTCGTAAGCGTAATGTACAAATGAGAAACGTAGCAGCTGCTGCTATTTAAGCCAAGCCCAGCCCTTGACAGGCCACCATTGTTGTGGGAAATATCACAAAATCATGCTGTCAAAATGGGAACAGTTAGGTTAGTCGGGATAGTGTGTTATGTAGCTGCTGCTGCTGCTGCTTGCCTTTGTCATTGCAATGTGCTGCATTGTATGTTGCGCACTTTGGCGACGAGATTTATTTAAATTTAATTCAATTCAATTGCGTGTTGCAGCAGCAGCAGGCCCCGAAATGTTATTATGTGCAATGGTGCGTATGTGTAATATTTAACTTGACTATACATACAATTTATAGTGCGCGTCTCTGTCTCTGTTGCTCTCTGCACGAAAACAAGGGCAATAATAATAAAGCCCTGTCACGCCCATGGCTGACAAGGCATTGCCTGCCCCCCCCTGACTGCCCCTTGCCTGCCTGGCTGCCTGCACGGGACTGCTAAAATGCCATAAGCCAGCCAAAAAAAAAAACTAAATGAACAAACCAACCCTGCAGCCTGCACACCCCTTCTATTCCCCTTGCGCCCACACTGCCTGTGACAGGGACGCATTGACTTGACAGTTTTGCAAAGCGGCGCCTGAAAGGCTGCAATGCAAAATGTACCAAGCGACAGGGAACAGTTTGCGTTGTTCTACTTGTTGTTGTTCTTGTTCCACTTGTTGTTGTTGTTGCTGTTGCTGTTGCGTTTGCTGTTGCGTTTGCTGTTGCCAATTCCTGTTCGCTGCGCTGTCTTTTGGCGCTTGCTTAAAAGGCAGCCAGGCACAGCAAGCCAAGCCACTGCTCGCCTTAAAATTGGCAACTGGGAAAACGTCGCGCAAAGAGGTCACGCGTTGACCCCATTCGTGCTATCCATATTCAGCCCTAACGCCTGCACACACTTGCCTCAACCGCCCATACCGCATTTAGCTGCCCACGCATTCAACGTCCGTTGGCAAAGTGCAAAGTGGCAATTGCGGCCCGTACGCAACCGTTGCGTCGTCCATTCGTCCCTCTCACTTGGCCACTGTAATGCAATAAACTTGCTCGGCGCAGCAGAACGCGGGCGGACGGGAGTGGGGGGGGATAGCCGGGTAGGTGAGGACACTGGCAATTTGCATGCGTTAAAATGCAATTTGTGCGCGTTTCCCGGCCGCGGTTTGCCCTGCAACATCCCTTTGAGATACGCGACATGAAATTGCCCACTGTGCACTCAGCCAGCCCGGACAGCGAGGAGGAGGACGGGGTGGAGGGGGGAGGAAGGGGCGGCCAAAGCCTTGCCATTGTCCATGTTTGAATGGTCGGATTGAAGGTCGGTTGATTGGCTCGCCTGCTGAAACCGTATCGCTCTCCGCTGTGGCGCTTCATTTGTTGGCTTTAATTGTGCTGCATTTGCGGCTTCCGTCAAGCGATTGGCCTCATTGTGGTCGAAAGATGGCACCAGTTGGCTCGCCAGCGGCGTCGTGTAATAAACTCAATGCTCACCCAGTGCCTGGCCAGATGCCGGGCTGATTCCGTTGTTATTTGTGTACGGCTAAACTGGGTCACAGCTGGTAAACTAACACCTCAACTGGCTTCAGCTGCAGCCGGGGCAAATTCTGTGGAACTGCAACACTTTGCCAGATTTTTGACTGCCCAAGTGGCTTGGCTTATTAAAGCTCATTTAATTGCCCGACTTGCAAGTGCTGCATGTGCTTCCCATAACTTGACCTTAATTCAGCTGGAGCAGCAGCAGCAGGAGCAGCCACACAGCCTGCAGTTGCCCCGAAGCTGCAAAATATTTTGCACGTTTTGTGTAGCAAATAAAAGAAAGTTCAGTGAAAATATATATATACGTACTATACTATATATATAAATATATATATTTGTTATTTTTGTACATGTCATGCGGCTGCAGCTGCTGCTGCAGCAGACCTTGCAGCGTCGCCCACGAGCCGCGCTGTGGCAATCTGTCAAGCTTTAAATTGAATTTACGACTTTGTTTTCGCTGCGGTTTTATTTCATCTTTTTTTTCCTTTTGCTGGGCAATGCTGGGAAATGTCTTTATTGTTTTCCTTACTTACTAGCCAAGAATAACAAGCAGTGCAGAGAGGAAGAAAGGGAGAAAGAAAGGGAGAGAGTAAGGCAGAGAGAGAGAGAGAGTGCCTGCAGTGCCATTTGGCCTGTCAATTTAGTTGCATTATGTAAATGTAATTCTTCTTCAGTTCCAAAAGGCTGTTAGGGAAAATCAACTATTGAAAGAATGCAATTTGATTGTTTAGTTTTTGCAGCCTAATCAAATTAAATTCCATTAACAATTTG
The DNA here is from genome assembly GCA_018901815.1 of Zaprionus lachaisei. Lineage (NCBI taxonomy): Eukaryota > Metazoa > Arthropoda > Insecta > Diptera > Drosophilidae > Zaprionus > Zaprionus lachaisei. The sequence continues at coordinate 6,677,271 of JAEIFI010000501.1, forward strand.
AAATATATTTTCTTAGCCTTTTTTCCCGCTGCAATTCAACGATTTCAATTTCAATGTGCAACTGCAATTGGAGCATTAAATTGACAGAAAATCAACCTAGTTTCGGTGGCGGACATTATTTTTACTGGTGCGCATTGTTGAGCTCGCTGGAAGAGGATGGCGAGGGGGGAGAAAAAACAAAGTTGGAAAAACAGAAATCGCTGTAAAATATGCAATGAATGCCAATGACGATGGCAGCCTCGCCCGCTGGTGCAATCAATAAAATATGCGAAGCGGCCCCTAAATAGCCACAAATACTGGGGCTGCCCCATGCGCCCTATATATATAATCGATCTATCTATGTCTGTGTGTGTGTGTGTGTGTGTGTTCATAAAAATGTGAAAATATTGCGGCTGTGGCAGGCAAGAGACGCATTAGTTGTGGCAATTAGAGCGAGGCGAAGATGCAGTTGGGCGAGCTATTGATGCTGAAAATACCAGACTGAATGAATGACTAACTGACTGACTGACTAACTGACTGCATGACTGACTGACTGGAGGCTGTGTGACCCATAAATTATGCAGTGCGCTTTAAACATGCATTAGCTTGGCAGTTGGGGTCGCAATTCGAGTGTAGTCTGTCTGTCTGTCTGTCTGTCTGTCCCGAAATTGGGCCCAGCTGCGCTGTGGTTATCATCTCTCTCGCATTCGGCTTTTGTGGCCTATGTAGTAAGTGGAGTCAGCCTGGTCCCGGCTGTGCCACATAAATTGCACAATTTCGTGCACACAAATGCTAAATCAATTTCTATTACGAGCCCAGCTCGGCCCAGGCAGAGTCAGAGGCTAAAGCAGACGCCACGAAAAGGGATGTCCTGACTTGCACATTTCCTGACAGGAAGCTCTGCATGAGCCCGGCCTGACCGGGCTGCAGTCATCGTGCGAATCCATCAAGAGACAAGAGGGAGGAAGGTAGAGAGTGCAAAGATGTTGCCAAAGTAGTGCGGAGTATAAAGGAAATTGCATTCTTCGCTTCTTTTGTTTTTTATTCGGCCAGAAGTAATACGAAATGTCACCGGATGTCGCTGAGAATGGCATAGAGGCTTGGCCAGTTTGATGGCAACTAAGCTGGCAACTTTGCGCCAGCAATATTGACTGCAAAACCAATCAGGACGCGAGAGAGAGGGAGGGAGAGAGAAGCCTGTCAAGCTGTTTGTTATGACACTCATTAAGGGCTTTGTCACGTGCATAAATTACACAATAATCTTCATTTGATTATTAATTCAATTAACGTAACACTCAAATGACAGAGCAAGGGAGAGAGAGAGAGAGAAAGAGAGAGAGATACAGAAAAAGAGATACAGAAAAAGAGAGCGAGTGAGTGTGGAAAATTTCGGATATGTATCGTATATTCCAACCATAAGCCGTAAAAAAACATGACGTGTCCTGTAATGAAATAAGTATACGCCACGTGCCATAACGTGTGCAGGCCTAGTTGCAATTGAGTGTCTGTGTGTGCCACATGACAGCACGGGGCATGCTTCATATTTATGTATGCATCATAAATGCATTTTCCGACATATTCCATCTAGTCGAGCCAACAAGATACGATCCCAACCCGTCGCAGTCGTAAAACATTTGAGGCAAAATAACCGCAAAAGCGAGACAGCAACAAATTGCAACAAATTGCAACCGGCAACAACGTTGCAGCCCAAACTAGTGTGTGTTCTGTGTGTAGTTTGTTGTATTTTGTGTGTTGTGTTTACCTATGCGCAGAAAATACGATTACCACATTCATTTCCAGCTGAAATTTGTATTTATAAACATGAACATGAAAAACCAAATAAAGGCAGTCGGAGAGCGGAAGAGCAGGGAGAAGGGGGGTGTGCTGAAAAAAAAAAAACACGCAAGCACATGGAAAAGCCGCAATGGCTGTTTTCGCCCTCCCAGTGGTGCCATCTGATTGCGATGTTTTATGCCATGCACTGCGGTTGGGGAAACGTTCTGACTGTGCATGGCGCAGATTAGTTAAAGTTTGTGCTATAAGGCAGTGGGAAGAGCACCAGACGGGGGGAGATGGAGAGATAGAGGAAGTAAGAGAGCGTGCAAGCAAGAAAGAGCAGCAAGCTAAGTCTATTAAAAAGTTATATGCAAAAAGAATGCGCTGCACAAAGTGTAGCTGATAATCTACAACCCCCAAATACTCTATCAATAGGGCAACTGCTATTCGTTGTGAACGCTTTATGCGCATATAAAATCAACCCTCGAATTAATGACAACAATTTGGGCAAGCGAGACAGTTCAAATTAGACAATTGCCCATTAAGCATAGTCAGGTATTTGCCATGATGAGCAGGAAGGGGGGAGGGGGGAGAAGAGCTTGCTTGAAAGAGTCGAATTACCCCTCGCAGCTAGTGGGCCGCACCCTGGCACAGCCCCAACCCTTAGCCAGCGGTGAATGTAATGCATTAATGCAATGCTTTTAGCTGCTGAAACCACATGCAATCAGGCACGGACAAAGGCCACGTCAGGCAAGCCACGCCCACGGGTTCCCTGCCTGTAATAGTGGCGCACTGGCCACGCCCTTCCTCCCTTCCACTCTCTCTCTTTCTCTCTCTATCTCTGGCAATGGCGTGCATTTTCGCCGATTGAATAGTTCAATCAATTAGTTAATTGCAGAGCTGGTGAAACGTCTTCTCGCCCAGACTTTGCAGCACAAATCGAGGCACTTAGCAGCAATCAGCAATTAGCAGGACGATACCGGGAAACTATTATGTGGCAGCGTGGTGCAGCACGTTGGAGCTGCACTTGCACCGCCAGCAACGCCATTGGCAACGGGAGCACCAAGGACCTGTTAATGACACGAGCTAACTTTTCTTTCGACTTGCTTGAGTGGCAGACGTTGACTGCCCACAGCATACATACACAGACACACGCATACCCACACACACACACATAGTTCTCGCTGGTTAGCTGCTTTGGCAGCACAATTAAAAACTCTTTGGTCAAGCTTCACACTACGTAAGCAGCGAGTTGACAGACCGAGGAGGCAGAGAAGGGGAAAATGGCAGCAAAAGCGGGAAAACGAAGCATGAGAAGGTGCAAGGAGAGGGTGGAAGGCAAAGATGCAAGGAGAAGAAGCAAGAGAGGAAGTACAGCAGAGGGAGCAGTAGAGGGAGCAGTAAAGGGAGCAGTAGAGGGAGCATTTCATCTAAAACAGGCAAACAAAAATTTGTCGAGCGCCAAACAGAAAACCCAAATGAAGCAGCGGAAAAATGAAGTTTTTCCGAGTTAGCACACACACACAGAGACGTACACACACACACACACACCTACACAGACAGACACATACATATCAGGCTGTAAAAGCGGGCGTGAGCGAGCAAAAACTTTGCAAATTGCAGCTCATCGCTTTTCTAGCAGGCCAGGGAAGGAGAAATGAAGATGGGGCTGGTGCTGGGCAGGGCAGGGCGTGTCGGGGCCGGGTTTGTAATAGAAAATAAAAGCAAAGCAAAAATCATGCTTGTTTTTTATTAGAAGCCATTCAGGGGGAAGAGGAAAGAGAGAGAGAGAGGCAGCGCGCACACGCCTGCCTGGCAGCCATGACAGCCTCGCAAATATGGCGGCAGCACCCGGAAGTCGCTTGTCGGTTGTCGGCTGTCGACTGTCGGCTTCGCGCCGCATCGCTTCCCCTTCCGTCCTGGCTGCCTGTTGTCGAAGCTTGCTGATGAGAAATGACAGGCAATAACGCTGTTGCTGCTGCTGCTGCTGTCGCTGCTGCTGCTGCTGGCTCTGCTCCATCTGCATTTATCATAACTTTCGTCTTTTATTTGCTTTGATAGCAGTATTGCCACAGGCCGTTCCCCCCCACCTTCCCCAACCCGTGCCCCTGCTGCTACAGCGTCTTGTTCTTGCTCCTCCTCGAGCTGTTACGTTTTTGTGTTGGTTTTGTTCGACTATTGCCATTGCGAGTGCTTCGTTAGCGACCTTTCGCTTTTTCTGCATAGCGTTGCTTTGGTTTCACATTTATAAATGGCCCGACTGTTTGCCTGTACCCCCCGCACACTCACACACTGACATACGCCACATGCCACACGCCCACTTTGTCGCAGTGAAGAGCAAGCCCACCTGAGGATTACTGCTGAGCTTGTTGCTGTCGTTTTAATGCTTTTGTAATTGCGCTTTGTTTGGGTTTTATTACTTGGCGCGCACAAAGGTATGCAATAGTTTTTGTCGTGCTCGAGAGCACTGAAACTTCTGCGTCTCTCTTTCTATCTCTCATTCGCTCTCTCTTTCTCTCTCTGTCTCACATTGCTAATAGAATGCAATAGTGCTCGTCATGCTTGATAGAATTTGCTAGAAAAGGCTGACGCCACGAGCTGAATTGCGTTTTGTTAAACTCAAATTCAAAGTCAAATATTGCAATTTCACAATTTACAATGTCTATATTAAACATCGTTTATGCTGTAGCAAATATTTACCTGCTAATTGGCAAATGCCGGCCCCGGCTACCACAATCTATTTGCAGATCAAGCTCGATGGCAAATTTATTTTCATATAATGCATTTAAATATTTAAGTAGCTTAATTGCATCAGGCTATTGAAAGCTGAATAATTGAACGGCCACGATGAAATTAAACGTAATTCATACATAAATATAGCCATGTGTGCATGTAAAGGTAAAATGATTTGATTGTGCCCAGCGTAATCAATCGCAACTGGAAAATTGATTCAACAATGCCCGATGATGCGGAATAAAAAATGCATATTTTCATTAAGTTAATACGACAAATGAAAATCAATTTGTTGCACTTCTCCCTTCTGTTCTATGATTGTATCTTGTGCAACAAAACAATTGCAAACAAATTAAACGAATTATGCAGTGTGTGTGTGTGTTTTGCAAGGGAGCGTAATTAAATGATGCACCATGAATGAAAGTGTAATTGGTGCAATTTGTAGTTATTAAACGATTTTCTGGTTAAGTCTGAAATCCACTGCGAGTCTATTGAGAACAACAATTGAGGCCGGAATATCGAAGTTGCAGTTGCCAGCACATAGAGGAAAGTAAACAGCACTTTGCAACTTGATTTCCTGGTAGTAATTATACTTTAATTTACATACAACTGTGTACATATTTCAAACATTTATCGTAAACCTTGAAACCCCTTGAAGATGCTGCCACACATTACTCATACGCATCGTATTCGTTGGGTGCTCTCCGCCCACTTGCAACTGCTTTTAACATTTGAGTGCTGAATACTTTTACTACGCACAAATTCAAATACACATTAAATTGCACACCGATTTGCGACTCTCGAGATTATGGGGACAGCTAAAACCCTCGAGCATGTCCTTGGGCCATTTACTTTATGCATACATTTTTCTCCATCTTTTGAGAGGACGCCAGCCAGAAGATAAGTACCAGATGATGCAAATAGAAGTAAAATAGTTTAAAGCCCTGCTCGACAACGAGATATGCTGTAGTAGTTTTAGTTATATATAAAGAAGACTTTATTCATACGAGAGAGAAGTATAAACAAATTACACAAAATATACGAAGTAAATCTTTGAGTTTTCCAAAAGTTGTTCAATTAAAGTTGAGAAAATACTTCATACTCTTTAACTAAAGTTTATTTTGGGCACTTTTAGATAACACTGAAATTCTGTCTTCGACTCGTTACGCAAGTCTATTCACATAATTATATTATCTGCCGAGAACACGGCTAGATAATGAGTTCCCGTAAGAGGTGCCAGGACCTACAGCAGGAGCACTAGCTACAACAAAGGTTGGCTTATGCTTTGTGCCACACGAGAAGCTGAAGCTGGAACGTGTATCTGTGCTGCCGGGATAATTGTTACAATATACAAAATTTTCATTTAGTTTGTTTGTGCAATGACAACATGAAGGCAAACACGCCCACAGCAACTACACAAGCAGACAAGCCTTCAATCCTCTGCTATTTACGATATGTTCACATGTGTGTATGTAATTTCCTTGACTTATCTGTGTGCGTATTTGTTTGTCATTTGAAATATAGACATGTGTTGCTGACACAGTTGGTACCGCTGCTGCTGCTGCTGCTGTTGTGCTGCCGTTGCCATTAAAATCCTTGCAACATTGTTAATGAACTTTTAATGACTTTTTGTGATGGCATCACACGATATATACTACAGATACTCTCTCTCACATACGCACACACACACACACATGCAATACAAACAATCCAATTCAAGACGACAAACAGGCAGCGCCAATCTTGTCGTTTCACTTTTGCTTCGTGCAACTTTTTTGTTCAGCACTTTGTGCCCATTGAAATGAGCGTGAAATCTGACGCACACACACAAACACAGAAAAACACTTAAACACACGCATACATATGTATGTATGCAGATACAAACACATTCACAGCTGCCTGCTGCCACGCCTGTTTGGACGCGCTGAGCTTAGCAACAACATCAACATGACTGGTATCAGCATCATCATCAGCAACATCAACAGCAGCAACAGAAACAGCAGTGGCAGCAACAACAACAGCTTGTTTACATGCCACACGTTTGGCTAAGCTGTCTATGTGTGTACTAGTGTGTGTGTGTGTGTTAGTGCATCGCGCGCTGATTAGGAATTCAACTGGAATACACATACTAAGTATATATGTGCTGGCATATGAATATGTATGTGTGCAACACTTGCCAACTGGCAAATTGGTAGCCCAAGTGCAGCACAAAAACAAACCTCACTTCTGAAACTACTAAGCTGATTTTGGCAAAGATACTACAAGTGATCAATTTACGCAGAGAGCGAAATAAGTGGAAAAACATATTAACGAAGTGTACTTAGCAGTATCCTGCTGTTCTTACCCCTTTATTAACCCAACATTTATCACAATTCATTTACAAATTAGAGCTAGTATATACAAATTGTATATATAGATAGCATCCTTCGCCTCTCACCTCATATACTTTCTCATAACGTTCCTAGAACAAACACAGAAGTTATTCAAGAGCCTAGTTTCAAGCAGAGATGCCAACAGCGCTGCCCTATTTTGCATGCCCTGTAGCAAAAGATATTGTATCTGAGTGCTTAACTTAGTCTCAGTCTGAGGCTTCTTTTTCATGTTGCACTAAAAATTAAAAAGTATTTTTCAAAGTGGGCCTTTTCAGTTCCCTTAGCTCTATTTGACTTGTGTAAACATGCTCCCTTTAGCTGATTTAATGGGTCACTTGTCCATCAGTGAAATGTAGATAAGAACAAATGCTTCTGCTGCTAAAACAACATGATCTACTGCAAAACAAACAAGAAAACAATCAAGTTTATGGCGACCTCAAAGTTAAGATAAGCCGCGTTAACCGCACACAAAGTTAGAGATATGTAGATAATATCGTTCCTAACATTGCGGCATATTTAAACGGGCGCCACACCTCAAAGTCTCCAGTCGCGTACGATCGCTGCCAGTGTTGAGAAGGTACGAAGAGGCTGCGGGCGCAGTTTGCAGCTGATCTGGAAATTGGCGCAATCAGCTGTTTCTGTCAAACAATTGGGCTAATTTTAGCACTGATATCGATAATTATAATCGAATTGAAATTGAACTAAACAATCATACACACATATATTTGTATATATTCCAGTTGAAGAGATTCGATCAAGATGAGCAAAGCCGAGTGGGAAAACAACGAGGAGATTAAAATCTTCCGTGAATATCTGCGCATACCGACAGTGCACCCAAATGTGGATTACAGTGAGTTAATGAATGCAATAAAGATAGCGTGTTATCTACATTGTATGGAATATAAACATCAAGATAAAACTGTCTACGTTTTACAGCCGCTTGCACGGAATTCTTAAAGCGTCAGGCAGCCAGCCTGGAACTGCCCGTTGAGGTTCTATACCCAGTTAACGAAGCAAATCCTGTGGTGGTGCTGAAATGGTTGGGTTCGCAACCAGAGTTGCCATCCATCATACTCAACTCGCACACGGATGTGGTGCCCGTGTTTGAGAACAAGTGGACCCATGGTCCCTTCAGTGCAGACTTGGATGACGAGGGACGTATCTTTGCGCGTGGCTCACAGGACATGAAGTGTGTGGGCACCCAATATCTGGCAGCAGTGCGTGCGCTTAAGGCGAGCGGATTCCAACCGAAGCGCACCGTGTACCTTACCTTTGTGCCAGACGAAGAGGTTGGCGGTCATCTGGGCATGCGTGAGCTGGTAAAGGGAGAATATTTCAAGAAACTGAACGTGGGATTCAGCTTTGACGAGGGCATTTCCAGCGAGGATGAAACCTACGCTGTCTACTATGCAGAGCGTACACTTTGGCGTAAGTTGAACACAGTTTGCAGATAAGGGAGTCTCACAGTGCTGTCTCTCTTTCAGATCTCAAGTTCAAGTTCACCGGCACTGCAGGCCATGGGTCTCTACTGCTGCCCAACACCGCCGGCGAGAAGCTCAATTATGTCGTGAACAAGATGATGGAGTTCCGCGCCACGCAAGTAAAGCTACTTGAACAGGATCCGAATCTCGAGATTGGTGATGTGACCACCGTTAATCTGACACAAGCACATGGAGGTGTGCAAAACAATGTGGTGCCTCCACTGCTGGAAATCACTTTCGATATACGCGTCGCTGTAACGCAGGATCTGGATGCGCTCGAGAAGCAGATACGCAACTGGTGCGAAGAGGCAGGAGGCGGCATTGAGCTGGTGTTCGAGATGAAGAATCCCTATGTGGAGCCTACAAAAACAGATGCATCGAATCCGTTTTGGTTGGCCTTCAAGCAGACCCTGGACGAACTGTAAGTGGGCTAAATCTAAAGAAATCCTTTGTCAACTTTAATATCTTTATTGTTGTTCTTGCAGTGGCCTAAAGACTCGTGTGCGCGTCTTCCCCGGTGCCACTGATAGCCGCTACGTGCGATATGCAGGAATTCCAGCCATAGGATTCTCGCCCATTAACAATACGCCGTTGCTGCTGCACGACCACGATGAGTATCTGCGGGCGAGCACCTATCTACACGGCGTTGAGGTCTATAAGAAACTTATTTCGGCTGTGGCCAATGTGTAGAAGAATGCATACAGAATTGAAACTGAAAGCTGACTGCATTTAATGATTGTAAAAACTTAAATAAAGGCTGTGTCTTTTCGTAACACAAACAATTCCCTCTCTTACTCTCTCTCTCTATCTCTCTGTCTCACTTTCTCTATATGTCTATTTATTCACAGCTATATCGCATGTTTGTTCGCTTGTTGATATCACGCACAACAGCTAAGTGCAACGTCATGAATATGTACACAATATTTACATACATATCAGGGCAAATGTTTGTGCAGCGATAACGTTGTATGTTTTATCTTTATTGGTTTTCTAATCACGCTAATTTCGTTGCTTGATTGCCGTACTATCTCTGTATCCGAAGGGAAGTGTTTAAAGCAAACGCTGAATGAAAAATTGAATCTGCAAATGATAAACTGATTAATGGTTTTCATATGATTGTGCTGTATTTTTAGAGAATTCCAATCAAGATATAGTTTTTAGTCTCCCCACAAAAGCGAGTTTAAGTATGTATTCTTAAGTTTTGGTGATTAAGTTGGAACAATAGTATTACAATATATATAGTTCAAGGGTACAACTAGATCAAGCTTTGCTCCGTGCATAACAATCGCTCACAGTAGATCCTTCTTCTTATCGTGCCATATTGGTATATTTTATTATGTTTATCTGTGTGGACGCATTGACCTCAGTGACAACCTCAAGAAAACAAATTTCTTTTGAATACTCATTAATAGACCGAGGAAAGAATTGATAAGCGCATGAAATGAACTTTGATATGAAACCACACTAGACACAATGATAACGACAGCAAGAACCGCAAACTACTAAACAAGATATGATATGCAACATTAACAATGTCATTTACGTGAGAACCCAAAGTGCATTCACTATATAAGCGACAAGTGAAACATAACTGTATCTTACAATATTCCCATTAATTCAAGTGAAAGTGCTACATCAAAGAGATTTCTTGTTATCCCTTTTAAAATGACTAAAACTGAGTGGGAAAAGAATGAGGAGATTAAAATCTTTCGGGAATATTTACGTATTCCATCTGTGCATCCCAATGTGGATTACAGTAAGTTATGAACTTAACTTTCTAGAATTTCCAAATAATTAAATGTTTGCCAGCCGCTTGTGTGGAGTTTTTGAAACGTCAAGCAAGCAACTTGGGTCTGCCCCTGGAAGTTGTCTATCCGCATCCAAAGGCGAATCCACATGTCATCATTAAGTGGCTGGGCAGTCAGCCAGAACTGCCAGCCATTATGCTCAACTCGCACATGGATGTGGTGCCTGTCTTCCCCGAGAAGTGGACACACAAACCATTTGGTGCAGAGCTGGACGACGAGGGGCGCATCTACGCACGTGGATCGCAGGACATGAAGTGCGTGGGAGCTCAATATCTAGGGGCAATTCGTCTGCTCCTCGCAGGTGGGTATAAACCAAAGCGCACAGTGTATATCACTTTTGTGCCCGACGAGGAGACTGGAGTCGAGCTTGCCATGGCTGCCTTCGTCAAGACAGACTACTTCAAGCAACTGAACATTGGTTTCACCCTCGACGAGGGCATTGCCAGTCCAGACGTCACCTTTTCCGTGTACTATGCCGAACGTTCCTTATGGGGTGAGCTGATGGTTGATCGCACATAAAGTAAGCAAATTATCTGATAATGAGAAAACTCCTTTAGACATTAAATTTAAGATATCTGGCACTTCGGGTCATGGGTTGAGGCTTCTACCGAACACAGCTGGCGAAAAGTTTAATTTTATCTTGAATAAGTTAATGGAGTTTCGTGCCTCGCAGGTGAAACGACTTGAGCAGGATCCGAAACTGGAGACAGCGGATGTGACCACGATTAATCTGACCAAGCTAAACGGGGGTATCCAAAGCAACATTGTGCCACCACTGATAGAAGCCACTTTCGACTTGCGAGTTAGCATTGCCGAGAATCTTGTGGCCCTAGAGAAACAGATTCGTGATTGGTGTGCAGAAGCTGGTGGCGATATTGAGATAGTCTTTGATTATAAGGATTCAGCAGGGGAACCGACCAAAGTGGATGCATCTAATCCCTATTGGGTGGGCCTCAAGAATGCCCTAGACAAGCTGTAAGCGACGATGAAGTAAATTATTTGCATCTCACATAATGTTTTAACTTTTTCAGTGGTGTTAAACATCGTGAGCGGGTATTCACTGCAAACACGGACAGTCGCTACATCCGCCAGGTGGGTATTCCAGCTCTAGGCTTCTCCCCGATCAACAATACGCCCATCCTGTTGCACGATCACAACGAATTCCTGCATGCAGATACCTATCTGCGAGGCATCGAGATCTACAAGAAAGTTATCGAGGGTTTAGCTAATGCTTGAGCTAATCGATTACCCATTGATCGAGTGCCTACCTATGCTTGAGTAAACCAATTTGCCGTTAGTTAATCCCCGTTTATTGTTTGTAATTTCTTAATAAATGAATTGGAATTTATTTTTGTATGCCTCGTCATGGCGTATCTGTTCCTATTACGTATTACTGTACCCACAGATAATACTCTCTTCATTTGCAACCACGCACATTAATCACTGAGATAAGTTAGTAGCATACCACCCGAAACCCAGTAAAAAAAAAGAATGTTAGTCATAAATCTGATAAAAAAAAAACGAAATCAGTCGAATGTTAGTGACAAATGTACAAATCGGTCTACTTGAATTTCGCTATCATCGTTATCGGCTGCCTCGCCAAAGCATATATATTTTCAATGAGCGGCAGAGTGCCAACCAAACAGTCATAAACCATCGCTGACAGCGGCCACAACTTGTTATCTCCTAAAGTTCCCGACTAAAGAAAACTAACCAAATTATTGCCAAAATGAGCAGAAAAGACGAGTGGGAAAATAACGAAGAACTCAACATCTTCCGCGAATATCTGCGTATACCATCGGTACATCCAGATGTGGATTACAGTAAGTTTGCAAGAGATAGTGAGAATCCGTGCTATATCTTAATGAGTTTAAAACATGCCATAAACGTGTCTAAATTGAAATGTCTGTGATTTTTATAGAGCCCTGTGTAGAGTTTCTCAAGCGACAGGCCGAAAGTCTTGACCTTGAGGTGAATGTTATCTATCCCGTCAACGAGGATAATCCCGTCGTGGTATTGAAATGGGAGGGCAGCCAGCCAGAGCTGCAAAGCATTATACTGAACTCACACATGGACGTGGTGCCTGTGGTTGCCGAGAAATGGACACACGAACCTTTCGGAGCCGAAATCGATGACGAAGGGCGCATCTTTGCGCGAGGCACACAGGATACCAAACAGGTGGGAACGCAATATTTGGGCGCCATTCGGGCACTCAAGGCAAGTGGATTCCAGCCGAAGCGCACTATCTACGTGACCTTTGTGCCCAACGAGGAGTTGGGTGGTTACCTTGGCATGGGTGGTTTCGTAGACACCGAGTTCTTTAAGAACATGAACGTGGGCTATAGCTTTGACGAGGGTTCACCCAGTTTCGATGAGACTTACTATGTCTTCTATGCCGAGCGTACTACGTGGCGTAAGTGAAGAAGAACGGAATGCACATGGACATGACTACAAGACACCCTTTACCCTTTCAGCATTCAAATTCAGGTTCACTGGTAATGCTGGTCATGGCTCCATTCTGCTGCCAAATACAGCGGGAGAGAAGCTTGGTTATGTCGTCAACAAGATGATGGAATTCCGTGCATCACAGGTTAAAAGGTTGGAGGATGACCCCAATCTTTTCTTTGGTGATGTGACCACTGTGAACCTCACCCAACTGATTGGTGGCCAACAAAACAATGTGGTGCCCGCAGAACTGGAGGTGGTCTTCGATTTGCGTGTTGCCATCGATGTGGATCTGGTGTGGCTTGAGAAGAAGGCTCTTCAGTGGTGCGAGGAAGCTGGCGGCGGTGTTGAGTTGGAATTCATACGCAAAGATGACTTCGTGCCGCCCACAAAGATAGGCGAAGAGAGTCCGTTCTGGACAGCCTTCGAGAGTGCCATGAATGAACTGTTAGTGTCAGAGAGAAACTCTTCAAATCATACATTGTTTTTCTAATCTCCAACGTTTCTTATTCCAGAGGCCACAAAGTGAAGCCGCAAGTGTGTCCCGGCGGCACTGACAGTCGCTTCCTGCGTAAAAAGGGCATTTCCGCACTGGGATTCTCGCCGATGAACAGTAACACTCCCGTCTTGGCACACGATCACGATGAATATATGCTGGCAGATGTCTACCTGCATGGCATTGAGATCTACAAGAAGATCATCCCGGCTATTTCTAGTATTTAATCTATTTTATTTGTAAACAGTATTAATGAGCTAAATAAGAAATCTTTCCCATCTTTTGATGTGAATAAACCTTTGAAATGAAATATCCTATCTCTTGATGTCAATATGCAATCGATAGGAAATCCTGTTCCATAAACTGTTTACATTGATTTGTTTGATTAAAATGAAATAGTCAATTCAGACATCAATCGAAAACAGGCCATTCCATTTTGATTTTGATTAAAGTGAAAGCGGTGGGAAAAACATGCCCCGAGCATGTGAGCTTTTTTTTATACGAGAGCGAAATCAATTTTAAAATTAGATAAGCGAATCTCAACCTGGCGGCCGTTAACAACGTCACACATAACAAATGTGGAACGTCTTTTTATGGACTTAAGCTTCGAGAGGAATATAAGTTTGTAGAACTTGGTATAATATTTGGAAATATGATTTAAATGAGTTTATAATTGTTTTTCTCACGCTGATTGCTTAGTGGCATGAAATCGGGTATTGCATTTAGAAGTTGTTCTAAAACTACTAAACTATAGCATATATTTTTCAAAATACAGGGTATCTCACAGTCCAATACACTTGATTGTTGATTTCTTCGCTTTTTGTAAAAGTGTGTTATTATCTTTAAAATATCGTTCAATCAAAAATAAACCCTTAACTTTTCTAACTCTACAACTAACTCTCTTCCGACATGGGAAAAAACGAAACGCCGCCCTTAGGTGTAAGATTTTCTACCCTTCGACTATTGAAAATTATCAAAAAGGGTATACTAACTTTGTGCAAAAGTATGTATCAGGCAGAAGGAGGCGTGGTATACCCCACAAAGTATATATGTATATGTTTACTCAGTATCACCAGCCGAGTCGATTAAGCCATGTCCGTCTGTCTGTCCGGATGTCCGTCTGACCAGATTAACAGACAGATCACAGCTATTATAAGCCCTAGACATACTAAATTTGGAATGAAGGTTTCTATATACTCGGCACAGATTAAGTTTATTTCAGATGTTGGATGCCACGCCCACCGCCTCCGTAAATCACTAATTTAGTTTTTAAGCTCGATTTGTAAGCGTCGTATAAAAGATACAACTTTCGGACTTGGATATATACTGAGTTGATTGTTATATCTACTTATGCTCGACAATTCAATTGAATCGGAGCATAAACATAGAAGTTATTCAAGAAAATATGAGCATAACTCATTGTGCTTGTGCTAACAAGGTAGGTAGGTAGGCGAGCGACATCTGTCGAGAATTATTTGTAAAGTATGTTCATATGAATATGTGTATGTATTCAACAAATTAAACTACACCGAAACATAGGTCGAAGGGTATCCCACTGTCGCGTGCCGCTGGACTGTTGCTCTGGTTCCTATTCTCTTATCTTGAACACAGCTGCTTTAAGGTCATAACGGGCTTCCACAACGCGGTGATAAGATATTATCATACACGTATTTGAATCTGACATATTATAATTGAAAAAGCTCTACGATTAAAGAGAAACGTCCATATTAAAACAAGGTGAGCGATAAGAACTACGAGCAGTCGTTGGCGATCGCCCGGACTGTTAAGAAGTCATATCTGTAGAGGCCACGCGAGAGATCCGAAATCAAGTAATTGCTAAACAGAACTTTGCATAAAGATTGTTTTTAAAAGATTGTGTCAACTTCTATTCAAGATACTCGATCAAAATGGGTAAAGAAGAGTGGGAAAACAACGAGGAAATTAAGATCTTTCGTGAATATCTTCGTATTCCGACAGTGCACCCAAATGTAGATTATAGTAAGTTGCCAAGATTGTTAACAATTCGGTTGTGCTGATCATGATGATAAGCTGGAATGAACAACAGAATCATAAACCAAATTTAAAGGCTAGATTAGCCGCAACCTAACCTATCGTCTTAATCACTTGCAGCTGCTTGCGTGGAGTTTTTGAAGAAGCAGGCTGCCGACTTGGGTCTCCCCGTGGATGTAACATATCCAGCCAATGAACAGAATCCCGTTGTGATAATCAAATGGGAAGGCAAGCAGCCGGAGCTGCAATCCATCATCCTCAACTCGCACACGGATGTGGTGCCTGTGTTTCCCGAGAAATGGACACACGACCCTTTCGGTGCCGAGATCGATGATGAGGGACGCATCTTTGCGCGCGGGACTCAGGATACCAAACAGGTGGGAACGCAATATTTGGGTGCAATTCGTGCACTCAAGGCAAGTGGATTCCAGCCGAAGCGAACTGTCTATGTGACATTTGTGCCCGACGAGGAGGTTGGCGGACATCTGGGAATGCGAGAATTCGTGAAAAGTGACTACTTCAAGAAGATGAACGTCGGTTTCAGTCTGGACGAGGGCTCGCCCAGCCTCGATGAGAGCTACAACGTGTTTTATGCCGAACGTACTGCGTGGCGTAAGTGGAACCAAGCTGAAATTTCATATCTCTCTCATCTCTACATCCGCTTTCCTTGTAGCGGTGAAGTTCAGGATGACTGGTACAGCGGGCCACGGCTCCCTCCTGCTGCCCAAGACAGCGGGCGAGAAGCTGAACTACATTGTGAACAAGATGACGGAGTTCCGCACATCCCAGGTGAAGCGACTGGCCGACGATAAAAGTCTCTTCTTTGGTGATGTCACCACTGTGAACCTGACCCAGCTGAACGGAGGCGTTCAGAACAATGTGGTTCCTGCCGAGTTGGAGGTGGTCTTCGATGTACGCATTGCCATCGATGTCGATCTGGCAGCCCTAGATAAACAGTTCCACGACTGGTGCGAGGAAGCCGGCGGCGGCGTCGAGGTAATCTATGAGCGCCAAGATGACTTTGTGCAACCCACAGAGATTGGGGAATCAAGTCCATTGTGGGCAACGCTTGAGAAGGCCATGAATGAACTGTAAGTATGCGCAACTAAAGAGTACAAACGAAGGTTTCTTAATTCCCATTTCCACATTTAGTGACCTGAAAATAAAGCCCCGAGTGTGTCCTGGTGCCACTGACAGTCGCTACCTTCGTACTGTCGGCGTTGCCGCCCTTGGATTCTCGCCGATGAACAACAACACGCCTGTGCTGATCCACGAACACGATGAGTTCCTTCAGGCAGATATCTATCTGCAGGGCATTGAGATTTACAAGAAGATCATTCCAGCCATAACTAGAATACACATTGGCCAAAGATGGAATCATTAACATTAAGATTTGGGTTCAATAAACAAATAACTAGACAACATAGAACTTGGAGTTGATATCTTATGACTCTTCAATTTGTGTTATAATAACTTAATGATGAGCATTAACACACAGATAGTACCTACACTCTGTCGTAAGCAAGTCTACCTCAAGCAGTAACTTGATAAAACTGAAAATTCTAAACATTTTATCAATGAGCGCAAATATAGCAAATGAACTGGATAAGGAATAGTTCATTATATCGTATAATTATGATAATATACATAATGAACTGTCTGCTACGAAGTTATATGACAAATTGCAGTATTTCTAAAATAAACGAGTTAGGAATTTCTGTACCTGCAAACGATAACTATCTCCAAGCCATTGGGATCTATAAAAAGCTTATCGCAGATGTGTTCATCGTGATTAGCATTTTACTGCTGGTTTTTTTGGCCAGCTGGTCAAAAGGTTGCTACTGGTATAGAAAACATCGCGTGATACAGGGCAATTATTTTATTTTAATGCAACTGTATAAAAATCACGGAAACAGCAAATTCCTTGTAGCTAATAAAGCATAATTTGTGCTCCCCCAATGACTTCAATAAACACTTCAACAACAAACTGACGATTACAATTATAATTGAACAGCAGCTCTATATCTTATTGATAAGCTTCTGATAAGCAAACATTTAATAAGGTACTTCGATGTTAACTTTTAACTGCTACGATTTTAATGATTTTGATATAGAATAAATGAAAGTAAAATTGGGGAAAGTTACCAAATATCCTGGAGAGTTTTTCGTTTGCTTGGACAGAAGCTTTTATCGGCAATGAACACATCCGCTGTATGATTCAGTTTGAGTTTGAATAACCACCAGAAATTTAACTTGCGAATGTAATCTGGAATTTCGTCTATTTTATCTTTATTTACAAAAAAAAGAACGGTTTGGTTAAAGGTCATTAGAAAATACCACATAAATCAGATAGCAAGCTCTTGTCGGCTTACACATCGTATGATAAAAGTAGACACATCGCTGGCGAGAAAGCTTTGAAATCGATAAGGAAATTCCATATTTAAACAAGCTGCCGGATAAGAACGACAAACAGTAGTTGGCGATCGCCCGAACTGTTAAGAACCAAAATTTTAGATTGTGATCTCGAGGTGTGTCTTCAAAATCGAACCGAATATACAAAATATATATAAATATTTTATATATCGACAATTATAAATTAATCTCAATAATAAAATGAGCAAAGCCGAGTGGGAAAACAATGAGGAAATTAAAATCTTTCGTGAATATCTGCGCATTCCTTCTGTGCACCCGAATATAGATTACAGTAAGTTTTCAATATTGATAACTTTTTCGGTTATGTTTCGATCGCGATAAGAACAGAATCATAAACCATTAAACACTAAAAAAATAACCTACTTTTGTAGCTGGTTGCGTGGAATTCTTGAAACGACAAGCAGCCAGCTTGGATCTGCCCGTCGATGTTGAGCACCCAGTGAACGAAGCCAATCCCGTGGTGATTATTAAATGGGAGGGAACAGAGCCCGAACTGCCTGCAATTTTTCTAAACTCGCACATGGATGTGGTGCCCGTGTTTCCAGAGAAGTGGACCCATGATCCATTCAGCGCGGAGATCGATGATGATGGAAAGATTTTTGCACGCGGATCTCAGGACACCAAGGAGGTGGGAACACAATACTTGGGTGCGATACGTGTGCTTAAGGCGCAGGGATTCAAACCCAAACGTACGGTGTATGTGAGCTTTGTTCCCGACGAGGAGGTAGGCGGCTACTTTGGCATGCGCGAGTTCTCCAAGGGAGACTACTTCAAGAAGATGAACATTGGTTTCGGTCTGGATGAGGGATCTTCCAGCTTGGATGACGGCTACTATGTCTACTATGCCGAGCGTACTCCATGGCGTAAGTCTTAAAGTACCCCAGCCCGCATCATTTGTAATAGCACAGGTATATTTCCACAGAGATGAGGTTTAAGATCAGCGGAACTGCTGGCCACGGTTCTATACTGTTGCCCAATACGGCGGGCGTTAAGTTTAACTACATTGTGAACAAACTAATGGGATACCGAGAGACACAGGTCAAGGCATTGTCGGACAACAAGCGTCTCTTCTTCGGCGACGTGACCACCGTCAACTTGACAATGGTGAGTGGCGGCGTGCAGAACAATGTGGTGCCTTCGTTGCTCGAGGTGGTCTTCGATTTGCGCATTGCCATCGACGTGGATCTGGAGGCCTTTGAGAAGCAGATAAATGACTGGTGTGAAGAGGCGGGAGGTGGCATTGAGATCGAATACGAAC
The DNA here is from genome assembly GCA_018901815.1 of Zaprionus lachaisei. Taxonomy (NCBI): domain Eukaryota; kingdom Metazoa; phylum Arthropoda; class Insecta; order Diptera; family Drosophilidae; genus Zaprionus; species Zaprionus lachaisei. The sequence goes on from JAEIFI010000501.1 coordinate 6,696,062, forward strand.
AGAAGGAGAAGTTTGTGCCCCCCACTAAGATCGACGAGTCGAATCCCTTCTGGACTGCCTTCGAAGCGGCAACCAAAGAACTGTAAGTACAACCGACAGGAAATGGAATGAATCACCAACAATACACGTTCTTTCTTCCAGCAAATTGGAGATTCGCCCACATGTCTGTCCCGGCGGCACAGACAGTCGTTTCTTGCGTGCTCTAGGAATTCCTGCCCTTGGCTTCACGCCCCTGAACAATACGCCCATTCTGCTGCACGATCACGATGAGTATATACGTGCCGACAGTTACCTGCACGGCATTGAGGTCTACACCAAGGTCATCGCTGCCGTTGCCAATGTTTGAACTCATTTAAATGATTTCTACTCTTATCTTAATATAATAAATTAATTTGTGTGAAAAAAGTAATTTAATTGATTTACAATTAAAGTCAATCATTCAATTATATCGAGCCTTGGTTACAGTAATGTGAAAAACAAAAATCGATATTTGAATCACGAAACGGCAAAGAACAACAACACAACTATTGATTCTGTTGAGTCATTGGGTAATTAGAGCATGTTTATTCAGAGTTCCATTATCAACTTATCAATTGATATATGGGCTAACACACACACACACACAGTCACACACATGTACTCACGCACGCACACAGTAAATTTATCGAAGCAACATCTGGTCCGTAGGGAATATTGAATAACTTGATTCTTTAGAAAAACTGACACTCACATGACGCATACGCCATGTTGGGCTGGGGAAAATATTGACAGAAATTTGACAGAGGATTTAGTCAGGGTCTGGCTGAGTAACAACTGTGAGAGAGCAGAGAGAGAGAGAGTGGAAGTGGTAGAGTGAGGGGGTGCAGAGGTACAGAGGTACAGCGCGCATTTTGTCAGTCAGTCAACAGAATAAATATTAAAGTCAAGTCTCGGCAACAATTGGAGACAAACTAGGGAGGCGAAAAGAGGGCGAAAAGGGGGCGAAATGTTTACGAAATGCGAGCGAAATGTTCGCATGCCTGTGACAGCAAATTGTCAGACGAACAGAAGAGCTGAGAAACGCTCGGAATGTTTGGCATGTTCGGTATGTGGCCAGGGCGAGCACATAAATTATGCTCTGCCGCTGAATGAATAATGTCCGTTAGGCATCACCTCACGCACACACCCCCCCTCCCCTCTGCTCTCCCATCCACTGTGACCCCATGCAGGACAACAATTGCGTCTCACGTCGAGCGATTAGACACGTTAATGCATGTGTCAGCCGATGAAATATGCATTGATACACGGCCAAAGCTGAGTGGGGTCATGCGAAACGATCGCCCGTTATGGCCATTTCTCTACCTCACTCCCTCTCTCTCTCTCTGTGTGTGTGTGTGTGTGTATCGCACAATTATGACAATTTATGTGACAAATGTGAGTGCGTAGGCGGCAGAAGATGTGCGGGCAACTGGCGGCACAGAGATGGTCTGCATCGCAAATGACTTCCACACAATTAGCATTGACCATTAGCGAGGAGCTGCGTAAGTTTGGCCTAATGACTGCAGTTGCGGGCCCTTTAACGTCCTCGTTACCGTTACCAACTTAATGCATATCATTTTTACTTTTAATGAGCTCACAGCACTTTCCCAAGCTGCCACCAGGACGCTTCTCTCTCTCTGCCCTGCCATCTCTCACTGTCTCAGTCTGGCTCTGCCGGTCACAGGCAAGTGCACTTAATGCTGCAAGTTTTTTGCAGCCAAGTTTGGCGCATTCGCCCACCTGCCACGGACCAACTTGAAATTCAGTTTTTTTTTTCAACACAGGCACAGCAAAGGAGGGCAAGGGAAAGGGGCAGAAGGAGCAGCAGCAGCAGATACGCTTTACATTTAAAATTTTTGGCAAGGCGCGCGCTCGTGTGTGAGCGAAAACTTTGCCAAGTTTTACATTTTAATTTTAATTTCTTTGTGCCACACACACACAAATACACACTCACTTTTTGGCACAAACTTTAAGCCACAAGTGCGACTTGTCTGCTACCTCCCCCCCCCCCGCATGCCCCGTTCCAGCTCTCGATACCTGAGCGATTTTTTAATGGCCCACTCACTCTAATTAGTGTGCGCCGAAAAAGTTTGCACTCTTTAAAGTGCTCAAGTCGGACGGACGAATGCAAATTCGCCGGGCATGAAATTTGTATTGCCTTCTCGAAGTTTATGACGTATAAAAGTAAATTCAACAATCAAAATGAAAAGCCAAAACACGCCGTAATTAAATTCAATTTACTTGCAACTCCTGCGGCCTGCTCCAGGCCAAGTTAAGCCAGGCTTGTCTTCTTTCCCTTTTGGGGGGCAACATTATGGCCATGCAATTAAAATCTAAGATTAAACGAGCATCAGCCCATGTCGACCACTGCCTTGTTGCATGCCACACGCGCATGCCACAAGCTCAGTCAGCCAACCTATTGCCCTCGTGTCCGCCTGGGGCAACAAAGTGTTTTTATGGGATACCCGGGCAATTGAAGCGCCGTTGTCTGTAATTGAAACTCCTGTTACTCCGCTCTCCCCTTACTCCTCCCCTCGTCTCTTAGCTTATGTCGCCCTCAGGCACAGTGGCTCGAATATCATGGCAAATGGAATAAAGTTATTAATGCCTGCCACATTTTTAATGTGCTCTACTGGTTTGTAAAACAATCATGTAACTAATTGTCCCCAAGCAATTGTCTTCTTCTCTTTGGCCCGCAGACTCATTGTATCGAGCAGTTGCTTCAAGTATTTTCGATTCTTTGAAATAATTGTTGTTGAAATTATGACACGGAAAGATAATCAAATGTCTGGCCTTAATAATAATAAAAATAACAAAAATAAATGTATTAAAGTTAAAGTTAAAGCCTTAGCTTTCATAGTCTTCGAGATCTAAGTTTTCATTTGGAGGGACAGACAGACTGACGGACAGACAGACATACAGACAGACGGTACACCAAATACTTGCACACCTTCTCTATAGGCTCTACCCAGATTAAATATTATAATACTAATGATTTCCCAAGTATTTATGATAATTCCATAATCTTGTATCTTGTTTAACTCAATCGTCAGTTAAATCTTCAGTTTAATTTACACTGAAGCTCTTAACGGAATTTGCAATATATATTGGTATGTGTGTGCAAGGATAGTCGGTTTATGCCGTACACAAAATCCTCGCTTAATGTCGCAGATCATCCGCTGTGAAAATCCATGCACAGACCCCCCTTCCCCCACTTGCTCTTCCGCTTAAATTGTCTTAGCTGTGTTCAGCAGGGAGCTGATATTAAACATAAGTAATAGCTGCTTTAGCGAGCGTCTTAAAATGCGCATTAAAGCGCAAGTGAACGCATACATGCATAGAGAGAGAGAGATAGAGAGAGAGAGAAGCACACACTGTACTGTTCCCACTTGTGGTAAATAGAGTCAATTGAAGTGCGAGTGTGTGCGTGTGTGTATGTCTGGGTGTGCGGTAAATAATTTATTTTGTCATTAAGATAAACTCTAAGACACACACACATACAGCTAGCTAGCTTGCTAGCTAGCTTGCTCCCTTCCCCCTTGTCTGCCCCACTGAGTGGCAATCTTAACCCATGTTGGGCCACATAAATGTCACAGCAAGAACCACCAAACGCGAAAAAGGCAAACTAATTAACTTGTTTAGCACCAGGGTGCGCAAATTCTTCGCCCTTTAACTAATGAGCATGTATGTGTGCGTGTGAGTAAGTGAGCCTGTGTGCGTATGTGTGTGTGTGTGTGTGTGTGTGTGTGCGTCTGCAGAGCATTGAGGCAAAAGGCTTAGAGCGCGCTGACAGTTCAACTAAAAAGTTGCGGCTGATTAAGCCATGCCAGCAGGCTTTAAGAAGGAAGGGGGATGAAAGGGGGTTACAGTTGTTACTCGTTTGCCGAGCATCACTTTGCTTTGTAGCCCTTAGCTGTTGCTGCCCTTGCCAAGTTTATTGCATACGCGAAGGCGCAAAATAAAAGCCAAACGGAAATGGAAATGGAAATGCGACGGGCGCGCTAGTTGCCCAAAAAAGGCAACAAACAGTAGAAACAGCGTGGGCAAAATGCAAAATTTCAATAAACGAGTCGCGCCACTGCCACAGCCAGTAAACGGAAAGAGGATGGAGGTGGGAAGGGAAGGTTTACCGTCCCTGATGCTCTGCCTCGTTCTGCATCAACGCGTCGCGACTTGGCGTCGTCTGCATGGCCCACCAATTGCAATTTCATTTCCGCTCGCTGGCATTTTATTTGCGCCATGCCTTCCCCACCCCTACAAATATGTATAATACTATATATGGTATATATATACATATATATATAGTATATAAAGTATATATAGTTGTAACAGCTTCTTGCTTGATTTTTATTTCGTATTTGGCAATAAGAAATTTGGATATTCTGCTGTTTTTGTAGCTGACTTTTGCCGGCTTCCTCGAGCGCAACTTCTGAGGTTGCTGCAGCTGGGCAAACAGATATTCAGCAGTTGTAACTGGAGCAGGAATAAGCTGCCAGAGGGGGAGAAGAAGTTAGCTGCTGTACGGGCAAATGAACTTGGCAATCAAATGCAAAGCTCAGAAGTCAAATGAAAGTCGTCGCATCGCATTTATTGGGCAGCCACTGTACCCAGGCAAGTCATCTCGATCTCGCTCTCTCTGTCAGTCACTTCCACTCCGAGTGCTGTCACCTAATTGCAACTTGAGAAGTTTGGTACTCTCTCAACTCGGAACTTGGCCAGACAATTTCGTGCGTTTTGTTTACTTTGTTAACCAATCCGGCTTCACTTAAAGTCGAACCGTCCCACGAGTAACTGGCACAAGGTATATTCGGAGTCTACTACGAGTGCTGTACATAAAGTTATGTTCTGTATACGCAATCATTTTTCGACTTGTCAGCACAAGAGAGAGAGCCTTTGGAAAAGTTTGCGCCAAATGTCAGACAACTCGGCAGTTCAGTTCGAAACTTTTCAGTTTTTCCCCCGACTAAACTTTCGTTGACAATTTGTCAGCGCTTCACAGTTCGAATTATCTTTGACTATTTCTTTTATTCTCAAATTTCTTGATGGCTGCCAGCGCCAGAAACTGCGTCGACTGCGCTTCCTTCTCCATTCACATTAAATCCATCTTGGCCTCGATTTCTGTTGCCTTTGCCACAACTAATTGCATAATTTGTATGCTGCTTAGGGCAGAGTGTGGGCAGAAGGGGGGGAAATTTACAATTTTTATGCTGCACATGCAACAACTTTATATGCCATTCTTAATCAATGTTGCGCTTGGCTTTGGGTTGGGTTTGAGGTTAAGTTTGAGTTTGAGTTTTTAGTTTGGGTTTTGGTTTGGTTTGGTTCGGTTTGGTTTGGTTTTTCGCTGTGGTTCGCTTCGCTTTGGTTTGGTTCGGCTTGGTTCGGTTTGTTGCCATTGTGTTTCGCATTCACCGTGTGTGCGACTCCCTCCTGACGTGCCTGCGCCATCAGTCTTTGGTTGTAGCTATCTCGCTATAGCGCAAGTTTATAGCTGCTTTCTCCCTCTCTCTTTATCCGTCTCTCTCCCTCTTTCTATATACCTTTCTGTACCTCTTGCTCTCTTCTACTCCAGCATCTTTGCAGCAAGCTGGCAACTGTTATTATCTGCTGCCTGCTCGTTCGTCCGCTTGCCGCGTTGTTCTGCATGTCTGTGTCTCTGCTTGTGTGTCTTTTGTGAGTGTGTGTGTGTGTGCCTTGAGTGTGTGTGTGGAACTTATCTCACACATGCAATAAACTCACTGTGAGTGTAGCGAGCGAACGTTATAATTTATTTATGGTAATGCGTACGCCCACAACGAGGTAGCAAGACAGCAGAGCCCAACAGAGAGTGGGACGGAGAGTGGCAGAGAAAGAGAGAAGAGGTGGGGGAGCCGCAGATATAGAACGGTAGAGAGAGAGAGCTCCCACTGCCAATGACTCGACTGTAAAAAGTTTTATATGCCGCAGCAGCAGAATCAACTCGTGACAGTCTCCGGCAAGGACTGATCCTGCGCCGAGCCTCGTTGCTGCTGCTGGTCGGCAACAATGTCGTTTCGTTTAACGCGTCCTGCCGAATCCTTTTATCTTTTGGTTTTAATTTCTCGTGACACCTTCCCATTGCAGCTGTCCACCTGTCACGCTCTTCGTAAAATATTTAATGAACTTTTTACAGCTTCTGGAGGTGAAGCCAAGCTTATGCGCTTCATAGGGTCCGGACTTGTACACATACAGAGCTGTACATATGTGTATATACATATATGTGGTTGTGTGTGTGTGTATATGTATGTTTGTGTGTGTGTGTGTGAGCTGCGCTTTACTTTACTGCAGCGTTCTCAAATTTACCCTTTTAATTGCCCGGAATTTGCGAGGTTAACAGGAATATTTGTAGCTGCTTACAAAGTGCAAAGTATTTACCTCATGGATTGCGCTTGAGTTTATAAAGTTAAGAGAGAAAGGGTAAAAGCAAAAGAAGCAAAAAAAGAAGCAGCTGGAGATCAATAAAGCGCAAGAATTCGTATGTGCATTGCACACTTGGCGTATGCGTAATGTGATTGCCAGACATTTACCATGGAAATTGATGAAGAGCGGACAAGCACAGCACACACACACAGCACATGAGGACACTAAGCCGCATTAAGCATACGCCCTGCATGCCAAGCGAGCTCAGAAGTTTAGCACGCGCCAAACAAGTCGCAAACAAATCGCAGACAGACACAATTAATATGCATAATCTGTAGCGCTTTTTACGCCTGTCTCGCAATCAATGCCAAAGCTGCAGACTCAGTGCCTCAGTGCCTCAGTCGATGCCAAATTTGCTGTCAGCAAATGGTCTCGCTGCGGCACATTAATAACGAAGCTCGATTTGACGACGACAGACAGAGGGACAGACAGACAGTTGGACAGACAGGCAGACAGACAGACAGCTGCACTGAGATGTGCTTAGCTGCCATGTGCTTGCGCCTAATGCGTTGTACATGGCTCGAGTGTGCTGAATAATTAATCGATTACTTGGCCCAGGCGACAGAGAATTGTCTTCGATGCACGCGAAGGAACCCTTTCATGATGGTAAAGGGTGTCCGAGCTGGGACAGGATCATCCGATTGCAGTTATTAATTAAAACTTCGCACAGCTGGTGTATCCTAACGCAACTTGACAGCCCAACACGTTCTCGGGCCCAGGAAATCTAATATTTGCCCTGCAGTAAACACAACTCTTGTGGCAGCACACACACACACGCACACTCACACACATGCACACTCACACACTAGCTCCGCTTACATAATCAGTTAAGTGGCACTCACACACACACACAGCGGGAGGGAGGGGAGAGAGAGGGTGAGGCCGCCGCTTCGCCTGCCACACAACAATATGAAAGTGAAAAATGAGCTCGTCCAAGTTTTGCACTCAGTGGCCATACACACACACGCACACAGCATATGTGGGTGTATGTGTAGCATCTTGAGCTTAGACTCCATGGAATAGCAGAAGAGAAAAGCGATTTCAGTTTTACTTTAGATCGAAGTTGCGACGGTGTTGCAAGCTAATTTATCTTATTGGCAGCACGTCCCACGTTGGCGTCACACCAAACTGACAGCAGCAAAATGCTCCAGATGACGGCGCCCGATACACACACAAACACACACAGACAATTCCACATATCGTACATGGCGCCGTGGCAGATTTCATCAATGCATTCATCTGTAGCCTGCCATCGCTTGCAATAAAACGGGGCCAAACATGAATCGCAGTTAAACTGTTAATGTTCTTGCGGCTGAAGGAAAGGAACAAAAGTCAGTGGGTGCAGGCCGAGTGCTTGAGACCTCCCGTGGTGGGTATTATAATTCATGAATGAACTATGTAACGCTCGCAGCAGCAAGTCGGTATCTGGCATTTTGGAGTCTCTTTCTTTTACTCACTCTCTCTGTCCCTGCAGTTTTTGTCATCAAAACATCTCTTTCTTTCGCTTCATTTTTCAAATCTTTTCTTACTCGTTCTATTTCTAAATCAATCTACTTAAATCTTTCTTTCTTTTTCGATTTGTCTTCTGTTCCCTCCATCTTTGATAGTCTGTTTTTCATTTTTTATATCCTTTCTTACTTTTTTACTTCTTTATTAATCTCGCTAAGTCTATCTCTATTCTCTCCATCTTTATACATATATTTCTATGCCGAGAAAGCAGGTTTAAGAGATTTCTCATTTTTTTGTGATTGTTTTATGTTTATACCTCTCTTTCGGTCAATTCTGTTTTTTTTCTTTCTATCCTAATCCTATGTTTATCTTTTTCTGACTGTCATTTTCATTGGCTGTCATATGCTCATGTTTTATTTCTTCCTTTCTTTCAAATCTCCCTGGAACCTTACACTTTTTATTTTTCTTTTTATGTGTCTCTCTCTCTAAGATTTATATAATTTCATTTCAAATTTCTGAATTCTAACCTTAATTATACGCCATTCTTCTTACCATATCTGTTTATCTTTAATAACTTCTATTTCCATCAGTTTATACTTCAACTCATCTACAATTTTAAAAAAGTTTTTAATAAGATCTCTGCTTTTACAGGGTATTCAGCGCTCGAGCTGCTTGGTCGCGTGAACTTTCTTGTTCTGCTCGTTGACTTCGCTTGCAGTTACTCTCGTTGCTTCTCAACGTTTCCTCCTTTCTCTCTTTTTTCATAAGCACTTTTACCCGCATTTTGGCAAGAGGAGTCATGCCACAGACGCAGCAACACACAAACACACACACCAATGCACGTTTGCACTCTCACACCAACACATACACAGGGTCACACAAACGGGGCAATTTGCTAATGTAACTGTGTACGTGCAAGTTTTGACTGCAGCCAGCAAGAAATTAAACGAGCGAGAGCGCAATAGCAACGTGAGATAGAGTGAGCTAGAGAGAGCGAGAGACAGAGAGAGAGAGAGAGAAGCGAAGGGAGAGGTGGGTGGAAGCATGACCGAGAGAAACAATGAGCGAAGAGCAGCGTGACCCGTGGCCATAAAGTATGCAGCATAAAAATGCAGAGCCTGCGCCACGTGGGCGTGGCAAACTGTAGTAAAAGCAGTAAGCAAACTTTAGCGCGACGGGTTCATAAGTTGCCGAGCCGAAAAGAAATTGTTGTGTCTTCTCCAAGTCATATTTCCATCAGACCGGCCTGGCCCTCCACTCGCGAGAATTGCACGGCGAAAATGTTCGTGGGAAAAATTGCATAGTTTGCGGCAGCCGCCGCCGCCGCTTGCACTCACAAAACAAACTTTCCATCTTCTTCATTCTTTATTTCGGCAACTTCATGTTGCGCCACTACATTTACTACAACCGCAGTCGCACTCACAGTTGCACTCGCATTCGTTGGGAAAATGCAAATCAGCTTAGCTCGGGAATTGAAGTACGTGTACGCGTCATGCAAATGAAGTTAGCAGCAAACCCGTCTTCAGTTCGCTGCGAGGATCTTTAATCAGTCAGTGCAGATACGGAGGTGTTAACGAGCGGGTCATACATGTTCTCTACAATTCCATTTAACTAGTTAGGCGTCTTGTAGTTGGCAATTTATGCAACAGTTTTTTGAGGTAGTGGCATAAAAGTTTATTGCATAACCTGCTGAAATATGTTTTTTATATGCTCGTAAAACAGAATCCACACTGGGATTGGACAAGGAATGAGGTTTCTTGGTCAGCTACAAGTAAACCGTAATTTGCACACATTTTGATTTAGTTTTTACTTAAGTTCCTCCCCTCCTTCTCTCTCTCCCTGTCAAATGTGTCCTACTTGAAGTGATGCTTACCCCAAATTATGCATATCAACTTTATTGCTCTGCCCACATCCATATGCACACACAAGTTTGTAGCTGTGTGTGTGCCTGTGTATGTATGCGCAACTGTACACGCACACTACTCCAACATTTATAGAAAGTTTTGCATATTTTACGCACTGATTTCATGGCACACAAACTGCCTCCCCTTCTCCATCTCCTCTCTCCCGCCCTCCTCTATCCGCCTCGAGCCAATCCACTTGTCATGACAACTATAAGCCATGGCACAGTTAGAGTATACTATATTGTATGTATATTGTAACATACAAAAGCAATAACTTTTGCTCCAGAGCCCAAACGGAATTAGAATATCAAATTTCCCAGAAAAATAAACTATTCTCTAAATTCAAGCTTATCTCTTTTAATTAACAAATAAAATAAAGAAAATATGCATATGGAAAATAACTGATATGAACATGCCAAAGTTATCAAAGCTCTTTCTTTACATATACAATACATTTCAGAATAATTTGAAAATACTGAAAGAGAATATTTAAATAAAAACGTAGGATAACTGAAATATATTGCAGAATATTAAGTACCATTTTGTCTACTGTTGCACTGGCCACACTTTTTTACTGCAAAAATAATAATAAATAAATATGGATTGCTATCATTTTAAACAAAACATTTTCGTATCTGCATTTATTTCAATTTATTTGTTTTAATTAGCGCAAATATTAAAAAGGAAATAATTATAATTTGTATTTGTATTGTATTGTGTATCTTTCATCATATTTATTCATTTAAAAACATACAGATTATTGTATGTATTATATTTCAAAATGTATTTTCAGCATTAAGCTACAGTATAATAGTATTAATATATCACTATAACTGCATATTATATGCAGGCAATACACAATCCTGCCCAACTCCTAGAGAGAATTTACTCCAAAGAGCATCTGCAAGCCGTAGTCCTTTGACCTACGCCATGCAGCATCCTTCAGGATGGGATGCCTTTGCATTTTATTCCATGCTGCACTCACACATTTCGTACGCTCTGACGAAGTGAAGTGCACAATGCAAAGATTTATTTTCTGCTGACAAACAGCGCGTCCTTTTGTTGGTAATCGATGGAAATGAGCATTGCCAGCAGCAGCAGCAGGGAAGGAGGGGAGGGAAGCGAGTGAGGGATGCCATAGCAGTTGGCACGCTGTTTGCCTGTCTGATTAAGGCAGGCAGATAGTCCGACTCCAGTCGAGAGCCAGCGGGCCATAAATAAGCATAAATCAGTAGCTGGGCGTGCCGGCAAATCAGGCGGATTCATTGCCTCCTCGAGCTAATTTGTTATCATTTCAATGTACAAATGTCTACACACACATCTAGATATTTGTAGGTATGTGTAGGTGTATACATATAGTATGTATATATGGTTATGGTTATAGATATGGATATGCTATTTATGATAAATGCAAGACGTGCAAAACGAAACTGAACCGCAAATGCGAAAGGGAATAGCGAAAAGGGAAATGGGAAGTGGGATGTCGGGAAGGGAAACACAGTAAACTCGTTACTCAAATACCCAATGAGAATACGCTGAGCTAAGGCTAAAAGCAAATTCGAGTTCGAATCCGATTCCAAATCCGAATTGGGATCTACAGCAATGTGCTTTATTAACGACGACAACAGTTTATGATTATTTATAAGCATAGTTCGGAGGCGGTCCGGCAGATTATTTCCCATTACCGTTGTGCAGGACGCAAATCACTATAGCTACAAATACACTCACACTCACATACACACACTCACACAAATATGATTCGGAATCTGTGTAATTTATTTGACAGGGTTCGATTTATAAATAGCCCGAGTACTTTTCTACGAAATTTCCTCTCTAGCAAAATATTGATGGTCAATTAAGTGTGTCACGAAATGGGCATAAAATATGTCACAGTGGTAGGAGAGGATTGTAGCGGGGGGGAGTTGGAGGTTAGGATAGAGAGGGAGGGTCTGATAAGCTGCCAATTATTTTTGCCTCTGGCCGATGTCGAAATCAACTGAATACTTTAATCCCCCAAACGAATCGGGTCCATCTTTGACACTTGCCACAGACTTGTTCTATCTGCTCTTTAGCACAACAACAACAACAACAAATACAGCAACAAGAACAATGTGCAACTTTTCAATTAAATTCAATGCCCTCGGCCTCGGCCTCAGCCTCAGCCTCCCAGCTCCCAGCTCCTGCTGCCACCGATGCCGATGCCGTCGCCGCATCCGCATCCGCAGCAAAAGTTGAAACAATTCGGTTACAAAAACTTTTCACATAATTTATGCCATTTCTAAATACTTGCGAGCGCAAAGTTACAAAATAAACAATCAAATTCATTGGAAAAATGTCGCATACAAAGATATTATATTATACGATTAGCCATAAAAAAGAGCACAAGAAACTCAAGGAAAGCTCTTCAGAACTTAATTTATGCAGCTACAGAAACGTTGCGTGGACTGACTGACAGATATCCTAACTTATAAATGCAGTAGGCAGTCCAAATACTATATATAATATCTGTCAAGAGTTGGATTAATAGATGAAGTACTTGTATTTACACTATCTTATGAACGGAACTGCAACGCAGTGTTTAGTTTATACAGGAAATCCCAACTTATGAGGTGTGGAAAATGGATTTGTTAAACATAAATTTAATAGATTATCAGTTATAACTTAATATACAACCATACATCTGATATATTAACTTTTAATTCTATCTGATATATTAACTTATAATTTTAAAAAGTTTGTCAAATTGATCGGGTAAGACTTAGATTTAGTTGATAAAATGTATATTGTGTCATATGTATGAGTTATCTCCCCCTATGCCAGAGCTAGCTCCATTAACTGCCTTATCTTATGTTCAATAGATACAATATTATGCGTAAGTATACTATATCTTCACATATATATGAAGTATATATCCTCATTGCTCAGTTTATATGTTAGAAAAGTTCCAGAACATACAGCCACCTCAACTAACTGTACATGTTTCACGACTATATTCATCGTGTTGCCTGCAAGCTTAAGATCTCATAGGGTAACATCCTTTGCCAGCCACGGCGATGCTTATCGTGCTATGATATATGTATTTTATAGGGTACGCGGCACAGAGTCTTCAATTTTAATGTACTTATGTGGAGGGAATATAAAAAGAATTAAAGCTCATTCTGTAAAATGGCCGCGCGCTGCTGTGCGCCGTGTGTGAGTGAGAGTATGTGCATGTGTCAGTGTGTGTGTGTGTGTGTGTGTGACACGCATGTGGCGCCATTTTCAACTGCTTAAAATTCTGCGATTGTACATTCTGCTCTCGTGCGTTCTCTCCTTCTCCGCTTTTCGTTCTTTTTGGGCAAAAACTTTAGCGCTTTGCAATATATTTACTTCAAGGCTCCAAGAAGGAAAGAGAGAGGGGGGGCAAGAGAAGGGCAGAGAGAGGCATGTGTAGGCAGCAGAAACTCTTAATAGCACAAACTCACACACACATACGCGAGTACTTGGGCCTATTAACACACACACACACACACACACAGAGAAGACTGAGCGCAACAATGGCCACGCATAAAACAAGTTAAAAGCGCATGGTGGCAAAGAAGGAAACGGAAAAGAAATAAAAACAAAATGCCAAACAAACCAAAAACAACAACAAAATGTCGGCGAGCAAAAACAATGCAAAGCGCAAACGAAACGGGAATGACGACGACGACGACGACGACGACGACGTTGCGTCTGTGACTAACCGTTATCGATGGTGTGTCGGACCGGGCAGGCAGAGTAGGCAGCAGTGAAGGCGGGGGGTGGTTGCAAATGGGGACTTGGCAGACAAATTCAAAGCTGCTTAGTGCTTACTTCATAGTTTACGCTCACGCGCTGCCAACTGTTTTTTTTCTTTCCTCTTCTGTTTTTCCTATTGATTTTCATTCGGATTCCCTCTACTTCTTTTCCATTTTCTTGTTCTTGCAACTTTAGGCTTCCGCTGAGCTGGAGTCAGCAGCGAGAGCCTACCTGGCTTACTGCCTGCAACTACAACAAATCGGATTTGGGTGAGTAATTGGCAACACGGCGGGAAGGAAGAACAAGTGTCCAACTGGCTGTGGTTATTTGTTATTGTTATTGTTGTTGTTGGCAGTGTGAAACCTCAGTAGCGTTGGCAAAGGTGAAAGCGCCAAGAAGCAGGAGACAAGAAAGAAAAAAAAACAAGACGAAGCGACGGAAAAGCAATGGAAAAATTGGCTAAAAGCACAAATGCGTTATATGTGCCCACGAAAGGAACACACACACACACGTACAAACTAGGCACACACACGCATCGGCGCTTAGTTGTATTGGGTGACAGTTACTAGTCAGACAGACAGACAGACCGAAGTTGAAAGCCATTTGGGACTTACCTCATCGATAAACTCAAAATCGCCGCCAGTTTCGCCAACATATTTCTTCTTCTTGGCCTCGACGGATGACATCAACACCAGCAGCGACAGCAGCAGGCAAACGCTGGCAAAGAGCGGCAAACGCGACGCACGCATCATGGCACAGGAATCAAGGGAACGACGACAAACGACAAGGCTTCGAGACACTGCTGCTAAACGGAAACGGCTTAAATGCGTCGCAAATTGTTCACGACTTCCGCTGTGACAGTCACAAATCGCTGGCACTGTTAATTGCCCAGTCGAACTGAATATGAGAATCGAACAGTTCACAAACACACACAAGCACACGCACACGCACACACACACACACAGTGAGAGTTAGTTTTGAGGGACTTGAGCTTTGCAATCGCTCGGGCGTCTCAGACAATTCACAATGGAGCAGCCAAAAACACGGAACATGAACGAACTGTCGGCGACGCGACCAAAACGTAAACTGAGCGACCAAAACCGTTAGTCCAACTCGGCAGCAAACGGCATTGGAATTTTGCGACAGTCGCAAAGCAGAGAAGCGCCATGGTGGACAAAAGAGCGCGGCCAGGACATGTGGCAGAGAGCGCAGGGTTGTCAAGGCGGTGCAGCAAAGTGAAGTCGAATGACAGAATATAAAGGTAATATATATATATAAAGTATATTAAAATCATGAATATAATAGGATAAATATTTAACTGTCTGCATTATCAATTGCAATTTGATTTAAAGCCGTTTTTCATTCAATTATGTTCGCTTAATATTTCTCACAGTGCACAACACTGCGTATGCGCAATGAGCAACCCCTGCTTGGCAGCGCCTGCTCTCTCTCGCTCTTGCACAGTGACAAGCAACAACTGCCCAAGCACTTCCAGACGACAATGGGCGCCAGGAGCAGCAGCAGCAGTGACACCACCACCACCACCATCAGCAACATCTGCAGCAGCAGCAACAACAATGCGCAAAGAGCGGAAAATCATCTAAAATCGATTTTCTTTTTCACAGCCTTGTCTCTCTCTCTCTCTCTCTCGCTCTCTTCACAGCCCAAGTTGCTCTTAGGCTCAATAATTGACTGCGCCACGGCGATTTGGCAACGGGTCGTGAACCTGCTAGCAGCGTCAAATACGCGCTCACATACCAAATGGACATCGCTTGTTGTTGCTGTCGCTGCTGCTGCTGTTGTTGGCTGTTGATTTTTATGTAGAGCCGCTTGGCTTGGCATACTTGGCCCGCATCGATGACGCCGTTGACGCCACGATTATAGCCAAAGCTGCTGGTGTTGCTGGCCGGGAAACCCCGTTACCATTTAACGCGTCAGCGCCTCGCAGACTGGCCATAGGCAGCCTCCAAGTCAAGACTGAGTCCCAGCCACGTTGGCCCCGACGGTCCTGTCAGTTTTAAATTAATAGCCCCAACACACACACAAACACACACACAGTGTCATAGGCCGCACTAGTTGTGTGTGTGTGTGTAAGGGGGAGGTGCTCAGCTGCTGCTGCTGCTTGGGGGCTCTGCTGGTAGTGCTTCTCTATTTTTAATGGCATCATTGGCATGTGCTCTAATCGTAGGTCAGACTCCAGCAACTATTTGACAAGTACTTTTGGAGACAAAGGGCGCAGTAATCGATGTGTAAAAGTTTTCAGCATTCTAACTTTGTTTTTCTTTAGTTTTTAATTTTTTTTTGTTTTAAATCATTACATTTTATTTGATGTTCAAATGATTTTCAATCAACAAGTCCATCTTATGCTACAAATAGTTATTGTGGCTGCTCACAAGACGGCAGCACATTGCTGTGACATTGGTTTATCAATCAGTTAATCAGTTAATTTTAATAAATGGCCTGTAAAAATCGCTTTAGTGGCTATAAAATAACTATATAAATCAATATGTTGCTGCTGCAACTGTTGTTGGTGTTGCTCGCTTTAAACATTCATCATTATATAATACAATAACGTATATAATTATTTTGATTTTCGATATTCAACACAATGAAATTAGTATAATATTTTGGTGGTGTGTTTATGTTTGTGTGTTTGTGAAGATTACAAATTATTTTTGGTTAGTTACAAGTCTTAAACACTTTCTAAAATGGAAATGCCTGGTAATGCTTGTTAGTTTCGATTCGTGGGATATATATAGAGAAATATCAACTGCGGCGAACAGCAGCTTTGTGGCTTTGTTCACTGGGGCTAAATAAATTTGTTAGATTGTGGCCTAAATGCTAGTTGAAAATTTGTAAACAATTGTGTAAAAAGGAATACTACTTTGTTTTGGGTTCTGCTGTCGCAATTTGGCCGCATTAACATTATGGCTATAAGTATAAAAAGTTTTGGAGATTCCATTGGCATTTACAGATGCACTTTGAGAGATTCCATGCGGCTCACAATGCGACGACGCAGCTCAGAATATCTAGAAGTAAAGAATTCATGTCGCATTAAGTTGAAACATATAGAGTGTTAAGTGCGACCTACCTTTCTTTAATTTTTGTTACTTCACGCGCCAATTCCTGATCATATTGATCCAATATAGCGCGGCACTCCGGCACCGATAGATTTAAAAATTGAGCAACCTCGTTACTATAAAGTCAGCCCGAAGATAAGAAACACTTTAGACAAGAGATCACATGAGTGAGCAATTGATAACTGCGAACATACCTGATTTCATCAGTCTTACGCGCATCTACTAGAAACAGACGCGCCACATCCTCATGAGGTCCCAGCGTGATACGCGTTATCAGCGGATATTCGTTATCCTTCAGGCGCTTCTGTTCGCCATTGTCGTGCATAACGAAGAGAGAGAAGTTCTCCGCCGCACTATCCACCTTGTACTTTTCGAGCACCAAATTGATCACCTCCTGTGTGGTCACCAAGGAGCTGACCCACACAGACATCTGCGAGCCATAAGGTGGCGTGAAGAAGGAAGTTTCCCGATTATAGAAATGTCCATTGATCGAACAGCGACGCTTCAGCTTCGTGCGAGAACTAGTCAAGGAAATAACTTATTATAGTAACAATCTTATACAGATAAAGGTCAATCCAATCTTGCTTACCGCCTATTGCCGCTGCGTCGCTTGATTGCTGCAGCTCCTGTGCGCGGCGCTCTTCTCAAAACCACGCCATCCTCATTGACATGCAAGCCTGACTCATTGCCGGCCGTATCAGTGCAATCAGCGCCTGTTCCTCTGCCCTCAGTGGCTGTGTAGAGCTCCTCCGTTTGGGTAAGCTCGTCTCCGGCTACGGCGCCACTCAGCACCTACAAAAAGAAATCACAGCGGAATTAGTCAAACTTCAAAAAGCGTGTCAAGTGTCACTTCAATTGCAGATAACGCTATTGTTTTGATAAAAATAAAATCCATTTCCTATGGCCAATACTCATTGCCATGGACTTTGATTTAATACATGGCGTGTAAGTCTGATGAGGTTGCAAAACCATAGACAACTGATAAATAGTTGCATGATAAGAATAACAACGTGAATAATGCCAGAAATGCTAGAAAACTTTAAGTGACTTCTTCGACACAAGTTCTTTAAACATATTAAACATGTTACATGACTTTTCGCTGAAGATTAATTGAATGATATAAAGTTAAAAGTTTGTAGGTCTGGTAAATAGAAATTCTTTTGCTAAGGATACAATAAAACAATTGAAATTGTACAAATTGAATTGGAAACAATTGCAAGTTCAATTAATATCGATCAATTCAGTTCAAAAACAACACAAAATACTCAAAACAAATATGAATTCAATACATAAATGAATTCAATCCATAAACCAAAGTTTGCAGCTTACCGATGATGCGTCGGCACGGCTCGACTCGTTCCCGCTGGCACCACGACGAGCAGCAGCGAGGCCTTCTTTGGGATAACAATTCATTTGGATTTGTATATATCGCTGAGGCACATCGCTGCGTCGCATTGTGGCCAAACGAACATGAGGACGCAACGTTGCATCGTCATCATCGCTGTCTGAATAGACAAAACAACTGGGACCCGACTTGGAACGATTGATGCCCTTCTCGAATAGCTGTCGGCCTGGCTCCGCTGTCTTCTGATGCTCCCTGCTGTGCGCTGTCGTTGCAAAGGCTGAACCACTCTTCTGCAAGGCATACTGACGTTGTGACGAACGTGGTGAATCGACGCTACTGCGCAGATGCATGGTATCATTGATCAAAGCAGGATCTATAGTTCGCAAAGCGTGCTCGCAATTGAAACTCTTGCTCATGACAGAGTTCTCACCGTATAATTTGAGGGAGTCGTGTATGCGTGAGGGATCAATGGGCTGATTACGTTTCAGAGTACCGTCGTTTGGCTCTTGAAATGAGTTCGCACCATTCACATAATCCTGATGCACGCTGCGCTTGAAATCTTCATAGTCCATGGGCTTCAGGGTGGCATCGTCAGAGGTCTTGTAATCTTCCAGGGTGGTATTACTTGTGCTCACTGTACTGGTATTTTGTGTATTAGTATTGGCAGTCAAGGAACCCGTGGCGGTCATAAAGTTATCCGAACTGCTGCTTGTTGTTGTTGCAGTCGTTGTCGTGGGTGACGTACCCGAGTTATTGGGATTATTGTGGGTTGTTGTCGAGGAGCTGGTGTCGCTGCTAGTTTTGCTGGGCGAACTCTCGCTAGACGACTGCGATGAAGATGATGGCAGCTTCACCGGCATTGTTTCATATACCTTATCCTTTTCACTATGCCGACGTTCCACTTGCAACAAATCATCAATGTCATCCCAGTCAAGTTTCTCTAAATTATCCAGTTTGGAAGGCAACGTGCTGGACACACAGCTGGTGCTGGCGGTGGCGACTTCAGTGCCACTGCCAATCAGTGTACTTGACGAATCCGTGTTCGTTGTATCCTCGTCCTCAGTGTTGCCATTTGACTGACCATTTATAAGCTGTCCATTGCCCGTTGCAGTGTTCGCAGAGGCATCCTCGGGGGTTGTCGGCAGCTCGGATATCTCGTTGAGACTACACGAGTCAAAAGTCATGCTCTCCGATAGTGATATGTCTGTCGATAGGGGATCCGCTTCACTAGCAGTTGTTGTTGGTGGCGCCAACGATTCACTGCCTTCATTCTCCTTATCCGAACAGCTTTCCTATTAATAATAAAAGTGATTTGCATACAAAGAAAATATCTGATTCATTTTTACATACATCAGCAGCTTTGGAGGCACGACAGGAGTTTCGCTTGCGCACAACAAAGGTGCGTTGATCATCGTCTTCCTTTAGATGAATCACACCCTGCACGCCCCAGAAGACCCGTAAAGGACCCTCCAGAATTAAACGATTGTTCACCTCCCGAAAGCGTACCTCCAGGCTTTTATTGTCGTGGAATTGATTATAAACCTGCCAATTGAAGAAGATAGATTATATTGATAAAAATAGTTTGTATAATAATTCATCGGCTCTACTGCAACTGGAATACTTTACCTTCAGTTTGGATTCCAAGTGATCGCGCGGCAAAGCTGGCCCATTGGCCTGGGCAGCAACCGGTTTTTGAGTGCCTTTGACTCCATAACTCTTGTGTGATTCAACACGCGTTCCATGACCAAAAAGCTGCGGCCCAAACAACGCACCATAGCAGGGCACATGGCAATAAGGCACTCCTTTATGCTATATCACGGGCAGGAAGTAAATCTCAGTGATTAATTGCGTCTCGAATAGAAACATACAGACGATCGAGATACAAACCTCTGCATGCTGGCCGGGATTGAGACGCTTGCCGCACTCCTCGCAACGCAAACATTCCGGATGCCAGTCGTAGCCCAGAGATTGTTTACGTTCCGCTGTGATGGGCAGACAGACACACACATAAGATTGAAATATGTAATTTGATGTTATTATTTAAACAAATGGCATGCACACTTGAACCGTCACACACACACACACACACACACACACGCGTGCACTTACAGTCCAAA
This sequence comes from Zaprionus lachaisei, assembly GCA_018901815.1. Classification (NCBI taxonomy): domain Eukaryota; kingdom Metazoa; phylum Arthropoda; class Insecta; order Diptera; family Drosophilidae; genus Zaprionus; species Zaprionus lachaisei. The sequence continues at coordinate 6,716,172 of JAEIFI010000501.1, forward strand.
TGTTTTGATACGTATATGTGCGTAAACATTTGCATATGCGTTTGTGTGTATGTGTGCCGTGTGTGCGCGTGTGGGTGTTTAAATTACCAAAGTAAACGGGTTTGCCGCACTTGTGGCACTTCCACATTCCACTGGTCAGTCAGTCGGTCAGGTCAACGTTTCCTGGCGAAGGCGTGTACCACGTTGATGACGTCAGAGAACTTTATGCAGTTTACTGACTGAGAACTAAACACGGAACACAAATACTTGTATGGTATGCACGTAGAACACAAGACAAAGGGTAAACAAATGAAAAAAACACAAAACCACCGACCACTGCGGCGACAATAGGTACCGAGGACGTTTCAACGATACACTTTCATAGTTTTACTTAGTAAATTGTTAGTTTGCACATTTATATTGCATATGAAATGCTTGTGTAATGATAATAATTGGTTTTTTATAGAAAATTATATTACACAAAAAACAGCACCAGGCGAAAGAAGCAGAAGAACCAAAGGCAGTCCTAGTGTTGTACAACGTTCGATGTGCGACCAACATATACTGCAATTTTCCAACACAGCAAGTTCACTTATTCATTGTTTGGCCAAATTTAGCACATTATTCAGCGCGAGTAGAAAGTGAGACGACAACGACAACGTTTTGTTGTGTGTGCGCGACACTTTGTCAGATTTTTGTTAATTGCTTTGTAATTCGTCAGTAGTAAATTAATTAGTTATTCAGCTTCCATGTCTGGCTGCTGTTTAAAGAAAATGTGCTTTTCACACTGCATTCCAGTCGCCCATAATTAGGGACTCACTCAGTCTGCTCTCAGAGTCTTTTCGCTCTCGCTCTCTGCAATCATCTAGCCAATCAATTTTGGAGCAGAAGCAACAGCTGAAAGCAGTCAAAATTTTTTTTGCTCCTCGATTTGTGTAAAAAGCCAACAGTGCAAATACTATTTTGGTTAAATAAAGCCAAATTAATTGTGTTTTCCTCGTTGTGCATGTGTGTGTCTGTCCTGTGAATGTGAAACAATGCGCGCCACAATTGATTTTGAGGAATGCCTAAAGGATTCACCCAGATTCAGGTGCGTATTAAACCCAGGTTGAGTTCCCCCCCCCTCCCTCCACCACATCTCCTACCGGTTTGAACAACAAAGCAACACGATTTTTGCATAGTGCGCATAATGCGCATTCTATTTCCGTATTTAACAATTCGCATTTGGAGCCCACGACAGAAGCTCAACTGAAATAGCGTGACATGTTCCGCTATATCGTGATAATCAACTACTTTCGCCGTCCGCCCCCGCTTGGAACTCTATCGCGACTCAAATGTTGTAACCGCTTAATCATCATCCATCGAACAAACTTTGCACTTGACTTGAACATCGTCAGTATTTTGGAATTTTATTATTGCTGCCCAACAAGATGTGTTTTGTTTTTGTGGGGCGTAAGTGTGTGTGTGTGTTTCCTTTGTAGTGATGCTCGCGTGACACGAAACACGCATAAAAATTACAATATCAGAGAATGTCACAAAAATGTTTTAACTATCAAAACAATTCTGATTCTGATTCACGAATATATTATAACATGAAGACTACAATGATTGGTCACGCTCCCATCCCTAGTTCACACTGAGATTGTCTTCACTAATTGCTACGGCAATCGATTGCAAAGCCAGGTGAATGATAAGATTTCACCAAAAAAGTCTTGTCTCTGGCTGTGTCTGTGGCGCGTCTCGCGTAGAGACAAAGCTTTCGCTCAGATTATTTAATTGTCCGCCAAAGCTGAGCTCACTTTATAGCTTTCACATGGATTGAGCCAAGGGGGCGCAACAGGTTATCGAAAATTACAAAAGACTTATTCCATTGCCAGATCTCTAGCAAAGGCTTCAAAGCTCTCGCCTTTAATTAAAAGCGCAAATAGCTCTTTAATAAAGTGGCATAAATGAAAAGAGTCAACACCAGCAAAATAAAACAAAACAAAACTACGACGTAGCTTCCAGATGCTCTCTTATTTCAGCACCCACTCCCGATACCATTCTCTTGTCTCCCTCTGCGACTCGTTGACTTCTTCGTTGATTAAACACACACAGTGAGAAACGTTAATCGTCGACGACAGCTCGTCGCCTTATTCGTTGGTCTTGTCACTTGGCTTGTTGTTTACAGTTATCAAACACGAGATTCTGCTAACGTTGTCAATTTGTTTTCGCTCTGCAGACAATTCGTTTCCAAGGAGGAGGCTGACATTGAGCACTTGGAGCAGAAGTTGGAGAAAATCATTAAACTCTGCAATGTGGCCGTCGACTCGGGCAAGGAATATGTCAAGAATCAGAGGTAAATTGCGCACTTTTCTTATCGCAAATTATGCAAATGATTTATGATTGTTGTGTTTATTTATCACGTTTCTAGTGCCTTTGCCATGTCCTTGTGGAATCTGCAGCAGCATTTTCTCGACAATAAAAACGCGCACAATGCGCTGGGAAAGTTAATTCATTGCTTCCAGGTGAGTTGTGAGATGCTGGCAAATACTTTCATTAACTAATCTATATCTTTTTCATTTGTGTTGGCAGGAAATGAACAAATTTCATACCATATTATTGGATCAGGCCAGTCGAACGGTTTTAAAGAATCTTGGAGTATTCGTCAAAGACGATATCAATCAGGTTAAGGACTACAAGGGACACTTTCTAAAAGTATCCGAAGGATATGATAATGCACTCATAAAGAACGCACAGGTAAGGCTTATGCAGTACCATTAACATATTGCATTAATGGAATAATTCCTTACCTTCCTCAACACAATAGGCCAGCAAAAACAGACCCCAAGAGGTGCAAGAGGCAGCTAACATACTTTCCGCTTCCAAGTCTTGCTTTCAACACACAGCTCTGGACTATGTCAACTATATTACATTGGTGCAGGCTCGAAAGGTGCCTTCCATACTGTCTACGGTGAGTGCCGAGAATAACAACTAATATGTTTACCTTTTTTTTTAACATTGAATCAACAAATAAGCAATACAAATTAATGCGGCTTCTGTGTCCAAATTAAGTAACGTTTTTCTAAAGAATCCAAACCTCTTTTATCGTTGCCTTGTTCAAAATAACTACACTTAATGATTAGAAGGATTTAAATCGATAATGCGCTTTTAGTATCATTATGTTTATTGTATATCTGGTTTGTGCGATCGGCAGTTCTAATGAGCTTCGCAATTAAAGATTAGAAACGCTCACATACATATACTTTGCACATTGATTTCCAAATGAAAGTAATATTTTTTTCGGGGGGAAGGAGGTGGTTGTAAGTGGAATTTGATATTATTTATAAATTTTTCTTATCGAGGTTTTTGTCATGCGATATGGGAAATGTGAATGAAGAAGTGTCATTGTGTTCGTACGTAAATAAATCGAATAAACAGCAAATGTTGTGTTTATGACGTCATATTCGCGATATACTCTTCATAGGTGTGTGTGTGTGTGTATGCAATGTGCTTTTTCTGTTCTTTCTTATATCGCGGCCTCATTGATCGCTGTTGAGTCAGGAGCGACCCGTCCAGTAGTTTTAGTCAGTTGTGAAGTGTTGCTTGAAGCAGGTTTGTCATGGGTCTTCAAATTGTACCAGTATAATTAAAAGAAACATTTATATATTATATTTAATTTGTTAGTGTACGTACGTGTTCATTCTATTGTTCGATATTCTGTTTCTTCGCCAGCTACTGGACTATTATCAAGCGTGCGTGACCTACTACCATCAGGGCTTTGATTTGTGCAACGACTTTGACGAGTTCTTCAAGAATATCAGCGAGGATTTGAATGTGCTGCGCGGCGACTATCAGCAGCTGGAGAAGGTCATGCAGAATCGTCATATGAGTGTCAATCGTTATTGCGATTCAAATACAAACAGTTCATCGCACAATGTCGAGGGTTATCTTTTCAAGAAGAAGTCGAAGGGATTCAAGACCTGGTGTAGACGTTGGTTCTACCTCAGCGATAATCAGCTGGTCTACAGGTGGGTGCACTCAATGTTAGTTTGGATTTGTATGTTTTGATTAGTCTTTATCTTTTGCTCATTTCTTTTGATTTCTCCCATTTCTCGACTTCATTTCTTTGACATTTTGTACTCGTATTGTGTGTATTCTTTTTGTTATTATTGTTGTGATTGATTGTAATTGATTGTTGTGCGGTACGCTGAAGTGATTTGGATTCGCATTCCAGAAAACGCAGCAACGAGGACTCGTTTTCGGTAATGGAAGAGGATTTGCGCATCTGCACGGTGCGTCCGGTGAATGAAGGCGATCGTCGATTCTGTTTCGAAGTCATCTCCCCAACTAAGTGAGTAGAGTTTGTAGAGTTAGACAAGAAAGAGAATTTAACGAACGACTTCTTTAAACAGATCTCACATTCTGCAAGCGGACTCGGCGGACATGCTCTCGCTTTGGATATCGGCACTGCAGCACAGCATTGGAGCCGCCATACAGCACGATACCACACATCATCCGCGACCACAGTCGACGAATGCACCGAATGCGTTACCCGCCAAGCGACGAATGTGAGTAGAAATGTTAATTAACTTCGATAAGCGTATGCCACAATATTGAATGAATCATCCATTTGGTTTAGTCACTGGGAGGAGTTTCTCAAGATACCCGGCAATGCGCAGTGCTGCGATTGTCGCGGATCCGATCCACGTTGGGCTTCCATCAATTTGGGCATTACACTGTGCATCGAATGCTCGGGCGTGCATCGCAGCCTGGGCGTACACTACAGCAAGGTGCGTTCCCTAACGCTAGATGCCTGGGAGACGGAGAATGTCAAGGTGATGATGGAGCTGGGCAATGAGGTCGTTAATCGCATCTATGAGGCACGTGTTCCTGAGGACTGTGAGCTGAGAAAACCCACAGAGCAGTGTGAAATTGGTGTGCGTGAGGCATGGATTAAGGCCAAGTATGTGGAGAAACGATTTGTCTGTGGAATGCCAAAGCCACAGGAACTATTGGCTAGTGAAACCGCTGAGGTGCTTAGCATTGAAAGCGGTGGCCTGGCAGAAGATGGCCGGGAGGGTGGAGTTGGTGGTGGCGCCAGTAGTATAGTTCCCAACAAACGTGCCACACTCCCACTGGGAGGCACTCGAAAATGGACAGTAAAGAAGCTACGACGACGCCGCCAGCAAAGACCATTACCCAAGACGCTAAGCGATGATCCAAGCATATATAATACGGCCAAAACTGGTGACGAACTCGATGACGATGATGATGATGAATCTATATACATTCCCTCTATGTCGCTAAGCATATCCCGAGATGACTTACTAGTTATTGGTGACGATTTGGCGCTGGATAGTTATGAAACACCCGGGATTTTGGGCAGTGATCAGGAGAGCACCGAAGGTGAATCTGACAGCGAACCGCCGGAGGAAGTACCCTTCACCCAACTGGATGCAAATCTGCTGCTCTACAAGGCAGCTGTTGTCCATAATCTTCCGGTTATGTGCATGGCTTTTGCCTTGGGCGCCGAGAAGCATTGGAAACATCCACTGGATCGTCAGCGCTCGTTTTTGCATCAGGCTGTAATCTCTGGCTCGGTTATGGCCTGTGAGTATCTACTACTGAATGGTGCCGCCATTGATGGCGTCGATGAGATGGGCTACAGCGCATTACACATATCCACTGCCAAGGGACACATTGCACAGGTGTATCTGCTGTTGAAGCACAAGGCGGCCTACGACCTGGCCTCCAGTGATGGCAAGAAGGCACTGGACATTGCGGTGGAGCAGAAGAACGCAGATATTGTGACGCTGTAAGATCAAAATGAAACCTGAACGACAGAGGTCAACTAACTAAAGAATCTTTAATTGTTTTTTATAGCCTTCGCCTAACGCGCCTGAATGACGAGATTGGTCTGAACGATGAGTTCAATGGCGAGGATGAGACCTACAAGGATGTGATGAAAGATTTTTCCAACTTTGCTGCCAGCCAGCCACGTATGTTGCGGCAGCGCAATGACTCGAATACCCTAGAATCGCAACGCAGCTCGCTGACAAACTCCGACTAGCAGCGACAGGATGGCTCGCCCAGGACGAGCTGACACTTTACTCGTTGTAACAAATATTCCAATGTTTAATTAGTTAGGGCGTATATCTACACATTTATCGGCTTAATTGTTAAACAATACATTTCTGTGCTGGCATTGAGACACAGTGGCGCTAACTCAAACCATTTCACTAGGCAATCTCAATTAATCGACGGCGCTTTTGATATTAATACATTGCATTGTATTGCATTTCACACACATATTTGTATTGATTTAATGTTTTTGTTGACGTTTAATTAATTAGTTTAGGCGAACAGTTTATCGTAAGTGTGGCTCGTAAACCATAATTATGTGAATGTTTATTGTTTAAATGATGTTTAATTATAACCAACTGCATATAATTATATATGTATGTATGTACATGTATTTGCCTAACGCGTATTGTACATCTTCGTTATGTGTATTATATTAAACGATATTATTATTATACGTACGTATACTAACGCTAATACTATATATCTAGAGTATATCTAGCTAGCTATCTTATATTATATTATAAATATTGCATCATGTTGAAAGTGTTTCTAAATGTTTCCAAATTACTTCTGTTATCGATGAAATTATGCTCTTGTGTGAAAAAATCTGAACCTGTTTTTGCTTGTCTCACTAATGTCTCTCAAATCGATGCAAAAATATTTAAAATTTGGTGCCAAAAGTTGTGCACACTTCAAAAAAATCGAATAAAGATGTAAAATGTTAAAGAAATCTACAGAAATATTCATGTACATATATTTAAATTGAAGGTATCATTTAAAAATCAGCTGAACTAAGGAAAAACTTACATGATGATCGAGAATAATTTTCGGAATTTGGATTGAATGAAATGTAAAATAAAACATTAAACTTGATACCTCTTCCATTCTACGTAAAAGTTAAAGAGTTCACTCAAATTCAATATCATTTCCATTGCTCTCGTCGGCAGAATCAGCGGCCTCATCCTTAACTTTGTGCACATGCTGCACATGGCGCTGCACTGAGCTGCGATCATTGAATTTCTTTCCACACTCCTTGCAAGCAAACGTGACGCCGGCGTGGGTTACAAGATGTCGGCTCAAACCCGAAGTATGATTGAAAACGCGATGGCATATATGACACTCGTGCTGCGATTGCGGCTGGCCCACCAAGTGCATTCGATTGATATGCTGTGTAAGATTAGTTTTTTGCGCAAAGTAGACACTGCAGTGCGGACAGCGATGGCGTTTCATTCCCGTATGGATGTCCATGTGTCGCTTAAGTACCTCACGCTGTGAAAACGACAACCCGCAATCCTCGCATTTATACGGCTTAACTCCTGTATGGGTAACCATGTGACGCTTTAGCGAACTGGCGCACGACAGCTGCATTTCACAAACAGGACATTTGAGTGATCCGCCAGAGCCGTTCTTCAGTGTCTTAATATGCGTATTGAGATGCCGTGACAGTTGTTTGTTGGTGGCAAAGGCGACAGGACACAGTGTGCACAGAAATGATTTCAGAGTGTCGCTGGGACGACCTGCGGTGGGCTGTGAGTTGCGTGGAGACTGCTTTACTACCAAATCTTTTCTGTAGCTTTTGCCAGACTCGTTCTTTAACTTATCGTTTGACTAAATGAATAACATATTAATTAATCATCAGTTTGAGGATCACTTTGAAGTTATTTACCAGTATTATAACATTTTCATTTAGCTCAAAAAGCGGCTGATCCTCGTTGACTTCACCATCAAGATCGAATACCATCACATCGGCCATATCATCTGATTTGCCGTCGTTAAACGATATTTCTCCATTGTCTCGAACTGGAAATGGTCGATAAAGAAAGGTTATCATTAGAAGTATTGGATTGGTTAGCACAATACTCACTGTTGTATGATGTAATGTTCTTATTATCCTGCTGAGACTCTGTTGAAGAAATACCCGTCGTCTTCGCCTTAGCACTCGCATTGATGATATAGATTTCCCCATTTTCTGTAGTCACCATATCCCCATCGGTTACCATTTGCAAACTAGCTACACTCTCCGCAGTGTCTTGCGCTGATACGTCATTCTCACCGTCGTCTGTCGAAACCGGATCCGCTTTGACTGCACTATCTAGCGAGTAATCATCTTCTGGGGCTTCCACTTTTGGTCGACGTCTCCTTTGCTGAATAACTGGCGACGTGTTTGCGACTGGTCGTTTTCTAGTATAACGTTTCTCTATTATGGGCTTTATGGGCTTTAATTTTGGTTGTGGTCGCACCGTTTCCACGTCTATGGACGCTGGGACTGACTGTCTTCTTACTTCAGTGTTTGTTAGCTGATCAACAACAGTTTCCCAATTACCCGCTTTCTTTTCGCTTAGGAAAACTTCGAGTTCACCCAGAAGCTTGGCCATTTGTACCTTTCGACACTCCTCCTGCACTTCGTCGTGCAGTTGCTGACGTACATTATCACGTACCTTTTCCTCGAGTTGCTGGCGTACTTGGTCGCGTACCTCTTCCTCGAGTTGCTGACGTACATGGTCGCGTACCTCCTCCTCGAGTTCTTTACGCACCTCAGCACGCTGCTCGTCCCGCATAGTTTCCAAACGGCTTATTAACTCTTTCTCTTGTTCTTCCTTGTACAGTTCCCGCCATTTTTGTGTCACTGTTTCACGTTTCTTCTCCAGTTTATGTATAAACTCAATGGATTCAGCAAATTCCAGCTCATCCTCATCCGACTCGTTATCCTCGGCTTTGGCAAATACGCGGCTTTTTTTTACCCATGCTCACAAGACGAATGTGCTTGCGTAGTTTTTTATCAGACGTCTGACTTCGCTGGCGAAAGAGAAATGATTTTTCCAACTGATACCGACAGTCGCCGCAAATCTTCTTGGGCAGACCATCCGAAGACTTCGCCTCCACGGAGAGGCACGCCATCAAGCGCATCGGGATCGACAGCTGGGAGTCGTCCTCATCGAATATTGTGTACGCATCCTTTTGTTCCTTTAAGCAAAGGCGGCACCACGCTTCCACATCTGGATATGTTTCTTCCGTACTCGACATTATGTATTTAGTATCTGAGTTTGCAAAACAAAACAGACGCCACAACTTTGTAGTTTTCCAAATAGTTGTATCGTTCCGTTCACAAGAGGCTCAAATGAACTGAACTACCTCAGTTCGCATTGAACTGGTTCGCGATTTGCACATCTGTCGTGACTGTACGTTCATCTGCTTTTCAGCTCAGCGAAGGAAGTGTTGGAAAATACGGAATACAGTATTTCATAAAATTACCATAGAACACTGCGCAAAATTTAAATTTATTAAAAAAATTACTTAGTATTCTAATGTTCAGTACAAAATATTAAATTCAACTATTATTTAGACACACACTCAGTCATATTTTTAGATCCGCGAAGCCGACAACGAAGACAATTATGTTTCGACTCAGACTTTTTTCTTTCCTTTCTGAAAGACCTTTTTCCTTGGTTCGTCTTTGAGCTGCTAGGTGTGCAGATTTTCGTAGAGATAGCCGCGATAGTCTTTTCCACATCCGCTTTGCTTGGAGTCTCTGGAACTGTTGTTTTATTAGTGAGGAACCTTGTAAACTGTGAGTCATCTCGTAAATTGCCAAGTTGTGTATTTTCCATATTAATTTCGACCATTGGAAAAGGAACTGTTGGGCACACAGGCTCTGTCGTAAGTGTTGTATTCAGTTCGGAGTCTTCATCTGAAATATACGTTCCTTATATAGTTTAAAAACACTACAAGAATAGTCTCCATCTCACCAATCGTTTCGAGTACCATCTGGCCATCTGCATTGACATTGTCTGCATTTTCTTCCACAATCGTATCATCTTCATTTGGATGAACACGTTGATCATCAACTGTGGATACACTCTCTAGTTCTCCAGTTTCCGAGTCTGAGATAAACCCCTCCGAGCCGTATGCCTGACCAAAACTGGCTTCATCTCTTTTCTTAATAAAAAAGGTTTCCAATTCATAGAAAAGATCATCCAACACCTTAACACGACATTCCTTTTGAGCCTGTGCTAGCAGGAGACCCTCGACCTCGCTGCGCACCTCCTGCTCAATCTCCTCGCGCACCTGTTGCTGGCACAGGCCGAGCAACTCCTTTTTGTAGGTATCCAATTCACTGCGTATTAACTTGGCTGCCTCTCTACGCCATTGAGCGTTGCTTTCCGAGCACATGGTTGCTGTACAATGGGCCACATCCTGCAAGTACATCGCATCCTCAGTGCCACACTCGTACAATTGCCTTCTCTTGGGATCAGCATTGTCGCCGATGCTCTTCAAATATCGCAATCGCCGATCGGCAGCATGACATCGTTTTCGAAAATAGTGAAATTCCTCCAGACGCAGGCGACACGTATCACAGATCAGCTGTGGCAGACCATCGTCGGTCTCGAATTCGAGACCTGTGTAGGTTATAATTCGTGCGGCCACTTGGCCATTTGAGATTACAAAGTTAGCTTCCTTCGACAAACACAGACGACAAAGTGTTAACATTATCAATATAAAAATAAATGTTTACAATTCAAATAAAGTTTTACAGACACAATTACAAAGAGTTAACAGCGAAAGGACGCCTAAACACTGTGTGACCACTTGTGGCACATAAAAAAATACCAGCAGCTTACGTATTCATTACATGATTTCGTGATTTCGATACATTTTTTAGAATATTTCCCAATACTTCACAGCTGTGTGGTACTAAACTATCGGTGTGAAACTCCGCTAAAGTAAATATCGAATGATATCGATGAGAAACCGACAAGTATGTTCAAATGGAAATCTTGAAAGCCATAAATTGTTTTTTGATTTTCAATTAATTTTAATTTGGATTTGATTCTTCTTCATGTATGTATTTTCTACAAATGTTTACCCACTTTTAAACCGAATAAAAACACAATAGAATTTATCAAACAATTTTGTTATAATTCATTAAATATTAAGTATAAATATGCAGTTAACTATCAAGTATTATATACACAATTACAATAAGATATTCAGTCACTATAATGCTTCCTATATGTACACAAAGTAATACAATATATATATAAACGATAAATCTACATATATTTATATGCATGTATGTATATCCAGCAGCAGTAAATCAATAAATACACATGCATTAAATTTGTTAATAATACAACAATTATCGATTGTCGCAAGTTTTGCCTACTTAAAAACTAAAATGTTCGTTACAATTGATCAATGTTTTCTCTTTCTTTTTGCTTTTTTCGCATTTTGTGGTAAATAAATATGGTATCATAATTAACATTGGAATACGATTATGATTGTTTTTAGGCATATAGGCGTACTATACATATACATATAACTACACAATATATATTACAATTAGCTTTCGATTGTCGCGGAACGTGGAACTACGTTGGGTATTGGGGGTGGCGTGTCTGCTCTCTCTCTCTCTCTCTCTCTCTCTGTTTCTGTCTCTTCTCCTTACTCATGACGCCAGCTCTTGGGCAGCACATAGTCCTTGACCTTGTACAGCGCATTCGCATACCAGTGCAGTCCGTTCTGCTGCTGCGCCGTGGCATCCTTTGTCGCGTTGGCCTTCGTTGAGCGCAGCTGCCCCTTGTCGGGCACTAGGGACTGCAGTGTGTACCAGAGTCGCATGGGCGCCAGGCCCCAGTGCGCCAGGGATTGGCTGCTGATGACGGCATAGCAGGAGGCAGCCACCGAGTTGACCACAATGGTGCCCTCTCGTGTCAGTGGCGCCACAACGCCGCGTTGCTGCACACTGCTCACGCGCAGCACACGCTGTGGACGCAGCTCTCCGCTGGCATCTTGCACCAGCACATAGAACTGCTCCTCAATGCGATCGGCAAACATAAAGTCGAGTTTCTGCTGCTCTGGCTGCCACACTGTGATCAGATGCGCCGGCGTCACAGTTAGGACAGCGCCCCCATCTGTATGGAGCTGCACAAAGGTCTCCATCTGTTCGAGATTGCGATCCATGAAGAGTATCACGTCGCTGTAGACAGCACGTCCGTTGCTGTCCATGCTCAGCACACGATCACCGACCACCAGCTCACTCAGTGCCTTGCGTGCGCCGCTCTCCAGCTGCGCCGTGCTCTCCGGCGTAAAGCAGCCATGCACATGCGAAATCGAGGGCGAGGAATCTGCAATGGGAAGAGGCGAAACAGGCGACAGATTAGTTACAAGTCAGAGGAGCAGGAGCTAGTGTAGCTTCAGGTAATGGCATTAGTGCACCCAATCTAATTTGGCGTTAATAATGCCCCGACCCCGACCCCGACTCCGAGCAAGAGCTCAAGCCGTAGACCGCCCAAACCACAAGTCAAAAAGGTTTTCACAGTTAGCCCGAGAGAAAGAGAGAAAGAGAGAGAGAGAAAAGAGAGAGAGAGAGAGATAGACTGGGAGAACCCTGTGCAAAGCCGGGTTCGGAACAATGGCAACTGCCTTTTTGCGGCTTTCAAACAAAAACCGCCGCCAAACTGCACGACGAGGCAGCAAATGCGATCTGCTCAAGCGATAGCCAAGCGTATCAATAACAAGGAGAGAGCAGGAGTAGGAGCAGGGGCAAGCATGCATGTTTTTGTTTGTGAGCTGAACAAAATTGTGATCTTGTTTTCGCAGCCAGATTAACCGCCCCGTGTACAACCCTCGCTCGAGCCAAAGCGGCTTAGCAAAGGCTGAGCCTGTTGGCAGGTAGGCAGCATCCTGCTGCCCTGCAACCTGTGCGCAATTACAAAACATGTTGCAACCCACAACAGCAACAGCAGCAACAACAGCAGCAACAACATTAATCATCATTAATCGATATTGGCTTACAGCAGATCCTGTGCCTGGGCCACCCAAGCAGCGCCAGCAGCACCAGAACTTTCTTTCATTTCACACCCGACGAGTCATTGAAGCGCCTGCGCCCAAATTTCCAATTACAAATTCCAAATTAAAAACCAAACGCGCAGCGCAATCGAGCTAACCGTGCGCTTTATTTTAATGAGTGGAACATAAAGTTGCCTTTGTTGTTGTGGTTGCTGCTGCTGGAATTCCAATGAAAATGCACCTTCCACATTTCCATTTGCATTTCCATACCCATTGATGCCGGGCCCAGGCCCAGGCCCAGGCCCAGAGACAAGTGTGTGGAAACAATAAAAATCGGATTAAAGACAAGACAGCGCGCGGTCCATAAAGCGGCCCATAATCGATGCTCGGACGGGAGCAGCCGCCGCCGCCGACGTTGCAGGAGGAAGTGGCGTGGCATGTAACAAGCTGAACCGAATTTGGTGTGAAACCAGAAAACCAAAAAATTAAAAAAAAAAAAAGGGGAAAGAAATGAAACAGAAACGAGAGACACGCACACTTGTGCGTGTAGATCTTGAGAACTGTGAACTGTGAGCAGCGACACAAGAAACGAGAAAAATGTATCTCAAGCAGGGGCACGCTCAGCAGGCAGCGGGGGAGCGGGAAAGAGGCTGGGAGTTGTAGGTACGGAGGTTGATGTCGGTGAGTGGAAAGTGAAGAACTTGAAGGGTCATAAATTAATAAACCATTAAAGTGGTTAAAATTATCGTTATTTTATCTTTGTTGTGGAAGACTAAACTGATAAATTATTACAAAACAGAGGACAGCCGCACAAGGAGAGGCAGAGAGAGAGAGAGAGAGAGAGAGAGACAGGGAAGAGGTTGAGTGAGGCAGAGATATGCCGCGGCTAGTTGTGGTGACTGATCGCTTGGACAGCATTAACATGAACATGCACACGGCGGCACACACGGCGCAACAACGCGCTTTGGGGCCTTAATGCGCGTGAGCGCGCGCGACACGACAACAGCAATAACAACAACAACAAGATGACAACAACAGCACGACAACAACAACAACAGCAGGTCGAAAGAGTGAAAAAAAATTAGTGTCGACAAAAAGGTTTACAGCCATTACTCTTCGTTGCTGCCGCCGCCAGCCGTCGCTGCTGTCGCTGCTGCTGCTGTTTAGGCCGCAAACAAAAGACTTAGGCAACGAACTGTTGCGCTGTGCCAAAACTGTCATAAGCGTGTGGTTTTGTGCGCCGTTCGTATCAGCAATCAATCGCTTTGCTTATTTATTAACAGCGCTTGCAACATGTGGCAGGCACTGCCATTTGACACTGCAGCATGCAGGACCACACGCAAGGCGCTGTCGCTGTCGCCCTCCCTCTGCTGCTTGCCACTTGTTGTGTCGGCTTATTGTGCAACCTTTGATACTGCACACACACACAATTGATAGTCCAGTTGACAGGCACAGGACCTTACGACCTATGACCTCGTCGGCCTCTTTCAAGCGCAATTAGGTTCAATGAGTTCCGACAGCAAGGACATCCTTCTCTCTGCTGCGACACTCGGCTGCGCTTTGATCTCTCCAAGTCGAGTCAAAATATTATGATGCCATCCTCGTGTGTGGCTGACTCTGCTGCGCGCTGCCTGCCTGCCTGCCTGCCTGCCTGCCTGCCAGCCTGCCTGCTGCTTCTTCTTCTTCTCCTCCTGCTGCTGCTCTTTTTGTTTGTGTGGGAAAGTTGAGAAAATCTTGTTACAATGTCAGCGTAAATCATGTTGCCGGAATGCTGCAATTATTAGTTGCAGGCTCCCTCTTTCTCTCTCTCTTTCACTCTACACATCTCTCTCTCTCTTTCGCTGTCCCTCTCTCTCTCTCTCTCTCTCTCTTTCCTTTACTCTTTGCCTCTTTCGCTCCCTCACTGGCTGCGCGAAAACTTAATTGTTTTGGCCTTTTTGGTTGGTCGACTGCATTTTCTCTCTCCCCACAGTGCGGCGTCTCTGCTGGCAGTTTCGTTATGTTTCGGGGAAAACTGGTTGCCTGCCATAATGGCAGCAACAAACTCACACACACAGACACGCATACACTGGCAGCAACTTGTTGGCCGTTTCAGTTTTTCAATTAGGCCCGCGCGCAGGTTTTAACTCGGCATTTAATTCATCTTGGTCGGCCTGAGAAACGCTTTGGGTGTCGTATCATCAATTCGTTTAATTTGACAGGCGCAAACCTAAACATGTCAAAACAACAACAACAACAACAACAAGCAGAGACCCGTAACATGCCGACCCAAGTCTCGAGCTCGTTCCCAGTTTGCTGCCTTGCCTGCGTCTCGGACTCGCCTCGACTCAACTGCGAAGCTGGACTTGGTTTCGTGGCCGGTTTCGACATTGTTGCGGCTGCTTCCCCATTTTCTTGTGCTTGTCTGTATTTCTTTTTTTTTTTTTTTTGTTCGACTGCAGCTTGGCTAATTTGACTGGGCTGCGAAATTTGCCAACGCCTGTCAGCTTAGCTTGCCATCGTCTCCGTCTCCGTCTCCGTCGTTGTAAGTTGGGGCAACATGTGAAATTACGCTTGTTAGTGTCACTTCTGGCTAACTGGCCATTGGCAACTTACAAGCCAGCATATATATATATGTATATATCGTATATATATAGTATGTATGTGGTGACATATCTTACCTGATTTCACGGAGCAGTAGATGTGACGGCGACTCACATAGGACACCCAATCGAAGCCGGCCTCGACAGCGAGGCGAGCGAGCATGCCGTATTTGGATTGATCGCGATCGGATGTGGCAATGGTGACAGCGCGTCCCTCATAGTGCAGCGACTCCTGGCCATGCTGATGATCCTCGTCCCAGCTCTCAGTGACCAGCAGACGCACGCTGGGCCACTCGTTCATCACGGAGTAGGCGAGCATGTTCAGTTTCTCTTTGCAGCGCTGTAAGCACAACAAGATGAAAGATCAAAAGAAAATCGATTAAATATTGTTAATAAGCAGCTGTGAGCTTGTTCACCCCCCACCCCATTCCCTCCCCCACTGCCGAAAAAAACGCCATATTTAACACGCACACACACACACGCACAGACACACACAGTGAGAGAGCGGGCTCAATGAACGAGCTGTGCGCAAGAGACTGAGCGTGCGTGCGAGCGAGACAGCGCAACAGCTGTGTGTACTACGTGTGCGTGTACTTGTGTGTATTGGTGTGTGTGTGTGTGTGTGTGTGTGTGAGAGGCGTGGTATTTAGGCATTCATTTCGTGCTGCCCAAAAGGGACCGAGCGCGCGTTCATTTCTGAGTGCAGCGCAAGACGAAAGACTTAGGCAACAAACTTGAGCGTAGCAACGATCCTTTGAACCTGTTGCGACGCAACCTCAACAAATAAATGAGTCTGATTATTTTTCTTTTCTTATTCTTCTGTTTCGTCTTCTTCTTCTTATTCGTATTCTTATTCTGTTTCTTTGGTTTTTGTTACCCTATTTGCCTTTTCCTTTCTGTTGTGTGCGGAAAGGCAAAGGCTTAGTTCGGCTTGGTTTGCTTCGATTGGGTTCGTTTATTTGCCCGTGCACAGTTCAAACACTGACCCACACACAGCTAGTGTATGTGTGTGTGTGTGTAAATATTAAAGATTAGACATTGTCTGACCTTTTCTTGCCGTGTGTTTTTTTTTATTGTTTTTGCCTTCGCTGCTTGTTTGCCAATGCGGTGGAGGCTGCTCAAAAAATACCTATGCATATGGCATGATAGTGTGTGTACTACATAGACTTCTAGCTATGCATGTGTATGTGTGTGTGTCTGTGTGTAGATGTTTTCCCTTTTTTGTTGGCGGCGCGTTTCTGCATTTAACGCTTGCATACAAAAAAAAAAGAAAACAACGACGCGAAAAAGGAAAAGGATTCGACGGCAATGCAAATATTGAAATTTCAAAAGACAACAAGCCGAAAAAATGAGAGATTCAACATGAAAATGTTGACAGAGTCTGAATGAATGGGTGTGCGTGTATATGTGTGTACATGTGTGTGTGTGTGTGTGTGTGTGTGCATGACGCGCAATCGCCAGCCACAAAATCAATTATCAACGGATCGAGGCGGGCCAAATTCAGAGACGCAGGCAGCAGGCGGCAATCGGTAGGTAACCCAACAACAACAGCCTCTGCCCAGTGTATGTGTGTGTGTATGTGTGTGTTGTTGCTGCTGCTCTTTGTGTGTGCAAACATTTGGCAGGCAGTTCTAGCGTGGCGTAAAATCAATTTCGCAGATCCTTTTTAACAAGCCACAAAATCGCATTGAAATTTTGTTTTAATTTTGGGTGCGCCGCATTGTTTGCTGTTCTTTCCCCGCCCCGCCCCCCTTCCATACCATACCGTTTCGTTACCCTGCACTGTTTGTGTTTTTGTTTGTTGTGCTAAGCAAATCGGTTTTTAATTTGTCACACTCTGCCGTCTGTGGCGAATTGAACAGCGCAGGTTGCAGCTGAGCCACATTCCGGGAAGAGTTCAATGCGATTTGCATAAGGAAAGGGGGCAGCAGAGTGTGTGAGAGAGCGAGGGGAAGATATGTATAGAGCGTTGGGGGGGGGATATGTATACTCAGCATATATAGCTGTCTATAACTGCCTGAGCTTGCTTTATTAAAAGGCTTAACGAGTCATACGCGGCTGCGGCTGCTGCTAATGAGCGCAAAAGCGTAACAAGCCAAACAGGCAACAACAACAATTGCAGCAGCAGCAGCAGCAGCAGCAACAGCAGCAACAGCAACTCGGCACATCTTTGTCTTAAGCAGCGTTGCCAACGATGTTTACCCAACATGCTAATGCATTGAGTGCCCCAGCCCCGTACAGCGAGCCAAGTGCCAAGTGGCGTAGAGGGAAAATGCCGACGGGTGCGTAAGGTAAACATTGTGAGGCCTCCGCCTGCGCGAGATCCGTCGTTGCGGCGACCTCGCGGCGTCGTCGGCGGCCCAAAAAGATGGCTAAATAATGTGTTTGTACTGTAAGTGGCATGGCCGTTAGACAACACTAGCAACAACAACAACAACAGCAACAACACTAGCAACAACAGCAACCCGATCAAGGTGTAAATAGGCATTGGCTGGCGCGGCACAACGCTTGGATGCAGTTCCTGCTGCCTGGCCAAAAGCTGCTGCATTAATTAGACATTAAACAAGGTGTGAACTTTGGCAGCTTGCCCATGGCCACGCCCCTCTGCTGCACGGCATTTGTTTACACTTTGCATGCCATCGATGTTTTTTTTTTTTTTGGGAATTTCCAATGTGGCAGCAGCAGCAGGTAAGACAGTGGAGAGAGAGGGGCATGGCAAGGCAAGAGGGCAACTGCAGGCGCAGAGGCTGATGCGTTTTTAATTGCCAAACTGGCTGGGCAGTTTTATTGATTTAAATCGTGCAGGCAGCTGCCAATTTGTGGCGCCTAATGGGCCGCATTTAGTCGCCAACTCTGCGTGGCAGTTGCAGGCAGAGATGGAGTTGCAGTTGCAGTTGGACGACGGCGCTGTGGATGGAGCTGTAGATGGAGTTAAGTGTAGCCAAATTGCCTGCTGCTCATCATCATTAGGCCAAGCTCAGTAGGGACAAGTTGGGCAGGGCAGCAGAGGAGAGCGGGGGGGATACTGCTGCTATTAGTGGCTTTGTTTGTTTTTTAGCCGTTGCAGTTTTGTCCGTTTCGGATTTCGGCCGGCAAACGATTAGGAAACGACACAATTTAACGACATAATTCAAGCGTGGATCGAGTTACTTGCTGCGTAGCGTGGCAATCACAACAGTCACCCCTTTTTTTGCGTGCCACACGTGCGAGTGTGGCAGCGAGTGTAAGCAGATATGGCCATATCCTTTTCTGATTGCGATCGAGAGGAAGCGAAAACTTACAACTGAGGAAGCGCAGGTCGCGACCCTGCACTGGCACCCTGTACAGGATATGAACGCAGCCAACAACAACAACAACAACTGCAGAGGGGGCACACCCACATCCCCTTGCTCCCTTGCCCCGTGCCCCGTGCTGGCTTTGTGCGTGTATATGTGTCAACAGCTACGGCACTTGAGCGTGCGCCTTAGCTGTGCTGCCTGCGCCACTTAGGGGCAACTTAAGTTGCTTTTGTCAAATCAATCAGCGCCCCTCTCGGTGTGTGTGTGTGTGTCGGGTGTGTGTGCGGTGTGTGTGGTCGCCGTTGTGGGCTACACTCGAGTGCAGATTTCCTCACTTAATTGGCCACAGGAGCTATGCCGCCAGCAGGCTGCTGCTTCTGATTGATTCAAGTGAGTTGGCGCTGCACAGCAGAAGGAGCAGGAGGAGATGTAATGGGGCGTGGGGTATGGAAATAGAAATGAAATGCAGAAGGTGCAACAGTTCGATAAATGAGGAGGAGAGCAAACGGATTCGATACGAAAATGGAGTTTGAATTAGAAATAAGTAAAGATGGAAACTTCCATGGCTTTCTTTCTTTTTCTTTTTCTTTTTCTCTGTGCGGCAAGAAGATCAACAGATACTGTTGCAATAAAGAAGGTTCTATTGAGGTTGAAGAAGCGCAGGGAAGAAACTTGAAAGAGTATGAAAGAAGAAGCTAGAAAGCAGCTGAAATAGTTTGAAGCATTGCCAAAGGAACTGCAAAATGAAGTCGAGAAGAAGTTGTAGAAAGAAGGACGAATGCAAGCTCAAATTGGGCAGTGAATTAAAGATGAAGTTCAAGGCATAAAAGTATCAGAAAGAACTCGAAAAGCAGCAGAAAAAGAAGGAGGAGAATACTTATTCAGGAGTTCTTCAAGTAAACAAAGAAAGCAGAAGAGTACAAAATAAACTACTTAGAGCAAATAAAGAAGATCGATAAACAGTTCATAAAGACAATCAATGGAAATCTTTCAATCACTAAAGTTTCTCATGGAATTGCAAGTTCAGTTTGATCAGTTCGGGGAGCAAAGGAAAGCGTTCACATTGTTGCCAATTGCCAGACCCACAGACGACGCACTGAACTGAACTGAACTGAACTGAACTGATCGTTATTTACTACAGCAATGAGTCGAGAGTATTTTGTTTATTTGTTTAGCAAATCTATTCGCAGCTCGCGTCTTGTTTTTGTTTGTATATTCAGTTTCCATTAGAAAATGCCATTTAGTATTTGCCTGCCTTACTGCTTTCGTCGTTTTGTTTTATTGTGCCTTGTCTTTTGTTTATCGTCGCCCATCGCCGCCACCGCCGCTGACTGTGATTATTGTTTATTGCTGTGCTCTGCGCAATTATCGCAATTTTCCCTCTTCGATTTTGTTGCTTGGCTTTTAATTAAGCGAATGACAAACTTCGACTTTGACTTTAACTTTGCCACGATTTGTTTACGTATACGCAATGTGCGCTAAAAGGCAACGAGATTGCTCAGCCTGCAGCGTTGTTTGTTGTTTTTATTGTTGTTGTCATTGTTATTGTTATTTGCCTTTTGTTGTTGCCACAATACAAATTGTTACTCATTAAAAACTATGCAGGGCAGCCCTGTGTCCCGACTTGTAGCCTTTGGCTTATTGGATTAATGCCGTCTCGCTTGCGTGCTTCCCCTTCTGCTGGTGTTCTCCTCTTCTCTCGTCTCTCTTCTCTCTCTGCCTCCCACACTGCGCTTGTTTGTCATGGCTTTTATTATTAATTATGTTCGGCATTTGCATCGTATCGTGTTTTTTATTTGTTATTGATGCATTGAGAACTGCAATTTGCTACTTTTTATTAGTTTTTATTTCTCTGACTCTGTGCGAAACTGTCTGTCTCTCTTTCCGCCTGCCTCTCTCTCTGTCTGTCTGTCTGTCTGTCTGCCTGCTAGTTGCTGACTAAGTCAGTCACCTGATCAACTGTTTAGGCAGTCATTGGAGTAGTCAGCTTGCCAGTAAATCAGTCAGTGGTTTAGGTAGTGGGGTAGGCTGTCAGTTAGTTAGACAGTTAATAAGTGAGGTAGACAGAGAGGCAGACAGTTAGTTAGTCGGTCAGTTAGTCATTTAGTTAGTTAGACAGTTAGTTAATAAATAAACTCGTCAGTAAGTTTGCCTTCAAGTAGGTTAGACTCTCAATTGGTTAGTAACTCTATCAGTTAATCTATTAGTCTTCTTTTCTAATGTCTCAGTCACTCTAGCAGTCACTCTAGCAGTCACTCTAGCAGTCACTCTATCAGTCACTCTATCATTCTATATTTTATTCCAACTGTCACTGCATCATTCACTGCCTCAGTCTCTCTATCTGTAATACAGTCAGTTTCTTCATCCGTCACTTATTGTATAACTTAGTCAAGCTCTACGTCAGTCACAATTTCAGTTACTACAACTGCCTGCCTCTCTTTCCCTTTCCCTTCCCCTTCCCCCTCTTCCCACCCAACAGTTAGTCGCTGTTCCCTAATGCTCGTAAATCTCATGTCAAATAAATGTCCATAAAAAGGCGTCAGTTTATTGTTATTAATTAAACGCTATTAATTTGCAGAAATCGTAAATTAAATCTCAGCTGCGTCTCGTTTGCACACTTAATGTTCCCTCCACACACACACACACACACACTAGCACACACACACACACACACACACACACACATAGAGAGCGAGTGAGGCAGTCAGTCAGGCAGGCAGTCATTTGGCCAGGTAAGTCCCAGTCCCGAGCAGCTTAAATGATAAGCGCCATAATCCCTGATGTGTGATTAACTTTGATGATGAGTTATGAGCCGCACATTGGCACACTGATGGGGCTACCCCTTCTCCCCTCTTCTCTTGTCCCCTATTGCCTCTTCCACTGTCCTCTGGCAAGTCCTACCCCAAGATGACTTGCAGGAATCACTTGTGGGGCATGTGAAATGTGAGTCAGTCGCGTAATGCGATATAGTCTGAGGATCTTCAAGCTCGATCGCGATCTTGATCTCGCGCGATCTCTCTCTCCCGCGCACCCGCTCTCGATCCCTTGCAGTTCATAAAACTTTTATGCAAAACCTCGCGAAATCCTTGAGGTTTGCGCTTGAGTGCGCTCGTAAAAGTATCAAATTGATTAATAATAATATAAAAGCTGCAGTGCAAATAAACAAGCCATAAAGCTCCCCCTCCCCCTCCCCCTACCCCTCTCTCTGTGTGTCTGTGTGTGTGTGTGGGGCTCGGCAACGATTTGTCCACTTTGCCAGTGAGTGATTTGTTTGTTTGATATGTGTTTGATTACTTTGTGTGCGCCCCCTCAAAAGATTCCCACGAATTTGTGCCAAAATATTTCAACGTTGTTTTCTTTTTTTTTTTTTGCTTATCGCAACATTTGACATGATTTGATTTGAGCTGAACAGAAAACTGAAAATGAAACTGAAACTCTGACATCATCTACATCAAGTCGACCACTTGCCCCCCTTGCCTTTACCCTGCTGCCCCCGTCTGTGTCACCATTTGTGTCATAATAGGATCAATTTTTGAGTCATCATGAATGCTGTGCGCTCTATTAAAGTGCCTTCATACGCACTGGGTTATCTTTGATTCGTTGCAGCAGAGAGAGAGAGAGAGAGAGAGAGAGCGATAGAGAGAGGGAGGGGGAGGGGGAGAGAGAGGGAGGGTAGCTGTCACTGTCTGCTGGTCGGGCACTGCAGGCATGTCAATAATCATATCGGATTACGCGTTGGCTTTGTTGCTCCATTGTTGCTACAATTTATGAAATTTTAGAACTTTTGCTGCGGCTTTTTGACGCATTCTTTCTCGGCTGCGGTTTACCCCGCTCTGCCAATCCACTCTCCACTCTCCCTCTGCCTCTCTCTCTCTCTCTCTCTGTGTTGCAGACGCAACTTTGTCTAATCTGGCGGCAGCTCATTGCTTTACAGTGCATTGCATAAGTATGTGTGCCATGTAATTACCTGTACAGGCAGCAACAACAACAATGACTGTCATAAGCTATACAATTTTATGATGCGACAGCAACTGTTTTTCCCCTCCTCTTTCCCCCTCTGTGTGCAGCCTGCCTCTGCCTGCTTCTGCTCTCAGTGTAATTTGTTTTATTTTTAGCACTTTACGCCAATATTCATTTATTATATTGTAGCGCGCTGCCTTTGCACAGTTTCCCTCGCCTCTCCCTTCTCTCTATCTCTCTCTTTAACTGTCTCTCTGTCTGCTTTTTTGGCGCTTTAATAGCCAAAACGAATTGTTTAGCCGCAGCAGTTGCAGCAGCAACAGTTAGCCATAAAATGCATTTTAGTTGCGCTGCTGCTGCTGCAGCCGTTACCACTGTGCCCAACACACCGTCCCACTGTGCCAAGGCAATGTCACAACGGTAGCCCGAACCGAGCATAGCTGTAAATATTTGTGACAGCAGCAGCAGCAGCAACAAATGCGCTATACGATTATGTGCGGTGCGTCCTTGAGCCTTGAGTGTGTGCTCCTGTGAATGTGATTGAGTGTGTGTGCCTGTAACTGTGACTGTGCCTCAGTGTGTGCCTCAGTGTGTGCCTCAGTGTGTGCCTGTGTGTGCGTCTATGTGCGTGCCTTAACCTTGAGCAAGCTTGTCACTTCTTGTCCTTGACTAGTGCGCACAATTGTTGCAATTGCCTTTAACTGTTGACTGTTGACTGTTAACTGTTAACTGTTTGATGCCTTTAACTGTTCACCTTGTCCGCCTCCCGCTCTTGCGGAGCATTGCGAATCCAAGGTTCTCTTCCCTTTGCCCTGCGCAGGGGCGCGTGTCAGCAACTGTTTGTGCACCTGCCCAACTGCGCTATCAGCTCTAATGTTGTCTAGCTTATATATCGAGCCATCAATTAGTCATGCCTTACACTGCCTAACAGCAGTCAGCGCACGCTTCTAGCCAAAAGTTTGCACAATTTGGCACAATTATTGTCGCTAAAAATACACATGTTTCCTGGAACTACAATTGTGTAGTAAATCAATTGACTAAAGCCTTCCACTTTACTATACGCGACATCATTTTATTGCCACAATATAAATATAAATACAAATGGCAGCGCGCTGTCGATAATGCTCAATTAGAATGGCAAACAGCGAGCAAACCACAATTAAATTGTATATCATGAATTATTGCCTCATTCAGATCAAATCGTATCAATGCAAAAAAACCCAGGAATGTGCAGAGTCAGTCAGTGTGGAGACGCCTTATCGAGGGGCGATTTAAATGTAGTTAAAAGGGCTGCACACACAGCAAAAAAAACACTTGCACTGACACCCCTTTACTTTAATCTACCCCCCCCGTCTCTCTATCTCTTTGTCACTTTCGCTGCAAATGCGTTGTCGATGCTGATAAGATAAATTCACATCGGCTTAACATCCATTGGTGTCATGTTTACACGCACACCAGTGTGTGTGTGTGTGTGTATGTGTGTGTGCAAGCTTGTACCTGCTGTTTAGCTATTTAGCTACTACAACTTGCCCCCAGGCAGGTGGGGAACTTTTGTCTTATCGGCCGCTGGCTGCGAATGCGAATGCGATAAGCAAGAAATGCTCGCGTGCCGCTAACGCTGACGTCGACAGCGCTGCGCGCCAATGCGAGGCGTCGCGTCATGTAAACATGATGGGAGTGAACGAGTAGGAGGAGGCGGAGACGGAGGCGGAGGCGAAGGCAGAGGAGGTGGCATGTTATTTGTTATGCTTCTGGCTAAGTCGTTGCAGGCGTGTCTCATGTGGCAAAAGGTTGTTGATCGCACAACAAAACATGATGAGCTGACAACATGCCGCACTGCACAGTCCCTGTGCCCCCTCTCCCCGCGCTGCTTACTCTCTCCAGTTACTTTCCCTGCCCCTTTCTCTATAACTAGCTAGAACTAGAACTAACAGTTCCCTTTGCTGCCCCAATTACTCTGTCAATGTTTGCCACAATTTCTGCAGCCTCAGTCTCTATGCCTGCCTTTGCCCCTCTCCCTCCCCTCTCTCTCTCTCTGTCCTTGAACTCTGCCCCCTTGCCGAACTTGTGCTTCCTGTTTGGCTGCACACTGCACAATCCATCGATAAGTCGCCTAATTAGCGCTTAAGTAAGCTAATTAACAGCCAGCAAAGTCCTGATAAGCAGCCCCAAAGTGTGTTGCCCAAGCTACACTAAGTTCTAAAAATATATACACACCATATAGTAGTACACACCCACTGTTGTTGCTGTTGTCGCACCGCACTCACGTATCGCTTTATCAATGGGCACGATTCGGCGATAATTGTCAACACAAAAAGTACATCGATTTGGTCAATAATGAGGCACTAAATGCTGCAGGGCACTGAAGGTAATCAAGGTGACTAAACTTACCTTGGACATGAGTCGATCGGCACCGGTGCCCTCCTCGTCCCGGAACAGTATATCCCGATTGTAGTTCGGCACCAGATCCTTGAATTTGGGCGAATCACGTTGGATGGGGCCCTCGAGGGGGCCAGAGGCACCGCTCTGGTATTCGGATAGATTTGGCACAGTCTGCTTGAGGACCAGCGGATAAAGATTGCGTTCGCGACGTCGACCCAGACCACGGCCAGGGCCGCAGCCGTGTGCACTGCGAAAGCTTAGCGCGGCAAGCAATATCAGCAGCAAAAGTGGCAAACTGCATTTGCCACGCGGCGTATGCGCAATGTGCTTGGCGGATTGGCATGTGGCAGTGGCGCTAGTCTCTGCTGTCCTTGCTGGTCTGTTGTTGTGTTGCTGCTGCCGTTTGCTGTGGCTGTTGCTGTTGCTGTTGTCCAGCGACAGGCAGGTGGTGCTGGCACAGCACAGCAGCAATGTGTGTTGATTCTCCTCGCGATTATCCATTTTCAAATTGTTTTAGCTTTTATTTTATTTGGCACTGCACTTGAGAACACGTTTGCAAACAACTTGCAGCAGTCGACGCAGTTGGCTAATTGAATCTGCCAGCAACTGCAGCTGACATTTAACGGTTTTTGCTCGCTTCCACTCCCTCCCTCTCTCTCTCTCTGTGTCTCGCACTCTCTCTCTCTCTCTTCAAGTTAACTATTAAGCTGTTAATTGTTATTAATTATTGTTTTAGTTGTTTTGTCACAGCACACCGGGAAGAACAGTTAAACAAATCACTATTTTTTTCAGGCGACGTTGACAGCGCTCGTTCAACCTCAACCTCAACTTCCACTTCAACTTCTAATTCAATTTCAATTCCAGTTTCAATTCGATTTGATTATTCGCACTGGCAGCGCACTCTCGTTCGTCACTCTCTCTCTCTCTCTCTCTCTCTCTCTCTCTCTGAGGCTCTGTGGCACGGACGAGGGACAACCGTTGTGCTCGCACTGTGATTGACAAATGACATATCCGAGAGCGCACGAAGCCAGCGGCCGTGCAGGCAGCGCCGGAGCAGAGGCCGAGCAGAGGCCGAGCAGAGACCGAGCTGAGGCCGATAAGAGACCGAGCAGAGACCAAGCAGAGGGTGCTTTTGCAGAACCCTATGCCGTCGCAGTTCGCAGCGCAGTTGGCGTCGCAGTCAACTACATTCACTTAGTCACTCTCTTACACACACACACACAGGCACACTCTCGCAGGCGCGTTCATTTGCCGTTTGTGTGTGTGCGTGTCTCGCTCATTGGATCGCACGATCGTGTTTGCGTTCATTTTTATGCTGCCATAGGCGCAGTATATGTGCAAGCGAGACAACCAGTGTGTGTGGCACAGTCAGTGGGCAGGAGAGAGCGGGAGAGAGAGACAGAGAATATGAGAGAAGGGGGACGCATGCAGAGATTGGTCTTATGTACTTATGCTACGAGGGCAACAGATGTTTAAAGACGGTTCATTATGGCCATGGCGCTGCTCCCGCTGTGTGTCAGTGTGTGTGTGTTGCCAATTGGCTGCGCCTGTATGCCTGTGTGTGTGCCTGTGTGTGTGTCTGTATGTGTTAGCTGCAATTTCTCTTAACACTTGCACTATTGACTCGACATCGACTCTTGCGGCTTGTTAACTACCGCCTCAGCCTTCTGCCTTCTGTCTTCTGCCTCTGCCTGCTGCCTTTGCGGCTCGCTTTGCTTTGCCTGCTTTTGCTGCTACTTCTGCTTCCTCTTCCTCTTCTTCTTCTTCTTCTTCTGTTTTTTTGCGTATTGTTCACCTTTTGCCTTTCTTCATTTTTGGCTTCGCTTTATTGCTTGTAAATTAATAATGTTCCGGTTTTTTGTGTATTGTGCGCTTCAGTTTTGCTCGCCTGACTTGCCTTCTTCTGCTTCTTCTCCTTCTTCACTCACACACACAGACATACACATATGTACATGTGTGTGTGTGTGTGTGTGCTGCTCTGCCGCCAACGCTGCTCACTTTGTCATTACACCATTTTGTTGCCACTACGAGTACATTTTGGCCCCCTTCTCATTCCCATTCCTCTTCCATTTCCATTCCTCTTCGCCTTCACTGCCTCAACTGCCTTTCTCACCCTTTTGACCATAATTTCGAACCAAAAGCAACTTCCGTTGGATATGAAATAAACGAGGTTTTGCCCTTTGCTAGAGTCCAGTTAGTTAGCAGTCGATCAAGAGAGGTTTCTGTTTGGAAAAACTGAAATATTTCATAAGGGAAACTTATATTTTTCAGCTATTAGAATTGACATACAGAAGAAAACATAATAATGTTTTAAATTTATAAAAATATGAACCACAGAATGTTGAAAGAACATGTTTAGCATATAAATCTGTTCACTGTTCAATCTGCAGCACAAACTTTGAAGTCTAAAGAAGAACTTTGCTATAAAGAAAGGTTAAAGAAAATATAGATAACATTTGCAGATATTCCGCTCATTAATTTCGAGGGGTTCTATACCATATAGAAGCTAGATATTTATAAATATCTAAGGTATATGATTCTTTTTTTCTAGTAGACTGCCTTTACATGTAATTAATCCTATATAACTCTCGTAACATTACAAATATCTTATATCTTGTTCACTTTATTAAAAACCAAATGATCTACGCCTGATTTCACTCAGCAAAGAACCCTCACAGTTTTTCCAATTTTTCCTTTTTTTTTGAAGATCAATTGAAATGAAACACGATCTTCACTCAAAGCGAAAGCCAGCTGGCTGCACTGAGACGCAATTTGCAACTGCAACTGAATACGTCGTCGTCTGGGGGCCTAATAAGTACTACAGAAATAAATAATGTATGGTGTGATTCAGTTAGTTAAACAGTAGGAAGTGTGGGACTTTGTGAGTTTGTTTGCATCGCGATTTGTTGATTAGATACGCGTGGCCACAGGATGTCTGTTATAATGATTGTTATTATGGGCGATTATAATTTCCTGTGCTCTAAATTCGCTTCATCGTTTCATGTATTTACTAAAGTGTTAAGTTCCGTTGCACTGCGACAACATCAACAACAACACACAAAACTGATATCGCCAACACACAACACCATATATGTTAGGTACTGCACCAAGGCAAGGTGTTCAATAAAAGTAATCGCCAGATAACGTTGGCACGAAGTCAAAAGAATTTCGCAAATTGACAAAAGTTGCAAATAAAATACAAAAACACTTTGACGGCACTTGCTACCTAAAGATACCAATTGATTTAATTAGCAGGGTAATACAAGTATTCAGAAATTATACGTGAATTGACAGTGAGACAGGGAGGGAGGTATAGGGAGAGTGAAGGAGGTGTGTTTGCTCAACTAATTCACACAGAAATGAGTAAACTATATTGGCAAATATGACATGCTATTGTCTTAGATTTGTATCTTATGGAAATTGTGAGCAGGAAACTGTATTAACATGTATCTAAAGCTTTGAAAGCTACTAGCAATATCTTTTACTATAGAAACACTTCCAAATATGGTAATGAAAAGAATCAAAGTAAGAAAACTCTGCTCTTTCTGTTTCTCATCTACATATATTCATATTAAATAAGAGAGACGACTATAGCTCTAGTTGCATCTCTTGCTGCCTCTGTTCATTATAATGCCAAAGTACTTCCTTATAAGATAATGAAAGTAATCAAAGTAAGAAATCTTATTCCTTACTGCATGTAGAAGCTGTAGATACATTGGCCATTAGTAAATGAACTATTCATATATATATTTATATATATTTATATGAATATACATACATATATCTACAAATGTATCTGCATCTACAGCTACCATATAACTGCAACTCTTGCTATATCATAATTTTCCTACCTTTTGTACCTGTTGTATCTGTGAACCCCCTCTATTTAGTCAAGAAAGCTTTCCTCTATCTGTATCTAGAACTTTATATTTAGTCGTAGCAGAGCTTTATAGCTTTGCTTAGCTACATGTGTATCTGTATTTACTTACATGTCTGTATTTATAGACATAACTGCAACTCTTACTGTATCTTATAGCTTTCAAATCTATCTGTTTATTCCCCTCCACGTATTTGTCACTATATTTGCATATCTATCTGTATCTGTATCTGCATCTCGTTGCCATTTATTGTAGTTGTTGTTGTTATTGTCATTCTACTCGCCTGTCTGTTTGCTTGGCCACTTTTTGCCAGAATTTTCTCGCTCGACTGAAGCGAGTCAAGTCGAGTCGCATCGTGTCGCACTTGCGCCTTCTGTTACCTTTTGACTCAAGTCGGCGCACAGGTTCGCAGTGTCGACACCCCCGCCAGGTCTAGGGGTGTCTAGGGGGTGTCACTGTTGACAGTGGCACTTAAAAAGCTGCGAACACGCTTGTCATGTTTGCCCAAGAAATTGACACGTTTGCGCCGTTGCGATCAGCGTGCGATTTCAACTAAAATAGTATCGAGATGGGGGCGCTAAAAGGTTGCTAAAAAGTTGGCGATTACCCGAGTGCACAAAGTGCATAGAGGGCACCTTGTGGCAGGTGCAAAGGGAGCAGTTAAGGCAGTAACAGCAGCAGCAGCAGCAGCAGTCGAAGCAGCAGCTATAGCAGCAATACTGGCAACAACAACATCAGCAGCATCAGCAGTTGCAGCTACATTGTAACGGTTTCTAATCAATACAAACCATATCAGTATATGTGTCTGTATATGCCAGTGTGTGCTTGTGTCGCTCTCTCGTGTGTGTGTGTGTGTGTGGCAGGCGCGCATAATGCAAATGCAAAGCGTAGCATAATTTCAATGAGGAGCAGAAATCCAAATTCAATAGTCGGCAAAGTTACAAAGCAAAAGGCAAAACGCCATCAACAAGATACACGGAACCAAATTAAAGATGAAGAAGCTGAGCCAACGGCAGCAGCAGCAGCAGCAGCAACAGCAGCAGAGACTGTGGCAGCGCAGCAGCAGCAGCAGAGACTGTGGCAGCGGCAGCCAAAGATGCTGAGCCAGCAGCAGCTACAGTGGCGGCGGTGGAGGTGGCGGTGGCCAGCTCGCATAGCGTTCTCGCTCTCCCACTCTCTCTTGCTCTGGCGCTCGCGTGCGCTCCCTCTCTCTTTATCTTACTCTCCCTCTCTCGCTGTGTGTGTGTGTGAGTGTGTTCTCTATGTGGCTGCCACATAAATTTATTGCTTGTCTGTATGCGGCGGCTCATTATGTGCGCCAGTGTGCGTGGCTCGTTTACAGTCTGTGTGTGCATGCTAGTGTGTGTGGGGCGGAGCTGCTTAAGGCGCTCATTTGTGAATGAACACGCCGTGAACCGAGCCAGGCAGGCAGGCAGGCAGGCAGGCAGGCAGGCAGACAACGTTCGCTCGGATGCCAAAAACTTAATGAGCTTGAATAAATGGCAGAGCGAACTTTTTCAGAGAAGATCGCCAAAGACAACACTAAAGACAGTTCCCCAAAGAGAAGAAGAGAGAGAGAGAGAGTGAGAGAGTGAGAGAGTGAGAGAGATAGGAGTAGAGAGAGAGACAGAGAGAGAGCGGGGTAGAGAGAGTGGCAGCTGGCAGGCGAGCGATAAAAAGCCCAAGATTGGATTGTAATTAGATTTTGGGGCATAGATTTATGTTAATATTAATGGACACACAGAGCTTTTAATGTAATGTCGTTATAAACCGAAATTGACTTTTTTTATGTATACGCAGCGGCAAACATCCAACGGCCGCCTCAAAAATTCCAATAGAAAACCGGAAATGCTTAGGCCATTCGTCGTCGTTGAGTCTTGCATTGTTGCGATTGGAAAAAAGGTGAAGAACAGCGCCAGAGCCATAGTCAGAGCCACAGCCAGAGTGGAAGACCAAGAGCAAGACTAAGACTAAAACTGAGAGATGCTGAGAGACGCAGCCGGCAGCCAGCAGCCATTTTCTGGCTCTGCTGGTGCTGGTGCTGCTGCTGCGTTCGCATCCAACGGCGTTGTCTGCTTTTAATTTCTTTTAATGGAAGTTGTTAACATGGCTGCTGCCTGCCTCTCTGCAGAGCGCTGCAGAGCTTCCCATACCACATACACATTCCCATACCGACGATGCCCATATCCATTCCCACCAACGCCATCGCACTGGCTTACTCACAGCCCCAGACCAGAAGAGACCAGGCCAGACCAGACCAGCACAGACCTGGCCTGGCTACGTTTTTTGATTTGTTCTTTTCGATTTTTTGGTGGCTTCGATCATAAAATTACGATATGAAACTTGTATTCTTTTCTTTTCTTTTTTTGTTTTCTGTGCTGCCCATCGAAAGTGCGGGGCATAATGATTATGGCAAGAGACTTGGGCTGCTCTAATCGCAATGGAGGTGAAATGAAAAATAGATTAGCTAACCATCAAATACGAACATTACAAATATGATGAATACTCTCTCTCTCTTTTTATTCGATAGAAACACAAGACATATTCAATTGAATCATATTATGAATACTCTTTCTTATTCGATAGAAACGCAAGACATATTCACGAGAATTCATTTTCTTTTGTACAAATTTGAATAAGTTTCTGATTCTTTAAATTGTTCTCATGATAAAGATGTACAAAGTTTTTTAGATGCTTTACAACTGAAAATTCAAAAATAATTCACATTTTCTTCTTCGCAAATCATGTTTTTTTATGCACGAAGTTTTCGAGTCATTTTAAATGATTACATTAATTGTATGCTTTTACATTATACACAGATAATATCCTTAATTATTATCATCAACCTTGCACTAGTAACAAAATGAATTTGTACATTTATTTATGTTATTATTTATTTATTTTAAGCTCAAAACTTTTTAGGATATTCTTTTCTTTAAGGAAACTTTCTCAAGTACAACTTTTAACAACTGTATTCTTGTCTCTCTTATTTCTATTGCCTTTACTCTCTCTCCCTCTCTCTGTCTTCCTTTCTTCCTCTACTTGAAAATCGATGCAGAGCATTAGCTTGTCGATGTTCTATAATTTACCCTTGCAAGTTTGTTGCCAAAGTCTTTTGTTTTGAGTTCGCAGACTCGTGTGACGATTTAACAATCTATAGATCTGCCGATCAGCTGTCACATAATTAAAAAACTAATGAGCATAGCGCTATAACGCGTACCGGTTAGCCAGTTCAGTCCAAAATGCCATGAAGCAATACTAAATATTATTTATAGTGTTAACGATCATTTGAATCGATTTGGGCGCACGTGCGCAAAAATGTCAGAGTGAGAGGGGAGGAGCATATGAGGGGGACAAGCTACTATTCTCAGGCGACACATTCGAATTGTCTACAGGTTCACAAAGCCAGCAACAACTAAACAGCAACAGCAACAGCAATAGCAGCAAGATCAGTCGCAGTCCCTGTCACAGCCGACAGTCGACAGTCGACAACAACAAGAAATGCTCATTCCGTCCCAGTTCCGAGAAGCGTCCACTCAATCATGCTACGACTGCTGTTGTGACTGTTGCCGCTGTCTCTGTCGACTGCCGACTGAGACCAGAGACCGGAGATCGGCGACCAGAGACCCACAAGAGAGAGAGAGAGAGACCCGAGCAGCGGCGTCATAGCGTGCGACAAATGCCAATAACGGTTTAAGGTCTCTAATGGATGTTGACATTTACGGCTACCAGAGAAGGAGGAGAGAAGCAACAGAGAGACCAGCAGAAGGAGAGGTGGAGGAGGAGTAGTAGTAGCTGCAGGAGGAGGGAGCCTGCTGCTGTTTGATTCACATAAATCTGTGTGTGTGCGAGTGTGGAAAATGCCATTGGGGAATTGTGTTAGAGTCGGGAAATTAGGCAAATGGATGCGACCGCAGCTTTCCAAGGAATTCGCTAAACAACAATGCGCACGGCCACTGAATGGAGTAGTCCAAGGAGTCGCTGTGGGCTTGTAACAGACATAAACATTTACAAAAAGGGTCGACACGGGCGCACACACAACTCCAGCTGTGTGTGTGTGTGTACTGGTGTGTGTGTGTGTCCGCTGGTGTGTGTACAAACATTTGTCAACTGCGCGCCTTTTGATCCTGACCGGCGGGGAGAGGAAGAGAGCGAGTCAAGAAGTCGTAAGCGGCGTAGTTATCATTGTAGTCGCTCGGGTTCCATTGTGCTATCAGCTGGCAGCGATCGATGCGGTTAAACGGCAGCCGATCGCTGAGTAAGCAAGAGGCAGAGGCAGAGGATAACCAAGAGAGAGACGGGGAGAGCAAGTGAGAGCGGGAGGGAGTGAGCGCAAGCGTTCGCACGAGTGCGAACAAGTCAGGTAGGGCCATAGTCCACACTGAGGCCTCATGCAGCGCGTATTTGGCAAACAGTTTGGCATGACAGACCACAAATATGTTGCGAACATTTGATGTGCTGCTCGGTACGCCCACACAGCGCCACCTAGTGCGCAAAGGAAGCAATTTGCAAATTGTGCAAATCACTCGATCGCTGCACAAGATTCTTAAGATATAGTGAGTTTTATCTATGTTATATTGATATATGTAGTTTAAAGTGCATTAAGTAATCGATGTAACTTTTATAATAGTCGACTAAATTGTACCCTGTAATAGAACACAGCTTGAGCGTAGGCGCAGCAGCTGGAAATGGAATATATAGAAAATATTTGTTCTTCTTTGCTATAGATAATTGAAGAACACTTATTCCCTTATTTGTCAAGAAACTTTTGCCAGTTCTTCAGACCATTTAAGAGTATAAACTTAACAGGAAATTATTATTATAGTTAATCTAATAATATAGTTAAAAGTGTACAGTTTGCACTTCAAAACTTACAACTACAAATTTATTTTCCGATCAGGCGACTATGCTGATATATAGCTTTAGTATTACACTCACAGGGTATTATAACTTTGTGCCAACTGTCTGTGCCTTTATAATAGCTACCAAATTTGTCGATTGTGTCGTTATGTGTTATCTTTGCAATCACATATAGTTTGTTTTCGCCTTCTTTTCGCCCCGTAAATCAAAAAAAACCGAGTTGCAACCGTAATTTTAATCCAGAACAGTTTCTTTTTGGTAAACACAATATATTTATTCCACCAATTGATTTCTGAAAGTTTGGTTGCGATCGTATCATCAACATAGAAGCTATATAGATATTCGTTATTTCGAAGCCATTCCCGAATTAGCTCCCCACAGTATGCAACATAAAATACCCAAAACATATGTAGAAGTTATATATTAGTGAAACCGTTTTGCTCAAGTCCATAGCGGGTATATCACAGTATAGCATACTTAACTGTAGCTTTCGTGCTGGTTTCGTTCTCTATTGAAAGCAAAAGATATCTTTTGATAAATGTAGGTCAAGGTGTACTGAGTAATCGATATAAATAATATAATAATATAGTAGACCAAGTAATACACTGTAAATTCTAAGTTAGTTTCATCATTTTTGCAACTGATTATTGAATTTCATTTTTCGCAAAATTTAAAAGAAACTTTAGCCAGTTCTAAAGATCATAATTTGTCTTATTGTTTTATTTTTTATGTGGTCGAGAGAATATTCCCGACTTAGTTGTCAAAAGCTTAGCAAATATCAAAGTGTTATACCAATAATAGCTCAAGTATTAATAGGGTTTTACACGCACGAACATGAAAAGAGGAAAATCCCAGAAATGAGGCAACTTTTTATGCGGACAATCCCAATTAGCGTTTAATTTAATGTTTTCAATTTGCATATCTTGAATTCCCAAATTAGATGCGAATTAACAAACCCCTCTGCCCCCCTTGCCCACCTTATTTGCATGCCGTACGTATATGAGGGAAAATTCCAAAGATATATGAGTTATTCCCGCTGCAAGCGAAAGGTGAAGGTGAAGGCGAAGCGGCAGCACTTACTTAAAATATTAAACAACGATGAGCCTTTGTTGCTGGACGCTTAAGAGCGACTTGGTCTGCGTCTTTGCTTCGCCTGCATCTTCAGATTCGAGCAGCAGCAGCAGCAGCTTGCCCCGGTCCGCTGCTGCGCCCAAGTCAAGTGGTGACGGCGACGGCGACGGCGACGGCGACCGATGGCAAACATGCGAGTATTTAAATGTGTATCATGGCGAGGCAGCAACGGCGGCCAAGTGAAGCGCATGCGTTGATGGACTTGAATTATATGCGACTTAAGCTTCGCGCTGCTGCATCTTCAGCATCGACATGGGCATTGGGCACGGGCAGCGGACAACGAACAACGGACGGCCGACAGTGAGCCACCGGCAACGGCAGCGGCATCGGCATCGGCATCGGCATCCTCGGCAGCCAGTGCCATAAAAATTAAAAGTCATTATGGCCTGGAACAGCATTTAAGCCACGACTGCGGCACATTCCCACAGTCGCTGTCTCAGTCCCAGTCGTAGTGGCAGCCCCAGTCCCCGTCGCAGTTGCAGCCAAGCAGGTCGATGTCGATGTCGACTCGAGTGTCGCTCGGCTGTCAGAAAGTGCCATGAGACGGCAGCCACATGCGTCCACTTGGAGTGGGTTAATATTTGTTTGCATTATCATTTTGAATTGACAACGAAGTGGCGCTTCTTGCTGTTGTTGTTGTTCTTGTTGTTCATCTGTTCTTCTTCATATTGTTGTTGTTGTTGTGCCTCTTGTTGTTATTGCTGTTGTCGTTGTCTGCCCAGCAGGCGAGCAGCGCTCAAGTTGTTTGTTGTCTGCGCGCCGATTATGGAAAGTTGATGACCGACAACGTTCCCCCCAACCCCTTCATCACCCTCCCACCACTCTCTAGACCCGCATAATACTCTCTCCTACCTTCTTCAACCTTCTTCTATGCCCAACACCTGTGCTCCCGTCCAGAATTCCTTAGTAGAACTTAGAAAATTGCTATTTTTGCAGCAGTTTTCAATTTCACAATACCTTTCCCCCCTCCGCCTACCGCTTTTGTTGCTCGTGCGCCGCGCGCTTACCACCAAAACCGCAAACGGAATGCGCAGCCCCACACACAGACACAGCTGCGGACCGAGGCGACGCAGGGCGGCAACACTTCGTTAAGTTGATGCCACAGCCACAGCCAAAACCAAAGTCAACGTCAACGTCAACGCCTGAGCCAGTTAAATAGATTTCTTTTTGTATTCTTTTTATATTTTTGTTGTTTTATTTTTGGGTCTTGCTTTTCGCTTTGATCTGCGCTGCTGCTGGCTGTGCCCAGAGGCGGCTCCTCTGGTTGCTGCTGCAACATCAAGCTGAAGCTGGAGCAAATTGAAAATTGATTTTTGCCTTCGTCTGTGCCTGCTGTGGCTGCCTGCGCCGGCCACGTTAAGACAAAGTTAGCACGCCAAGTTCGTTGCCTAAGTCTTTCGTGGCGATGACTCAAAATGCGCGCCATGAAATTCCCACATAAATTGCGCGCATTGTCAAATTAAAAATACCTAATGAGCTGTTGACCCCCCCTGCCCATCCCTCGACTGTGCAGCTTCGGTCCGCTCGTAAAGCTGGCAACAATGCAAAAGAGCAGAAAAATGCATTAGATGCCGCCAGAGCCAGAGCGAGTCCACTTCTCTCGCCTTGCCGCAGCATCGCTGGCGAGTCAACGGCGGCGGCAAAACGTATCGTGTTACAAATCACGGCGGGATGTGCGGGCGGCTGGGCGGCCGGGCGGACGCGGTCAACCGTGCAATGTGGCGGCAGCAACAACGGCGGCGGCGGCGTCAGACGGCAAACAAGTTTCGAGTGGAAATGCGTGTAGCGTGCAGCGTGCGAAACACTGCAGAACATGAACACGAAAGCCTCCATGTGCCGATGCCGATGCCAGAGCTGCTGATGCTGTTGCCAGAGATGCTGATGCTCTGCTCTGTGCGGCTCTAAAAATAGTTGTTGGTCACGGCTGCTGCATGAGAAATGGCAACACTTTTGGCGCTCATAAAAACTATTTATACGCAGTGAGCAAACGGCATCAGTTA
The DNA here is from genome assembly GCA_018901815.1 of Zaprionus lachaisei. Classification (NCBI taxonomy): domain Eukaryota; kingdom Metazoa; phylum Arthropoda; class Insecta; order Diptera; family Drosophilidae; genus Zaprionus; species Zaprionus lachaisei. Next base: position 6,753,077 of record JAEIFI010000501.1, read on the forward strand.
ACTAATATGCCCGTCGTTGTGCATCGCAGGCAGGCAGGCAGGCGGGCGCATGCGCATGCGCGTGAGATCTCCACGCAAGATCAACGGCAACAGGCAACAGGCAGGCAGCCAAGCAGGCAAAAGGAGCAGGCCAAGACAACGACAACGACGACGACGACGGTTCAGTCCAGTTTGAGTTTGAGCCAGGGACCACACAAATACAGGCACGCGTTCGCTGACAGAATAAAAATTGTTGCGCTTGTGTTTAACGCGCGAACGCGGCGATATCGCAGCAGCCACAGCCACAGTACCTTGTTTCGAAACTGGCTCCCTGGACTCCTCGACTCAAGGCGACGCTGGGCCCGAGGGCTCCGCTTAAAGTGGCAGCCAGGCACCGTTGTCAGTTAGCAGCAGCAGCAGCATTGCTGTGGCGCAGGCGGGGGCAACACGGCAACGACGACGAGTCGAGGCGGCACAGCACGCCGGGGGTTCCGGGGCATTGTCGGCTTGCTTAGGCTATCACTGAACGATTATCGTGCATTTTAAAATTCTTACGAGTTTCTGCCGTTGTTGTTTTTATTGTTGTTGTTGTTCCTTTGCCTTTGCTTCTTTTTATATTGCCCTTTTCACTCGGCTCTTTGTGTGCAGTTTGTGGTTGTTCCTGCTGTTGTTGTTGTTGTTGTTGTTGTTGTTGTTGTTGTTGTTGTCGCTGTTACTGGTGTTGCTGCTGCTGTTGTCTGCGTTGCTGCTGCTGCAGATTGAAATCACGCATGGGAACCACAAGCGCCCTGCCTTTTGTCTGCTCGTCGTCGAAGCTGTCCCAAAGTCTTTTGCAATAAAATAAAACCAATGGGTTGCCTTTAAACACAGTTTTATTAATAATAAGTATATCTATATATAATATATATATGTATATATTATGTATATGTATATATATATTTTGTATTTATCAATTTGTTAATTGCATAGTATACATAAATAAGTAGTACGCACAGCACGCACACGCGTTATGCTGGCGGCTTTCTTTTGTTTCTTCTTCTTTAATAATTTGTTATTTATTATTGCATATTAGCAAAACAGTTAACTAAATTACTACACGAATTTCATTGATAGTGCTATCTCAATGTTAGTTTATAGATTCCAAATGCATTCTCTATTGTTTGTTTTATATTTATGTTGATATTCAAATTGGTTTCTCTTTCTAGACGACTCACAGTTAACTACAACATGTGCCAGAGGGGCAACTAAGGGAAGTTTGTTTCGATTAGTTTGATTCGTTTTTCTAATTGTAATTTTGATCGACAAAGAACATATGCACAGCAAGCATTTACTATGAACATCATAAACTATAGAGAGAACGGCGTCACATGCCTATAACATACACTATCCTCCTCTAACTTTCATCCTAACCATAAACAAAAATAAAAGCATTTTAAATGAAATGAAGAACTTTCTTTATATTTGAGTTGGCTTTCGTGAGAGTTTCGTGCAACATAAGAATTTTCATAGATATTCTATATATTTCTTATATAAATTATAGCCTATGTAAAAGATCTGTCTGAATACTTTGAATAGCACTTCAGCAGTGTGTGTAAAAATTGTTAATAAACTTGTTAAGTTCTTTTTTTTTTTTGCTTAAAGTTGCTTTTTAGAGTTTAGTTGACACATTATCAAAAATCATTTGCTTGTTTCCATTTGTTGCTTTGTATTGTGGGCTGGTTTGCATAAGATTGCTATACATATATCTATATATGTATCTATATATTGTATATATACTTTATATACCTACATAAGTATTTGTAATTAGTTGATTTCATTTGCTTCATCAGACGACTGTTTTACTTTCTTAGCTGTTAACGCGCGATTTTCACATCAAATTCCTTATCGGTGTTCAACGGTGTTTGGTTTGGTATTATATATATATTGTATATAGATCGGTACTCGCAAGCCGAGAGATAAAACCGATTAGTTACATTCAATTTTTCAATATTCATATACATATATTTTGTTAAAAGTATTAACTATGACAACAACTAGTAGCAAACAATTTATTATTGTACTAATTCTACATAATTGCCATTTTGTATCCTGACACTTGTCTCTTCGTGTGTGTGTGTACGTGTGTGTGTGTGAGAACTCTCTAAACTAACTACGAATAGTTTTCATAATTTTAGACATTTATTATGTATATAGTTTTATTCTTTTCTGGCATATCTTTTATAATTTTTTGTGTGTCTGATTTTGTGTGCTATGTGTTGTTGTTTCTAAATGGAGCTGGAGCATTACATTGACATTATTATGATTAGTATTATTGTTGTACATCGAGTTGGTAACAATTGATTAGCTATTGCTGATGCTGATGTATATTTTTCATCGTTCATGCTCATTCATAACTTTGCTTAGTTGCATTTTATTTGTTTTTGTTTTTAGTTTTGTTTTGTTTTATATATTTGCTGGATCACATATTCAAGTAGTTTCAAAATCACATAAAGATCACTCTTACAGTAGCGTATACAAAATACATACATTTTCCCATACATTGTGTGCACATGGATACGCACATACACATTGCATGTACATATGTATGCATGTCTCAGTTAATTAGTTATTTTATTAGTTCTTCTCTTTGCCTTCCCTTTTGACTTGTCATGAAATGATTATTCGTTCGTTCAGTGTTTTTTCGTTTGCTTGTTGTGCTTGTAGATAAGATTGTGTTTATTGCTATAAAGTATACGTAGAATATATATAATACTACGTTGTGCCCAAGAAGTCTGAGTTAAGGATTGTTTGAAAGAGCTATTTAAGTATTAGCATTCGAATTTCGCACTCGACAGCTCCATTATAAAACCATTTTGTAATTGTAATTGTTCTTGTTCGTGTAATATTTATAATCCTGAATTGTAATTGCTTTTAGATTTCATTATTAGTTTTTGTTTGTTGTTGTTTTCTTTACTGTTTGTATAGAGAGCTATAATATTAAAGCATTTAATTGTAACACACATTAACTTGCACATTTAATTATTGTTTAGTTTATTCATTTATTTTTTTGGCTACTACATACACACAAAAGCCTTTGCGCTGCTTAGCTAGTTAGCTATAAAATATATTTTCATATCAGATTGTAATATATATATATATTTCTTTGCATGTATATATATTTTGATGTATACCTATGTATATATGTGTATATCTATAATCATCATCATCATCATCGTGATATTCCACTTTCATATTCAATAAATGCCTATGTTTCTGATTCTGAAATTCATGCTTAAATACCCTAAGTGATCAACTTGTTTCGTCATTAGTTAAATATCTATTAATACGTTAGAGTTCATTATATTAAATATATATGCTCAACTTTGTCATAAGCTACAAATACATTAGCTTTAAATGTTTGTTTTTTAATAATATTTATGTTTTATTTGTTTATTTGCTTGTATGTTTGAAGACGGTTTTTTATTAGCTTCGGTTAACGTTCAATATAGACTGTTGTGTTGCATTAATCTGAATTCGCTGTCTTGTGTTACGTTTATTGTTTAATCTTACAAATCACACGCTTTAATTTCTTCTTCTTTTTCTTCTTTTTGTAAATATTATAATTATTATGTATTAGATAATCTTGTACCGTAATTATTGGCCATAAATATACATTTTATTCACTTTGACATATTGTTTTACTTTCTATGACCGGCATTTCATTGGAAGTTTATTCTTTTTTTAGTTTTATAATATAAAAAAAATCGTTTGTAGCAAGAAATGTACTTAAAGCACTAACAAAATCACATAATAACCTAATAGAATATAAGAGTAAAATACACCAAATCGCTTAGAGATTATTGAATTGTTCATAGTAGGTTTTATATGTATATATAGTAGATGTAACTAACTTCAATTGATGTACAATTCGATACTATTTTGGGGGCTACAAACGAAAGAGTTTAAAACAAACAAAAAAGAGATGCGAGTTGACATGAAAATTATAAACAATTCTAAAATTTCAGTAGATAGATAAAATACTATCGTTGCACTTCTTAAATTTAAGAATTCACTTTGTGCGCCAAAAGAAAACTTTATGTTATTGAAGATCCCCTTAATCATTTCCTATGCTGAGATCCCTCAGATTCCAAAATATTCAATTTTTTGCCTTCGAAATAAAATCTAAAAAATGTATATGTATTTATATATAAGTATATATATAGATATATCTATGTATATCTGTAGTTTGAATATCGGCTTATAAAAATCACTGGTGGTTGTTGCTTTTCTTGTTAGTCAATCAGTTGTTATTGTTTTGTTTTAAAATCTTAAATAGTCAGTTACTAAAAGTGGCTAGCAAAATCGTTTTGTATGTGGTGTATATCATAATATTGATGTATTTGATATTATCTTGTCATATCATTTCTAAAAAATATACAGATAAACAAAAAAATAAACAGAAAACCTACGTTTCGTACAATTTAAAATGTCTTGAACTTAAGAAAACGTTGAAAGCATTGTGTAAAAAAAAATGAAAAATACATTGAAATAAAACCTAAATTAAGAAAAAAATTAAAATAATTCAATGATAATCGAAATTTCCTGTAGGATTGTGTCAATTGTAAATGCATATCAGCTTGTTAAATGAATTACATACTTTGTGCCTAGTAATTGCTAATATCCATGATAATTAATTTGCATATCGATAAATATAAATTATATAAGTATGCATATATATAGGTAAGCTCTGCCAGCTCTCCAGCCTGGCATATTCGTCGCTACTCAATCAACACATTTTGCTTAAAATATAGTTTCTTGTTTGTTGTTTTTATCGCATATTATCAAAGTATCAGCCCCAAGGGCTCGCCGGTAATACTTTGAGCGATTGAAACATGTTCTATGTGTGCGTTGTTATTACCGGCACCTGGCAGTAGGGGCACTCAGTAACCGAACCGGCGCATGTATTGCAAATGGACAAGTGATTACAGGGCTCCAGAGTAACGGTGCGATTGTTTTCCTCGCATTTCATGCACTTCTTGGCATTCTCCAAATATAATACTTTATCTACTTCCTCCAAATCGGTGCGCAGCTTCGACTAAAGAAAGTGAAGTAAAATAAACTGTGAAGATGTTATGAATATCACGGAAACCTTACCTGCAATTGCTTTAGTTTCTGTATCGATAGATCACGCAATTCGCCCGGTAAATTAAGTTGAATCTGCATTAAATCATGGCGGTCCTTCCACTCGAGCGCCTCCTGCTTGGCATTGTCACGATGTAGTTCAGTTATCTTTAGTTTACAAATTAGCTCATCAAGACGCACGGACAGTTTCTGTATCTGTGCATTCTTGGTTAGCAACTCATTGGTCATGCGACCTAAATCGCTGTTGTTCTGCGATTGCAAAGATTGTAGACTAAAGGCATTCTTAGCCGTATTCAGAGTGTTTTCAAATAGACTGTTGCCCACCGAGCTGCTGTTAATGTCATCACGTATTGTGTTCAATTCCGATATTCTAACTGATGGACTTATAGATAATCCGTCGCCGAATCCAGGCGATATGATGCGTGACTGATAGAAGATGTTATTGCTGTCATTCTGCGTGGCTGCCGACAGAGAATTACTGAGCTTATTTGAGCCACCATACATATTATTGAAAAGATTGGCATGATTTGTGGGGCTGTAAGTGAGCGAACTGCTGGGAATGTTGACGGCAAATCCACTTGAGTTGAAATCTGTGACAAAACAGTTTATAATATAAATTAGTAAATAGGATAGACATGTTTTGACTCTCTGACTCACCATTGATAGAGTTACTTAGTGTCGTATTAGGAATGTTAATTGGCGCCGAGGAACGTGTTAATAAACTAGAGTTGGCCAGACTTGCTGAGAGCGAGTTTTCGCGTGGATCTTCCAATGTACATGCTGTCGATAAACATACAAACATTAAAAAACTATTTATATACATAGAGAATGTTAAGATATTGCTTTTTTTGCGCTGTCAAATTTGTCCACAACCATCGTGGAATATACAAAAATGTTTTACTCACAAAGACTGTCCATTGGTAATGAGATATTTAAGATTTTGCTGGAATTTGTTGTATTTTCCAAAGCATCAACCAACATTTTATTGGTATTATTACCATCAATATTTAATAACTACGAATAAAGAGATTAAACAAAGAGAAACGAAGAAAAACAAAATGAGAGAGCAGGTCAAAGTATTCAATGACTTGCGTTTTGATGCTGTTAGCTGTATTGGGATTAGCTTTGGTGTGTGTTCGGTTTCGGGTTCGGATGGGGTTAGCGATAGTTAGAAGATTTTGATGCTCAAATACGCACATAACATACACATGTATAGTAGACATAGACAAAACACGCACAGACACACACACACACAGAGACTGTAATACGTACATTGTTGCTCAGCTGCAGCAGTCCTGGTGTCAGATTGCCATTGACGACCTCATCCTGCACTTTCAAATCGGACAAGCCATTGGAAATAAGATCACTTAAAGCAATTTCATGATCACGCTTCTTTTGCTCGTTGAACAGATAAGCTTTTTTTTTTTGGTTTGTTTGTTTGTGGACAAGCAGTTAAGCGTGGTTTGATGGTTGCATTTGCATTAATTTCATACAATTTGTTCAGTGTTTAACAGCATTTTGATACAGCACCAAGGTAAGGATTGATTGTAAGTGTGAGTAGAAGACAAACAAAGAGTTAAACAAATCTCATCCAAATATGTACAAACCTTTAACTCTACCCTAACTGAGACCCGCCCGCTATGGTTGTGGCAAATAGCGCTCAAAGCCCAAGAAAGAATTGATAGTTTTAAGACAATAACTAAAGCTGCATAACTATTGATAGTACTCGAGTATTGGTAATGAATACTTTAACATATTGTTGATATGCAGCTCTAGTGTTATACAATATAAACTTACGTTCCACATGCGCAAAGGCGCAGAAGACGCTGCGTGGGCAATAGCCGGCCTGTTGGACATCGTTGCATTTGGTGGACTTGTAGATTTCCGGATGGAACTGTTGCTCGGTGCGAGTGTGACAATACTGGCAATTGTCCCCGGCCTCACAATTGCCTGGCTCACCCCATTCCTCGCCGTGCTTGACATTTGGACATGGAGTAGATCTTTACAAAGAGGGAGTTTAGTTTTATATACAAATTAAAGTTAAATTCTTTGACTCACCTATACTTGTACTTCCTAGGCGAGCGACGTTTGTCCTTGCTATTGTGGTACTGTGGACAGGCATACCCCTGACGACACAGACGTGGTGGACGCTTACACGGTTCTGTTTTGTAGTTGGCCAACACATAGTTGGTGTCCTGCCATTTTGGGTCCTCATTCATAAGGTTGCGCTCCTTGTCAAGTGCATTTTGTGCATTGGTGCCGTCCAACGTTATATCCGAATTCTGTAGTGTCTCCAGCTCTTTAATGTCATAGACTGGAGGACGTTGATCCTGCATGCCATGGGCAAAGGCGCAGTGTAGGCCATTTTTGACACAATAGCCACGGCTATCTGTATCGTGCACACACATGCATGTCTTATAGTAACGTAAATGATAACGACGCTCTGTGTCACCGGCAGTGCGATGAAGAAAAGGGCATCTGAGGGGGGAGAGAGATGGGAGAATGTAAGAAATTTCAAGTGACGCAGAAAAGGACTGGACTGAGTTGCGTGCTAAAAATAGCCAAGCAGCAGTTCGCCCAATCACAAGCCAAGCAATAAAAGCGGGGGCAAACCAATGAACTCTCGCTCACACACACAAACACACGACGCACACATATTCTTGCATAAATATTTATGCTTGTGTATGTATGCACATATATGTACAATTCCAAGTCTGGGTCAGAAATGTTATTTTGTTTAGTGCAAAAAATGAAATTGCGTATTATTTTTTGTGTCTCACTCTTTGCCATGTATAGTCTTTCGCAGAAAGCTTTGCTGGAAAGCTCTGCTTACAATAACTGTACATTTGAAAACGGACAATAATGGCGGGGGAAAACCAAAATAAACCGAATGAAATCGCGCAAAAGCGAAACGCAATAAAAACAATGACGCACACACTTGTAGCAGTTATAACTGCTGCCGCTGCTGCGCATTTGTATATGTGTGTGGGGTGTGTATGTATGTATGAGCATGTGTGTGTGTCTATGTGTGTGTATGTAAGCAACAACCACCACTCTCTGATTAGAATTTCCTAGTACAATCGCTAAAATCACTTTCACTTTTGCATTCTGTGGGCGGCGGCGGTGACCTCGTCGTAGGTTGCGCCTACATATATACATAAACACACACACATACACATGCACAGCACACTCACTTGCGCATACAAACGCAATTGAATTTCACTTTTAGCTAGGCGACTTGACTTGCCCCTCCTTAGACCCGCACCAAAGTTTTTGTTTGTAAACACGAAGCCAAGAGATACACACACATTGCAAAGAAATGGAAGCGCAAAGAGGAAACGAAAAAATACTACGTCGTTGATTGTTGGCGTTGGCGTCTTGGTTTCTTCGCACCATTGAGGCACAGAGACAAAATCATTAATACTTACTCATCGCCCTCGGGACAGATTCCAGTTGTCTCATCGTATTTGGTGCAATAATTATCAGCACTGTAATTAAATGTTCCATCGCGTTTGCGGACAGGCCGCCGACGACGCTGGTTTTGAAAATGCCAATTGAAGCAAACGAAAGGGCGATGCTGGTTGCATTTGTGCTGCAGGAACGACTGGCATTGCTCCACGCGGAATTCCTTTAGGTAACTGTGTTAGCGGAGGTAATGCTTTAGCAAAATATATTCCAATAGTCAATTAAAATGTGTTTATTTACGTATAATGACTGGTTTTTTCTTGGTGTGAAGACAGTAGTAGCTTGCTCGCATCGTTCGCCATCTTGAACTGAACCACCAAAAACAGTGAGACCGCATACCACTAATCACGAATATACCAAAAATATGCAAATGAACAGTATCACTCGTTGTTGTGATCGATCCCACGCATCGATTGTTCAACACGTGCAGTCGAAATGTGATACATAATTTATTTATTTATTTATTCACGCTCTCAACCACTGCCTGCCAGCCGGCCGGGAGTTTTTTATGATGGCTGCGAGTCAAAAAAATCATAGCGATTGTCTTGCTTATATGCAGGTAACTGAAGCACGCGTAATAAACACTGTACAAATGTTGACAATGTTTTTCTCCCGGCTTTAGACACTCGGTGATGCCACGCCCACTGAAGTGGCAAACAAATTGGCCGCACAAATAAATGAGGAGGCTGACAAAACGGACACGGCTAGCATTAATCAAGCTGCACTGAATGTCACCTTTCGTGTCTACTACCACATCTTGCACAAATACGAACTGGAGGATGAGCACTTCAAGGATTTGCCTCAATGGTTGTCGTGCGAACAGCCAAAGGCCTTTTTCATGCTGCAGTCTGTGCTGCTGACTGACCACTGGTCACAACTGGATGCCCCCTTAATTGAGGAAAAGTGTGTGGCTGCCATCATTGCTGCACTGCAGCAGAATAACAATAGTCTGGTGCATCAGTTGAAGGCAACCAATCTGCTGGTTAAGAAGTTTCCTAAACTGGAACTGCTGACACTACAGCTGGAGCACTTCTATCATTGCCTGCAGCGACAAAGCCAGGTGGGATGTCGTGAGGAGACGCTGACGCTATTCAATCATTGCTGCAAACAACGGGATAGGGCATTCTTCTACTTCCGCCTCATTGTCGAGTTCTGGCCATGGACAAACCGCAACAAGTACTATCTACTGAGTGGTATACTCAATTCTCATGCATTACCCGAGCTGCTGGCCAAAAGTGATCACAGTGAGGCAGAGTTCTTTGCCGGCTTGCGACTCAGCCTGAGTTACAAAGGCCTGCGCGCAGCCAGTCATTATCCCGTGAAGAGCCTGAGCAGCCAGAGATCACCTGCTCTGCTGGCTCTAGCTGTGGATCTACTCGTCGATGGCAGCGTTGCGGAATTACAAAACTTCCACTCTCAGTGGTTCCTACGCATCCAACAACGCGATGCACTCTTCCAGCTGTTGCAGGCCAAGCCAGAGATTGTGGAATTTCTGGCCACTTCCGAGGCAGTACGCACGCCATCAGAGCAGCTGCGTCTTATACTCATATTCAGCATGTTTGCCAAGGAAATCTACATGACATCCAAGCTGCACTTCTTCAAGATCAGCACCGAGCTGCTCACGAACTGCAGCAGCTTGGAGACAGAGGCACAACTGCTAGTCTTTAAGTTCCTAGTGGATAATTTGAGCAATTTTGCAGTTGAGGATTGCCTGGAGTTCTTCTACAACTTCATGGAACGTCATCGGATTGTTGAGAGTTCCGAGTTTCGCAACACAATGCTGGGCAAGATGCCAAACATAATTAATCACACAGCGAAACACTTTAACAAGGCATTGCGGGCCGATGGCAGTGACTTGCTGGCTCTGGACATCAGACGCTTCTTCTGGCAGCTGCAGCAACTGCTGGAGCGGGACATGGAATGCGATGTCTATCAGCCTCGAATCTTTGCACTGAAAATGCTGGAGATCTTGCACAAATCTCTGTACAGCGCGAGTGTGACCAAGAATGCCAAAATGTGCAGCACACAACAGAATCAACAGTTGGGCACATTCCTGTTGGATCAGGCTGTCTTTCAGCCAGAGAAGGTGGCACAATTGCTGTACAAATCTCTCAATGATCCTCAGGGATTTGATGATGCCTTGGAGCTAACGGTTTCATTGCTACTCCAGCTGGGTCATGTCGATAACACGCAATGCATCGAACAATGTATGACGCTCTGCGTCAGTTCCGATGTGGATGAATGTGCTCTAGTCTCTCTCTATGCACAGTTGGCAGTGCGTAGCTTTGGGGCACAACAAAAGCAACCACTGCAGCAGCTATACGAGCAATCTCTGCAGCAATTGACAAGCAAATTTGAGGCTTTCCAGCGTGATCCACTTCAGACCACCAAAAATGATGGGGGTCATCTCTTTGGACACATTTGCGTGCTGAACGAGTTGATCAGTGGCAGCCTGGAGACATCGATCGTCGAGCTGTTGCCCCTACTTGAGTCCATACTGAATGTTATACTTGAATTCCTGAATTTGGCCAACACAAGGCGGGAGAACGCAGCAGCAGCTGCCAGTTTTCAGGACATGGATGAAAGCCTGCAGCTGCTGGTCACTGAGAGCGCCTATGATGAAGGAGAGGATGCCGAAGGCTCTCGCAAGTATTTGCTCATGAGTTTCTGGTTGACATTGAAAGTAAGTTCCCCCCTTCATCTTTTCTTCAACTTGATTTAACTCTCTTACATTGCAGGCTTGCTGCGACTTGGCCACCAGCGTTGGTTGTGAACTGCTGCGTGAGCAAAACATCAACTACGATGCACTGCAGCGTTGTCTGGATATCAATGTGGCTGTGTTGACACGTTGTCGCCACAAGGGCGCCATTGAAGCAGGTGGATTGAGCATTGGCAAGCTGACTCGTGCTATCACTAGCAGTGTGGCCAGTAAGAATCAAGGATTTCAGCTGCTGCACGATTGTCTGGAACGGGAGCTTCTCTCCGAGAGTCGCCAAGTGAGCACTACACGTCGTGGTGCTGGATTTTCCATCATGTTTCTGCACGTACTCAAGAATGATAATCCTCGTGAACGTCTGCTGCTGCATCGTGCCGTGCAGCGCATCTTGCAACGCCTGAATGAGAAGTCTTCCAGTGGCGCAGGCGGGGATCTCTCTGGCAGCAATAACCACGATCGCTGGGAGGCTTTGGTGCTGCATTATCTGTGCGTGCTGGTGCGCGACACCGAGTTGCGGCCGGCAATGTGCAAATACTACAACGAGATCATGCTGGTGGCCATGGAGCACATCGATAACCCCGAGTGGACAATTTCGAATGCAGCATTGCAGCTCTTTGGCGCCATGCTGGGCAAACTGGTGGGTCAGCGCCAGGCGACGGAGTTTGACACCAAATTGGCCTGGGAGCCCAGTGAACTGAACTATGAGGAACTAGCCTGTCAGCTGCCCAAGGCCTGTGAGCGTATGCTGCAGTGCTGCGACAGCGAGCAAGTGACCTCCTCCATAATTTTGTTCCTTGGCTTTCTGTCCAAGGTGGAGCATCTGTGCACCACGGGCGAAGCACAACAGTCGACGGAGTTATTGCTGCGCTTCCGTCGCCTCAGCTGGCGTCTGTTGCGACACAAGTGCGAGCAGGTGCGTCTGCTGGCTGCCACGTGCTTTGTGCGTGCTCATGAGTTTCGTTGCGACCTGCCGGCCGTGCTGCTGGCCAGCGCCAAGCGGGCATCGCAGCTGAACGAGGATAACTTCTACGAGGGATTGCTGTACGCACTGCATGCAGGCGTCTTAAAGCTGCGGCATGAGGCACAGCACGTTTGGACGGCACAGAAGCAGGAACAATTCCAGCAGCAGCTACTAGCAGCGCTGCAGGTGACGGAGCAGGTGCATCGCTTCACGGCATACACATTGAATGTGCTGCTGCAGTTGCTGAAGCTGCTCAATGCCAGCGAACAGGCGGAGATGGTGCGTCAGCTGCTGGATGAGCGTGGCGGACTGGGTATAAGCTAACCACATTTGATACTATACATTCGATGCCCTAATCTTATCTAGACACCTAAGCCAAAAAGTCAAATCGCTTATACAACAACTAAACGACGCATTTACTAATTGAAAGCATTTACCAAAAAACACACGGAACGAAATAGATAAACCTTAACAGAATAGAAACAGAACTGAGTACCGAACTATGATCAACTGAAGCCTTCGCCAGTCTCCTGCTCCATGGCCTGCTGTTGCTTCTCTTGCGTCTCTTGTGCCATTTTCTGCAGAGTTCTGCTTAGAATGTTGCGCAGTATATGCGGCTTACAGTGCTCCTCCAGCCAGGGTATCACGCCGGTGGTCAGTTGCTTGAAGCTGTCCATCGGTATGTGCTGGAATGTCTCAAACATCTCGTCGGTGATGGCCTGGAACTGTAATAGAAATACAACTATGTTTACACGCGACTGTGGGGGATAACGAGCTAAGTCATTTTGCTGACCACTTGAAATTTGGCCTCGTCTGTCAGGCGCGCCTCCTCCGGTCCCGGATTGGCCTGCTGATGTTGCAGCATTGTCTCGTAACCGTTTTGTATGATCCGCAGTGCTGTTACCTCCTTCTGCAATGCGGCACTCTCATCCTCCTGCTTCACTTTCTGCTGATTCAGATAGCCAATGTATTCGATAGACTTTTGCAAAATCAGCGCTTTGCTCAGCTTGTAACCAGACGAGTCGCTGGGCTGGCAACGTGGCACCAGCTCTTGCAAGCTGTCGTAACCCTTTTTAATGGCATCTCTACGCTTCTGTTCCGCCTGTGTGTGTGCCGAGCGACGGCGTTCCTTGTAGCTAAGTGTCGAATTCGAGTTGGCGGCCGTTGAGTGTCGCGCATCGCCGCTATCATCATCATCGTCTGTTCAAGGAAAACACACGAGAGCCAGACAGACAGTTCACACAATGTAATAAAAGCCAACAACGTGCTGATAATGAGCATGGGCAAAGGCAATGTGCTTCGCTGGACAGCGAAGATTTTATCAGCTATCAGCTGAACAGCTGCTGCTCACGTCACATTGCTCTGGGTAAGCAAAACAAACAATCACGTACCTGAGTTGTGGGCAGATGAGTTTGGTGTGTGGGTGCTGCCTGCGCTGCTGCAGCGTGAATAGTGTTTGCCTCCCTGCTCTTGATCTTGCTCCATGTTGTAGGCCTCCTCCTTGGTGGCTAAGTTATCGCTCATTATCAACTGCGTCGTTGTGACGGTCCACAAAAACAAGAATATTCAAGTTACGTTTGTTCGACTGCGAACTGGTTCACGAATTGTGGTGGCTGGCAGATAGGCAATATTTTGGTATTTTTCATGTTTGCGCTGCCAGATTTTAAAATACAAATAGTGATATTTTTTGAAATAATTGCAAAACTTGTTTAATTCAAGCAAATCACAACATTTAATAATGCAATTGTATTATTTATTTGCATAAAGTTGTCATTTCAGTAACGAATAATAATATTATAATATTAACTGAATTTGTCTAATGGAAATGTACTCGTGTATATTTAGTTTATTTCAAATATTCTATATTTATTATGTGAGCTTCTATTTGTTCATGTATAATTTTTCTGCATTAATTTTTAACATTCATGCCAAACCGTGACTGGTTCAATTTAACCCTGTCACTGACTCACCGAATCACAGCTTACAGTTCACCTGTATTAAGCGGATTAGGTATTGTTTGTTTTGCAGCCCTGCCTTGCTTCACCGGTACGATGACTTTTGCGTTTTCTTGCTGAACTTTGCCGTCGTGTCGCTTTTTTAGTTTTTTCGCAGCCCGTGCTGCGATATATTTTTTATAAACTAACTAGTTAAATCTACAGGGAGGCGCCGCCCACAAGCCACAAGATGGGTCTGCTCTATGCACTGCGTGTGAGAATCATGAATCTCATGATTTTCTTTCTAATTGTTATACTGGTGCCGGGTCTGCCACCGCGTACCACTTTCCCCTACAAAGATTTCATGTAAGTTTCATCTAGAAACAACTCTCCTACATTAGATAATGTCGTAATATATTCTCCAATTTACAGTGTAGCCCCGCCCAAAGAACTGAAAGGCGCACTGGAGCCAAACTTTCACCTCGAGGGCGCTGAACATTTGCTCGAGGGTCTCATCTACGGTCCAGAGTGTCTGATTGTGCGCAAGAATGAGATCTACACTGGCATACACGGCGGTGAGATCGTCAAGATGACGGCGAACCATGTAACACATGTGGCCAAGTTCGGACAGCCCTGCGGTAAGTTCCAGTCGAGCAGAGACTTCTTTTATTGCCGGCTAAACGAAACCATCTCTTTGTAGCCGAAAACTTTGAGGAGTCGCGCTGTGGCCGTCCTCTGGGACTGGCCTTTGACACGCAGGGCAACAACCTTATTGCTGTCGATGGCTACTACGGTCTGTGGGAGGTCGATCTAACGACCAACAAGAAGAAGCAGCTGATATCACCCTCGCAGGAATTGCCAGGCAAGAGCATAGCTCGTCCTGCCAAGACATTCAATTCCGTTACCGTGGACAAGCAGGGTGATATTTACTGGACTGACTCTTCGTCGGACTTTACCCTTGAAGACTTGGTCTTCAGTTCGTTCGCCAATCCGTCTGGCCGGTGAGTTCACCCTTTCTTCAATATGCATAACCGGTTTTTTTGTTGCCGCTTTTGTCTAATGGTTTTCTTTGTTTTCTTTTCTCCTCTCTTCTCTTTTCTTTCAGTCTATTCAAATATAACCGAGCGAAGAATGTCAGCGAGGTGTTGCTGGATGAACTGTTCTTTGCCAACGGTTTGGCATTGAGTCCCAATGAGGACTTCATCGTGGTCGCCGAGACGGGTGCAATGCGTCTGGGCAAGTATTACCTGAAGGGTCCCAAGGCTGGCCAGAGTGAAATCTTTGTCGAGGGTTTGCCCGGTTTGCCTGACAATTTGACGCCCGATGCTGATGGTATTTGGGTGCCACTCGTCCATGCCGCCGATAGCGAGCATCCCAACACTTTCGCGCTCTTCTCTCGCTTCCCAACCATTCGACTGTTCCTCGCTCGTCTGCTCACGCTCTTCGAGCTGCCGTTCCGCTACCTGAACAGCGTGTACCCGAACAAGTTCTCGCAGCGCTTTGTGCATTTTGTGGGCCATGGCGAGAGCATCAAAGGATTGGTGCCCAAGCGCACCACTGTGGTTCGTGTCGACTGGAACGGCAACATTGTGGGTTCGCTGCATGGCTTTGATTCTTCTGTGTCGGGCGTGTCACATGTACTCGAATATCAGGATCAATTGTACTTGGGATCGCCCTTTAATCATTATTTGGCCCGCGTCAAATCGCCTAAGGCAACCAAGCCACCTACTGTGAAGGTGCGTAATGTGCGCGTCGAAGGCGAAGGCCTGGAGGCATCTGTGGGTGCTGCGCCCACCACTGCCAAGCCCAGCAAGCCAAAGGTGGCGCCCACTACCAGCACTACTACAACAACCACCACCACAACCACGCCCAAGCCGCAGACAACAAGAACCACCACAACTACTACCACCAGGAGGCCAACAACTACAACTACAACCACAGCCAGGCCAACTACCACCAGCACCACAACAACAACAACAACGACCACAACACCTAAGCCAGCAACAACAGCAGCGCCCAAGAAGACCAGTACCACCACCACCACAACGGCAGCACCAAAAACGACGACAACAACAACAACAGCAGCACCCAAGGTAGCACCAACACCTGCAACAGCAAAGCGCACGGTGCCCAGCAAGCCAGCACCCGTTGAGGAGGAGATTCCCGCAGACACCAAGCCACCGCAGAAGGAGAAGCTCAAGGTGATCAACAAACAGGGCGACCATGTCGAGCTCTAAGCAGCTGCAGCAACAGTCCCTCCTTTCTCGTAAATGCTCTTTCAATTATCCTGGGTTATGTGCGCGGCACTCTACGGCTCGAAAGGCCAATTTCAATGCTTGGTTAGAATTGCTTACGCAACTTGAACTGATTTGTAAGCAGCTGCTTAGTTTAATTTGCCCTCGTTTAAGGCAGCTTATTATATGTCGCACACTATATGCATATAATTGAGTTTCGCTTAACTTTAAACAATTTCCAAACTCAAAACGAAACGAAACGTCATGAAATGTAAATGAAATGAAACGAAACATTCCCGAAACATGCGCTGCAAGTTAAGCTTATTATAATCATATTTAGTTCACTTACTTGAATTCTCAATTATAAAGTAATTAATTTACCATTATATATACCCTATATAAAACCCATCAAATTGAATTCCAATTGTTTTGCTTTTGTACTGAATATCTTTCATGTATGTTTTGTATATTCTTTTCTCTTATTTTTTCCACTTAAAAGTAAAATGTTTTCTAAAAACAATCGATATAAGGCTTAAGCATACTTTCAATTAAGTTAATTAGTTTAAGTATATAAATAGTGAGAGTGTAAGTAGCGTGGGACTGGCTGTGTGTGTGTCACAGAGAGTGTGTCTCTACTCTCTGGCAACTGTGGGCCGGCTTGGTGGCTCCTTGGGATCCGTCCAGGTCCATTCGGCATAGTGTACACAGCGTCCCAGCTCCTCGGAATACAGCTGCGACTTGGGGCAACGTTGCAGGCTGGCGCGGGTTCCCTGCTTCTCACACACCCAGTAGGCGGTGGGATCCCAGAAATTGCGGAACATGCGATTCACTTCCTCCAGTCCCTTGCAGCCGGGCTCGCCATTGTGCTCATGGTACTTGGACTTCTGAATGGGCAAGTGTGCGGTGGCCATTTTTAGCGGGAATTTCAGCTAGAAATAGCGTAAAACAATAGAACGGAAGTAAGTACCAACATTTTTAGCATGTCATTTCGAAAGTATTCTCTGTCTGTCACTCTACTTAGTATATATAATCATAAAGATTTATATATATATATATATATATATACAAGTATATATATAGAGTACAGTTTGTTGAAATATTTCGCGACAATTAATTTAGCTATTCGTACACTTTGCTTACCTATTCGGATTCAAAAAAATTCCGTTGGCAACGAAATCAAATATAAATTTCTTCTTGCTGCTGCTGCTGCTTGGCGTTGCTTGCCGTTTCACAATTATTGCGCTTCTGATTTGTCATACCGCATCATTTCTCGCTTAAATACTTTTTTTGCCAACGCCGACAGCGACGACGTCGACGTCGATGTCGAGCGGATGCGAACGCGATCGCAGCGCGGCGCGGGGCCGGTTTGTGTTAGTAATGTCTGGCCGGGCCGGGCCGTTGTAATCGCGATCGTTTTGCGACGACGTCGGGCAAATTTTTATCTATAATACCCGCGAGTTGAGTTAAGTTCACTGAAAAATTTCTGTTCGAAACGATCGGCGAAGGTGAGGTCGGCAGAGCGGCGGCTGAATTGGTCATTCGTTCGTTTGGACTCTGTCACGTGTGTTCTCCGTGGTCGGGGAATACGCCAAGCAAGAGTTTGCATACACTGACATAATCGGCCAAGACATTGGCGAAACGACGATGGCTGACTGAATGTTTGCGTAGTGGCGCGAAAATACCCTGCAGGGGGCGGGGGTAATACCTGTCTGCATTTGTTTAGTGCCCGATAAAGGTTGTATAAACTATATATGGCATATGTGCATTTTTGGGGCGTGTGTTTTAGCTAGACTCCCAGCCAGAGTATCAGTTGTGGTGAAATACCCGTTGATGTTCGCTGACATAGTTATGCGATTTCTACAATATTATCATACCCTATTCCCAGATATACTGTATGCTATTTCCGGCTTTAGGTTTATATCCAGCAGCACAGACCGCTTGGCAACAGCGCCAACTTCAACTTGATTCACTGCCAAAGGGGGGCGTTAAGGTCATTGCCAGCGCTAAAGGGCGTGTCTGCACTTTCCATATTACTAAAGTGACGCGTGCGTTGCGTTGAGTTACGTTTGCGTATGCGAATTGCACTTTCGATTGCGTAATTAGGCCCACACGGCAGATGTGTCGCCCATTAGGAGAGCTTAGCACGTCAGATTTATGGTGGCTAATCAGGCAAAGGCAACGGCAAAGATCACGCCGTAGACGTATGCGCTGAGACGGCAAGAGCAACAACAACAAAGACGACGTCTGTGGCGAGCCTCCCTTTTCGGTTTCAGTACTTAAAGCTCGTGTGCTTCACAGTAATTTTCCCCCGACGACTCTCGACATGCGTCACCTCACTCACTCTGGGCAAATTACACAAATATTTAGAAGAATTGCCTTATCAGCATATACTCGCAGAACGCGACGCGTCTCATTGAGTAGAGCCGAGTGCACATTCGCGTATAAACTCGAACATACAATACATACAAACTCACACACTGGCACTTGCACGTGATGGGTAAGTGGGAGTCAGCGGCAGGCGACGATTGAAGAATTCGCTCGGCCGACGATCTGCTTTGCTCCGCTTTGCTCTGCTCTGGCCTCATTTGGGGGCGCAAATTATGTGCACACGTGGGCAGCAGGTGGCTAAAGCTCACGCGGTACATGTGGCCAATTCTTTTTAGCTCTCTGATTAGCGTATCTGAGCGAAAGTAATTACCCACGCGTTATAAGTGCCTTTATAGTTTGCACATTACAATGTGAGACTCTTGTTAGGCAATTGTGAATTGCAAGAAAAAGAAAGAAAAGAAACACTTATCTTTATAATTATAGACACTCTATATACTCTATATATGAAAAGGGGTATGATTTGAGTATTTTAAGTTAGCTTTCTTTGCTATTTTAACATTTTCTCAACAAGTTTAAGAGCGCAACTGCGATTCGATGTGTCATTGTGTCAATCAGGGCCGTAGCAACGGTCTCGCGGGTGCTTGTGCAAAACTTCTCGGGGCCCTATTGTCATTGTCTGCTTTTGAAATTTTGCGTATATTAAGTTCATAAAATATTTTCCAAAATGTAAAAGTTGAATAATAAAAACATCGATTATTTGATCTATTTTATATTGGCAAAATCAACAACTGTTTTTGAGAAAAGTATGTATTCTCATTCAGTATTATTAGCAGTTAATTTAGTCATTTCCTTTCTTTCAACGTCAAGATATCAGCTATTACAGAAACTAAGGAAATCAATATTTGACTTTAAGCTTTCTGTATACAATACCATTGGCAACTTGTTCCATTATTTCAGGTGGCCCTTGTGCCCGTCATCCTACGGGCCTGATTGTAATGTTAGACTATTTAGCATAACACTTTAACTTATGGAGCGCTGCACATTTTATCTAGTGTAACTTGAGTTACAACAAATTGGTTTCTAATAATATATTTAACAAAAACATTCATCATATTATTTGCAATTACTTTTATGTCTATTACATTTACAGATCACTTTAATATTGTATTAAATAATAACATTATTATAAATATTATATGTATATAAATTCTCAAGGTTTTAAGTTTCGAGTTGAATTAGAAGAAATGAATATTTTGTATAATTATTCATGTTGTTAACTCGTGTGCAGTTAAATACGAATTCAATATTATTGTAGTGTTTATGTAAAATAAAAAAACAATAAATTAAAATTAAAGAAGTTCTGTTAAAATTAAAATAATCTTTTTAAATTTCGTATTCAATTTAAATTTTCATATAATTATACTTTGCTTCTTCAAAGTATACTATAATTATATATGGTTATAAATAGCTTTTCATGATATATTTACTATCAACAATTTGAATTATTTCATAACATAAATGATTTATTTAAGTTCCTCATTCAATTAAGATTGTGGTATATTTATTTTATTTATGCTTTGATTAGATATAGAACATTTATATAGACTCGACTTATTTTCAATAGATCAAAGTCTGTTAAGCTGGTTAAAAGGTAAGGTAGGGAAGAGAACTTCCTTTAATTGCGTGTTAAGTAGGCGACAGATCGTGTGTCTAGACTTGTGTAGCGCAGTGCAATTAGAGCGAAATTACGCATGGCTCACGTGAGTGCCATGAAAGGTGCTATAAATAGAGGTTTATTGACGAAACACTTCGCGAGAAGTCGAAGCTTTTGCGACTGCTGACTGACAATGACGACGACAACGACGACGACGACAGCGACGCCAAACCACAAGTTGTTCAGTTGACCGTCAGCTGCTGTGGCTGCTCGTCTGTCGTCGTTCTATGGCTGTAACAAAAGCGCCACTCCAGCGAGTATCCATTTGGCTGGACGGTCACGTGTCTTGAGGTTAAGTGTCCAGACGTAGGTGTTGCCACGCGACCTGAGTGAGAGAGGGAGATGAGTAGTAAGTCAATTGATTTAGAGTTCACTCACCTGGTCTTGTACAGCGGACACTCGTACACGCGCTGCAGCTCTTGTTTCTCCTGCACAATGGACTTAATATAGACGACCGGCATGGCACAGAGCAGCTCCTTGGGATGCAGTGCCACAATGGAGTTAAGCTGACAATCCCAACTGGCGCCATCCAGATACAGTTCATGGACAAAGGCGCCCTCCATTGGGGGCAAGCTAAAGGAATAGAGAGAGAGATGAGACTTGAAATCAATTGAAGGTTAGGGAACTACTCACGTCACATCATCCTTTTGCTTTTTGGTCACATCGCAACTGATGAGCATACGATCCAGTGGCAGGTCATGTTTCCGTGCACTCTCCTGCATGATGGCAGTAAGGAAACTCTGCGGATTGAACAGCCCGCCCAGCCAGATGGCACAGGGTAACTTGAAGTCGTTCAACCAACCCGCCAGCTCCTTGATGCGATGCAGCAGATCTGCAAACCAGCCCTGCAATCCCAACATGCTTGGGTACGCCAGCTGAGCCCAAGCCGTGGGCACATGATCATAGAAGATGGCATAGTCCAAGCGTTCCATTTCCTGTGTAATGGTCAGCTCACCCTTCAGACCCAGCATCAGTTCACGCAGAGACCGTTTAATCTCGCGAATCAATGCATTCATGCGCTCGCACTCCTGCAGTGCCACCACCACAAACGGAGTCTTGCGCTCCACACGATTGAGCAGCGCCTGCAAATTGAACTCATCCTGCAGCTTATCGAGAAAGTCATCGATCATGATTTTCACCAGCTCCTCCCGCGGTGCACCACAATGTGTGCTCAGCTCCGATTCACGCGGCTGTAGCTCGAATATGGTGCGCAACAGTTGCTCCGAGGCGCTGGTGAGGAAGCCAATCTCTGCATTCGGATGAAGGCCATAGAGTAGCGGCGACTCCTCTGGTAGCACCTCATTGATATAGCTGTGATAACCCTCGAACTCCAGATTGGGTGGTGCCGGAAAACCTGGACACAATTCAAAGTCACCATCAATGAGATCCTGTTGTAGAAGCTCCTCCAGAAATGTCTGACACAGTCGTCTATCCCAGTCATCAGTTATATGTCCACCGTACATAATCTCCCCGAAGAGATAACGCAAATCCTCCCACGGTATGCGATTGCTGCCCTCCAGATAATTGTGCAGCACATTTGCCGATATCGTAAGATCTCCAATGTTAAAGGGATAAATCTTATTCCAACCCTGAGGTCCGAACTTGCGACGTTCTCCGGCCACGGCATGAAAGTAGCAAAGCGCAAAGAGTATCGACTTGAACTCCGCCTCCTGTGTGCACGTTTCCAGCGTCTCCTGCGTGAAGTTATCCCATGCCTTGTGCAGATTGGCTGCCATGCCGGCGGGCGGTTCATTAACCACCTTCAGCGAGGACTCCAATATGCCCTGTGGTATGATATGATATTGTGGATCCGGTGCTGGTTCGGCGCTAATGAACAAACGAAATTGGGAATCACTTTGCGTTGCCTCCGTTTGCATTACAATGCGCTCGATAAGTTTCTCCAGCGTGGGCAACCAGTTGACCACCAGATGTATGTTCTGTAAAATAACCCACTGTTGACCCGACTCGAGTGCCTGCTCGATGGCCTCCTCGGCCAGTTGCTCCTGCCCTTGGCCCAGCGAGATGTTCACCAGTGTACCGGCATCTACATGGAATCCTTGCTGATGGCCATAGCGCTCCACATCACGTATGGGATCCACACCCGGGGAGAGTATAAAGAACGCAGGTGTCGCAGCATTCAACTCCTTGAAAATGGCCACAAATGGTGGCGTCTGCACCTCAGCATAGGCACGTCCCATGGTCTGCTCGACAAACTGAGCCATGGCGTAGGTCATGCGATCGGGACGCAGGGCACGTACAATGCACAACTTCTGCAGCGGCGAACGATGTTTCCACTCGCCCGGGAACTGCTCCCGCTCCGGTGTATCGCTGGCCATAAACTTGCGCCAACGTTTCGTATAGTTCTCCATGTCCTTGTCGATGCCATAGAAGTGTTCGATCAATGCCAGCGACTTGATGCCACCCCATGCACTGCGACCCACGAAATCCAGCGGGGACAAAGTGTTGGCATCATGTGGATAACGCAGCAGGAAGTCTGTCTCATCTTTCGCCACCTGCTCGGCGGCAATCATGATGCGCAGAGTGAGGTGCGAGGTGAATGTCAGCTTGTCCGCCTCGAAGAGCCCACGCAGCGTATAGCGATACGTTTGCAGCGTTATGGATTCGACCAGGTGAGCAACTCGCTTCTCATAGTTCTTCGAGTCCGGTGCCACAGCAATGGCCTGACGAAAGACATGCATGAAAGACTTTAGCGAGAACTTGTAGATGGGATTAATGCGATTGAGATCGGTGAGCACAAAGTACAAAATGGCAGCTCGCTTGGCTGCAGCACGATAAATGTTGCGTGTCTCATCAATTTGCAACGTAGTGAGATGCGCCTCACGCACTTTGCATTCTATTTCATCCACTGTTCGCTTGGTATTCTCCAGATTCACCACCAATGCATGATCATCCAGTACATTCTCCCCCGCCGAGGCAAGGCGTGCAAGCAACTCATCCTCCAGCGCTTTCAGTGAGATTTTAAACATATTCTGCTGCACTGTGACCTCCGTTTTCATTTGCTCCAAGTCAGGACGTTCGATTTTGACCACCTCGGCCAACAGTTGCTCCTCGAGGCCATCCGGTGTGACCGTAAAGTTAATCAGTGTCGTTTGAGCCTGCATTTCCGGCTTGTAGTGTGGATTGGCCAGTTTCGTGTGCAAGATTAAACGGAAGCTAGCGTTGAACTCCATTTCCTTTTCGCCAATACGCAGAAATCGACCCTTCTTGATTAGCGCACGACTCAATAGCGGCTCCAGCACAGTGTCCATAGACTCCTCGATTTGTTCGATTAGCACTGTATCGCCACGTGTTATGGACTTTTCCAGCGCCTCAAGAAAGCCTCGTTGTGTCATCCGCAGCACAACGAGCGCCTCCCCAAATCGGCTCTTGATCCACTTAATGCCCTGGCTGGGATTTATATAGATTAGTTTATTATTATACATGTATTCAATAATGTCATGGCTGTACTCACAGTTGGGGATCAATCATCAGGGGCCAGCGTGTCGAGTGCTGCAGTATCGTTGCATTCTCCGTGGACATGCCATCCATGGGCAGCCCCTCGTTGTTCCAAGTGGCAATTTGTGCATCGTCGGACAACAGGGTCAGCGGGTCGACTTTCTCTGTGTGCGGTATGTGAGGCTGGCAAGGGGGAGGGGGGCAAGTTAACTTGGGCTACTTAACTCAACTTCTACTTACGTCCATTTTGCAAAAGCTTGGCAGCCAGAGCTTGTGCTGCAACTCCTCCCGGTAACGGCGCGTAAAGCAGCCCACGTACGACAGGAACGAGGAAATTAACAGTATATCACCGGGTAGAGTGCCAATCTTTGCCTGCAAACTAGACGGGGAGAAAGAGAGAGAGAGAGAGACAAGTAAAGAAGTCTTAGAAGTTGGCAGTTACCCTTAGTCCCCTCCCTGAACAACCGTTAATCTCTCGCTTAGTGCCCGTAAAGTGTGTATTTGTATAGATTACTTTGGAACCATTGCAGCAGCCACTTGGTTGTAATAAATGCACATTTGAATGGACGGGAAATTGAAAAAATAATAAAGCTAAGGCAAATATTCAGCGAGAGCGGTTCGTTAAGTCTTAAAGCTGCTGTTGCTTGGACCATTTGAACATAAAACAAGGGTATATGGTAACAAGAAAGACAGATCATCTTGTAAGTAAAAAACGAGGAAGCACGGGTACGTTTGGCATGCCGAAGGTTATATATCCTTGCAAGTTCTTAGTTCCTCTGATTGATGCAATAATATTTATGTACAATATAATGGTATGGAATTGAATGGGTTTTTGTATATTCAATATTATATCTCACTTTGATTTCTAAGATCAAAACTGTTCTTCATATAAAAACCTTCATTTCGACCTATTATTCATATGACAGCTATATGTTATATTAGTCATATTATCCTGATTCAGAATATATGTATATACAATACTTTATAGGCTCGAAGATGTCTCCCAAGGTACGGTTCAACAGATGGACAAGGCTAGTTCTCTTTTTGATCAACAATCAATGTACATTACTTTATAGGTGTCCTTCTGTGTGTTGCTAACTTCGAGCCAAAATACATATACTCTCAGCGAGGATATAACAAAATGAAGTCAAAGTACACCAAACGTATTTGGGAATCCCCCCCCAATTATCTTTACTTTCTTTAGCAAATAATCCCCACAAAGCTGAGTTAATCTTGGGCTTTTTAATTTCAGTATTCCACTTTAAAGTTTAGCAACTTATGCAGCCACCCTCGCCAGTCAACTTGACCAAGACTTTATTGACAAAAACAACATCAGCAGCGGCTTGGTCCGTTGACTTTGCAATTGACTCGTCTCTACTTAAACTGCTGCAAGTACAAGATGCAGTTTGCTGTATGAATTATTATGAGAATTTGCTGAATGCCAAACTACTTTTATTGAAATATCTCCACTCTGCGGGAGTCTGAGAGAGGAGGAACTATAATTGAGACTGGACTGGGCAGTGGTAAGTTGGCGGATGGGTCTCGGCTCGAATGATTTATGTTGGCTTGATTCCCGTACAACAAATACACAACTATGAAATGCTAAAATAATTCTGTGCTGGTAATTGAATAACATACATGACTGCAATTGCTTGCCATATATGTCTGGCAAACACACAGGTGCAGGTATATGCAAATATATAGATATATATACATACTATATATATGCATATTGTGCATATGAATTGCAAAATTAAAATAATTGTTTTTGAGCAAATTTTTTGATAAATGTTGGTTAAATATCTGTCAAATGACAGAGAGAGGAGACTATGCGCATTTAAAACGCAAAATATACGCAAGAAGAAGCTTTGCAATGCCAGAAAAACATACGCAGCAAACAAATACAACTACATAAACATGTCTGTGTGCGTTGTTTGTGTGGGTGCGTACAATGTAATGCCATACATAGTCAAATAGAAATTTATATGCAAGTCATAACGGTTCACGATTCAGAGAGATCCAAACAGAGCTGCACAACCGCACAATATTCTGTAGTTTTTCCTTCTTCTCCTGCTTCCCTTCTCAAACTCCTTCTGCTGTTTCTCAACTGACTGTCGAGTGCAAATTATATTTTCATAAATATTTGAAAATACAACTCGTACGAGCAACGTTTCATTCTGACAGAGAGAGCTCTCTCCCTAACTGAGGCTGTTGCTCCGTTGCCAGTGCATTGTAAGCATATTATTTTCAAGCAGATGCAGAGGTAGACAGTTGCACAGGGGGCGGGGGATACACATATACAGTTCAGCAGGTAAACCGAGTCGACTGTCTGTTCAACTGTTGGCACCGTTCGACAGTTTTTATAATTCAATATCGCTCCACATATGCATTTATGTGCCCTCTGGCGATTCGGTTTCCTGCCGATTCAATACCCCAATGTGTGAATTTTTCAGTTATTTAGATGCAAAGAATTGCCCACACACACACACTTGCACACCCGATGGAGGAGTGTACAGGTCCCTTTTCAGCCAGCGCGTGCATTCAATTGAATTTCATTGAAAATCTCTGGCACAGCTGCAACAGTCATTGCCAATGCTAATGGGCAGGAGAAGCCCAGCCAGGCCCGAAGGTGTCGCAAGAACATTTTGCACACTGAACATGGCTCGAATTGCCATTGACATTTATGTATATATGAATTTGATTAGATTTCATTGAAGCCCATTGAAATATGTATGTTTAATGCGATAGCACATATGCACAGCATAAGTAGGATGCATATTCAGCTGCATATGCACTTGAATGGACCATGAAATGCTGTTCGCCAAATGCATTAATAGCTGCTTAGGGGAAAGGCAAAGTTAATTTCCTTAAAGTGCAGCAATTAATGGAAATAACAAGGGTATTTTATCTAAATAGATTGAAGAAGAGCTAAATATACAGTGTTTTCGGTATTAGAACAAGCTAGATAGAGGAATTTTGTGTCACTAATTGAAAAAAACGCCAGATTTGACTGCAAAATCAAGCAAAGTTTTTTCATTTTCCTTCAACATGCAATGCAAGCAGTACAAGCAGTTCACTGCTTGCTTAACAGAGCGCTGTTAGCGGAAAAACAAGCAGTATTTCATTTGGAATACCGGCAATTTTTTTTTATTTTCAATTGGAAACTGCGGCAAAACTAGAGGAGCTAGCCACATGTCGTTTTTTATATTTGTTCTATATTTATTCATTTAACAGTACCAACAGTTCCAACTTCCTAAAGTGGAGAAGGCACCAAAGTTCTAGCCTGTTCTTTCGGTTCCTCTCACTTTTTTAAGGAAAAAACCGTTTGAAAAACCCCCCCAAGCAGCCAGGAGGCGGTGGGCGGGGCAAAATTCAAATTTAACAAGTTTACTGTTAAAAACAAATCGAGGCGCGCAATAGTATGCAACACTTTATTTGCACGATCCCATGCTGTATTAGCCAAGACAACAACCACTTTCTTTAAAAGCTTGATTTCATGTTGTTCGCTGTTTTCGTGTTTTTTTTACCCGCTATAAAACTATGAAAACAGCTACATTTGACGGGAAAAGGCTGAGTTGGTACTACTGTTGCAAAATATTGTATGTACCATTCTAAAGGGAAATATATTTTAATAACATATCCAGCGTATCTACTTGTCGAGTTTGGTTCTCTGACTACCAGTAGAACACTACTTGGAGAGCTTCTGCTGCTCTTAACTGACAACTTAGGCCTTTCAGTGGGAATATACACCTATACACAGACACACAAATGGCACCGAATCCAATTAGCTTCATTTGACACGTTCTTAAGCTGCCGGGCTGCACAAGTTTTTAATCTGTGTATCTCGATTTAATGTCTGCAGCACTTTAATCGCTTTTGGGGGCAAAGTGAGTGTGTGTGTGTGTGTGTGGGAGTGTATTTGTGAATGTGTGCTGCAAGTGCAAAGCTTGGGGGAGTCGCCTGTGTGATGCAGCTTATTTACTGTTGTCACAATAAATGGCGGCCAGTTCATTGGCTGCGACAGTGCGCAATTTGTACAATTGGCAGCAGTGCAGGAGGAACGCTGGAGCTGGGGGGCGGGCAGGCAGGAGTAACTTGCTGGGTGCCAAATGAGCGCAAGTAAATAAAATTTACGGCCTTTTGTTGCTGCGGTGGCCCGCAAGTGTGCAAAAATGCCGGTTCGTGCCCAGTTCGTTCAGTAGAGTGAACCGGCGAGAAAAGCAATAAAAGCGATTGCGGGCACACACAAAATGTAAATTAAATTTAATAATTGATGGCACATAAATGCGACTACGCCGCTACGGTGTCGCTGGCGGTGCCTGCACACCTTTCACTTCCCTCCTGCAGTCGTCTCTCACCTCTGTATGGACTCGCGCCAGCGAACATTCTCGTTGGCCAAACCATTGACCAGCCGATGCGCCAGATCGATGGTGAAGGACGTCTTGTCCGCCTCGCGTTGGCACTTTTGCTTTTCGGCCACAGCATGCTCGAACTCCGCCTGTATTTCGGCCAGCTTCTGCTCTAGATTGTTAATTTTGGACTTGAGATACTGCAGACGTTCGCGTGCCTCATGCAGCTCCTGTTGCGAATCTTGCAGCGCCTGCTGCTTGGGGCCAACTATGAGAAAGACCTGATGATAGCGATACAAATTGATGACCCACGCACACAGGCCGGCAGCGGCCACTGACTTCTGCACCACTTTGTCGGGATTGAACTCGGGATCCTGCAAGCGAATTAAAGAAAGGTTAACTAGAGTGGTAACCAGTTAGCAATAGTTCTTCCACCTTTAGATACTCCTGCAATGTTTCAATGATATTGGGATGTATGTTATCCTTGTTGTAGTTGAGTAAATCGTTGAGGAACTGATCCACACGCACCATCATCAGCTTGGCTGTCTTCCAGCTGCGATCTCGTGGTATTTTGCCATTGGTTGCCAGCAGCACCATGACAGCAGCGCAGACATTTACCACTGCCTTGGGTGGCGATCCAAAGGATTTTAACTCGGTCAGGTTATTCTTGTTGAGAGTGTTCAGTGCTGCTTGGGCAGCCACAAGCGCTGGCTCTGCTTGTCGCAAATCCTGTTCACACAACTTGGTCTTTATCGATACATCCTCCTCGATGATGCGCACACGTTTCTCCTCCTCGGAGGCAATGAAACGTTCACGCTTTACCTTTTCGCTTTCGGCGCTCACGATTCCGATCAGTTTGTCGGCAGCAGCGTTTTTGGCAGCCAGTTGAATCTCCTGTATGGCCAGTTGATGCTGGGGGGAAAGCAAGAGAAGGTAAAGGTTAATGTGGAAGAAACTTGTTTCAAACTCAAAGACGAACTTTAAAACTTTGCTGGCTACGAAGCATAATTAAAGCTCTGGCACGCTGCTTCAATATTGACAAAGTGCAACTTTTTCGTGAAAATTGCGGGCGCAACACACACACACACACATACATGCAAGGAGGCAGCTACCTCACAGGCCGTGGGGTCTGCCCACATATTGAATGTCCTGGGCACGCACACTGGCACACACACACACACGTATGATAAGTGAAACCGACGGCGCTTCTTCAATACAAACGAATTCAATTAAATTCAATTAGTTTAAATAACATTTTGTGCTGCTCTACTGTTTTATTTTTTGTACTGCTGCGTCGTTTGTGAAAGAGAAAAGTTTTTTGTTTAGCGCTACAAAATAAATGCGATTGCTTTCCATTGCGTATACGTCGCGTAACCGGAAACGGCACTTGCAATTCAAAGAGTGCCATCATCGACACTGTCCCTTCCAGCTCACCTACCCTGCCCCCCACAATATTTACTTCATTGTGCCATCGCAGTGTCGTACTCCGCCACCAGGGAGCGGCTGCATTCCGTCAGCGTGGCAAATGGGCAGCAGATTTGCTGTAACAACAATTCAATTAAGCGCACTAATTGAATGCCTGGCGCGTCGGGTCGAATATCACACACAGCGCCAATGGAGACAGCAGGGGCAAAAAAACGCGCGAGACACACTGGATACCAACTGACTCGCCTGCCTGCCTGCCAGCCTGTACTTGTAGGTTTCACATACACACTTCATGGAGGGGAAGGGCAGGGGCAGGGGCGTGGCTGTTATGAAAAACTTCGAGTGGGTATTATGGCTGGTCGAACACGTTGGTTGTCATGGCCCAAATCGAACCCTCAACTCGATTGATGCAGTTCGCATTTAATTGAAAGCCCAAATGTTTTAGCAACTATTTGCACTTGTGCTTTAAATTCCGAGCTGGCCACATTGTTTTTTTGTTTTGTTACTTTCAACACATATTCTCACCTTTAGGGTGTCCACCTGACGTGCACATTCCGCCAGCTTGGCCATACCACTCTGCAGCCGTTGGATGCGCTGTGCAAACTCGCCGTTTTTGTCCACCAACAATTTGCGGTAGAGAAAAATGTATTCGAGAAATGTTTTCGGTGTCGTGTAGTTGTAGCGTTTTTCATTCTGTAGATAAATTTTCGATATCTGATTCACTGTACCGTGTACGTAGGCCATAAAGCAGCCGATGGGCGGTATGAGTTGCGGCTGTGAATAAACCCGACAGCGAGTCAGTCACTTTTGTTTCTATCACCTGCTGTGAGTGTGACTGTGTCTATGTGTGTGTGACTGTGTGTGTGTCCAGTGTGACAGTCGTATGTTGTAAATTGTGCAAGAGAGAGAGAGAGGGGGAGGGAGACATACAGTTATAAATAAAGTCGCGCACGCACCTCCAAAATGTCGCCGATTTCGTTGAGAAACTTTTGGGATACCGATTCCAGCGCGCTCTTGGGCCACTCGTGGAACCAGTCGATGGCTGTGCGACTGATAATCGCTGGGAATTTCCTTGCACGTATGCGCAGTGTTTGACCCACTGGGGAGAAACAGAGCACCACCTTCAGTAGACGTCGCACCTTCTCCACGAAATAACGCCAACAATTCTCCTTGGTGTCCAGAGTGCCGCTCTGCTTTACCTCGTTACGTATGCCATTGATGATCGTATCCATTTGATCGTCATTGAAGAGCTCCGGTATCTCACCCGAGGCGAGTAAATCGTTGATGAGCATTAGAATTGATTCATCAGGCAGCTGTGCATCGGAGATGAGGAACACTGAGGCGACATTCTTGAGGCCCACCTTCATGTAGAGATTGGCGATTTCATCCTTCATGTCAAGCAAACCGAAGCCACGTTTGATTTGAATTTGGGTGACACTCAACGAGGATATAAATGCGGCGAGACGAGCTAGCGTCTGCTTGCCCGAGCCACCAACGCCGATGAGCAAAGCGTTGCCACGTGGACTCTCCAGTATGCGATTAATGCTGGCCAAGATAAACAGAGAGCTAGGTTACTCGTTTACTTATAAAAATGGTCAGTTCACCCACCGACATATGTGTATCATGGCATCCTCGAACAGCACCAGATTCATATAGCCCACAATATCATTGTAGCTGGACTGTGCCTCCAGCAGCAGCTGATAGAGGGAATCCCAGCTCTTGAGCGGCATGTACTTTTGATCCACCAACGATTGCGCGAAATGGCTGTAGATCAATGGCTCAGCGAATACGAAATCCTCGTCAAAGTCTTCAAAATCCTTCTTAAAGATATCTCTGATAGAGGACTTAAACGATTTGATGTCATACTGATCCACCAGTCGGTCGTGGTACACGCGATAGGCCTCGTGCACATAGAGGCGCATCAGTTCGGCGGGTTTGCTGCAAACTGTGCCGCCGTAGCTGCTACCTGCGCCACCCGCCGAGGCCGGAGCACCCACGCTGTTCATTATGCCCTGATAGATGTTGGTCAGGTCGCGAAGATTGAAGATATAGTGAAATTTGATGGCCGTGGGCAGAAATGCGTATTCCACACGACGATGCAGTGCGATGCCGACGCGCACCAAAAGGTTGCCAATGGAACGAATCTCTTTGCTGAATCCCTGCGCCGGTTGCTCCAGGTGATTGTTCAGTATGTTGCTGTAAATGTAGTGCAGCGTGTCCTCGCCAGGTGCTGCCACAGAGAACACACAAAAATGACGCTGCAAGCGTGGATCAATGGTGAACGAACCGGCAGTAGGATTCATGCAGGCCGCGAACTGACAGTGACGTATGTCCTTCAACTGCAGCCGCTGGCGATCGTACCTAAACACGCACAAACACAACAGAATGAGTACACATAATCAGAGCAGAAGCCACACAACGCATGCAGTGGTCAGCATGTGTTTAATCATTTGCTCACCATTGCCTGTAGTCCATAAACTGTCGCATTATGGTATGTGGCTGGACGGTGCCATAGGCATCCACCTCGG
Source organism: Zaprionus lachaisei (assembly GCA_018901815.1). Taxonomy (NCBI): domain Eukaryota; kingdom Metazoa; phylum Arthropoda; class Insecta; order Diptera; family Drosophilidae; genus Zaprionus; species Zaprionus lachaisei. The sequence continues at coordinate 6,785,287 of JAEIFI010000501.1, forward strand.
GCATATTGAGGTCATTAACAAAGTAGATAAGCCGCCGCTTGGGACCGCTCGGAGCATAGCAACGACCCGACTTCTTCTCGAGCGGCCTGTCGAGCATCTTCTGGAATATCTCGGATGTAGTGTAGAAGTTGAAGTGTGTCGCTTGCACAGTGGTCAGCAACGGTGTCGAGGAGGACGACTTCCGACGTGCGCTGACGTTGCCAGTGCCAGTGCCAGCACCAGCGCCAGCAACACCACCAATGCTGCTGCCTGCCTGCGCTGTCGTCGTCGTCGTCGTGGACGTTGTCTGCTGCTGTTGACTGTCGCTGACAGCTGTCACTGCAATTTCAAGCAGCTCCTGTGCGCTGGCATATTTGCTGAAGAGCTCACGGAAGATGGCACCCTTGCCGCAGCCAGAGCTGCCCACCAGCATGCAGGCGAGATTGCGGTCGATAAGCAGCTTGAGGAAGTAGGCCAGCCGTGCGGTCTCTGCAGTTGAAATGAGCACGTTCTGTGTAGCCAAAGGCTTTGTGTTCACATGATTAGTTCATTCGGAAGTAGGTCAAGCACGCACCTGCAATGGCAGCTCGGCATCGATTTGCTGACCCTCCACTTGCTGCTCCAGAGCAGCCCGTTCGGACCATCGTTGGAACTTCAATGTTTGCACATTAAGTTGATAGTCAAATACGGTGCCCTGGCTGGGTAGCTTGATGTCCTTGAACTCGCCCATCCACCATTTGTGAAACTCACGATGCCAATCGATGATTGTGTCCTGATGCAATGCCGATCCAAAGCTCCAGATGCTCACATACACAAAGATTGTCTCGAGCGCCAGTTCGGTCGACTCATGTGACAGCTCGACATGATGCAGACTATGCGAGCCCATGCCATGATGTGCACCAGCGCTGCGCCCCTCACCTTCCTCGCTGGTTTGCTCCTTATCCAGCAGACACTCGAGCAGGTGACAGGTCATTTGTATCATCGCCATGTCTGTGATGGGCGTGATGCGACGAAAATTGCGTTGTCGCTGCATCAGAGTGGGGAAATACTTTTCGAAGAGCGTCGTCAAGATGCCCCGTTCGATCATGTTTACGCGTGTCTCCAGCCAGGACGAGACGTAACTGCAATGCAAGAGGAACATTTAAAACAGCAGCAGAAGGCTCTTTGCTACGCTACTCACGGAGACCAGCCCAGATCCTGCGGATTGATGTACAATATGCCTGCTCTGGAGACTGTTGCCGGCGTGGCTGCCTTGAGATGACCAACCTCGAAGAGTAGTCGCATCTCGCGCTTTAGCGAAATGCGCTCATTGCTTGCCAACGTCAGAATCTTATTGTCGTCCATCAGAGTGTTAAGACTCTCAATCCACATGGGATCAATGTCGCCGTCGAGCACAATCCACTTGGGATTTCCCGGCGGCATATTGGCCTGTTCTCGCATGATGGAGGAGAAGAGTCCATCCTTCCATTCGCGAGTCGTGGGATTCACAATGCCAAAGAGCTCGTCGTTGGACAATGCCTTGGGATTGAGTATATGGCAGACTGGCTTTAATTTCTGTATGCGGTAAGTTTCCCGCAACGTTTGCCAGATCTTAGTTTTGCCCGTGCCAGCATCGCCCACAATGAACACCGAGTGCCGTACATCGAGCAGTTCCTGCAGCTGCACCACCTTCATCAGGAATCCCTCTTCGGGTTGCAGCTTTATTTCATTCACGGCACGTCGAATGGTTTTCTCGAATTCAAAGACACGCTTGCGCGGCACATCCAGGGCCGGAAAGAGGTCACCAATCAGTCCCATAAATATGGGCACATCCTCTGTTACAATCTTGGGTATGTTAAAGTCACGCAGCGCACGCATTAACACCTGATCCTCTGGCCGACTGTGGTCATCGCGCTTCAGTGTGCCGGCCACAACCAGCACAGATTTGATGGCACGCAGGCCCCAGTCGTAGTGATCCTGCTTCGAGAGCAGCTCCTTGCACAGCGTGTACAGTGTGATAAATTTGCGTGCCAGCAGACGAGCATCCTGGAAGCCCTCGGCCATTAACATAATCTCACAAATCAAAGCAAAGTCCGGCACAATCATGGCGCACGGGCGAAACAATGTTTTCAGGTTCTCCGGCAGCTCGGTGCGGCCAGCGTAGCCAGGATTCATGGTGATAAAAATGCCAACCGACGGCTCCAGAGAGATGCGCTCGCCCATAAAGATAAATTGGGTTTTATGCATCTGTAAACAGCAGCACCATCACAAGCAACAGCAGGACCAGCACCATCACAAGCAACAGCAGCAGGCAAGTCATGGTGCATGGTTGCACGACAGGCAGGCAGGCAGGCAGGCAGACAAGATGAGGAGGATGGGTAGGTAACGAAGGCAGCGTCCGCGGAGAGGCCAAGGGAAATGTAATCAATGTGCAGCATTGCAAAGAAGTGGAAGGTAAAATCAATTTGCGAACGCTCCTCTCTTCGTCACCGATATTGCGGTCGCACCTTTATCGCCTCCTGTATGGTCTTCACCTGGACTGCCACCACGGACAGGACCTCCACGCAGATGCGATTGAACTCGTCAAAGCAGCCCCATGCGCCGGTCTGGGCCAGCCCTTTGTAAATGTTGCCGCAAGATTTGTAGTCCATTTGCTCCGAACAGTTGAAGACATAAACCATTACGCCCAGCGCTCGTCCAAGGTCCTTGGTTGTTTCCGTTTTCCCGGTGCCAGCTGGGCCGGCAGGCGCACCTCCCATTACCAGATGCAGCGACTGCGGGGAGGGCGTTCAAATAGTGCACCAGTTAAATATGTGTCTGTGGGTGGGAGTGTGTCTGTGTGCTCGTGCATGCAAATTGTAAACGGCATTTATTTTCCACTAACGAGTTGTTTAATTTTAATACGAGCGAAAATGCCATAAAATCAACACCAAATGCCAACAAATTAAGGATTCAAAGGAATCTGCACTAATTGGAAAATACCTGAGTTCGACCTGGTCTCTCTGTTTTTACATATATATATGTGTGTGTGTCGGTATATGTATGTGCTTGTCCATTTTCAATACTAACTACTGCTGGAATTGAGATAGATTGATACACAGACAAATTTGCGCAACTTGGAATATTGTCTGACATTGCAGCGTGAGTTATTTCACTTCGTTTTCATTTCCTTTGCACACAAATTTGTACAAATGCAATAAGCACAAACAATAAATAGCAGCAGTTGCTCTTCTTCTTCTCAACACTGGAGAAAATAACTTTGCCCCATTGCTTTAGAGTAGTTGGCAACATGTAAATTATGAAAATAATTAACACTATTTCGTTGTTAAATTGTTTATCTTTATTTATGTTGAGTGATTTATATAAATAAGTTATGTGCGTGATATTGTTGTATTTGCATTTGTTCAGCTTACAGCTTCAAGACAAATTCCGGAGACTGTTAGATTGCACTTGATCTCATTGAATTTGAGGTATTTACCAAATTAATCAAACATATGAACCCATGACGCAGACAAAGCAGAGTTGCGTGTAATATAATTAGAATTGTAGAGTTTATAATTTTCTCAAAATTAGTTTTTCTGAGAGTGCCTTTAAAAATTGCAAAAATCGTCATTTTATATCGCAACAGTCGATAGTCGATTGCTAATTGTAATCGATCAAATATCAAAATTATTTTTAGGGGAACTAAAATGTAATTGGCAATGCAATTGACTGTGGCGTTGCCACATAGTCAAATTAACCAACAAACAGTTATTAAAACACAAAATATTAGTAACCAAGATAATTAAATAGTTATTCACTCACCTGAGTAAGTGTGATATAGCAACGATCGGTGAGAGGTGTGATAACCAGTCTAGATGTGTTACCCAGATATTCATATGCATATCGGAACTCAGCATCGCAAATGTTGGCAAAACAATCCTCCCTCGCCGCCGCCGCCGACACCGACTGTGCTGGAACTGCCCGACGATGACATCTGATCGTCATCCCAGCGATGCCTTAGCTGACTCTGCCACTGGAAGGCCAACGAGTTGTCCACCTTGGCCGTTATAATTTTGCCAATGACATCGCGAGAATGCACATCAATCGTGCATATGGTCATTATTTTCTGCCGATCGCCCGGTGAGAGTTCGCCCAGCAGTAAATTGATGAGGGCGTTCAGTTGAGCTATCTGACGCTTGTGCAGCTCCTTCATGGCACCCTCATAGCCCTCCTCTATGTTGGCAAACGAACGATTCACATCTGTAGTCCAGTGAATCTGACTGCAACAGAGTGCCACCTGTGCCGGCCAATCATAGAGCCAAAGGTCACGCGTCTTCTCGCCAAAAGCATTGAGTGCCCGTCGAAAGAGTTCGTGGAGAGTGCTGCGCATGTGTTGGATTACGGCACGCAGCCAAAGCTCCACACGGCCGCTGCATTCGATGAAGACAGCCAGTTCACTGCGCTCCGGATGCACCACAAAGGCGACATACTCATCGTTCTCCTTGGAATGCATGCCCAGAGCGTGCGTGGTATTCGTATCGTATTGCAATCGCAGTATGGAATCAAATAGTTTGATCAGGTGACGATCGATTACCTGCGGATTGTTGCCATTCGAAAGTATGTCCAGCAGATCCGCCGCAGAGATGAAGTAGAAACGTGGAAAGGCCAAACGTTTTGTCTCCAGATAATCATTCAGTGCCTTCTCGCACATGGCCAAACGCTGTTGCAACTCCAGCAATTGCAGCAGGACATCCTCGTGCTGCAGCACCACCTGCATGACGACACGCACTTGGATAACTCGTGATAGCAAATCAATGAAATCATCATCGATGCGCTCGAAATTTGCCGCATCTGCCGGCAACTGGGACCGTATGTCCGTGGAGCCAATGAATATGCACTCCAGATAGATCCATTTGCGTTGCACCTCAAACCAATTGACAATGAGATTGTCGATGCCGCTGAGCACACGTTGCCAGTGACCCAACTTGTCCAGCAGGTACTCGATATGCTTTGAAGTCGATATGTTCTGCAGCTGCATTTGATTGTCGTCCAGTGTCTCGATAAGCTCCTCGGAGACCTTCAGTAGCTGCACAGTGGGACGTGAGTGATGCGGTTCCAATTCAAATTCCAAATGCGACCAGGTGGCCCTAATGTCATCCAACACCTTGGTAACTGTCATCTCTTTAATGGCACGATCCACTGTATTCTTGATGTCCTCTTCGTGCTGTTGCAGCTGCAAGCCGAGCAGCTGCTCCAGCGTTGTGGACATGTTGCATTTGTACGAGAGCTAGGACAGGACACAGGGTGTGCATTGGCGTGTGTGTGTGTGTGTGGATGTGAATAATTAGTATTTTCATCTGCCAGTCAAATTGTCCAAGTTCGGTGTGAAGTCACGTCAATAATTTTCATCAATTAAATTAAATTATTCAATATCCGAAATGGAACTTCAAGTTTCCAGTGGACTCTGAGCCAGACATTAATCTGTTGTTCATAATTATTTTACCTTGTAATTCTCGACTAAAGTAACTGCCTGCCACATGCGGCAAGCTGCAATAAGGCTCGCCATGGCAACGTTAATCTACTCTAGTTAATTGTAACCTCGGCTGTGTGTGCTAATTAGGGCATATTATTGAGGATTTGTGAATTAATTTAGTTACATGTTGCAACTGCAAACAGCTCTTTGACATGTTGCTGCCATGCACTCACAAAAGATTATTAAAATACTTGCAGCACAAAGTATCCCTCTTAATATATTATATGTATGTGCATCCCTCATTGCTGTCCGTATGTATGTGATTTCTACTTACAAGCTCTTCCGATTTATGCTCTCCAATTAGCTGCAAATAAGTCAGAAAGAAGAGAACACAGGCAAAGGGGATTTGCAATCAGATACTTTGTGAATGAATGCGAATGTATCTTGCTGCTGCTGCAAGTAAGTTGTTCAAGTGAATACGTTGGAGAGAAACTCCTATCGTAACTATCGTTACTGTTCTCAGTTTAACTAAAGTAGCAATGCGCTTTAAAGAATCTTCGAGTGCAACTTAGTGCAGCTGTTTAATGCTGTAATACTATCGTTGTAGTTGCTTTTGTTAAACTATCGGGATATATCTTAATTGTACTTTGCTACTTTTATTATTAAAATAAGATTCTGCTGTGGTATCATCTTGTTTTGGATTCATCACAAATGCCAGGAACGTATAAAACTATCGTTCCACTTCGATAGTATGAATTTCATCTATCTTATAATTGATTATGTAGCACTGAGTCAGCATAGTATTCTTAAAAGTGCAAATCTAAGTAAAATGTGTCGAAAACTATCGAAAGTAGCATCGTTACTGATGAAGAGACTAGCGTATGGATCGATAAACTATGTCAATATCCATTGCTTCACTTAGTAAAACTGAAAACTAAATTTTAAGCTGCTAAACTTGGGATATTGATTCGAAGATTACCTGCATTGAGGTTGGGCCTTTGTCTGCGGTCATTAAGAAGGTGTTCTCGGTCCAAATAGACCACACACGCACACAACAATCGAAGCACGCCAGTTCAGGCAATGCCTAAATAATGAGGTGCAACCCAATCAAATGGATTTGTCGAAATGATATGCCAGGCAAGGCCGACGCCGAGGATTGGCAAATTCCATTGAGGGGGCGCACACTACAATAATTTGCTACAGCTGCCCCAATTGCCACACCTGCTTCACGTACCTTTGCCAACTGCATCAGTTCTAGCCAATGTCGCTCGGTGATTGCCGGATTCTGCAGCTCGGTGACGGCGCGCAGCGAGGCAACCAGTTCACGCAGCACGGCCACAATGTAAACGTACGGAGCCCAGTCGCGTATGCACTTGTCCAGGGTGCGCAGATCGCGCGTGAACTTCTTACACTCATGCTCCACGTCGTCCGTATCGATGCGTTGCCAAGGTGTTGCATGCCAGTCAACAATGCAGGATTCGATGACGCGCACAAAGTCCCACAATTGCTGCGGGCACAAACAAGTGTTGTCACACACAGTCGCACACCCACACCCACACACACACACACACACAGTCTTGTTTACCTTGACACGTCTAAGTTCCGTTCGACAATGCTGCAATGTGGTCGTATCGGGCTCCGCGATATCGAGCAGCCGTGCCCAACGCGCTAAGCGACGCTGCTGGCTGCCAAAGCGATGAAGTCGCACGTAAACCTCATCGCAGACATCGTAAATTTCTGGACATGGAACACGAAAGAACTGTTTGAAGCGGCGGGAGAGAGAGGCAGAGAGAGAGAGAGAGAGAGAGAGATGGAAATATGCTGAACAGAATGTGGCGCGATGAAATTTGGCTACATTTACCGGCATGCGTTGAAATTGCTTCGCATAGTGTTGCACGTGGCACGTGTGTAGTCCAATGAGTGCCGTTACACGCTGCTGCTGATAGTAGCGTGTTTCCTGCAGCGCCTCCTGCTTGGCCAGCGCCTGCTGTTTGAGCTGCTGCCAGTGCAGCGGCAGCTGTTCGATGCTGCGCAGCAACTGCGCCTCGAACTCCACATTGTAGCTCTTCAGCAGCGCCATTATGTCCTTCAGCGGCTTGAAGACATTGTCCGCATACGGCTCGCGCTGCCGGATTTCCGCCATGACAGTCAGCACGCGGAGTAGGTCCTCGAAATTCTGACGTGCAATATACAGCTGCAGAGTCTCCTGGCTGCGTGCTATAAAGGCGTTCAGCTCCTGCAATTGGGTAGGCGAGACTCATTATAGATATGAAGTGAATGTATATAATAGTGTAGAAATGTGGGCTCATTGGATGCTGGAATTCATGTAGTCCAGCCAGAATGTTCCATTACGCAGAAGTTGTAATATTACTACACCTTTCCAAGATATGGTATAAGTATATAAAGTATAGCTGGAGAAACATCGATGCTACATCGATAAAGCATCGGTGTTTCATTTGAAAAACCTCAGACAACATCAATGTTTCTTCAGCACCAATATAAAGTGTTATCATATCTCAATATCCAAAGTAGCTTAACTTGTTGAATTGTGACCATTTTCTTTATACATTTACAATCTATCTCTATTTCAAATTCAAACTAAATTGAACGACAGAGAGTGCAGTTATAATGGGAACACTCACCTGAAGCGTTCGCTGTACATAGCGCAATAGCCACTTCTTGAAGAGATGCGACCATTTGCAGGCGAGATTAAGTAGTCCATGCTTGAGCGGCTTTAGGTCTAGAGCTAGCCAACCGTTTATGCAGTGCTGACTTTCGCATTGGTCAATGCTGTCGTGCAATTCGTTATAGCGCTCGATCTGTGGCAAGGAACGAAGTGTTTTTACTATGTTTTGTTGCTCGGTTTCTCAGCAGGGCGTTGACAACTTCATTTGCCTGAACTAAGCCAAATTTATTTGCTAATTTAGCGCATATGTGTGTGTCTGTTTGTGTGTGTGGTCAACAAAGAGCCAAATCCGTGTGTCCATTACTCGCAAATATTCATACAAACTGCACATACACATGCACATATTCAGTATACGCATACGTATGTGTGTGTACACATATGTGTATTTGTACGGGCTCAAACAAAGTGTTTATTAAGCGCACCAGCTGCGCCAGAGGCGACTCTCAATGGCCGCTCATAAATAAAGTGCCGGTCAGTGATTTTGGCTGCCCTTTGCCTCAGGGAGCATAGTACATCAGGTTGCTAGCTAAGGCGGCTAAATTTGGAGATTTTTACAGTAGGTATTCTAGTGGGAACTAAAGCAGGTATGGCTTTAGGTTCTAGCTAGAAATATTGTTTGGTTTTTAATTTAAGCCAAACTAACGCATGTGACATCGATGGTACATTAACTCCATCGATTTATAAGAGAAACAATAGCTATACTATCGGCTCATAAGCATTTAACTATCAATTGTATGTTAATTACAATCAAACTATTGCGCTACCTTGGTTAGTTTTGCTGTAATCGATCTAAAATCGAAAGGAAAATATCAATAGTACATGCGATAGTTTTAGTTAAATAGCTTAAACAAGTTTAATCTCTGGTTAGTAAAGCAAAAGTATTGTAATTACCGACCTCTAAACAGACATTAAACATATTTGAGCATAATAACCAAAACTATTGCAAGTACTATCGCTTACAGCTAAGCCGATAGTCCTTAAATGAACTTAATTATATATTTATAGCAAATATTAGCTTCCATTTAGAGCATTTCAACTTACTAATGAGAATGTAAAACTATTATCTCTTGAAAGTAGTTTGGTTTGCTTGAAAATAAACTATCGCATTACTATCGACTGCAGCTACATCAATAGTATTTCAATTATAGCAAAACTGTATACTATATAGTCAATATTAACTTCCATTTAGAGTATATCCCAGTTTCGTTGTTTGGAAAACTCGACCTTTGGCCTGAGCTGCGTTCATTTAATTTGGACACTCAATGCTGGCAGCCGTAGTCGTATTGCCTTCCGACCATGATTTGTTGTTGCTTGTTTATCTGCTCCTCTGTGTGCGTCTTTTGGTTATTTATTGCATACTTTTCGGGGCGTTTGATAATTGTTTAAAGAAAATATTACGCATACGTAAGCGATTTGCCACTCGCACTGTTAGTTTGGCATAAGTCAGCGAGTGGCGCCATGTGGTTAAGAAACAGAGGTTGCCACTGCCTCAACCTCCCACTAGCTGTCCCTCTCCCTACTCCTCTGTGCCCCATTTTAGATCCACACACAGATTTGGCTCAGCTCACTCGATTCGGCCACACATTTGACCCTAAATGGTCGACATTTATCAAGCGTTATTGGTCTCAGGGGTTACACAACGTAAATTGTGTGGTTGCCAATTGAGTGACCCAGCGAGCCACTCTCGCTCCGGATCGCTCACTTCTGCCGTCGTCCATCTGCCAACCGTCGTCGTCGTCTCGCTGTCCCTCTGTCCGTCTGGGCGTGGGCGCAACACAGAGTCGACACACAGTTGGCGCGAGTGTTCTTTTTTTTTGTGTTGTGCTTTATTTTCTTTTTTGGCTCACCTCCTTTTTGAACGTCTCCATGATGGCATAACCGCTGCCGCTGATGTGGGTCGTCTGTTCGCGCGCCGTCAGCATGCTGGAGGCGAGCACATCGGCCTGGCGCTGGGTCCAGAGGAACGCATAGGCGTGGAATTTGGCAGCATAATTCAACGCCGCCTGCATCGTGTCGGCCAGAGCGTGCCGTATTGCGGCGCATAACATTTCCAAGTCATCAGCCGGAGCAGCTGCAGTCAGGCAGTCAGGCAGTCAGGCAGGGCAGAAGGAGAGGAGCAAACAGAGATAGTGGCATAAGCAAATGCAGGGAATCTGACACGGTCTGTCCGTCCTGTCGCGTCATGTTGTGTCTTGTCTCGTGTAGTATCAAGGCGCAGTAAGTACCTTGGCTGAAATTCGTGTTGTGCCTGAACTCATGCTCATCCTTATGCTGCGCCTCCTCATGCTCCTCCTCGTCAGACGGCGCGTCGCTGTCAGACACAATTCTTGGCATGCAGTCGCATGTCTGTTTTATATCCACCAACAGCTGCTCGACAATTTGTTGAAAATTATTTTCAACACTTGCATCAAAGGCAGGCGAAAAACGTATTTCCGTTTCCGTCAGCTCCAATTTCACTTCGAATAGCGGTGCATCGTTTCCTGTTGCTGCTGTTGTTGTTGCTGCTGTTGTTGCTGCTGCTGTAGTTGTCGTTGTCGCTTGCGGCGCTGTGATTTGTTGTAGCAGCAATCTAGCCATGCCTGGCAAGGCCGCACTTGAATCTACCCGAGCGACATTGCAAGTCGCCCTTGTTGCAGTAGCTGCTGCTGTTGCTGCTGCTATTGCTGTTGCTGTTGCTGTCATTTCCTTGTGCAAATACTCTAAACTGAATTACACGGCGTATGAGTAATGCGAAAATTAAATTTAGTGCTGAGTTTGTTTTGTGTTTATTTCGTTTGCGATTCGTTTGCTGCTGCTATTGTTGTTGTTGTTGCTACTGCTGCCGCTGCTGCTGTTGTTGCTGTTGCAGTTGCTGCTGCTGCTGCTGACGACTCTGCATGCAATCACGAAGTGCCGTTAAGTGAAACATGCAATTGACGCATGAATGCGCTGCCTGCAGCAACTACGACTACTTGTTGTTGCTGTATGTCTTTGCTGCGGTTGCCGGTGAGTTTATGTGTAGGTGTGTGTGTGTGTTTGTGTGGGTGTCTGTCCGTCTGTCTTGCGGTTGCGGGTGAGTTATAAATTCGTGTTCATTTACTTGATTAGTTTTGATGAAACATGAAAGGCGCTGCCAGCGTGCCAAAATGTAATGAACTTGTTTTGTTGCACGTGGAGAAGAAACAGGTACAGGGGGCAGAGAGAAAGGGGGAAAAGGAGTAAAGAAGAAAGGTATAAGGGTCTTTGGTTGAGTGGGTAATGCGCTGGCCGAGTGCTTTGCTGGCTTGGCTGTTTGCTTAAGTGCTTTGCGTGCCGTGGCATTTAGTCGAGTGTGCCGCAATTATTTTTCGCGTTTCGATCAGGTGCGAATGCCAATGTGCGTGGGAAAAAGTAATGCAAGTGTGGGGGGGCGGGTGGAGGGTAGTCAGCTGTCACTCCACCTGATCCTCATGGCCTGGCGCACTTCATGGCAAATCAACTCATCGACTTTGCTTAAATATTTGCCAAACTGACGTCGCTGCTCATCCGGAAATTCGCGCACAAACTGTCAAGTAGACAATAAACAATTGCGACAATAATAACAAATAGTAACAAGGAGCAGGCAAGCACACAATGGCCATCCCTCTCTCACCTCCTGCACACTGAGATCCCGTGAATACAATTGAAACTGCTGCGTCTCGTAGTCGAAGAACAAACAGAAGTTGGCAATCAGCAGACGATTGAGCAGACAACGCGTCTCATCGCACTGCAGCAGACGCAAACGCACTCGCTCCTGCTGATGCCGTAAATCGAGCAGATTACGTCCGTAGAGACTGCGTTGATGCAGTGGCTCGCGACTACAGCGTTGCATGCTGGCCAAAATGGCCGAGAGGTTCTCGTGCGATTGTTGCAGGCGAGCGTAGAGTGCACGCGACTTGTCGTAGATGCTCTCCACAAGTGGTGCATCTGCAAGGTGATATATTGATATATTGATATATTGATATATTGATATATTGATATATTGATATATTGATATATTGATATATTGATATATTGATATATTGATATATTGATATATTGATATATTGATATATTGATATATTGATATATTGATATATTGATATATTGATATATTGATATATTGATATATTGATATATTGATATATTGATATATTGATATATTGATATATTGATATATTGATATATTGATATATTGATATATTGATATATTGATATATTGATATATTGATATATTGATATATTGATATATTGATATATTGATATATTGATATATTGATATATTGATATATTGATATATTGATATATTGATATATTGATATATTGATATATTGATATATTGATATATTGATATATTGATATATTGATATATTGATATATTGATATATTGATATATTGATATATTGATATATTGATATATTGATATATTGATATATTGATATATTGATATATTGATATATTGATATATTGATATATTGATATATTGATATATTGATATATTGATATATTGATATATTGATATATTGATATATTGATATATTGATATATTGATATATTGATATATTGATATATTGATATATTGATATATTGATATATTGATATATTGATATATTGATATATTGATATATTGATATATTGATATATTGATATATTGATATATTGATATATTGATATATTGATATATTGATATATTGATATATTGATATATTGATATATTGATATATTGATATATTGATATATTGATATATTGATATATTGATATATTGATATATTGATATATTGATATATTGATATATTGATATATTGATATATTGATATATTGATATATTGATATATTGATATATTGATATATTGATATATTGATATATTTACAGCACAAACCGAGCTGCACTGCATCCCATCACTCACCGTAGCTGCACCAGGTGATCTCTGTGCTTGCCCTCGCCACCAGCTCATCGATTGTGGCTAACTCACTGGCAATCAGTTGCAGCTCCGCTTCGGCACATTGCCCCGACCGTATGCCATTGTAGAACTCATCTATTTTCACCAGGCGAATGCGACGTTGCCAATAGGCATCTTTGTCCACGTACAGCGTGAGCAGCACATCGGGCATTTGAAAGAGTTTCGAAGAGAGACTTCCGGCGGCCTGCAGGGAAAGCAGATACTTTGCCTCCTTGAGCAGCGTGAAGAGCGACTGGGCAAAGTTTGGCTGTAGTGGTTGACCAATTCCCTGAGACTGCAGCAGTACCGGCTCGGACAGACCCTGGGCAATCAGTTGCTCGATGCTCTGTTGCCAGTTGTGCCAGATGCTCAGCTGCAGATTGCACATCTTGGTAGTTAGCAGATTGCGACGAGTGCAAAGCGCATCCCACGGCAGGGGCAGCACAATCAGCTCCGTTTTGGCTGAAAAACTAAGGGGCGAAGGTAGATTAGATGTAGAGGTAGAGGTAGAAGATCATGTAAAGAATCTAAAAAGGGGAATCCACTCAACACTCACAGTCGCACGATCAGTTCGGTTAACTCCTTGGCGCCCAGTTCATCGCAGCGATGGAAATGCTGTTCCAGCCACATCATGGCACCTGCAACCGGTGGAAAGTTCCAGGCTGCAGGTAATGCGTCCAATCCTTGCAGCTGATACTGCAGCAACACCGTGGCCATGCTCTGCTCCAGCTGCTGCAGTTCCTCGTGATAGATCTGCAGCATGTGTGGCAGTAGATGCACCAGCTCTGCTTGCACAACACTCCGTTGCAGCAGCAAGCCAAACATTTGCGTCAGCTTGAGCAACTGCATCCAGCTGTGGCACTGCTCGTATGCCTGTTGCAGCACAGTGGCCAACTTCTGCTCCAGCACTTGCATGCGGGCAAAGAATATGCTCTGCTCGCGCTTGAAGCATTTCCATTTGTGGGCAGCCGGGGCAGCCAGATCGATGTCCACATCGGTCCATTGCTCGAAGAGAAGCTTGAATTCGTTAAAGATCTAGAGAGAGAGAGTTGTAGATAGGAGAGGGGTACAGAGAGAGAGAGAGAGGTGCCGCTTCATACTGACCTGCCTGATGCGCTCTGTGAGCAATTTACCACGCAAACCGCCAATTTCTAGTTTTTCCAGCTGTTGGAACTGCACGGCAGCCTCGAAGACATAACGTAGCTCCGTCAACTGCAGCAGGAAGCCATCGAGTGTTTGGCCAAACACCTGCTCGTTGGAGAAGCGCCACAGCTGCGCCAAATCGTCAGGCGTCGGCGGCGTTGGCGGCGCAGCAGCCGTGGAGGAACCAGGCAGTGCTGGCAATAGAATTTGCCCACTTGCATAGCGCTCCTTATAGTGCAGCATCCGTTGCCTGTGAATCCAACATAAAATAACAGCAAGAAACTCGCAACATTCCCCAACGAACACTCACTTGAAGAACTCCAGCACGTCGCCAGTCTTGCGTATTCGCTGCAGCCCCTCATCGGCGTCGCCCTGAAAGAGTTGTGGAAATTCAAGATCTTCGGCGGCACGATGCACCAACATGTTGCAGATGCAGCGCAGCAACACACTCATGCGTTGCGTGCTGCGATAGTTGTGCGCATTCGTCCAGATGAGGTGCAACACATGCACTAATGGTGCCACCAGTTCCAGCGCATTGCTGAATTGCACCGAATTGAAGGCTGCTGTTTGCCGCAGCAGCGGCTGCAGCCACAGCGAGACATCCTTGGCCTCCAGCCAGGCAGTTAACAGCTGACGGAAGCCCCGTGCATAGGGTTCATAGTACACGGACTCGATGCGCTCCAGTATGCAGGCCAGTCGCTTGTGCTGCTCCTCGCGCAGTTGTTCGTAGATGTTCTGCAAATTGAGCTTGCGATTTGTCCAGAATGCAATCTCCTGCGCCGGCAGTGCAACCAGATTCAAATGCTTTGTCGGAGTCGTGGCCGTGCTCTGCAATGTGCTGGTTAGGCCCACCGATTCTGAACGCTCCATGACGATGTCATGCATCTGTGTGGTCCAGTTGATAAACATCTCTTCTAGTAGGTTGCGAAATTTCGGATCCAATGCGGGGCGCAGATTACTTACAAGGAACAAGGAAGAATTTTAGATTTATGGAAACTCTCTCACTGCCGAACTCTTCTGACTTTCTTTGCATGTTGAAAATATTACGCATACGTATGTATGTTTCCCCTTTCTGTATCGATCTCTTCATGTATGTGAGTACATCTCTCCTCCTTTCTACAACATACTTCCTATTTCTCTCTCACTGCTCACCCTCTTTCTACACTCTTTCTCCCCCCATTTCTTGCCATCTGTCTCTCCCTTTCACTTCTCTTCATAACTTTCATTAACTTTCTGTCGAAAATAGTATGTATACGTAATAAAATTGACCCCCATTCATTTGATTTAATAACTTGTTTCCATTATGTCATAGTTTGCTGCCAGTCAAGCAACATAATCTTTGGCCAATTTATCAACTGCACATGAAAATTCCACATCCAATTGAGTGCTCGGTATGCAATAAATAATATTGATATGAGTTCCCATTTTTGTCTGCTCTCTTTCAATTAAATCAATTTTGATTTAATTAGAGCAAAAAGGCAATTGACAATTTTTCGAATATTTTATTAGATTTGTTTTTGTTTGTTGCAAAACGGAAAGGGATGGCCAAATCTTTAATTAAACCTGGCAGGAGCAGGGATGGAATTGAGGAAATTATTGGGCAAAAGTTTCAGCTTCACCCTTGCATCGATTTCCGGCTACATAAACAAAACAAAAGGGAAACCAAAAGGAGTCAGCGGCGGCAGCTGAGAGAGGCCACGAGCAGGAAGGACAATAGACTGTGCTGCTTATACTTCTACTACTTCTTCTTCTTCTTCTTATTCTACTTCTTCATCAAACACTTACCCGCGCTCGAGCTGGAGGGACACTTCGTCGACGATTGTTGGCGAAACTAATAACGATAAAATCGTGCGATTGTTGGTCTTGCCCTTAATCTGCAGGGGATAACAATAAAGTATAAATAGCGCCTTATAGACACATGAAAAGTTTGCCAAATTAAGCCGAAATACATTCGGACTTGGGCCTGCTGCCTTTGTCTGCTCGCCTCGCTGCACTCAATTCGATTAATGCGCAGAGATAAGGCAGTACAATTCATGATTTGTGCACCCCTCCCCCCTCCATCTGTACCCACCTCTGTCAGCGTGTTGCGCACCTCCTTGATGCGAGCCTGCAGATCCTTGCGCACAGGCTCAGGCCACTGGCGCTCTGCTCGCTCCAGCAGTGGCTGCAGCACATCATCGAAGAGCAGCGACATTGTTTCGATTTTACTGTGCACTGGAAAGTCACCGTAGAGCACGGTGCTCTGGAAGTTGGCCGCCGTCAACGGCTGTGCCACATTGTGGCGTATAAAGTAGGCACACTTGCCGCGCGGCACACCGTCCAGCGTGGTGAAGCTTGACGAGGCGAGCGGCATCGGCACCAGCAGTGTGCCCGTCGTGGTTGCCGTTGCCACCACAGCTGCTGTGGCAGCACTGGTGGCATCATTACCGACAGCTGTAGTGCCGTCGGTGGTGCTGCTACTGCTACGTGTGGCTGCCGCCGCTGCAGGCAACATATAACTGCGATACAGATCACTAACACAACTACGCGGCACTAGTTCGCTGCCCGGGCTGAGCGTCATGATGAGAACTCGACTGCGGCCGTGCAGCCAGTCCAGCACGATGCACTGCAGATAGGCGCCAAATGAAGTGTGTGCGATAGAGAGGGGGGAGAGAGAGGGTACTCACCCGGAAAGTATCGTTGGCCATCATTTTGGACCATTTGTCGGGTTTGAGTCGCATTGTGGTGGTCGTGTAGCTGGCCACGCGCTCCAAGCGGGCATCGCTCCAATCACGCAGCACGGCCCCTTGCTGGCTGCCTGGCATGGGCAGGGAGTCATCATCGCTGCTAGCAATGGGCTGAGCTGCATTCACATCCATGTCCACATCGTCCACATCGGATACGGACATGGTCACAAGGCAAACGAATCAATTAATGACGAACAAGGCAAACAGCTCGGCGCGGCGTTTGGTTTTGAAATGATTTTGACCCGCAGTCACTCACTTGCTTGGTGTCTAATGCCAGGCAGCACCACTTGGCAGCAGCTGGGCGTCAGCGCGAGCCGCAGCACCAACACACACACACACAAACACACTCGCACATCGCATATCGATCAAACTTTAAGCGAGAATAAAAAACTCTGATTTTAAAGTGTGTGCGAGCTGCGCCTGTCGGAGCAAGCAGCAGTTTCTAATGCAAATGGGCAAAGTTTAATGACAGCTAACCCCATCCCCTTTACCCCCTTAAACCTCCTTCGTTCCCTCTGGAACAGACTTTAATTGCGCAGCACGAAGCAAGTGAAATGCAATTTCCGTTTGCATAACTCAAAATCAACTTCAACTGCATCCAAATAGTAGCTGCATCGCGATTAACACATACACACTATATATATATATATATCTATGTGCATATATAGCTGCTGTTATTCATAAATCTGTTTTCCATTTGCAGAATTTCCAGTTGCAGTGTGCAAAGCAGGCAATGAGAATATGGTAGCCAACGTGGCGTATGCGTAATAAGTGAAATTTAAAAATGCCTCAGAAGAAACGTGCTTGTAATGCTTCAAAATGCCAGGCAATGACCACTCCATAAAGGGGCACACACACACACGCGTAGCATTAAGTGCTATGTGCAACAGCAACAAGAATAACTTTAGCCGAGGCAAGTGCATTTTATACGCACACACACACACACACACACACATGCATACAGTAAGTAGACTTTATGCCAGGCGGATTGCAGCGAAACGTTCCGGCCCAAAGCTTTGCACTTGCCCAGCCACGAACGAACTGACTGAGAGACTGACTGAAAGACTGACTGAGAGACTGACTGTGAGACTGACTGACTGAGCGACTGCCCGACTAGCTGAGTGAGTGACATGTGTCAAGTAAGCAGCAGCAGAAGTGAGTGTTGCCAGCGTGCTTAAAATGCTACGCAATTACCGCAAGTACAGTAAGAAAAAACAAGCCTCGACTCTCACTCGACTCAACTCAACTCAACTCGAAAGTGCTCAGCTAAGAGATGCCCTGCAGTGCCCTGCCAAGAACTCAAGTAACTCCACTCGAGAGCTGTTCAAAGACCATTTGGATGCAGCGCAATGTTGACTTTGCCCGCTTGCGCTGCCTCTAATAGATATACCCCTGTGTCTATGCTAGTGCAGGGTATGACAAGTGTGTGTATGATGTTGATGGTGATGATGAAGATGATGACAATAATGATGGTGATGATGCTGATGCCGATGATGACATCTCGGATAGCAATATAACTTTGATAGTGGAGCAACTTCACTTTTAAATATCAGCGACATCGCTTTCAGAAAAGAAACTCGGGCTGCATCTGGCTGGCAGTCACCCTCAGGATAAATGCAGCGCCCTCATTTCCACTGGCAGCCACAACTGTTGCGGTCTTTTGTGGAGCAGCTTAACTAGCGTACGCCATGGCGAGGGAGGTGGCGTGTCTGCTGTACCATCTTAATGAATTTGCTTGTCGCTCTGTTTGTGCTCGACTTAAATTCCACTTACTCTTTGACTGCATGTTAAACACATACACACTCCCCCCCACAGAGAGTTGTTTGTATGTATATGGTCTGTTTGTAACTGTAAATAATAAGTTTAACATTTAAACAGATTATGTTACGTCAGTTTCGCTGCGGTGAATTGAAAAGCTTTTCATGCTCTCGCATTCTACGTTGTCCATTTGTCGAACCGAACTGAAAGTGCTGCCATGAAGTCGGAAAAATATGTGCATAAATAGTCAGCGGGTCCAAGGCAAACATTAAAAGAAAGGAAAAGAAAAGAAAAGCTACAAGAGAAGAAGAGCAACAAGGCAAAGCGCTGCAAAACCCCCAAGAAAAATAAACGCCAAATTGATTTTAAAAGCAGTTTCTTGATGGTCCAGGCTCACTTCAAATTAAGTAAATCGCACAGAGACCAAGGTGGAGAGAGAGAGTGAGAAAGAGAGGGGAAGAGAGAGGGAGCGCATGACGGACAGCGTCCGGCACTGAGCCATGAAAAATGAAACTGCAAAATGCTTTTACTACAATCTTCACTCACTTTCTCTCCCTCTCTTTTTCTTGCTTTCTCGGCTTGCCTGTCGCATTGGTTTCGTATTTTTACTACGTTTCGTTCTTTTTGAATTTATGCCAAGCCAATTGCGCAGCCTTCTCTGCTCTGCTAGCTGCTGCTGCTGCTGCTGATGAGTTTCATTATGAAACGAACAAATCATCACATGCCAACGCGACGCGTCGTTGCTGTCGGCGTCGTCTGTCAGACTGCACGGCGTCGCGCTCGTTTAAAAGCCATTTCATGCATTTGTTAAGCATGCTCAACTTTGTATGTGTGTGCGTGTGTGTGTGTGTGTGTGTGTGTGGCGAGTCAACACTATTCGAGTCGAACAAAAGCTATTTGGGCAAGATTATGAGAGCACTGGGAGTAGTATCTATTTAAAGCGACCACACTGCGTATTAGTAATCTCACCAGAGCACGGCATGGCATGCAGGACGAGGTATGCTCGCAGCTAAAATACTCTACCTTTAGCTAATGAGTGAAGACTACTTGCTATAGACAATCAAGCTGCTTTGCCAAGAAGATTGTTACGGTTAATCTTTTTTAAACATTTCTTTTTCTCTGTTTGTCAACTTGCAGCTTACAATTTGGTTGCATTTTGGGGCTACATGCAAGTTAATTGATTTAATTGCCTGCTTGCCATGTTACAAATTGCGCATGGCGCCT
The DNA here is from genome assembly GCA_018901815.1 of Zaprionus lachaisei. Taxonomy (NCBI): domain Eukaryota; kingdom Metazoa; phylum Arthropoda; class Insecta; order Diptera; family Drosophilidae; genus Zaprionus; species Zaprionus lachaisei. The sequence continues at coordinate 6,805,154 of JAEIFI010000501.1, forward strand.
GGCTAGGGTATGTCAAGGCAGGGACATGGGACAAAGCGCCTGGCAACATCAACAAATCGATCAGTGCACAGTTTTCCATTAAAACTCCACGCAAAAAATGCGAAAAGCAAGAGACAGAGAGAGAGGGAATGAGAGGGAGGCAGAGAGTGAGAAAGAGTGAGTAGGAGAGAGTGAGAGAGAGAGAGAGAGAGCAGGAGAGAGAGTAGGAGACAAAGCATTTGCCATTGGCAGTGTAAACAACGCTGTCGACTGGCTGGCCTAGTCCTTGTCCTAGTCAGCCTGGTCAGCTGCTGTTCGATGTTGAAACAAAACCAGTTGGCTGTAGAAGCAACAACAAATCGAACAACAACAACAACAAATATGATTCTTGGCGGTGGTGTTGTGTGCGGCCTAACGACAACATTCAATAAACAATTCACAATTGATTGACAAACGGACGGGGAGCTTTGTCATTTGGATTCACTGCTGACGATTGACCGACGTGGAGCAGACATTGTTGGATTGCTCCCGATGACGACGACAAGTCAGCGGAAGGATGCTGGTTCGAGTGGATGAGGAAATTGAAAGGGAATGCTGACAACAAACTCGACAAGAATGCAGCACGACAAAAACACACATACACCCAATACACACACACGTACGTCGAAGGAAAAAAAAGGACGAAATGCCAAAAAGGCAAAAGCGCCTGGAACAACTGAAAACAATGAAAGCAAATTTCTGAGCGGACATCCGCCTGCGATTAGGCAACGCCCTTGCTTTTCTGAACATCGGTACAGGCAGACTGGACTGCTTACACTGTCCAACACCTAAATACTTGCTTTGTGTCTTTGTCTGTTTTTCTTTTGCTTAAATTTCAACCCAAAAATAGCCGTACCCAAGTCAAAACGGTTCTTTATTTTGCTTATTAAAAGATTCGACGCACTGAACATTAGTTGACATTCATCTTTTATGAAGTTGTTCCTCGACAAAGTTGCCCAAAGGAATAAGGCATAAAGTAAAAAAAGAGCTTTTAAGATGTCGTTGGAAGGTGTACAAGGCAAGTGGGTTGTTGTTTTAAAGTCTCTAGGTGTGAGACGAATTGAACTGATTGAAAGTTAAATTTTCGGATCAAAAATGTAAGAAATGAGTAAACAAAGCGAAAGTCAAGTGCACTCGACAATATGTTGCCCTTAGCTCAATTTGCTGAAGTTCGGAACGATGGGAAGCGTGAATTTAAATACATTCTGTGTTTATAGTTCATCAGTTTGCAGTTTGAAGGTTTCGCTGAGAGCATATCAAACTCCTCATTTATATGCTGATCGCTGTTCGATGCTTAGTAGTCTTATGTTATTAACCTCAGTCGATACACTATCGTTAAGTTAACGATAACTCTGCCGATATCCCTATCAATGGAATAGTGTTGAATAACGCTAAAGGAGCAGTATAGCGTCAGTATCGTTTTAAAAAGCCAAGTGAATGAATTTAATGAGTTAAATCAAAACAATAAAGCTTTATTTCCACCCATTATATAAATACATTAATTAAGTTGACGCATTGCCGAGCATACACAGAACATACAAGAAAGGAAGATAATTTGTTCACTATTGGAGTATTGTATTCACTGAAAATAACCCCAGATTTAATATATGAATGTACAGATTAACGACAACTTAACGACATAAAAGAAGAAAAGAAAGTAGAGTTCTTGTGACGTCGCGAAGAGTTAAAACGTAAAGCAGGAAGGCAGCGCACTATATTTATTAACAATGATCAAATTAAAGATTTAAAAATTTTAGTAAAGAACAAACTAATTTTAAGTTACGTACATTCAAGTATTACTAAATAAAACCATTTAATTTAATAATAAAATAATTGTGTATTTTACACAAAAAGTGCGACTTGATTTTTAAGTTTAGTTTAGTTTATTCCCAAGACCCACATTACATTAGCATCTGCCTGATCAGCTATATCTATATATCTATCTGTGTTCATTTCGTGCCGTATTTGGTGTCTGTGTGGTTGCCAAGGACAAGGCCAATCTACTCGGCCAGTGATTTTGGTCTGCAACACCTTCATCTCCATTGCAGTAGATTATTAAATGTATAAACCTTTTAATATCTGTGCATTTTGAAAGTGAAAACTTTAAAGCCTGATAAGCTTAAGTCTAGCACCTCCGGGCTGGTCCGCTCGATCATCGCAACTGGGACGCGACTGGCAGCCCCTTAATTAAAACGGCTTCATATTAATTGCGCACGTGACGTTAGCCGCTCATTAACTTGGTTCACGTTGTGAGGCGGTTGTGCGAGGAAAGACGAGAGGGTATTGGGGTTGGCATAGTTTGGCAGTGGCTGGCAAAAGTTTGGCGGCCAATAAAAAAGGAATTGGCAGTGGGAGAGACACGATGTTGGGGGGATGGGTATATCGGTGGGTCAGCGCAACATTTTGTAAGGCAAATCCTTTTGGCAATTAGATACTTGCAACCAATCGAGTCAAAGTGGCACAGCCAGCACGACACCCACAAATATTGCACAAGTATCATCGTGGTATCGTCGTCTGCGTCTCTATCTCCATCTCCGTCGTCGTCGCATTTCCTAGTGCAAATATCCCATTACTCGGATGAAACTTTTAATTAAAAAGTTGCCAATGACAAACTGAAAGGGGGGAGGAGGATTGTAGGTCGCCTTGGCTAGAAGTGAAACTAAACTGAAACTTCGGTACGCGCTGAGAAATGTTCTATACTCGACTCGACGCACTCCTCATAGCAGCTTAATATCTCTGCCGGCTCAGGCTGTGCAGGGGGAAGTAGCTGCTCCAGTCTGGCACGCACGTAATTGAGACAAACTTTGAGACAGTAAAACATTCGTGCAATGCCTCGGGAAGCGCTGGTGAGAAGAGGGGAGGGGGGAGCGGAAGGGAGGGATGTAGTGTGGTGCGGCTGGATGCCAATGAGAAAATTACGACATTTAAACCCGGAGGTTAAATGCACGTGAAATATTAAGTCTAGTTGCATGAGAGCGCACTAAATCTTCTGCTTGTGGGTCATTTGTTTGGACCCACCTCCCCCTCCCCTATCCGCTTGCTGTCCCATTCCTCTTCTTAGCTAATTATGGCCAGTCGTAGCCGTAGCCGTGCTGCATCACGCAATGCCCTCAAGTTGTGAGTAAGCATCCAACTTGAATGCTTCTTGAGCGTGATAAATTTGCGTGTCAGCAGACGTGCCTGATCCGTTGCTTGGCCATATCCAATTTGCAAATCTTTAGCTAATTGTTGAGGCTGCTACTCGAATTCTTCTTCCATTGAGTGCGCCTTGCATCGATTGATTAAAATCTTCCTTATCTGCAACGGCAAAATGCAGTCGAGCGTGCGCTATGGGGCCGAAATTGCACAATAACAAGAAATGCGTATCGAAAGGGGAGTGGAGAGACAAGCAGGGGTGGGCAGGAGTGTGAAGGAGTATGCAGAGGCGGTGGAGCTGTGTTTCTATGGGCGTGGTGGTGTCTAATTATGCTGCCAATGGTAACGCTAAATGTTGCGATTTTGCAAAATAATCAGAAAAGGCTCTAAAACATTTTACGTACGAATTTTCACCGGGAAATGCAGGACAACGTGGTGGGAGGGGGGCTGGAAAAGGAGTTAAATGCACGTGAAATTTAGCAGTGTGTTGGTTGCGTCGCAGTTGCCCTCATTGTGTGGGCGTGTCGTGTGTTCGCAGCGCATCGAATACGCTTTTCTGGGCCTGGTCAAGCGGCTCGAACGAGTTGCAGCACGGAGTGGGAGGGGTGCTGTGGGGGAGGTTACGGGTCGGAAATGCTGTGGTGGCCATGTTGCTGCTTTGTTGCGTTATCTAATTACAAAGGAATTGTGCGGCAGCGTCACACACTTTTCCACTCGGGCCGCCAACCTTGTTTTGGCCCCGTTTACAGGGATAGAGGAGGCAAATTAATATTTTCAATTTAAGCTTTATGTGTTGCACGACTTGAAAATACCCTGCATGAAATGCAAAGTTCAAGTTTTGATAAGAGGATTTTAAGAAACTTTTGAATATCTGCTGAATGTTTATTTGTCCTATTACATTTTCTTTAATATGATTTTATTTAATGGTACACAGTATATTTAACATATACATATATTATATATTTTATATATTATACAATAATATGTTATTATCTATATAATATATATTAACATTGCATTAAACATATACGTGTTAATTATTTTTTTTTATTATTTATATTGGAATTTCTAGCCTGCAAACATTAAAGAATGTAATACACAAAGACATTTCAAAAGAAGGGCAAACCATATTGCATTTTATTCAATTAAACATTAATTGACTGAAGAATACTGTATAACATTTTGAGGTCAGCTTTGAAATCATATAAAGCTTGCGGGCTTTAAAACAAAATTCGGATATAATTAACATTTAAATGTGTGTATGTATGAACCATGTTTATTTTATATTTAACTCATGAACCGGTTCAATATTCCCATGTTGCGTTTACGAATATGCTGTGGGAATCCGATTTATGCTTGTGTGATTGTCCACACACACACAGACGCACACACACACTAGCGTAGGTACGGAATTGTCAGACTTGTGGCCTGGAAGAGGGCAGAGCCCGCAGTTAGTTACACATAACCAGGCACATATGCGCTAAATACACTCGTGTCTAATAAGTTTTAGCCAAATGGCCATTGAAGCGAGCACCCACACAGACACACAGGCACACAAATGGTTAGTGGCGGAATAAACAAATGTCGGGTTGGCCCTCTAGGGAGCGGGTTCACAGCTGCGTATGCGGCATATTTTAGGGCGCATGGCGAAAAATTGTCAAACTGCCGGACGCGGCCCAAAAAAGTCAGTTGGGTTCGAAATCTTCTTACCCGTTTTCCAGCAGTCCCACAAGTGCTATCCTCTCTCCAATGAAACCCAACCCCAACGCGACGTGTGCCTGGTGACCGTTTGCGAAGCGCTTGAATTTAAATTGACAAAATATTTGGTTGTGGCACACGCGCTCAAAGCTTTTGTCGCTCAGGCAAGGATGGGGCATGTTGCGAGTGGTGAAAGGGGATGCAAGAGAACACTAATTGCGCGTTAGTCAACACTCGAATTCAAAATAATATTTGCAGCAATTAATACAAAAAAGAAAATTAAAAACAAAAGCGCACAAAAGGCCAGCGGCGAAGGCTACACTCGAGCGCACATGACAATTAGATACCCTTCGAACTGATATGCCCGAAAAAGAACTTCAATGTACGACAGATCAAATTGAACTCTTTTGTCTGCCTTGTTGACTGTTTTATGCTCATACTTTCTTAAATAACTTGTGATTATTTTCCATTGGTTGAGGTTTGGAGGACTTGTAGATATGTCTTAGTATAGGTCTAAGTCAGTTAGTTGTAATTTTTATACTTCGCTAACAACTTGGTTTGCAGGGGCGGTGGGTGTGGCATAGGATATTTAAAATAAACTTGATCTGCGAACAGTTCACAAAAAGGTTCATGTCAAGTTTAGAGTCTCTAGATTTTATATTAGCCAAGATCTTGACGTTTAAATAGACGGACAACCAGACAGACATGCTTTATTTATATTGGCTAGTTATCCTAAGCAAGAACCTGTATAGAAGTCTACATGTGTTTACTCACAGAAAACTATCAACAGAGTGAATTTAAATTTATATCTAGTTTGCTACGCCTCCTGCCTGTTATATACATTTTGACAAAGTTTGTATATCCTTGACCATTTTCAATGACCGTAGGGTATATAAAACAAATAACAAGTAAGCTTGACTTTGCAACACCCGTAAAAATTATTTCTTTCCTCCAAAATTGTTACGTAAGGAACTTAAACTAAGAAAAGGGGTGACGCTAAGTTCTTGAATAAGCTGTATATGCGTGCAACAATAAGAAATGTCTTATAGTGCCTTATTAATAAGTCTTAATACAGACTGGCAGCTACAGATCGCGTATACATACACACAATCTGTATTATGTCTGTTGATACAGGAGACTGTGATTGCGGTGTCATACAAGCAGAGGCGCAGCCAACTAAATATAGTAAAATATTACTAAAAAGCCGTCAAACCAGAAATTTGTTAAATTAGGTCGAAAATTGACTTGAAATTAAGTACTTATGGAATTTGAATACGCCTCTTGCTAATAGGCACAACAATGTCCATAAATGCCGCCTGCCATGGTTAATATTTAGTGAAATTTTACAAATTCAAAAATGGCAAAAAGGCGAGCTTAACATACCCCGGGCAGCCGTGCTAACATAAAATTATGTTAATTTGAGACACATCACAAGCCTAACAATGAAAGATACATTAAGAGAATTTATAACGAAATTTAAAGGATTTAAAAATGTTACAAATGTTGCAACTAACAGAGAATTTTGTGTCTAACGGAGTTTGGCTGTACAGGATAGTAATGGATGTAGATTTTGTTTGTTTATCCGCTTTTCAGATTCCGACTTCCACACAGTTTAATTGCAGCTACGCTCTCACGGCCTTGTATAGACAATTTAATGAACGCCGTATGGCTTTACTCGTTGGGGCATATTGCGCTTGAGTAGATTCCAGTTAATGCTAGTGTGCTGTGGTAGATGACGTACTTTCTTCTGTTTTTTGGTCGCGCTCTTCAGCTTGGAACGTATGCCGTGCAGATTTTGATATTGGCTTGCGCTGCGAACAACCTTACTGAGCTGCTTGGTCAGCTTCGGGGGCATAGATCTACCGCCCTTGGCACGAAATTTGTTTTTCAGGACCATCTTTCCATGTCCCGAGTGACTCTTGCTACCCAGTTTCGTTTTGTTATTGCCCGTGCTCGCCTTGCCGATACTTTTGCCAGATTTGGAAGGATTCAGCGTGGGTGACTTTTTGGTTTTCTGTAATTTACGGGTTTTCAAATTCTTAACGGGCTTTGATGCCTGATTAATTGCACCGCCAGTTGCCCGCAGCGTTGGGACTGCAGGTCTAGGCTTTACCGTATATTTGGGCATTGCTGGGGATTGGGTGGAAAAAACTCTAGCAGCCTGGACAATCGAATCAAAGTTCCCGAAAACTTGCATTATGTTTCGATTCACATACTGTAGATACTTCAGCGACGATTGACACAAGCTGCACTTTGGGTTTTTATCACAATTGTTTCGTATCAGGCTTTCCAGATACAAAAAGTTTTTGGCCATATTCTCACAATGTGGACAAGTATTCATATTGCGTTCGTAGTGATTCTCTTTAATATTTGCAATTTGCTCCCTGAAACCTGACTTTTTTTGTTCAATATTAACTGTCGAATTCTGTGGGACAATGTATGACTTAGCGGTTTTTTTTTTATCGAAACCGAACATTTTTCGTAGAACTGAAATTTTGTTAACCTTGTCCGTTGTAGAATGAGAATGTAATAATTTATTAGTTTTCATAGTAAACAAACTAAATTAATTTCCATAGCCTACCTGAGCCATGTTTTCAATTAGACTTTTGCGAGAGCGAGATGTTGAATACTGAATACTTTTGCGAGACTTTTGTTGTGTTGAGCAGAGTCGATGACTTCGATATCCTTGCCTGCTGCCATCTCTCAACATTCAATTCGAGACGTGACCTCAATTCGACTCTAGTCAATATTAAATACAATTAACTCTGATCTCTTTCTCTTTTTTGGATCGTTTCGTTTCTATTTCCGGGCGCACAATTAGCGATAATCAGTTGGACGGCCATGTCTTTAATTTTCTGCTGCTGCAGAAATCCATTTCCAGTGTCATTTTGTTGTTGTGTACACCTTTGTAGCTGGCACAATTTGGGTCATTTTACTGCGATATGCGACTGTAATTTATTTTATTTAAAGATTAAATCGCAAACCTTTCGTACACTTTTAACTGACTTCAACTAAATGTTGACCTTGACTGGCACTGTGATTACCGCAATTACGTTACACGTATTTGTGTCACAAACATTTTGTTTCTTTTTTTTCCCAAAAGTGGAAATTAGCCTATTATTTAAATTAGTTGAGCCAGCTTTATTAAATTGCCATCAGTAGAATTGTCGTGCCCGGTGTGGTTGCGGGAGAAAAATAACCTTAATGGGGAATGTTGACAAAAGCAAGAGAGGGATATTTCAGTTTCAATCTGTTGGCTTCAAAGTAGCTACAGAAAGGAGGTAATGGATGGAATAGTGAGAATATTAAGGGCATTTTTCAATAGGTTTTTACTAAACTGAACACTTTAAATAAATAACTTACTGCCTCCTTGTGCCTGTAGATTTTTGTGTTATTAATCGCAATAAAATGAAAAACTAAGTTATTCTACTTTGAAAAACTTGCACTTTATATTTGCACAAGTTTAATTAGTTTTGGTGTCATTGTTTAATAAAAAAACTTTAATTCAATAACTCAACATAAAATATTATATTATTTAGTCTGGGAAGTCTAAGAAGTCAAAACTTAGTCGAAACTTTTACGAATACTTTTACTTTATGCTTATGAAATATACTTTTTGGAAAGTTTTGCTCACAATTCTTCACTGAATAAAATGCAAGTTTCTTGCTTATTTAGATACACAAGAAACCACACTCATCTGGGATGCATATTGTTAGTAGTTTCGTATAACTAACATATCTCGTGCTATTTATTTCTTTATGACATACTGTAGAAACATCTTCGTGCATATTTTGCTTATTTATTTTATAGCGCATTTATCTAAACGCTTAAGAGCTATTAGTGAGCCATTGGATTTCATGCAGCACATCAATAAAACGAGATCTAAAGAACGTTTCCCACAAGTTCGATTTGAAAATATCTTCGAAATGTCAAGCGCAAGTGCAGAGCGGCAATAAACAGAGCTGCGAGCAGGATATAAACACATACACACACAAACACACATGAACATTTTCATAGACACACTCATACACATCTGCAGTGAGTGCTATGGCCATAAAGTTGATTGTCCATAAATGTATGGGGCGTATACGTAACGTCAGGCGGTGCATTAAACCAATGCAGCGCACTGTGCAGCTCACTGGCACCCCCTCCCCCTGGCGAAGCAGGGCGTGGCCAACGACCGTAAAGTGCTATCGTAATGAATTTATTAAAAGTTCATTTCACAAAGGAGCCGCTCTCGCTTGCTCGCCCTGAGTCAGCTCAGCTGATTTCTTGGGCTTGGCCCGGTTCGCCTCAACTTGCCTCGACTTGACTCGACTTGCCTCGCATGTTGGCCAAGTTTACCCAAATAGATTGCAATTACCAACCAGAGGAAAGAGTAGAAGGAGTTGCTTTGCATGCGACAATGCGAATGTGAGTGTTAATGGATTTGTGCCAAGTTCCCGACGGCAGTCGGCCGTTTACTGATTTATATGCCGTCGAAATTTGGGGCGTCGCAATACTCTACTCTGGCCTGGTCAATGCGTTTGACTTTGGTAAATGCCATTCGGTGGCACAGTTATGCCAGCTCCATGTTGTTTTTTTTTGCTTCTTTGACCCACAAAGGTTGCGCCGACGTCGCGCCCTTTCGCTGTAACGACTTCCTGCGTCGCAGTCGACGCTGAGCAGAGCAAACACACCTGCTCGGGGCTAGTTAGATTTGCATGTTGACGTCGCTGCCGGCGTCGTGTCTTGGCATCGAGTATTTTGTTTTGTTTGCTCTTCGTGCCTTACGTGTTTATGGCCTGCAAAATGGGCGATATTGTGGACGAAAGTGAAAGTTGCTTCGCCGCTGGCTCACTTCACTCTACTTCACTTTGCTTCACTTTGCAGCACTTTGCTTCGTTTTGCTCTGCCTTTGCCTTTGCCTCGCTGCGAGTGGGTGGCAACACGACACGACGCGGCATTTCAATATCAACAGTGGCATGCATAATTTCTTGCCTGAGCCTATGTAAATTTGCTCGGAAGTGTTCGACTGTGTGAGTGTCGATGTGTGTGTGTTGCTGTGTATAACTGTTGTTCTACTTTTAGACGCGTTAGCCAAGTTTAGGCCCTACCGAAAGCAGGTCAACTTCATTTTTCGCGCTGACCGACCAGCAAACCACAGCAGTGGCAGTGGCAGCAACATTCATTGGCAGCAGCAGCAACAACACTTGCCACTTGCCACTTGCCCCTTGCCAGCTGCCAGTTGCCAGTTGCGAATTGCCTCTTGCCAGCTGCCAGCTGCCCCTTGATGTGCGAAAGCCGCAAACACAAATTAGCACAACGGCAGCAACGCAACAACGCCGCTGCTGCTGCTGCTTGCGGCAGCAACAAGAACAACTCGGCCATAATTTCTTTTGCAACGATGCCAAGCCCTTGGGCAACAGACTCGCACACTTGCACACATTTGCATTTGGTTGGCTGCTTTGGATTCGCGTTTTTGGTTTTTACTGCTTTTGATTTTTATTGTTATTATTTTGGAGTTGACGTCGCTGCCGGCGTCGCAGCCATGTACGTCACGACGGCACGTTTTCTTTCCCTGCTTCAACTCATGCCGCTGCCCACTTGCCATCGTCATTGCCATCGCCATCGCCTTTTGCGGCATAAAGTTCGAATTGCAAATGTTTTGCGGTCAGTTTGGATTCGAAGTTGGCAGGCAACGCGACGCTATGCCTCATTGGCGCACCTGAGTGCCGTGCCGGTCCGATATCAGTTAGTCGTCGCCTTTAACTAGTGATTTATTTTGCGGTCAGTTCGCTTTTAGTTGCCAAACGACTCGATTACCATTCACTTGAAGATTCAGTTGCCGCTGAGCTGTAAGCACTGTGTCTAAGCAGCTGGAGCAGCATTGAGAAGAATCAATCAGCGAGAATTGAAACGACTGCAAAACGCAATCGTTGACTGGTAAGCTGATAAGAGGGCGGGTATTAAGAGCTTTAAACTGAATTTGCAAGCACTTTTAAGTGCACCGAAAAGTATGCTATATAAACGTTTGTGGCATAACAAATTCAACGTGGTTATTCAAGTTGTTTTACGTATTATATTGCTTCACTTTTGTTTTATTGGCCACAAGTGGCGCCTCTAATAAAAACAAATATTTTAATTGCCACTGCTGGCAGTACAAACGCTATATTGCTAGAGATCATCAGAATTTCGCTGCAATATACTAGACAGTTGTGGGAAACCTTAATGACGGCACGTCAGAGTTATTAAACGAGGATAGAGAAACTGCAGCAAACATAATTAAAAGTTCTTGGATTGTTTTTTTTAGCTATATATGTATTAGCTTTTTATTTTGTTTTTCTATTAAATCGATAAATGCACGCTTATTCTAATATCCTGATATTAAATTCAAAAGAAATACACTTTACAATTGCTTGACGTTCGAAAAGAATCGACAAAAATTTCAATGCCGTAGCAAAAAGTATGAAATGCCTTAGTGAACCATACATTTTCCAAGTGCATAACAAGTAGATACAATTTTCCTCATAGTTTAGCTTCAAATTTCGCCCACTTTGTGCAACGGCAACGTTGGCTGTTGCACCTTCAAGTTTCTCGCTACAATTAGGTCAGGCTGGGGGCTGGGTCCTTTTTTTTAAAAGTTGCGCACAAAAGTATGCAATAAATACACAAGAAACTGCCCGGCGGCCGAAAATCTTCGAAAAGCGCTTTACGAATTTTATGCTAATAAAATTTATTGCTGCTGCTGGGGAAAAAAGTTTTACTTACACATACTTATACAACATATTTATCGTGAACACAGCAGCAGTTTTTTATGGCTCGTCGGACAATAAAAAAAGAAGCAAACGGTAAACAATTTAAACTTTGCCCGTGCAGAGAGCTGCCCCAATAAGTATGCTAAAATATTTGCAGACATATTTCGAGACAGTACGTGGGGGAGGCGCAATTAAAAGAGTTTGGGTTATTGCAGTTGAGTCTATTATAATGCTATTTGTCTGCCATTTGTGTAGGTGACTGTCTCAGTTTATGTTTGCCTGTGTGTGTGTGTGTGTCTGTGGAAAGCACAAAACTTTTCACGCATTGGCAACCGGCCGCACTCGCTGCGCATTTGAGCTAAAAGCATTTTCAATGCTTTTAACTATTTTTGATGGCGTTACGCACTATAAACCTAGTTGAAATTGCAAAGAGTTCGTAAAGAAAGGGGAAGAGAGGTAGAGCAAGAAAGAGAGAGAGAGAGAGGGAGAGAAAACTAAATCTCAAAGGGAGTTCGCTGTTAAACTTAATGAGACAAAGCTAGCGCAGAGGATATAAATATAAATCGGCTGCCTTTGACAAGCGCGCGAATTAATTATGCGAACAACTGGAGTAAAATGAGGGCGGGCCAACAGTTCAGGTTAGGTCAGTCAGTTCAATTGTGTGTGTCATTAAACGGTGTCAGCAATTAACTGAAATCAACACTTGGCATATAATTGACTTGGGAATCGCCAAGCGGGCAACATGCCTGACTCCCTCCTCGACGACGCTGCGCACACAACTGTGCACATATATGTAGACACTTTCTCTGTCTGTGTGTGGCGAGGGATAATTAATCTTTAAGCTGCACTGTGCTGCTGCGTTGAGCTGTTTCAATTAAGCTGGAACGAAGAGAGAGAGAGAGAGACAGAGGGAGCTACAGATATATTAATAAGAGGTTCTCGCAGGAGACAGAGAGAGAGAGAGAGAGAGAGAGAGGTATTGGGAAAGAGGGAGTAAGTCAGATATCTACTGTAGCAAACTGTCAATACGATTTGTAATAACTTCACTTGTCGCAATCGCATTTCCTACTGTGGTTGCCTAGACAACGTTAAAAATGTTATCATAGAGAGAGAGAGAGGGAGGATTCATATGTGACTCGAGCACTTAGGACGAACTGTCAGGTGCAATAAGGTGGCTCAGCACTTGAGTGAGCAGCCAAACGCAAAGCCCCAAGTCACATGCCTCTCTCCTTCTGTGCTTGGCTAGAAAGTAAACTTAAATTAGCAACTAGTTGAAGCATTTATGGGGCATATCAAAAGATCTGTTGTGCTGCACAGTAGTTGATAGAGCGAGCGAGACAGACAGAGTGAGTCTCTCTCAGATGAGAGGGAGGGAGAGATAGACAGGGAGAGAGACAGCTGCCATCGTGGAATTAGCACAACAAAGTTGCACGCATGCACCTGTCAGTGCTTTTAAGTGCGAGGCGAGCACCCTGTCAGCAACCTGTTTATGAGGCAACAACTGACAAGCCGACAGGCCAAAGTGAGCCAAAAGCAAACAAACAAACAAACTGCCACATGAAACTATCACATTTTGCCAGTAAAAGCATGCGGGCATGGCAAGTGGCAAGCAGCAAGCAGCAAGCGGCAAGCCGAATTCGCCATGCAAATGCGGGCAACTCCAAGCAAGGAGCAACTGCAACAGCAACAGCAGCAACATCAACAAGTACACGGGCATAACTGGCCGACACAGAGACGCTTAAATACATAAGCAACTGCTGTACGAATATATGTGTGTGTGTTGGTGTTGGTGTTGGTCTGTGTGGCAGATAAGAACGAGCTCTTAGTGGAGCTACGAAGCAAGCAGCTCAGTTGCTCGGTGTCGAGCTTGAAAGCAGTCACTCGCCGAGAGCAATTTTAATTAAAAGAACTGCATGCTGCAGCAGCAGCAATGGCAGCAGCACTTACTGCCACGCCCACAGGCGTCTTCAAAATTTGCCTGGCTGCTGTTTTCGATTCGTGCACCAAATGCAGCTGCCAAAGTTGCCCGCACAGTTCACAATGTGTGCAGTTTATTTCTGGGGCATTTAACTGACTGGTCGCCTCAGCCGGGGTGTCTACAATTGTTTCTACTGCTGCTGCTGCTGCTGCTACTGTTGCTGCTGCTGTTCTTGACATGCCACAGCGAGAAACTTTTCGGCATTCGGTGGTAGCAAAATGTTGGCCGGGCTAACACATCCCGACACAAGTCAAGGAATTTATGAGCTGTAACAGCTACAAACGTGCGAGTGTAAGCGTGAGTATGCGTGTGTGCAAGTGTGCATGTGTGTGTGTGTGTGCTGGGTGTGTAGAGGCGTGTGGCTGGCTTTTGGCTTAATTGAAATTTAAACGCTTAGCCTCACTGTCAGCTGTTAAGTCTTTTCTTTTTGGCATATGAACATGGCAGCATTTTAGCATGAACTTGGCACTTTTGCTATTTCAATTTTCCAGCCTGGCAGCTGGACAAGTTGCAAGAGTGTGTGAGTGTGTGAGTGTATGAGTGCATGAGTACATTCGTAGCTGGTCATGATTACCCAAGCTGAAACCAATAAAAAGTACAATATTTAACCCAATTAAGCCGCCAAACTTTGTTAACGCAACTGCCGCGCTCAGTCGCACTCCCTTCATCTCTCCCTCCTCCTCTCTCTCTTTCTCTCTCTCTCTGTCTAGCAGGCACGCAAGAGGTGTGTGTGTGTGTATGTGTGTAAGTGTGTGCGTGAGTTGGGGGCGAGTTGTGCTCTGCATATGGGTTGCCAAATGGCCACTAGCCTCATTTCCATGGCAACTTGGGTGGCCAACACAATAACACGGAGCATGCACCAAACGTACACACACAAACACACACACATATACACATGGACAGCTTGGCTGGAAGGCAGCGAGCCAGCAGGCACACACACTCATAAATGCATTGGCAGTCCAGTTGTGCGATAGATTCCAACGGTGCCTGGCCAGCAACGCGACGTGCACAGTATTTTCTTCTTATCTGTCATGATATTGTGAATGGGCAAAGAAATTTGCGGGTGAAAAGTGTGGAAAAACTCTATGTGCGTGGCTGGTGTGGGGTGGGGAGAGTAGTGTTCAAGTGACAAGTCAAACGTCGACAGCATCGAGCGCAAATGCGGTGAAAACTTAGCTTAACTTGGACAGCAGCAGAGAGCAACAAAGTCGCTCAGCTCAAACGCAACGTTGCGAAAATTCCAGTGCGCTGTGTGGAAAAACCTCTGAGTGACGTGAAAATGTCAACAATTTGTGCTGTAAATGCAGTCAAAGGTAAACACTGGACACAGTCAGTTAACCAGAGAGTGCCTTTCACTACACAACACCCCCCCCCCACCACCCGGTGCCTTGGTAGAGAATTAAAATATATTTTGCTGGAATTTCAGTTTGCGCTGAGAATGCTTTTGTTGAGCTGCAGCTGATGCTGTTCATGCTGCTGCCACTGCTGCTGCAGATGCATTAAATTTTCATTAGATGGCAACCAGCTTTATTGGCTGAAGCAAGCATAATTAGCCAGGTATTTGGTGGCCCAAAGTCAAAGTCAAAGGCAAAGGCAGCCCGCAGAAAAGGGCAGAGCTCGAAGGAGCTGAGAGACGATGCAAACAAATAACAACAAGCTGCCCTGACAAAATAGTTGATCTGCCCACAAACGCAGCTAGGTGAGGGTGTTATGTGTGTGTGTGTTTGTCAGTCAGTATGTATGCGTGTGTGTTGGCATTACATACTGTGCCGCTCCCCTTTAGGGTTTCACACCCGTTGGTAAAGTGGCTTTTTGAGTGGTTTTTCAATGAAGTGTTAAGTGGGGGGGAAACTGCCAGGCTGCTCAGTCGCCCTGCGCTATGTATGTGTGTGTGTGCGCCACTTGAGCTAGCTGTATATGTGTGTGTGTGCGTGTGGGTGTATTTAGTTGTCGCTGTCTATGTGTTTGTCTCTTTCCGTCGGCCTCTGCAAATAGGTCTGCGGTCTGTGCGCACCTTTAGCTAGCGTGCTCGCAGTGTTGCTGTTATAATAGTGTGTGTAGTTAGTGTGCGTGTGTGTGTAGTGTGTGTGGTGCTTCTTCTTGTCGTCATTGTTTGATGGTGGTTATAAAGCTGACAGCTGTCAGTTGGCAGTAAATTTGCTAAAATGTTTATTTGCCAAGCGGCTGAGTTTGCGTTTAACAGCATTCACAGCATTCGCACAGTAACCGCACACACACACACACATAGCCAAACAGGCATACTTGAATAGTTTGGGTGTCTGCCAGACCAATGCCAACTTGTCTAAGCACACACAAACACACCCACACAAACACACTCATACACAAGTGTGTGTACATTAATATGGACAGAGGACACAGAGTACATCAGAGAGGACAGAGGTCCTAAGGCGCATTGCCAGTTTACCAATGTTGGCTACGTTTAATCACTTATAAACAGCAGCAGCAGCTACTACAACAACATATACAACTACAACAACAATAATAATGTCAGGCATTGCGTGCATGACAAATGTTTTGCTACTTAATAATAGAATAATTATGGCAACACCATAAAACTGCTTAACGATTATGGCACACATGTGTACGCAGCTCAACTGCAGAAGGAGACAGCAACAGAGAGAGAGAGAGAGAAGGAGATAGAGAGAGAGATAGAAAGGTATAGAGAGAGATAGAGAGTAAGAGGGAGATTTGAAGAGAGATAGAGCAGTGAAAGCGCTACACGTTTAATTTGCTCAGGCATACGCTGCGTATGCGTGTTGTGCATTGCGACTCAGTCTCAATTTATCATTTAATTGCATGCCAAGCACATCGAGTATGGTCATTGTCGCTGTGAAACTCGCATGTCAATGGTAACATGGAGAGACATCGTCTATAAAGGGGTTAGCATTGATTTGTGGAGTGCACATAGAGAAGGAGCTGAGGAAAGTTGGACTGAGACTCACAGAGCGGATCTACTAAGAGGAGTGTTGAGTAGCTACACCTGCGCTATATTGCCTACTTCAAAGTTCGGTAACCTTTCATTTTTATAGATCTTATTGTAGATTCGATTATATGCCTCACTTTTGCATGACATCTTTGAGCATATTTCAAATTTAATCTCAAGTAAATTGAATTTATTTATTTGGCTTGACTAGTTGAATCTGCTTAGTCATGTCAGTAAACGATGTCTGTTTCCCCTTCTCGCTCTGCCGTTTTTCAACTCAATTCATTGCCATCTTATTGTCGACTAATGAACCTCAAACTCTTTGCATACTCAAGCCAAGCCGCGACGGTTTCGCAGCCGCATCCGCGTTTGTGTTTGAGCTGCTTTTCACTAGTCGTCAGTAAAATTTTATTGCATTTCACTGCGGCACGAAGCTGGGCTTTTTTATTAATTTATTAAAAGGCAACGCCTGCCGACGTCGACTGAGGCAGAAACAGCAGCAGCAGTGAGGCAGCAAGGCAGCGAAGACGCAGTCGGTAGAGATTCGCGCAATTCCAACGATGCCAACGATGCTCAACGCCTCGTAAACCTTGCCAAAATCATCATCAGGCTATGCTTGATGGGCAGCAGCGGAGGAAGGGTGGTAAGGAGGAAAGGAGGTAGGGAGGAGAAGGGCTGCAACCATCGCAAATGAAATGTAAATCTGCTGCGGCCCGCACAAAAAGCAGCCGTAAGGCAACAAACAATCCAACGCAGCCGAGCAGCGAAATAAGCCGCTGATACAGCTCTGCTGCTACCTCTGCCGCAGTCGCTGCCACTAGCGCTGCTGCAGCGATTTTACGTGCTCTTCGAAATTTAATGCGGTGCGTGGTAATCGCCATTCCAGAGCCGCAGTCAGCGAGGCAGCGCTGCGTTGGCAGAGCTATCTGTGTGCTCGTATTTATTTAATTCCATTTCGGTTTTCAATCAACCGATAGGTTTGCGCAGCTTTTCCCCATTTATCGCTTTATAAAAGGCAAAAGCAGCTGCTGTCATTATCGTGCTCATCCCACGGTCCATCTGCCCCACAACCTCCCTCCCATCATTTCGGGTTTTCTTTTGCTTTTAAGCACCTTTCGCTACACTCTTTGCGCATTGTCATAATTTATACATGATGATTGCCAAAAATAAACAACAACTTAACAAACTTGCATGTGTGTGTTTACGTGTGTGTGTGTGGGTGTGACGGGTGTAATCATTATTTGGTAAAACTATTTGCCATGCGATTTAACAGCGAAATTCACTTTGATATCGCTGGCAAATGAGCAGCGCTTATGTGTGAAAATTGTGAAAGGGAAATTTAAATCAAATTCGTGTGTGTGTTTGTGCGGGAGAAGCGCACTGAATTTTTCATAGCATACTTTTCAGCGCTTCACGAGGCTGTCAGCAACAGCAGGACGTTGAGCTTGACTGTAGGGAGGTGGGCGAGGGGAGGGGCGTTACAACTCCTTCCTTTGGGGAGTTGAGAGACTCTGAGTTGTTGTTGTTTTTGTGCTGCTTGAGTTGTCTATTTGACAGTTGCCACAGTCGCTGTCTAATTCCCCAGTCTGTTGAGCTGAGAGTTCGCGCGCTCACACATGTGTGTGTGTGTGTGTGCATCTGTGTGTGTGTGCGCGCCTTTGATAAAAACCGAAATTAATTATTGAAAGCGCCCCGTTGCTGCGCTACTGCTGCCTCTGCTGCTGTTACTGCGCGACGTCTCTTCGCGTCGATTCGCGCTCATTTCACCGCATGTCGCAGCCTGTTGAAAATTTAAAAGGCGTTCAAGCGAAAGCAGTTGGCGCATTAGAGCAAACACACTCACACACACAGACATACACAGACACACTCACACATGCATGTGTGTAACAGCAACTTCCGTTTACGCTTGAGAGCCTCGCTTCGTATTTACTTTGTGTGCGCGAAAACTGTCGCTATTAACCACAACTAGTGGCAACTAGCAGCAGCGCAGGCAGCCCGCATGACGAGCCCCCCCCCCACTCTCTCTGCCACTCGCGCGCAAACAAATTAGGCTTTAATTATAAATAGGCAAATACGTGAGGCCCCGTTAACTTGCTGCGGCAACGCGTAAAATGAGTGCAACAAAAATTGTTGGCAGCAAATACAAACGCAAAAAGCGCAACAAATACAAAACCCGCCCGCAGCAGCAACGGTAACAACCAACACAGTAACATTTTCAACAACAACAACAAGAAGAACAAGAGTCAGAATTATGCAACAGCGTCCGAAAACGGAAACGCAGCACGGCGCAGCTGCAGAGGCTGCGGCACCGGCCAAGCCGCCACGCCTAAAGGCCAAAACAGTCGAATTTGCCAGCAAAAAGCAGTTGCAAATTGAAAGTCCGTTGCCGCTGCGACGGTCACGTGCGACAGCGACAATGACAATGAAGACGACAGCAGCAACAACAGCAACCACTAGCAAGTTGCGCCAGGGCAAAACAACAAAGCGCACAGCGCCGCCTCCAGTTGCGGCAGCGGATGCCCAAGCGGATGTGGCTGCAACGACGATTGTGAGTGCCACAACGAGTGTGACTGCACCAGCAGCAGCAGCAGCAACAAGAACTCGAACAACTCGAACAACTGCGATAAAAACGCGTCTAGCCGTGGGCTGCAGCAGTCTAATGTATGCGTGTCAGCACGGCGACATTGGCCAAGTGCTCGCCCAGATGCGCGCCAAGGTAGGTGCACAATCCCTAAAATTAAGTGGGACAGAGGGAGAAAGCGAGAAGCCGAGGGGTCTCATTCACTCGTAACATGACAAGTTGACTCACAGGACAAGTTGCCCAGTTAAAGCCAAAGCCAAAGCCGGAGTCGGAGCCAGAGCCAGAGCAACGTGGTGTGAAGGCGTAACAAGATTCTAATCTTTTTTGTTGTCACGATGAGCCGGCGCTAAGCAGCAGAAGGTGTTGGAATGAATGAAAGAGAGAAGGAGGGAGGGAAGGGCAGCTGACATGACGTAGCGTCTTTAAAATTTCCCTTGCAGTCATTTCTCGCTCACCCACTCATTGTTCTCTTGCGCCTCCTCGGGCCTAATTGCTTCATAAACATTTCGACAAGCAGGCCGAACATAACAACCAGAAAAGGACTCAAAACAAAAACCAAACCAAACCAAAGTAGAACCAGCTCAAACCCCGGGCCCGCACAGAACCCGAGCCAAAAGAGAAATTCCCTCAGCCGAATTAAATTGCTGTAAATGGCAGGACATTTGTAATTGACAAAATAATCCCCCCGGCTTAGTTATGGCTCCCGAATTGTGCGTGAGCCCAGGCATGTTTCTTTCCCCTTCTCCACTATCTGCTCTGCTTCTGCTTCTACTGCGGCTCGCCTCGTCCGTCATGCGCCTAAATATGCCAATTTTGTCATTTAATTGAAATTTGAAAAGTTTTTAATTGAACGCAGATAAATTTCCAAGGCTCTCTAATGGTTGCCCCGCCCTGTTGCCTTGCAAATTGTCATGCTGCTAGTTTTTCCTCCTTCTCCTCCTTCTCCAATCGAGATATTGCTTT
Source organism: Zaprionus lachaisei (assembly GCA_018901815.1). Classification (NCBI taxonomy): domain Eukaryota; kingdom Metazoa; phylum Arthropoda; class Insecta; order Diptera; family Drosophilidae; genus Zaprionus; species Zaprionus lachaisei. The sequence goes on from JAEIFI010000501.1 coordinate 6,825,208, forward strand.
CATTTCCGGACAGTTGAAGACTTCTTCTGCCTTTCGGCTGCGTAATTGATATTGACGCCAAATTTGATGTAAAATTGGCCGATGTGAAGGAACATCGCGCGTACTTCGAGATACTTTTGTACATTTGGTGTGCGAACGACAATGCCAAATTTCATATTCAACCTTCAAGTTTGAAGCCTGACGTCAGTTCACTCGGTTATGTAATTGCTCAATGGTATTTCGAGGCAGATTCTAACCTTGACAGCGCGATTGCCAGACCCCTCCAGCAGTGGGGGCACTCCTGCCCCTCGACTGGTTTATTTGCCTGAGAAATATGGCAAATGTTGGCAATTATTACTTACTTGTGCCGCACACTGCGCGCTTTATGTGCGCCATAAACAACAACAACAGTATGAACAACAAGGAGTAGCAGCCACAATTCGTGCCACGCCCCCTAACCCCCTTCGTACCATGAAATCGTAATGAGAACAACGAGCGTGTCACAATTAAACGAAGCTGAAAGTTAGCTCACACTCTTCCCCTCTCCCTTTCTTCTGCTATTTCTCTCTCCAATCGGACGATGTTTAATTGGAATGCAGTCAAGCTGAATCAATGTAGTATTCCTTGATGGTTTCTACTTAAAATTCAAGTGATATTTAACCAGCCGAAATTAGTTGATGTCAAAGGGCAGGAGCTCAAGTATTCGAAATTGATTAAAAATACGCGAGAAATAACAGGCATTGCTGGAAAGGAGGTAAATTGTTAAGAGAGAGAGAGTACTGTTTGTTGCCAGAATTAAAACAAATTTATTTTTGCTAATTAACTAAAATTATAAAAGAAATAAGAATTAAATGAATAACAATTATAGAAAGCATGTAACCAAAACTACAGTCGAGTACTGATGGGAAAATATTCTTTTTAAATAATTATGAAAAGCATTACAAACAAGGTTATCAATTAATTCTGAGAAATTTGATCTTTCATTTAAACAAACATGTTTTGCATATGGTATATAGAATCAAAGTTATACTAACATTCTACCCCTACGGTATTCAAGATATACATTCTTGCGCATACATTTTGTGTATATGTTTAGCTTACATTCTGTGTATTTGTTTAGCATACCCTTTTTCAACCATTTTGGAAGGATAAAAAAATTAAAGTATTATCAAAACTGTATCAATAAATTTACATCAAATGCCAGGATAAACTCTTTAATTTCCAACATGTTTATTAAACAGGAAATTTAAGAATTAATTTACATAGTTTAAGTGCCAACTTTGTTTGCATTTATAAACTTAATTTAAAGCTTTGCCTAGCAGCAATACTCTTTATTCACATTGCGTAATCTTTTGGCTGCAGGACACGCTTTAATTTGTCTTTACTCGATAAGGCCACCTATTAAAACTTTTTGCCAGTCCTCAAGCTGAACCGCGTTCCGGCGCACTTAGCTTACGGCACTGGAGCAGCTTCTCTCTTTCCCATTTCCATCCGGTTCCTTTTGTTGTTGCTGCTCTTGTCGATACTTTTGTTTGTTGAATATTTTAAACAATTTTTATTTACTTTTGTCGCGCCGCTCTGTTTGCTTCGCGTCTTTTGTATGTGTTTTAATTAAGATTATGCCTAATACGCCAATTGGCTGACTGAATGAGTGACTGACTGGCGGAATGATTGACAGAATGTTTGTCTTATGTCCTTGGGATGTTGACGCAGTTGTCTTTATGACTTTGCTGTGCTTTGCATATGAGAAGAGGCAATAACGATAAGTCGTTTGCTCTACAACATGTCGTATGAGCAATAAAAACTATTGACTTATTCGAGGCCCTTCCATTGAGCCTGCCACTTGGTCTGGGCATCATCGTTGTCGTCTTTTCAGCTACTTGAGAGCTAACTCCGAGAGCAACATTCATCGGCATTGTTTACTCGCCTGCCTTTTGTTTTGCTTAAACTTTTCATTGATGTTGGTTTTTCCAACCCACTGTATGTTGGGGCTAGCAGCTACGTTGTCCTCGCTGTCGTTTTTATTGTCTTGCTCAGCTTTTGTTTGCTGCTCTGCTGCTGCTGCTGCTGTTGATGTTGATGTTGTTGCTGCTTTTACCAATTAAGTCTTAATTTCTTAGAAAATAAAACTTTTTGGCTTCTGGCATTGTTTGGCGCTGGGGCTGTAAGCACTTCCCTTCCTCCCGAGCCCACTGCCCTAGGGATTCCCGACTTGCTGCTGCCACCTTGGCGTGCTGCTCTAATTTTATTGCTGCTGTTTTCCTTGCCTTCAAGTTTAAACCACAATTCTGCTAAAAATTCGAAACTGAAACTTTTCACCTCAGCTCGGTAATTCGACGAGCCAGTGAACGAGTGCCCGGCAGCAGGTAATGGGAGGGAGGTGTAGAGGGCTTGGCAGAGAGTGCCAGGGAGTGTCCATCTTTACGAGCATGTGCGTCTTGCAGCACACAAAGCGGACAGCTGCCGCCCCAAAGATAGCTGCAGGTGTAAATTATTTATTTTCACTCAAGATTTTCAGTTTCCCCTCAGCCTTCCTCTCTGCCTTCTGCACAATCTCCCAGCATCAGCACCCGACCACGTTTACAAGCTCTAAGCAAAAGTTTTTGTTCGAAAAGTCAGCTGCAGAAGTTGATTTTTGCTCAGCGAGATTCGTTGCTAAGGCACCAGTACCACCAGCACCACCAGCACCACTAACAGCAGCAGCAGGCAGCTATTGTTTGCTGCAAATAATATTAACAGTGCTAGCCAGGGATAGTCGCAGTAATAAGGGGTATACTCGACGGTGAGTATACGCTATAATTGCTGTGTTGTCTGCAGTATGTAGGGAGTGTTTGTTGTATTTATTTGTATTTATGTCCTAGGTCTGCTGTGAGGTACATAGTGCATGCTCTTTTTTGATTATATCTAGGTTATGCCTTATGCTGTGTATGTTGTCTAGATGTGCTGATTCTTTATTATGTCGGCTTATATGCAGTATGCAGTGTTCTGTCTGTCGTCTACATGTTGTCTGTTGTATCTGTTGTCTGCTGTTTCTTGTCTTCTGTATGTTGTGTAAGTTTGATTATTGTGCTTTACGATATATTCTGTATGTCTATTGTTGTATGATGTCAACTAGTACTATGTGTATTCTCTATATTGATTGGTGTCTAATGTATGCTGTGTATATTGTTGCTGTTTCTGTATAATGTCGCCTCGTATGCTGTATGCAGTGGTCTGTTGTCTGCTGTTTCTTGTCTTCTGTATGTTATGTAGTCTAAGTCTTATGCTGTATGATCAATTCTGTCTGTCTGTTGTGCTATGATATCAACTAGTATTCTGTATGTTCTGTAAATTGATTGGTATCTGATGTATGCTGTATGCTGTGTACGTTGCTGCTGTTTCTGTATGATGTCGCCTTGTATTGTGTATGCAGTGTTTTGTCTGTTGTCTACATCTTGTCTGGTGTCTGCTGTTTATTTTCTTCTGTATGTTGTGTAAGTCTAAGCATTATGATCTATTCTGTCTGTTGTGTGATACCAACTAGTATTCTGTATATTGATTGGTGTATGCTGTATGCTGTGTATGTTGTCCATGGTCTGCTGCAATGTGTCTAATGTATGCTGTATGCTGTAATGTTGCCTGGTATCTTTTATATGCTGCAAAGGTCTGCTATATTATGCAATATGTCTCTCTGACTTTAGCTGTGTACTGAGTTAGCTGGGGTGTATGTGAATGCCAGACAGCATGTGTATGCATTTTTTTTATGGTTTATTCTCAATGTTATCTGTTTTGAATACACCCACTGTCTTCATATGCAACTACAGGGTATGTCGTATGTCTGCTCTGGCGTTGACAGTGCCGCCCGCTGTACGAAGCACCCGCTGGCAATAAACTGTGCGTTGTCATCTCTCTACAGGCAAAAGTCCGTATGAAGCAGAAGGGGAAGGTAGGGATTGCTCTAGCATGTTGAAAGTTGCCTCTTGAAATTAATTTTGTATGTGAACGGAACGCACTTTGTTTTAACATAGCAACAGCAAGTGCATTTTTTAATATTTAAAATGCAAAGTTCCAAATGCAAATGCTCAACAGTGCCAGGGCACCGATGTGCCATGACAATCTGCTGAAGATTGAAAGTCTATAACGAAATATTGACTGTATATGGAGGAGGTTATTTGTCTGTTGCAGCAGAACTTTCGCAATGATTGAAATTGCCGCTCGATTGTAACTGCCCGAGTGAGCTGTGCAATTTCCCATTATATTTGCCCGGACTTTCCATTAGTGTCGATTGGCTGACCTTGGAGCCATGGTTATCGAGTATTCCCCTCACCCCTCAGCCCTCAACCCTCTGTCCCCTGTTCCCCTTCCATTTTGAGCATTTTTAATTACGCTTCTCTCTTTCGTTCGTTAGCGTTCTTTCTTTTCAGGCTTTTGCTTTGTTTTTGTTGCCGTAGTTGCTGTTGTTGTTGTTATTTCTGTTGCCGCCTGCCTGCTCCATCAATGCGCAAATTATTATTAATTTGGACTCCGCGCTCTGTCTGCACCTTTGGCTTGCCACGCCTACAGCGCGCTGCTCCCACTCGGCCTGCTCTCTCTGCCTCTCCCTTACTCACTCTCTCTCAATGCTGGCCTTCGCTTGGTAATTTTAATTGCAATTTTTGCTTTTTGCTAGCTCAGCTTGCCCCGCCCTCTGCCGCCCTCGTTTCACTCTGCTTTTCTGGCCACGTTTGTAACATTTTTGTTGAAATTTCATTAAAATGACGTTGAAAAGTTTGCTTTCTACCCAGTTTCCGTTAGTTTTTCGAGACGACTCTGCTGCTGCTGCTGCACTCACTCAGTCGTTCAGTTGCGCTCATTTATTCATTCATTCATTCATTGTTGATTGTAGCTCCGCTTGTTCAATCACTCGTTACGCTTTGAACCGACTCTGCCTTCCCATTTGATTTGCCTTTGGTTGCGGACATTCAAATTAAACATTTTACAATATCTATTTAACTTTAGTCGCACTCACTTAAATTTCTAATTAATCGTGCCATCGTCATTTGTCCAAAAGGTAAAACCAAATTGCCGCGATAAAAGAAACAAGAGCGAAAGAATAGCTGCGAACATATCGAAGTTTTAATACACTTGCAGCTAGTGGTAAACAACAGCAGTGTTTTAAATTATTGTAGATACTATTAGCATATATATTATTCAGTTTTTATACTGAGAGACATGCAGAAAGGCAGACATGCAGATGATAAACAGACGAAAACTAACTTATTTTGACTAGATGCAGCTAAAGAATATACAGTCTGTTTAGTAAGTCTTTACACATAATACATTTGTAAACAGTTATTTGACAGACTGTATATACTTAACGGCATCAGTGAAGTCTTCCTTTGCTGGTCTTCCTACTTCTGGCTGAGGGGAATATACCCACTGTAAGTGTATGAAAAACCGAACGAGCCAACCCTTTGCCGAATTGGGTCGCATACCAATACTGTACATGCATACGATACTGTGCTATGCATACTGTGCCATGCCCGACTAGTCTGATGTCCCTTCCTGTTTTGTGCTCGATTTCATTGCGAGTCATTTGCACATTTCTTGTAATTACGCACAGACCGCAGACGGAGCTGGAGGGAAAGGCTTCTCCTGCTAATGGTAGATTTGAGACGACTTCATAAACAGAGCAGAGGGGCAGAGCGGGGTTAGTGGCTTTAATTGAAAATAGATTAGGCAGCTGCTGCTCGAATTCGAATTCGAATTCGAAATCGAAAGAGGCATCATTACATTTACCTCAATGCGAAATTTATAGTCGCATTTTGACAGTTTTGCATGTTGTGCTGTAATTAATTACGCCACCGACTTTATGGGGTCCAACAAATGTCTGCATAAAAGTCAGCTACGAAGAGTGAAGCGGGCATGGGTGGCAAGGAAGGATGAGGAGGGGAGGAGGGGGGGGAACTATGAAAGTCAACTCAAAGCAAAATGCGCAGCGAGAACTAATTGAGCAAAAAACCGGGCCAATAGAAACTTTGCACCCGAGCAGACTAGCTGTGTCCATATGTGGTGGCCTATTTGGCTTTCCAGCTGGCCAATTAATTAGAAACCACCAGCAGGACAAACAGACGGACAGTCGAACGGACAGCAGATGATGATGATGGGCGAGCAAGGGATAACTGTCTCTCTATGACTGGCAAACTTTGAAATGGCAAATTAATTACTGAAATCGTAGAAATTTGTCTTGCCCGACGACATCAACGACAGTGATGGCAGTTGGTTTCCCTTCTCCATCTCCTTACCACCCTCCCTGCCATTTTGTAGCCACTGTTGTTTGGCTTGCGCAATGACTTCCGCAGCGGTCAACCAGAGTTGCCAAGTTGCAGTCGAAGTTAGTGCTGGAGTTGGGGTACATTGAGGAAATCCGCATATGAATTTGCCGGCTGCTCGACTCCATTCCCAGTTCAGAGTTCGCAGTTGGCAGTTTCCAGTTCCACTTCGAGTTGCGAGCAGCAGCAACGATTTTTGCTCAAGGAAATGCTCGCCAGGCAAATCACATGTGAGGGAGCGTAGCCAAAGTTTTGCCACAGTTCAACAATATTTACTGAAAGTGCATAATAACATGAAAAGTTGACACAAATGAGCAGTGCTTGTTACTAATTTTAATGCGCTTCGCAGCACTGTTTGAACCCCAGCTACTCTTACATCTGCTTCCCCTACTCCCCCTCTCTCTCTCTCCTGCCTGAGTTTGTTGGCCAGCAGAAAGTTTTTGTTGCGGAAATTACTTAAAGAGGGAGAAAGAGCGAGAGACAAGGAGAGTAGAGAGCAGCGCAGGAGGGGCGCATAATTTTTAATTGAGCTCAGCCCGAGCAAAGTTTGTAAAATATTTTGTAAACTTAATTTGATTTAGAGAAAACTTGAGCCTTGACTTACAACTTGGCCACTGAATTATGCAGACGACATTTTGCCGGGTACAACATCCATCTCCGTGCATCCAAAATCAGACGAATACAGTTTACCTTCGGCGTCAGCTGGGCATGTTAAAGTATTCATAAGACATGTTTTAGATGTTGAAAAGAGAGTGAGAAAGGGATAAGGTGAGGAAGATGAACAGAGAGTGAAGGTTCTCCCTTAAAAAGGTTAAAGAAAGTGAGGAAGTCTCACGACTACAAGCCTGGGCTGTTCTCATATTGGAGATAATTCATTTACTTACCAAAACGATATTCGTATATCGTATATTCTTGCAAAGGCTGTGCTGCGTATGTAGTTAAGGAGAAATAATAAAGTGCATAATTGCAGAGAGGGAAGAAGTCAAGAAAATCGTCTACAAAGACATTGTGATTTGTACATTGTTTGTATTGAAGTAAATCGAGTTGATTTGTTTCATATTGTTTATAAAACAATATAATCGTATATTGTGCATTATTTGAAAGCATAAGAAAGGGAAAAGGAAAGTCTTAGCATCTCCAAAGTTGAATTAAAGCAGAGAAGAGAATGTGTGTGAACAAAAAGCAATAGTATGACTCCTCAGCCTTTGTCTCATTAAGCTGTGCAGCTTACAAAAAATAAACTACTAACTTCTGCTCACAGCAGGAAGTAACTCTATATAAAGTTAAAAAGTTCGCTAATCAGGCTTAGTTCTTGCATTAAATCTATGCTAGAAAATGTAAAAAAAATGCACAAAAAGTAACAAATTCTTTTATTTCTTTCTCAGTATCAAACTAATGAACAACTTTGATTATTCATAGGTAATATTGCCGCTCTCTCGTGTTGCTGGCCGCGTTACATAGTTGTGCTGGCAATTTAAAAGCTATTAAAGCATCGACGGCGCCATGAAATTGCCGCTGCTCATATTTAGTAAACCGTTTTACCACCTGAGATTGAACGACGCCAGCGACCGCCGACAAAGTTTGCAGATCAGAAGCAAAGTTTGCCGTTGTTGTTAATCCGTTGCAAGGCATAAAAACTATGCAGAAGTTGAGCTGCAGTAGCGGGGCGGAGAGGAGGGGTTGCGGCACAAGGTACGGCATAATAATAATAATCCGTGCGGCAAGCCTTAAGTCTGGCGCGGGGTCGGAGAGGAGAGATGTTGCTGGGAGCAAAGTAGCTGTAAATAATTGCCGAAACTACTTAAGAATGCTGTGCAGCGAATCGCTTCCTGCATGGCGAGGCCAGGCATAGAGGCGTGACGAGGGGGGAGAGGTGGGAGGAGGTGTAGATCTAGTGCTAAGACGAAGGCAGCCACAACAAAGGCTAAGGCAACGGCAGCTGCATTGTTGTTGTTGCTGCAGCTAGCAACGTGGCACTAATTAGAAGTATAAAAGGTGCTACAACAACAGTTAAGCAGCCTGTCTGCTCTGCTCCCCTCACATTGTCTGCATGTAAATTATAGTTGCTGCTTGAGACGATGCCACGCCCATACGCCTACACACGTCCACAATGCCAACGAAGCCTTAAGTGTGTGTGTGTGTATGTGTGTGAAGCTACCTGCGCATTTAGATGCTAGCATTAATTAAAAGCCCGCAAGAAAGTCAGTCTGCAGTGCCTTCCCTGCCCTGCCCTGTGTCTGCCTTGCCTGGCCTGTCTTCGGTTGCGATTAACATATGAATTACGTATTGTGCGCATAAATTTGCCATTGAGTGGTCCCGCTGCTTGTTGGTCACTTGACATCTTAAGCAGTCCGTTGCCAAATGGAAGCCCACGGCGACCTTAAGGCGCCCGCATAGAGCTTCCGGGGCAGTAGCTGCCCGGCTGTCCCTGTGTCCATACAGCAAAATGCTATGTGGTGTCTTCCTGGACCAGAAACTAGCCATGCGCCGGCCAAGTGAGACCATCCTGGACTATGGGGGCCCTTCGTGGCCTTTTAATGTGCCATTCTGTTGTCGCGTCACACACATAATTATGGCGGATGTGATGGCCAACGAAGCGTTAAGTCGAATTCTCGTTTCATGTTCGGCTTGTCTACTGTCTCCGCCTGGAGACCGCCTTCTGCTCTTCCTGCAGTCTGCCCCTGTCTTTCTCTCTTCCTGTCTGTGCTCCTGCCCGCATGCCAGTTGCCATTTGTGGCCTTTCATGGCTTTCAGAGCATGCATGTATTTTATTTTTTATGCATTATCATGTAACTGTGCGACATTCCTCTCCATCTCTCTCTCTCTCTCTGTCGTTCCCTTTCGCTTTTCTTGTTGTTGTGCGTCTTCTTTCATTATTATTTATGCTTTATTTATATGTGTACGCACTTCCTGCGTGTAAACAATAAAATCTATGGGTACACCATGTCGTATGCGTCATATCCATAACACACATACACACGCAGGCTGACAAACGTATGTATGAATTCAAAGGCCTATGTCTTTTGTGGGCAGCTGCGACTTCTGGACACATCTCTTCATTTCATTGTTATGCTAATGGATTACGATATATGAATAATAAGCCTGCTACGCCGTCGGCCGTCGTCCCACATCCTCACGTCCTGGCCCGGCACACAACTTACTCACATCCCGCTCAGACCGGGAAAGAGCAGGCTCACCACGGAAGTGCAAACGCTGGAGTTATGCAAATCTACCGCAACCGAAAACTGGAACTGGAGTTGAAGCTGAAACCAAAACGGAGCCCCAAGGAAAGTTTCAACTTTCTGCTAGTTGTGCTTTTTTCGTCTAGGGCGGAAGTGCTTAATGCGCCATTGCCAGTGCTGCCATCTCGGACTTAGGCTTAACCATTTGCGGTGTAACGAGGCAGGCAATATGTGTGTGGGCCTAGAAGGAGAAGGAAAGGGGGCAAGTAAGTCAAATAAAAAGCTGCAAAATATGTGAAATTTTACAACAACGCGTTTTGCCTAACTGTTTCTTGTTGCATTTTGATGCCTTTTAGTTTTGTGACCCCATAAATTGTGGTGCGTTTCTTTGCTTAATCCAAAGTATTATCCTAATTTGTTTTTAAAACTAAAGCAAATTAAATTCAGTTTTAATGTATTGCTAATTTCAGGCAGTTTTGCAAATTCTACATCCGATACTGTCACCTGAAAACAGACACAAAATATGACAAATTAACCTGGAGTGTATTGTGAATTTCTGCTGACTGAAGCGACCACCTTTTTTTGCAAAACCTGTCGCTGTTGTCGTCGTTGTTGTTGTTGTTGTTGCTGATGTTTTAGTTGCCTTTGTGGCTTTTATATTCGGCATCTGCATGTTTTATTTGTTTTGAAAACTATTAAAATGGCATAAACAGCAACAAGGCTGGGACTTGCCATTGGCCCCAAATGGCCAACTGGAAATGCTGAAGTTTTATCTTAACTCGTCTCGTCCAGAACAACAGCAGAAAGAGCAGGATATACAAAGAAGAAGAGACAGGAGGGGGAGAGAGAGAGAGAGAGAGAGAGAGAGCGGGAAGAGGGCAAGCAGCTGGTGCCGGGGTCTGAAGCTATTGGAGCGCATTGTTGTTGGACGTATTTGATTATCGCATTTCATTTTGTGTTGGGCAAACGTAGAAAGTTAAATGCAAATTTGCATGACACCAACAGCAGTTGAGGGGCGTTGGCGAGGGGTGGAGAGAGGGGACGTGGCAGAGACAACGGCAACAATCATACCAACATCATCGCAAAAATAACAAAGGCAACAGCAAGAGGAGAACTTTATTTGATGCTGCGTTAAGCCGCTGCCACCGCAGTTCCCCCTTCGTCTCTCCCCCATGCAGCACGTTGGCTGTCAAAGTTTTTAGGTATCATTTGAGTTTATTTAAATTATTCATAATCCGGCTGACAGCAGAGAGGTTCGCTATAAGAAATAGAAAGAGAGAGAGAGGAAAGAGAAGTGCGATATGGCCCCAGTAAAAGGGGCCGTAAAAGGGAACCGCGCAAGAAGATAAAACTCATTGTAAATAATTTTTTGCTTTGGCGCCAAGCAAACACACACAATGCAAATTTCTTTCTCGCATTTCGTTTGCCTAAACAAACAGTGCCACAAAACCATTTTGATTCAATCAACAAAAATATTATCGAACGAACAAATTCCCAAAAGTAAAACTCAAAAAACCGCAGTGAGCAGTGAAGAAGGGTCTAAAGCTTTGATGAGGAGTATTTAGCAATTCTTCGTACTTAATTCGGCTACCCTATATATATTCCAGCTGAAGCATATCAGCATCTTTAATGCCCTACTAACCTACAGCACTATAGTTTACATTAAAGACGACGGAAATCAATCGGAAAACGGAAAGCAATTTTCATACTTCCTTCTCATTCATAACTCGTACTCCTCGCATTTGTCATTTCCCATCTACGCCCTCCAACTTCATGAACAGGACAGAAACACGCAAATTTGCAGATACTTTTAGTTTACTTTTCTTCTTCTTCGCTTCTTGACTTGTTTTGTTTGTCTTTTGTTATTCTTTTTGGGCAAAGTTTCGTCTTGGCTTTTCGGCTGCCATCGAACTATTAGTTGACTCGGCTTAATGTGCAATAAATTGAACTACAACGACTTTGGCATTTTGCCGCTGCCAAACAAGGTGCACACTCTCTTCAGCTAACCACCAACTCTTCTCTGTCCCCCCTTTCCTCTCCCCTATTCGGGTGTTGTTCTGTCAGTCACGCGATGGCTTTGCGCCTGATAAAAATAGCGAACGACGTGCTTAAAATGTTTTTTATACCCTTCGACCATTGAAAATGGTCAAAAAAGGGTATACTAACTTTGTGCAAATGTATGTAACAGGCAGAAGGAGACGTGGGAGACCCCATCAAGTATATATATTCTTGCTCAGGATCACAAGCCGAGTCGATTGAGCCATGTCTGTCTGTCTGTCCGTCTGTCTGTGTGAACGCACAGATCTCAGCTATTGTAAAAGCTAGAGTTGGCAGGAAGACTCCTGTGTACTATAAGCTGATCAAGTTTATTTCAAATGTTAGGTGCCACGCCCACCGCCCCCGCAAATCAATAATTGAATTTTTGAACTTAATTTGTAATCGCTGTATAAAAGATACAACTTTCTGACTTTAATATATATTAAGCTGAATGAATTATCTTATTACAATAAACATAGAAGTTATTTCAGAAAGTATGTGCATAAAAAGAAGTGCTTGTTTCAGCTAACAAGGGAGGCGGGCGAGCGCAAAGCGCGAGCGCCATCTGTCGGCAATAATTTAAATGCATGTGCATTTGTATATGTGTATGAATTTAACAAATTAAACTACACCGGAACATAGGTCGAAGGGTATCCCACTGTCGCGTGCAGCGCGACTGTGGTTTTTTTTCTATTTTTTCTCTTAAAATTGAATGTTGGTTAGAAAAGCAACACATTCAATCATTCTGGCCCAGCTGACAAGATAACAGAAACAGAATGGAACGAAAGAGGAAAGTCTCTAACTCTGGAAATTAGTGCATTGAAAGGATAGTCGCATTCGATTCGACTTTCCTGTGCGCTGCAGCAAAGTTGTGCAGATCTTTGCAAGGAAAATACAAAATGTATTAATACTTTTTTAGAGATGTTACATATCTAATGAATGAATGAATGAATAAATATATAAATTAATCGAATATATTAAGATTAATAAAAATTATATAAATATATAAAAACACAATTAATATATAAATAAGTGAATAAAGAATTGAACGAGTGAATAAATATTGTACATAAATAGTTAAATAAATAAAACCATCAACAAGGAAATAAATCGTTTAATAGTTAAGAAAACAATAATAATAACGATACCAATAAATAAATCAATAATTAGGTAAATTAATAATAAATAAATAAATATATAAACAAATTAATACATGAATAAAAAATGTAAAGAAATAAGTATAGTAAGATCAATTAATATAAAAATATTTTTTATTTTTATATCATCATTATTATTATTTTTATATTCATTTTTATATTTATTTCTTTCTCTTTAGCAAAGTTATTTTATACTTTTCCCTTTTCCCCTTGCTCTGCACTTTCTTTTGTTCAGTTTCTTTTTTATTCCATTATAAATAGGGCACAGAGTGACCCATTCGAGCCGGACTAAGTGTGTAGGGCAACCTTAGCCTGCTTAGCCCGCATCGCGTTTACGTGTAAAATTGCGCTGATTCGCTGATTTGGCAACATTTTCACTTGACTCTTTGGCTTGCGTGCGACGTCTTGAAGTCTTGCCGGCTTCGTCGGCGTCATCATCATCGTCGTCGTCGTCGTCGTTGTCGTCGTCGCATTGCGAACTCCTCGGCAAAGGCGGCAAAGTTTTGTGGCATAGTTCTCAATGATGGCGACAGTATTTTTTCTGCACTTGACATGTTTTGACACGCGGCGACGCTCGACGGCGAAGACGGCGCAGAAGAAGAGGAAGTTGGTGCCTCAGAATGTTCGCCAATCCGCTGGAGTTCGATGTGGTGCTGCGGGCCAGGTCGACTCATGTGAATCTGGTAATTACCGCTGTCCGCAGGGGCAGTGGGGTGGGCAACAGAGGGTGTCCTTTTGGAAATACACCACAGCATAATTCACCACGTTGCCCGGCGCAACGGCCGGCGGCACTTGCACTTTCCAGGCGACGCCAACACTGGCTTTGTTTATGTTTCGCTGTTGTTGTTGCTTCTTCGTGTGCTTCTTCTTCTACTTCTTCTTCTTCATCGTCTACTTGGTTGGTTTGGTTGTGGCCAGTGTGTGTTGTTGCTTTAGTTACTAACAAGCAGCGGCCACAAGCGGGCAGCAAATGAAAAGTAATTTTCAATTATTTACAACAAGCGCAATTTGCACGTGATTAACGCGAAAATATGTTCGATTATTAATGGCGAATCGACAAGTTGGGCTCGATTTGCCAGTTGCAGTTGTACTGGTGTTTAATTATACACGACACACACACATACAGAGACACCTTGGACGGGCAATGATAACAGCGCGCACATTTGAATAAATATTAACATAAATTAATTATGGGCAAAAAAAAGCAATTCAACTTTGGGTGGGCAGCGAAACTGTTTTCAGAAATGAAAGAAAAACATTCGCGATAAACGTAATTAATAATTACACAATATATTAAGCAAGCGCGGCCTACCTCGACCTGTGTGTGTGTGCGTAATGTAAATGACATTTTAATTAGTTTATTAATCGCTTCGCTTTATCAGGGCGCGCCCTATTTAATCTTGTTGCATATAAATGTGGACAGCAACTGCAACTGCAACTAGAAATAGCATTAATGCATTTTGCAAGCCATGTGAATGCATTCGTAACTGGCAAGTGAATAACACTCAAACACATTCTCCCCTTTCTTACTGTTTCTGCAGCCCCAATTGCTGCGGCAACGTGACCGTAGCAACCGCAACGCGCTGCACTATTGTGCCGCGCAGGACTCGGAACAGACGCGCGACCTCGTGGCGGCCGCCAGCATTGCGATCGCAGCTCCAGAGCTGCTGGAGTCTGCCGACGAGGATGGCTTCACCCCGCTTCACTTGGCTGTTATTCAGGGCAACTTGGCGATGGTCAATTTGCTGCTAGCGAACAAAGCCGACGTGAATGCGGTGGACAATGAAGGCCACTCGGTGGTGCACTGGGCGACGGGTGAGTAGCCAGTCTCCTTCCTCCTCCTTACACACTATTGCATTCATTTACCGTCCCTTATCTTCATGCAGTGTGTGGCGAAATTGAGGCATTGCGCGCTGTGCTGGCGGCGGGTGCCAGCGTGGCCAAGCCCGATGTTAATGGCGGCACGCCCCTCCACTATGCGGCCCAGATGTGCGGCGCCAGCTACAGCGACAGCAAACTGCAGCAGTCGAACTCCAGCAAACTGGCACTGGAAATTCTTGGCATATTGCTATCGCATCCGCAGACGAGCGTCGATGTGCAGGACAAGGATGGCAGGCAGCCGCTGCTGTGGGCCGCCTCGGCTGGTTCCGCCAAGGCGGTGCTGGCGCTGGTCAAGGCGGGTGCACGGGTCGAGAGTGCCGACAAGTGGGTGACAAGCGTGACATACGTGACATGAGAACATTCACAGAGAATGCCTAAACCAATCCCCCCTTCTCCTTTGCAGAGATGGCCTCACTGCGCTGCACTGCGCCGGCTCACGTGGCCACACCGAGTGCATTGACACACTGATCAGTCTGTGCGGTGCTCCCACAGATCTCATCGACTCCAATGGCTGCACTGCACTGCACTATGCTGTCACACTGGGCCACGCAGATGCCACGGCGCGTCTGCTGGATCTGGAGGCGGATCCGAATCGTCAGGATCGCAAGGGACGCACGCCCGCCCACTGCGGCTGCTCCAAGGGACAGTTCGAGACGCTGAAGCTGCTCAAGGAACGTGGCGCTAATCTCTGGCTACGCAATGCCAAAGGAGACTTACCGCTGCACGAGGCAGCTGCCTCGGGGCGCCGTGAACTGCTCGAGTGGCTTCTCAATCAGCGTCCCAAGCAGGTGAACACCACCAGCAACGATGGACGCAGTCTGTTGCACATTGCAGCGGCCAATGACTACACGGACATGTGCAAGCTGCTGCTGGACTATGGTGGCGATGTGAATGCTCTGTATCGCAACTCACGTGGCATTGTGCTGACCCCACTGGACTGTGCCCTGCAGCGAGGTCATCGCTCCACAGCCAAGTTCCTGCAGTCCCACGGCGGACAACCGTCGGGCAAACTGCGATTGGCCGCACGGCGCAGCAATCCCTTTCACGAGGGCACTGCCTCCGATCCTGTGCGGCCCCTGAAGTATGTGGAGAAGGAGGAGCTGCACGACCTGCGCAGCTCCAAGAAGTATGTGGTGTATCTGAAGCGCACCGACTCCGATGGCGTGCAGGAGGGCGAGGAGCAGGAGTGCAGTTGCACAGAGCAATCCTATCGCAAGGAACAGCATCTGGAGCATATCTGCCGTCGGCACAAGCGTCGCCAGATGAGACGACGCACCAACAGCTGCGGCGAAAGCAAACACGAGCGTTGCAGCGACATTTGCCGTTCCAAGAGCAACATTGAGATACGACGACGAGGCAAGTCCAGGGAACGTTCCAGGGCCAGCAGCAGCAGCGAGGCTGAGATCGATGAGGATGATCAGGATGACGATGAGGACTCGTGCGAGAATTGTTGCTACCACAAGCGGCAGAAGCAGCGCGTGGTGCAGCGCAAGCGATCGACTTCCATGCGCCGCTCCAAAGAGTTGGCCGACAGTGAGCAGGAGGAGAGACAAGGCGAATCAGAGCACAAGGTGGCCATTGTGGAGGAGCAGCCGTCAATGCCAACGGCGGGCACCTTCATCAAGTCGCCGCCGCAGAGCGCCAAACAGACGCAACGTTCAATGGAGGCGGAAGTGGAGACAGAGCTGGATAGCTTGAAGGTTGTGGAGAGTCATGCAATGGAGCTGACGGACGAGGAGCCAGAGGCAGCCAAGTCGGTGGTCACCCAAGTCGATGTGCATCACGATGCTGAGCTGCAGTCAGCCAAGTCTGTTGAAGAGGCGCCAGCAGCAGCAGAGGCAGCTGCTTCAGCCGAGAAAGATGCCAAGTTGCAGCTGAGCGAGGAGGAAACACAGTTGGTGTCCAATGAAGTTGAACAGATGATTAAAATAGCTGCCACAGCACTAAGCAGTGAGTCGAAGAGCTCCACCGAAGAAGCCACTGTGCAGGAAAAGCAGGAAGGGCAAGAGGAGAAGCAGCAGGAGGAGTCGAAGGAGAAACCTAGCAATGCACAAGCCGAAACAGTTACGGATCCAGCAGCCACTGCCACTGCCACGCCCTCCACATCGCCGCCAACGGCAGCTAAGCCACCGCCAGCAGCAGCCGAGCAACCACAGCCTGCTGCCGAGCTGCCACCTAAGCCCACAGCAGCCACAATGGCAGCAGGCGCCGAGCCGAAGCAACAGCTGCCGGCTGAGCCCGAAACGGAGGTAAAACCTTTGCCAACCTCAACATCGCCCGGACCGCAGACTGAGCCCAAAGCTGCACAGCAAAAACCCTCGGCAGCCGCAGAGCAGCCACGTCCGCAGTCTCAGCAGCAGCAACAGCCACAGCAGCAGCCACAGCAGCAGCAGCAGCAGCAACAGCAACAACAGCAACCACAACGGGAACAGGAGTCGCGTCGTTCCTTTACACTGCTGCCCTCCGATTCAGCTGAGGATGAGCCCAGTCCAAGTGGAAAAGCTGCCGGCAGCGAAGTTGAAACTGAACGCAAGTCGAGCTTCCAAGTGCTGAAGAGCGATGAGTCCATGGGCGAGTCCACGGAGGAGCAGCAGCAGCAGCACAGCAACAAACAAGGCTTTCAAGTGCTACACGATGCACAGCCGGCAGTCGCGGGCAGCAAGTTGCCCAGTGCAGCAGAGCTATTGGACAAGGCGGACTACGAGTACGAGGAGTTCGATGACGACGATGCTGGCGATGATTACGAGGATGCCGATGATGGCGATGACATTGATCCAGAGCACGATAGCGCATTGCGTCGTTTTCTCGGCGCACGACATGGCGTGGGCGTGGCTTCAGGGGAAGTGGGCGGAGAGTTGGCTGCACTAAGTGATGCGGTCTATGGCGATGGCTTGGCCAATGGACGCAAGCGGCGACTCAAGAAACGTGTGCGCAGTGGCGCCAAGACGCGCAGCAATTGGAAGCACGCACAGGAGTCGCGTGAGAGCAGCAACACGGGTTTGGCAACCACCAGCAAGGATCAGGACTCTGGTTTCGAGCCCAGTCCACGTGCCGAACGCACCAAAATACCCACGCCACGCAGCTCGCACACTGCCATGCCTCGGCGTCCCATCTATGCCACACTGGATGGACGTTCGTGCAGCAGCCGCCTGGAGAATCGCAAGCCCGGCGACAAGGGAGCCTGCGACATGGGCGCCGTCACGCGCTCCATACAGCGCAACATTCGCAGGTGAGTCGTGATTTTGGGCAACTGATTGCAGTGGGCAGTGGGCAGTGGGCAGTGGGTTTCAAAGTGGCCAGCGAGCCACTTCAATTAATCACCAAGGCAAGCAGCAGCGACTGCCGGCTGCCTCCTCTCGCTACTGGACCGTAGATTTATTTACTTGATGCTTGATTTTAATCAACTTGAATGTCCCCGTGCTGAGCATTCATCTTGGATTCGCATTATATCACGCACTTGAACCTTCCTCTCTCCCTTCCCTCTCTATCGTCTCTCTCTCCCCTCTCTCCCTTCTGCTTTTTAATGTTATCAAAGTGGCGGGCGCCACAACCCAACTGGGACTGGGACTGGAAATGCGTCTCAGTTTAAGTCGGAGTCGCAGTCGGGGTCGATGGCGTCGTCGGCGTCTGCCTCTGCTCGTTGGTTGCCTTAAAGTTAATTTAGTTGGGCACTTAATAGCCTTGGCAACATTTCTCATTTCTCATTTTTTTTAAAGAAGAGAAAAGAGGGGAAGGGGGGCGGAGTAGGTGTGGCGCCATTGTTGGTCAGGCGAATAAATTGGCTACAGTTTCCTGGCTAGCCATAAAAATGCACGCTTTAAAGTTATCATAATGCGGTTAACGGCAATAAACGCGGCATTAATGTGGCCCCCCACCCCGCCCCTTATACTAGGGAATTAACATTATCCCCTCCCACTCCTTCTTTCCTTACTACCCCTCCATACAATTGAAACAAGTGCTCTAGCGCATTGCGCAACTTTGAGTTGAAGGTGGGGCATGGGGAAACCGCCAGCGCAGGAAACGAGGCGAATTACAAGCGCAATTCAATTGCTTTTCCGCTGTGTCAACTTATGCGACAGCAAAAGTCCCAATTTGTCACGCAGCTATATCTGCATTTATATCTAACTAAATTGATTGCTACAATTTATTTCAAATTTCCATCAATATTTTGTGGGCTGCCATTATTGATAAATTCTTATCGATTAGCAATATTTCGGCAGAAAGGTTAACAAGGTTAACTAGGTCTTCTCATCTCCAATAAATAATAAATCTTTGCCATTTAGAGTATCTAGCTCTTAAATATAATAACTGAGATCTTGACATTCAAACAAACGGACAGAAGGACAGACGTATAGACAGACGGACATGGATCAATGGAGTCAGCTAGTGATCCTGAGTAAGAATATACATATATACTTTATGGGTTTTCCTACGCCTTCTTCTGCCTGTTACATACGTTTGAACGAAAGAGTATGAAAAGCAAAAAGATGTAGCTATAATTCAAGATTTATCCTTTCTTAATATTAAAATAATAAAAAGGGGTTTACGTGACAAAATAATGATAGTATAACTTAGAAGATAAACAAAAATCGCACAGTCTTTACATTTCTACCACGAAAGATAACAGATATTTTAATATATACATGAGAAATATCATTAAATAATGGTTGTATGGTTAATATGTCATATCATATCAAAAATCAAATTAAAATTAAATAAATATTCAAAGATTTTTTTGGCAAAAACTCACTGAGACTTTGACTCTCACTTTGATTGTGTTGAATGTTCTTAAATCTCTCTGTCCTTTTCTATCTTTTCTCTTTCTCTTTTTCTCTGTCTCTATCTCTCTCTTACTGTCTTTAGACCTTTACTTCATTCCTAAAATAGAAACACCTTTTTAAGTTGGGTCTAATTTATGTTTGTTTGCCATCCTTAAGGCATTCGCTCAAGTTGGATTTACCTTTTCTGCTCATTTACATGAGCGTAGATTATAATTAATCAACAGTCATTAAGTGCATTAATTTTCAATTAAGCATTTGTGCTTTTAATTAATTCATATGCATATATATCGCGAATAGCACTGATAATTTTTATCAATATTGCGCATCCGTTGCGGAAACTACAATTGCTGCCCAGCCCCCTTCTGTGAATGGATGTTCCGTTGCGGAAGCGATTTTAAAAAAGAACGAGAGTGGTATAGGGTGTTGTGAAGAGAGGAAAGCAAGAGACAGAGAGAGATAGGGAGAGGAAGAGGTAGAGTGAGGGAAAGAGAGACAGAAGTTTTGAAAGACAGAGAGACAGCTTGATCATATTATATTATATATTGCATATAATATCATATTATATTATATGTGAATTAATTAATTTCGATTTGCGACTGCATATTTTCAATAAGAATTTGTTTATCTATATATTCTTTATGATTTTATTTATATATTTAATGTATAATGCTATTAGTGTTATTCATTTTATTTTGTTTTATTATTCAACAACTCTGCAAAAATATTCATTGCCTTCAGTAGGGCATCAGGTGACCGTTGCCAGCCTCCGGGAAATTCTCATTTGTTATTGCTGATTTATTTTAATTTATACGAACGGCTGCAAATCTCCGTGCGCAACCTTTCCCCGCTGCCCCTTGTTATGCCCCATTCCCAATGGCCTCTGTCATTAGCTGAAATGCTCATTTCCGGCAAAGAGTTGCGCATTTTAATTAAGTGGCAAGGCCCAGGCACAAAACCCGCCAAGCCTCCCTCTCCCCGCTGCCTAGTTTGTCGCGCCTACGCGTTAGGACCGAAGGCCAACGACCACCTGCTGCGAGTGTTTTGTTTATGCAGAAAAGCGGCGGAAAATATGAAAATAGGGCGCAGCTTGCAACAGACACAGACGGAGACAGCGGCAGAAAGAGAGAATGAGACACCGACAGCGACAGCGACGTTGGCAACATTAACAAGGCGCTAATACTAATTGTAAGTGGAATTACCCCAGATTAGCGAAAGAGAAAGAGAGAGAGTACGAGAGAGGGGGAGGGAGTAAGGAAGGAAGGCGCAGCAAGACAATCGGCATTTGTTGTGATGCCCGTTTGCGACCTTGTTGCGGAAATCCTTTCGCGGCAAGGTATTAAGTTGCGACGCTAACTTGAACATGAACTTAGTTTCGCATTCTGGCGATGTCGATGTTTGTCAAACACGCTGTGTGGCACGCTGGCTATATCTATTTCCTATTAGGGGCTTAGGCTGGCTTCGACTTAAAGTTCTTCGTCAAAGTAAAAGTCAATTGTAAATTGTAATTGTGGGATTTTGCATGGCGGGTTGCGCATCCCGACAGTTGAGAAACTTAATTAAAATTGGACTAAGCTGACTTTTATTAATTTTTGTAATTTTTCCTCGGGGCTATGAATAAATTTGCAAGCATTTATGGAAGGAGGGAGAAATATATAAATAATACCCAATTTTCACTTTGCTAATTTGCAATATTTACGCGGCGAGACATATTATTCTTGCAGCTTACAATGCAAATACGCATTATGTATACTCGCAGTCAAACAAGAGTCTAACGCAGTTTTTAGTCAAGTCAAGTCAGGCGAGTGTGAGTCAATTAATTCTTGTAAAAAACATTAAAATCCAACGAAATCCACTCGAGGGCGGTCGAGAGTTCGTTTGCCGTTTGGTCCGCAGGGGGGGGGCAAAGAAAAAGTAGGCGGAGGCAGCGAAAGCTAAAGCGAAAGCGAATCTAGAGCACCCGGTAGAATACTCGAGGATGCGACGTAGCCGGAGTGGAGGTGGGAGTGGCAGCGGGAGTTGGCAAAACACCATGAAAAGTGTGTAAATAGAGAATTTTATTTATATCAGTAGCATATTTGGTTTTTTTTCCGGGTATTTTGTATACACTTGCGGAGGGTATATTCAATTTGGCCTGGGGTTTGCAAGGCCCCTTAGAAGATATGTCTGAAACCATTTGGTATATATATTCTGAATCAGCATCACTAGGGGAGTCGATCTTGCTACTGTGTTTACTATATGTCTGTCCGTCCTTCGGTCTGTCTATTGTAATGCAGACTAGTTTCTCAATTTTATAGCTTTCTTGATGAAACTTCGCACACATTCGTTATTTGTAAAGATATTGCAACCAAATTTATTGAATCTTACTTTTTCTTTACATGTATGTAAAATGAATATAAAATTTTATTATAATCGAATCACAATAACATAAAGTTCTCATAGAAATAATCGGGGAATATGAAGACTAGTTTTGATTAATAAATAACTTAACTTATCAGTGCCAATCAAATATTGAATATACCAAATACCATTCAGTTCTGCACCATTCTATATGACTAGTATTGGAACAATCGAAGGAGATAAGCACCTGCAAGGGTATAGAATCTTTGGCACGTCGTAGATAGCCTCTCTTTCTGTCTTCCTGTTTTTTTTTGTGCTTTCTGTCGTTTTTCGTTTTTGTTTGGTATTCTCGGGCAACTTTATTTTGTTTCTGGCTTTGGCTCTGAAGAGATTAAAATTTTATCTGACGCATAAATTAAACAAATAACTTACCGGCATTGCGTGTGTATACAAAGAGAGATTGTCTGTGTTTGTGTGCGTGTGTCCCAGCAGCACAGGTGAGATTTGGGATTTATAATGTGCGCTCACGTAATTGACATTGTTAAATATTTGGATTTACCAACTGCGTCGGGTAACTTTTGCTTTCGTTTCGCTTTTATTTCAGTTTTCTATTTTGTGTCCTTGTGGATAAGCCCGGAGTCTATTTAGGTGTTTTTGCCCACCTATACTATGCCAAACTATGTTTAGACAATATATCTTGCCTAAAGTTGCCAAGTCGCGCTTAAAGCTCAGCTGAGTCTGGCCTTTCCCTCTTTCTCTCTCTCTCTCTGCAGTCTCTCTTTTAAACGAGCGCGAACTCTTCAGCCTTTAAGACGAGGCTCTTCAAACTTTTGAGCCGTAGACTCTGTGCGTTGAAAAACGAAGCGAGAAAGTTTTTTACCGAAAAAGCGGAAAAACTTTGAAGGAGTTCGCTGCCTGCGATTGGCAGCCTGTTTGGCGGGCACTTTGCGCCGAAATCTTGTCGAGCAGCAGCAGCGGCATCACCTGCTTCAGCTGCTCCACCTGCAGCACATCAATGTGCACACATATGTTCACACACACACACACACATACAAGTGGCAATATGCACGCAAATCGTTTGCATTTTTTGTTTTGCTTGCTTTTGTTGTTTATGCATTGCAAATTGCTGGCGGGCAGAGGCACTTGCTGTTGCCGTTGAGTTTGTGTAGGTGTTGCAGTTGTTAGTGCAGCTTGTGGAGCGCTTAATTTCTTTGCATTTCGTTGTCACTGTCGTTGTCAACAGCCGCCCGGCTGTACTGCCTCAGCTTCCCTTCCCATCCCATCCCTTTAACCGTTTTCTTTTGGCATCCTGGGGCCATGTTTCCACTCCATCCACTTTGGTGCAGGGCGCACTTTTTGCTTGTCACATTTGTGTCACAAACAGGAAGCCGTTGGCGTTGAGCGGGCGAAGAACAAGTTGGCAGGGGAGGAGGATGTTAGAGGGAGGTGGGCGTGGGGCTTGACAGTGAGTCGGTCACTGCAAAAGCACAAAATCAACGCGCACAAGAAAATGCAATGAAAGTTGTACTAAGCGAACGTAAAACGGAAACGGAAATCAGCAGCACGAGCAACAGCAGCAACAGCAAAAAAATGTGCCAAGGACACACTATGGCAAAAACTATTTGCAGTGGGGCAAAAAGTGGCGAGCGGCGCGTACAAATAGTTGTGCAAAGGAAAGGAAAGGAAAAGAAAGTCGAGCGAGCAATTGAGGCGCAGCAGCAGCAGCGGCAGAGGCAGCTGAGTGAAGCCAAAGCGAGGCGTAAAATTGAAAAGCGCTTCGGCAAACAAGGCAGAGCAGGGCAGAGAAGAGAAGAGAAGAAGGAGAAGAAGGGGCAGAAGGAGAAGAAGGAGGAGCTGGTAATGGGAATGGGCAGAGCGGCTTAATAAGCGTAAGAGAGATTTCCAAGTAGCTGTGGCCAATGCGGCTGCCTGCGGATCGTTGGCGCAGGTAACCGGAGGGAGATGGCGAAAGACAGCATGACAGAGAGCGGCAGAGAGTGTGGGGCAGGCAACCAGAAGGGGCAATTTGTTACGCAGTTTTAGCGCTGCAAGCAGCACTTTCGGTTGAAACAGAAGAAGAGCACAGAAAAGCAGAAGAAGAAGAACAAGAAGAAGAAGTGGAAGTATAAGTAGAAGAAGCAGCTGCAGCTGCAGCAGCAACTGCAACATTTTCACCCGCAACCTTCTCATTATTTGCCTCAAAATCGCATGCAGCCTCGCTGCCTGCGCCACCAACGGCTTAACGGGTTTTTCTGCCATTTTTGTTTCAAAGTCAAATTGTTTCGCATAATTTTGCAGTGCAGCCAAGTGGCGAACAGTGTCAAGCGGCAACTGCATAAATTGCCAACCAATTCGCGGCCTCTTTCCCCCTTTTCCCTTCCTCTACTCTGCCCCCTCCCCTCTCCCCTTGCTGCATAAACAATTTCAGAACGCTACTCAGCACGCTGTGCGCTGTGTCGAGTGCACTCGACAAATTTGCTCAGTTTTTAGTCAAAAAAAAACATCCATACCGTTGGGGGGCTTAGAAAGCCTCATCGTCGTCGCCAGTTCGTCGGTTGATTTGCAAACTTGTTGGCCTGTCAGAAAGGGAGGGAGGAGTGAGGGCTGGGTGCCCTAGGCTAGGGCAACAAGAAAGTTTCAAGTGGCCGCTCAAAGGGGCAGGCTTAAAGAGTCGCATGGCACAGCCAACAACCAACAACGACAACGAGTTCATCCGCCAAAGTCTTTGCATGTTTTCAATATTTGTTTAGTTTTTAATAAAAAAAATTCAATTAGATTTTATGCCGTTGACTGCCGGCTATGGCTTTAAATTGCCAACTGCTGCTGCTCCAGCTCCAGCTTCAGCCTTGGCTCCGCTTTATGTGCTCTCAATTATTAATAGAATTCTTTTTTTTGTGCTTGCGCTTTCACGCACTTTTAGTATTTTTGAAATTTTAATAACATGATGCCTTTTATTGCGTTTTCGCATTGTGCGCATTGTGCGGGTGGCCCCCGTTCCTTCATTACACTCATTGCTCCCTCTCCCTTCCTTGCTGGCATTCAGCTCAACTAGGGGTCGCTGCTGCTGCTGTCTGTGTGTGTCAGGCACAGGCACAGCATGGGCGCCGGCTTTGTTTGCTCCGCGAAATATCAAAATGACAATTTACGTACATTTGCAAACATTTATTTTATGCGCTAGCTGCCCCTGCCCCTGCCCCATCCGCTGCCTCTGTGATGATGATGATGATGATGAGATGGCAGGCAGACGGAAGCGGCAGACAGCAAATTGGCAAGAAGGAAACGTGAGGACAATGCTGCGCTTTTCTGGGGCTGCGCTGCCCCACAACCTTATCTCATTGCCCACACTCACTGTCTGCCTTTCTCTCTCTCTCTCTCTCTCTCTCTATCTCTCTTTCTCCCTCTCTACAGATACTACATGGAGCGCAAGATCTTTCAGCATCTGCTGGAGCTCAAGTCACTGCAGATACGCTCGAACAAGCTGAACGAGTCGGTGCTGGTTAAGCGCGCCGTTGACGACTATCACAAATCGTGCGTGCTGCTGGGCGGCGAAACGGGCACAAGGCTGAGGCGTTACACATTCACCGAGTATACATTCAAGAACTTTGAGCTCTTCCTCTACGAGACGCTCAAGGGGCTACAGAAGCCGGGCAACAACAACTTTCAGAACATTAACGAGGTGTACGAGGAGGTGGGTACAAAGAGAACAATACACCATGTACCATATGCCATATGCCATATGCCATATGCCATATAACATTTTCCACTTCATCTACTCTTCTCTCTCTCTCTCTCTTTTCTTAGGCCGAGCGTCGCTTGAGTCCTGACTACAATGCGTACGAGAAGGCGCTGCAGTGCACCACCAAGACGCATCGCTGCCTGCATGCAGCGCACGCCTACACTGGCATACCCTGTGCAGCCTACAGTAAGTGTCCACAAGAGAGTTCGGGGAGAGGGCAAGGGGGTGGGGGGAAAGTGTTGTTACACTTTCGCTCGGGTCAAGCGGATGCCAGAGCCACTCGATTTGAAAAGGCGAAGGCGGCAAATGTGCCGACAGCATTAAAATAAATCCTAATTACGAGCAGTTTATTCATTTGGCCGAGCAGCCGAGTGCCCGAGTGCGCGCATTAAAAATATTTCCTCAACCCTGCCCTGCTCTCTGCTCCCCCTCCTTCATTCTTTCCCCCCTCATCTTCTGCATTTGCTTTGCCTTGCGCCTTTTCAACTTTTATTATAACGCCGTCAGGCGCTGCGTTGGCCATAGGATGCGTCCGGCTTATGCCAAATTAAAAACGCATTCATTGCTATGCTGTGCTCTGTTTATACAAATACAGGCATATATATATATATATATATATATATATATTAAGCTATATATACAAACAGCTACAGTTATAGTTCGGGCTTTATACAACGGCTACGAAGTCAACATTAATCCGCTTTGAAAACGCGCTTAGTTCTCGCCCCCGCCAGTTGAGCCTTGAGCGACGGCTGCCATAGCAGCTGCTGCTGTAGCAACACTGTGATAACTGTGGCCAGAGAGAGAGAGAGAGAGAGAGCGAGAAAATTAACTCGTTAGCTGGGACAACATCATGGCAATTGCCTGGTCAAGATTCAGCTTGAAATGCAGCTGCCTTTGCTGCTGTTTCCATTGCTGCATATCACGGCCAATGTGTGACACCTGACACCCATTTGCTCTCTCTTTTCCACTGCTTTGGCTTACTCTTTCCCTCCTACTCTTATGCCTCTCTCTCTCTCTCTCTCTCTGTAATGTCTCATAAAAGCAGCATGCACTTAATTAAGCTGATCGTTGCTGATCATTAATCTGCCTCTCTAACTCTGCCTTCCCCTGTTTGTCCGTCTTCCACTAACTGTCTCTCTCTCTTCCTTCCTCTCTCCCTCTCTCACACTCTCTTTTTTATTCCCTCTCTTGCAGTTCCAATGATGAATCACCACACGATGCCCAAGTTTGGATTCGGACCATACAAAAAGGCCGGCAGCGTCAGCAGTTTTTATCTGCCAAAAATACTGACCACTGGCCGTGCCTCCAGCGGAGGTGGTGTGGGCGTGTCCGGTGGGTTTGCTGGCCGTGGCAATTGCAGCGGCAGCCACCACAAAGTTGCACTGGAGCTGTCACACGGAAAGAGTAAACAACTAATTTCCCTGCCAGCGGATAAGTTGGACAGCAATAAACGTTACTATGTGACGTTCACAGTTAAGGATTCTCCCGGGCAGGCGAGTGCCATCGAGGCGCATAAACAAAACCACCAGCAACAGCAACAGCAACAGCAGCAACAGCAACAGCAACGGCAATCGAGTTCGCTTGCAAACGCTGTCGGCGAACCGAATGCCAAGTAACACGCGGCGTATACGTAATATGGCATTGCCCACTGCCCGCGGGCGTTGGCTTTTGTGGTTTGGCGGCACATTACCCATACGCACTGTGTGTTCGTAGCATCAGCCTCAACGTCGCTGCGCCAAATGCATTAAAACAATGCGACATTTTGTTCTTCAGCTCGTTGCGCTTTTTATGCGACCGCCCGCTGTCCGAACTGTTTTTGTTTGCCTGCCTGCTTTCGGTTCCCCTCTCTCCCTCTCTTACATTCTCTCTGTATTCACTCTGCTTTGTTGTTGTGGCTTTTTTGCAGTGTTTTTGTTCGCTTCCTGTGTTGTTTCTGCTGCCTTGCTGCACTTTAAGATGCCCAACTGCTGATAATGGATGATGGCGCACTGTGCGCCGCTGTCAGTTGAAGTTGTCACGCCAGCCAGCCAGCAGCAGCAGCAGCAGCAGCTTGAATTACTTATGTATGTAGTTGCACCCACACTGTTCCCTACTCCCCCCTCGTTCCCCCTCCACTCGCTGTTTCAAAGCAGTTATTCAGCTCTTTGCTCTTCGCTGTTGAATTCTTTTTTTGTTTGCCATTCGGCTGTTTGTCTGTGTTGTTGTCGCTGTTGTTGCGCTTTTATTTCACTTTTTCATTATCATTTGTTTCCCTTGCCTCTCTCCCCTCTCTCTCTCTGTCTCTCTCTCTGTCTCTCCCTGTCTCTTTTGCCCACTGTTTTGCTGTCGCCATAGCTATTGCTATTGCTGTGTACGCTGCTAATGCCACAGATAAGCGCTGTTATTAACGCTCGGCTTACCAGCACGACGCGGCAGCCATGGGAAGCTGCGTGCTCCTCCCGCTGCTCCTCTACCACCCCCTTCTCATCGCTTGCCATCGCCTCTCGTCGCCTTTGTCCGCGTTTAAAAGCAGCAGCAGCAGCAGCGACGAATGCGAATAAATGTAAAATATGCACCGTGCATTTCTTTGGCATTTCAACATTTTTATTTTATTTGCAATTTTATTTACTTGTCCCGTTCCGCGCCTCCTTCCTTTGCCACCTCTGTCGTTGCCAGTTAGACTTGCACTGCACCTAGTTAGTCGTAGTAGTAGTGGCATCTCGATAGGACAAGTTATATATATCGAGCAGACTCCTTGCACCTGGCAACGGTATTTGCTGGCCGGTCAACGCACACTCGTTTCACGTTGCGGCGGATTCACTTCGCGTTGAGTGCATTGTAAATGGAGAATAATTGCATTCAACAGAGAAAAAAACGTTCAGATTTGCGAAGTGTGAAAGAAACAGCGAGCAAAAGAGACAGAGAGAGCAAGGGAGAGAGAGATAAAGAGTGAGGGAGGGGAAGAAATAATTGCATAAAAGTAAATGAAATGCGCTTTATTATAATAAAATATCTATAGAAAGAGAAGCTGGCAAAACAGAGACACGCTCACAGACACACATACAGGGACAGAGAGACACACACAGATGCAAAAGCAGGCACAGCCAGCCAGTTGGCGTTTTAAAGAGTTTACATAAATTAGATTTAAGGCCGCTGTTGCAAAATAAACGTTGAAAATATCCAAGCTGAAGCATGTTTTGATTGCGGTTCTCACAGACATACACACACACACACTGACATACTAACAGGTAGACAGAGAGAGAACGTAGGCAAAAACAATTGTGCACGTCATGTCCTTGGCATAGATTCGCGCACAGTTGTCGAGGGCTCCAGCTGATTGCTCCCATAGCAGACAGAGCAACCCGACAAAATTGTCAGAGAGACAGACGAGAGATGATAAGTACCATATTGAAAAGGTAACCTAATATCTGTAAATACAGGACTAACAACTATGCCTTAAGATACACTGAGTACTAAGTAAGTATGTTAAGTAAGTATAGCAGGCTAATATCTTGCCGACATAAACTAAATAAACTGTTTGACAGTTGAGACAAGGGTCAGATCACTCTACTTCCAGCTCCTCATAGTTATGCATGTAAGGCAAGCAAACAAACTCTTTGCCAGCATCGAAAACGTTTGCGGGCTGTCAAATTTAAGCGGGTGAACCATTCGTGACTGACTGGCCACATTGCAGTTGCCGACTGGATTGGCCATTGATGTGATGATGATTGTGATTGCGATTGTTATGGCCGGCGGAGAATGTCAGGATGCCAGCAAGTCAGACAGACGGTGGCAAGAGTACAGAGCAAGATGTGAACGGAAGGGACAGTAACAGCCCCATTGGCCATGTTGTCAACAAGAGAGTCCAATAATTGCTGCAGTGCATCAATCCTGGTTATGACTTTCTCACCCCCTTAACGACCACAGCAGCAGCAGCGACGGCGCTGGCTAAAGTTGTGCCAGCTAATTGAATTCAAAGCTGACATTTATGGTCTCTGGACAGGCAGCTCCAGCTTCTTGATGGCATTTAGTTGGCGACATTAATATTTCAGCACTTGTGTCCCATGGCCTAAGCGGACCTTTGTGTATTGTATGTGAATGGGGCAAAAGATTTGCTCTGCTCTAATTTGCCTGTGAGCTGCAGAGCCTCAAAGGTTAAGCAGTCTCTGTCACATTGAGTCACGCAAGCAACTGGTCAACTGGTCAGGCGAATAACTCCTACACCCCAAACCATTTCGATTTGCACACTTAAGTGCAAATCCTTGGGATTTACGCGGCATTAGTGAGAAGCAACACAAAGTAGACCACCAAAATATGCGATTAAACAGCCAACAAAAGTGGCTTTTAAAAGAACTTGCAAATAAGAGAAAGTTCGCTTACTTACTTCAATGTAGTCGCAGTATACTCCTATTTAATCTGTATTTATTAATAAACTTCTTCCAACGATTGCCACATCATTTCTTACAAGTTGAGGTCGATTTCTTCTCTTTCTCTCTCGTTATTCCATTGATTAGTTTGCCAACAGTTTTTATTACATTTTAAGCCAAGTTTGTAGGAAATATTTTTTAATACAATTATTGAACCGGCAAAGTTTCAACTAATACGACGAATTCTCGTAAATTCGCCAGGCAATTCAGCAAACTGGTTTGAAATTGCAGTATAAACTGCAGTTGAAAACTTTACGTCGAGTTTGCTGCTGCGAATTTCATTGGGCTACGAAGTGTTTTAATCTCGAATGCAACTCGAGTTGCAGCCCATTCAACTGAATGTTCTGTTAGGAGTGCATTGAGAGAGCAGGACGGAAGGGAGGGAGTGGGGAGAGGAGATGCTGCTGCTTGCTGGCTTTGCCTGTTGCCCGTGTAAATTAATGAACGTCGACTTAGCTGACCGCCTTTCCGTTGTTTCGATTACGCGGCTCGTTGTGGAAAGCGCACTGGCCAAGTGCATTTAATGAAGCCAGCCTAAGGCTGAGAGGGAAACGAGGAGCTGTGCTGAGACTTAGCCAGGGGATTCGCCTGGCATTAATATCACTTAGTCGTCATCGTCGTCGTCGTTGAGCGAACTTAGCTTGAAATTGCGAAGTGTTGGCATTCTGCATCTGCATCTGGTTTGGGGGGTTTTGGAGGTTTTCTGATTGAAATTGATTTCGAGTGTTTGAGTTTCTCTTGAATTCGGTTTATTTATTAAGTATTCTCATTAATATTATTAACACACTCAGTAGTTTCGGCTTAATTGTAAAATATATAATATATATTTATCGTTTAATGTAAATTTAAATTTAAATGTAAATTTATACTCGCTAAATTTCGCCTTAAAAACAATCAGTTTAGTTTTGCAGAGAGACTGACAGAGTGTGTGTGTGTTTGTGTGTGTGAAACAGACAGCTACAGCGAGCGAGACGGAGAGGGGAAGATGAAGTGACAGTTCAGTTCAATCAGCTCCTTTGTGTTCTCGACTCGCCTCGGCTGTTGCTCTGCGCTTTAAATTGAAATAATTTCATTGCGTATACGCAGTGTGTTCGTTTGTATATTTTGCTAGGCTGCCCATTTCGGTATTCACGTCATATTAATTTGATATTCACATTCACATTCATAATATGAATATTATTATTATGTTATTTAAGATTTTGTGTAGTTTTAGTCGATTACTTTAGTTATTTATAACATTTACATTCAATGAATTAATTCGTATTATTGTTGTTGTTTCTGTTTATCTTCTATAGCTGTAGTTGTAGTTGTCTCTGGTGTTGTTGCTGTTGTTCTTTCTTTGCTCGCTTTGGCTTGTTAGTTGGTAATTTATTTAACATTTATTCATTATGCACTCAAAGTTTGCGCTCACTTTTGCAGCCAGCCTTTGTCATGATAATAGAATATTCATGAACTGAATATAAATACATAGTTAGTTACACTCGCATAACTGTGGCGATGCCCAGATTTGGGGGCGTGGTCTTGGCAATTTGTTTGTTCGCTGTCCACGAGAAAATATACAACATGCGTACATTCAATTGAAGAATGGAACCAGCCCCGTCTTTGGGCAAGCAAGCTAGGCAAATCAATGCAAATGACGACGAATCGAATATCGTTGTGCGACTCTTATTTTGCTGCAGATCATTTCGCAAGCCTTTTCGTGGATAAATTTCATAAATTTCTCACACATTTGCCTAGAGTCTAATTACAATTCAAGTGGTTTTTCTGGCAGGTCTATGTGCTAAAGTTCTCACCTATTGTCTAGCTTAACAACTTAATGGTTCAGTAAATAAAGTTAGTTGTTTTATTTTGTGACATTTAAATGCAGTTTGATTCATGTTTGCCCGGTACCTATATGTACATTTGATGTCTGGCTGGTGCTATCTCAATATTCGTATCTCTCTTTTGATTCTCTTTGGTGTGTGTGTGTGTGTGTGTGTGATGATAATATTTACAAAGTTTTGTTACGCTTTTTGATTTCAGTTACAAGATTTGTATTTCCAACCCCGGGGAGAGAGAGAGAGACAGCTGCTGTGCCTTTCTCTTCTTTCTCTATCATTTGTTGCTTTGCTATAACTCTAACACGCTTGAAAATTACAAAAAGGTTTTGGTTTTTTGCCTTTGCTATGCTGACACAGAGATATATGCTGGCAGACGACGCATGTATGTACTTATGCTATACCTTTGACATTAATATATTTAAATTTATGCTAAAAATTTACAGCTATGTAAAATGAAATGCCCATGAATTATGATGCCCGGGGCCGTCCAGGCTTTTATAGTGCATCACGGTGATTGTGGACAAAGGGGGGCGAGCTGGCTGGCGGGCGGGTGATGGACTTATGTGTACTGCGGTAGATATTATTACTTTTTACAATTACTTCAGCGTGGGATCCAGAGTCGTAAATTCCAATTCGCCGCGTGGTAATATCAGATCCGGGTCTGCAATATACACTTTGGTTGGTTGGCATAAAACAAAATCAACAACAACAATGCGTGTGTATGTGTGTGAGGATGTGTATGGGTGTGAATTTATGCGTTTGTGTTAGTAAGTGTACGTGAGATGCGGGCGTTCATGTTGAAGGGGAGAGAGAAAAAGAAACAAGAGCACAAAGCGCAATGTTTACCGATTAGTTTAGCTTATTTCATTGTTTTCATTGTTTCATTTTGTTTTCAATTTACGGTAAATTCGTGAAATTTCACAACACTTTCAAAATGACATCATATAACAGTTGTGGTGGTAGTAGTTGCAAATTGTTTGTGGCAGCAAATCAACAAAACACAAAAAGAAAGCAGAAAAAGAATTGAAGCAAATGGCAATCGTAGCTATTAGAAAATATTAAAAAGCGTGACCAAACTGTGCGCCGATAAGAGCAACAACAACAACAACAACAACATTAAGAACAGCAAGCAAAATCAAGGCACAATATCATATAAATATTATTATAGCTACCCCATCTATAGTAGCCAGTCAACTGGGTCCTTGTCAGCATCGTAAACATAAAATAATTCAACAATTTCTTAATTTTTATCGCACATTTCCGTCGCAGAGTCCGAGAGTCGAGTGAAACTTAAGCGCCATCTAGCGCTGCTTGTTGGCAGCCATTTCTCGTTTGTTGTTTACGATTTTGCAGTTTGTTATTTGACGTTCGCCCTGTGTTATATTTTATTATTATCGCATTTTATGTCACATTTGTGTGGCGTCTTTGAGTCATAAAGACGCACAAACTAAAGCAACTGGCGACACTCCTGGTGTGCGTCTGTCAGTGTGTGTGTGTTCGTGTGTGTGTGTGTGTGTGTGTGCCTTTCCCGTATACTTTCACACCATGCCTGGCAGCATTAAAAATGTCAAATGTCGCAAAAATGTTGCCAGCCCCAGGGGCTAAAGGCAAATAGGGCAACAGGGCCACGCGTGGCGTGTAAGAAGGGAAGGTGGGAAGTGCGGAAAGCGTCGACAAATGAATGAGCGTTGACATTGAAGTGCCACAGTGTAACCTACTTGTGTGTGTTCGTGTGCGTGTACGTGTGGCAGCATAGGCCGCATCAACAATGTTGCCAAAGCAAATTGTGCGGCACTTCATGCGGTTCTCTGGTGCTAACATCAAAGTGAAGATGCCACAGTGGCGCACACCATTTTTACAGCATACTTTAAGGCGCCCTTAAAGCAGCAGCAACAACAGCAACAGCTACGGCTACAGCTCCCAATCTCCAGCCCAGCGCGACTGAGCAGCAACAAATGACGCGCCTCTCTCTCTCTCTGCCAGTGCCCAGCGCCGGCCTCGGGCTTAACTTTGTCTAATTAGACGAGTGCCAGTGAAGTGCACAAGAAACCAAGCAGCATACACACACAGACAGACACACACACACAGGCACATGTGTAGCATAGATCTTGCGGCAGCTGGGACAGCACAAGGTTGTCCCCTACTCCCACACAAAATGTTACCCAGTTGGCGCAGACGAGGCAGACAAACAAAACAAACGTCAAGACAAAAAGTCGAGCAAAATGAATGCTGCAGCATGAAATGAAACAAATGTGCACAAAAAAAAAGAAACACAAAACACGGATACAGACAGAGACATTAAGAGCAAGCTGAAAAAGTCAAACGCATTTGCCTGCGCGAAATCCAAGCTCAGCCAAGTCAAGCTGAGTCGCGAGCTGAGCCATAAGAAGTGCCTCGAAACCATCTCACTTCATCCTCTCTCTCTGTCTACCTTCCTTGTGCTTAAGGCACCTTTTGGCGGCGTTGTATGCAATTAAAATTGTTGGCTAATGACAGCAGCAGCAGTACCAGAAGTAACAAGCTGCCCTCTTCTCTCTCTCACTCTCTCCCTCTTTCCTTAACTGCTGAGCTACTGTCTGACTTATGCATGATGCTGCGACTACATAAGTTCTCATATGAAGCTCGAGAAAGACACAGAAAAAAGGGCAAAAAGCGAGCAGTGCTGAGGGAGATGTGCAGACACATTAGCTAAATTCCGAGTAAAACTATTTGCCTTTTAATTAATACACATAACTGTATATTATATGCAAATGGCTTTTCTACTTGGCAAAGTAAAAAGAATGCGCAGCTTAAAGTGGCATAAGCAAACAAAGAGGGAAATTCATTTTGTGTCTATGCTCGACTTATCCCTCCAAAGTTTCAGCTTGTGTTCAGCTTGCACTTCACCTTCACTCTCTCTTTCTGCCTCTCTAGCGTACTAACTGCAGAGTATACGCTATTCGAGCAGCTTAAAGCTGTTTGACCTTCAGTTTTGTGAAACAGTTTCATTTCCAGTCGCAGCTAAGTCTGACTTCGGCACTTGTTAGTGTCTTGTTAGCAAGCTCAAGACAGTCTCGGGCAACTTTTGCGGGGCTGTCCTCACAAACAGAGCACACATACTTATGCCAATGCGTCGTTTCGCTGCCTGCGGCTAAGCACATCAATTAAAAGTTGTCGGGTAAAAAGTAAAAACATCAAAAATTATAAACAAACAAGGCAAATTAAAATGCTGACAAAAACAAATGGGAAAGGAGAGTGGAGAAGTTCGCAAACAGTGCAGAGCAGTGAAAAAATATTATGTATACGTCACAGCGGCGCATTAAATAATTATATTTGCATGTGCTGTGCATAGCTGTGTCATCCTCTCACTCTCTCTCTGTATATCTGTCTCTCTTTCAGCCATTTAATTTAGTGCTTTTGCAATACATAATTGAAATTTATGCAATTCAAAGTTAAAACAAAGTAGAAACAAGCTCGCAGAGACAGAGAGAGAGAGATGGAGAGCGAGAGTAAACAGAGCGAGCAGTGAGTTCTGCAAGTATTTGCATATGTATGTGTGTACATGTGACTTTTATGTATGCAAAACATGCAAAGGGCAACCAAGTGAGACAGACAGAGACAGAGATAGATACAGAGAGTCAGCTAGTAATACAAATGCAAACAGAGACAAAATTCAGAACAAAAGCGACCCCATTTGGGCAGCAGTTGCTCCTTTCTCGACTGCAACATTTTAAATGTCACTTGCTGTTGTTATTGTTACTGTTGTTGTTATTTTTGTTGCTGTTAGTCAACATTTCGTTTGGTCAAGTAGAATAAGCCTCTATTAGATTATAAAGCAACAGCAGACTGTCGATAGTTTGTGCACAAAAGTCCTTTAATTGTTTGAAAAACGCTTATTATTGCCCTACACACACACACATTGAACTAGGTAAGGACCACAAAGACTTGCCGCACAGGAAAGGATTTAAATTAGAAATTGCTCTACACACACACACACACAGATACACACTTAAACAGTTGCAAAGAGGAGTCAACAACGTGCTGGTCAAGAAATGCCATCAACAATTAGTAAAATGCCGCAAATTAAAAGAATTTTGTGGCTTTGTGGGGCAATTTGCACAGCAACAGAGCAAATGCCAAAGCTAAGGCGACGCAAAAGTGAGGAAAACTGAGGAAAAGCTAAGGCAAAACTGTGAAAATTCTATGTATCACAATATGGGAATTCCAAGCACGAATGAAGATACAAAATCATGACAATTGCCATAAATTAAAATGTGAAATCAAGTAAATTCTTCCGTTTTGACATTCAACTCAGAGCGAGCAAATGCAAAGCAGACAGAGAAGGAAAGAGAGAAAGAGACAGCAAAGAGAGAGAGAGAGAGAGAGAGAGAATTGAAGCAAGTTCTTTTCACTGAACAGTTGCCCCCTTACAGGTGCCAGCTGTATCTGAACTCAGTTGAGCTGCTGCTTGCCTGGCAATATTTCTATGAACTTATTGTTACTGCTTTTGCTTATTGTACTTGTTGTTGTTGTTGTTGTTGCGCTCTTAGCCTGCTGCACAGTATTTTATTGTTGGCTGTAGAAAATTGAGTTTGCATACATTTTGGCGGCCAGGCGGCTGCATCGCCAGCTGTTGCACACAGCTTGGCAGCAACGGGATGCGGCATGGCAACGACCACGTCCGAGAGAGCCTGAGCAGCAGCAGCGGGTCGATGATAGCGTTGGCTGGTGACAAGCAACGGTTGCAGCACATCGCCTAGTTTGAGAGTAAGGGGGAAATAACGATAACGATAATGGTAATGGTAACTCTGGGTGGCACCTTCGAGAGATGCGATGCGAGTGGCAACTCTACAAAGGTATTTGGTGCACTACATTGCTCTAAATATATTAGTCAAGGTATTTACAGCCTTGCAACAAGGCAATAAGACAAAGAGAGAGAGCAAAGCAGAAAGAGATGAAGAGAACAAGAGTGAGAGACAGAGAGAGAGAGAGAGAGAGGGGAAAGGGAAGAGAGAGAGAGAGAGATAGCGACAGTTGGGTAGCAACTTGAGAGCGAACTAGTTCTATGTCGGGTTTCTAACGAGCTGTCCATGTCAACTAAGTACAGGGGCTGGTGATGTGAGTACGCTTGGGTAGTGGCGGGGGGGAAGGGTATGCTATTGTGAGAGGATTGTGCACGCACAGACATGCACGTACTCGTCAAGAGAGTGCTGCTGTCCTACGCCAAAAACAAATCAAATTGAACAGAACTCGAATCGAACTGGAATCGGTTTCGATACAAAGCTAATTAGAACATAACATGGCATAAAGCTACTTTACAAAACGAAATAAGGGCCAATTAGTGTTGCCTGTTTCGCATCAGTTATTCACTTATTCACTTTGTCAGTCATTCGGCTATTCAGTTATTCGGCAATGCAATTCAATATATGTAGACTGCATTGTGTTTGGCGTGTTGGGAAACATGTGTAAACATGAACAATGTAAAAATCAACCATGTTGTACAGTGTCAAACCACAATGCAGTTTAAATTACTACCCACACTCACACACACACACACACACACACACACTTCCAGCCCATTTGGCAAAGCACTCGCATGCACTCAAAAAAGCCATTACAATTAATTATTGCTACAAAATCATAAAACTAAAATGCGAAAAACAGAATAATAAATAGAAGAGAGAAATTTTATTAATTAGCTTCGATTACATTTCATGTGTTCGCATTGGCAGGCAAACTGTGCTGCACTTCAAATCGAGTGCGCTCTACAGAGTATTTACAGTTGACAAGACGCGGCTAAAACTATGAATACATGAATGAATGCACCAAGTGCGCTCATCCACTCGAACTCAAGAGGTAAATAAGGAGGCAAATCAAGTGCAGTGTGGATGCAAGACAGCTAAGTTAACTAATAGTCATGTAAAGTATGATATATAGATAGATAATGCATATAGATAGTTAAGTAGACTAGACTACGAGCTACTTCTACTACTATGACTGGCTACAATCTGTTGAGTATAGATTTTGGAATAGTACCGTTTAGACTGGGCTGCGCGTACTGTATGAAGCTCTCGGAGATGTAATGATGTGGTCCGGCCACGCCCACAATGCCACCGCCGGCAGAGCCAACACCGCCAAGTCCTGAGGCAACACCACCGCCACCACCGCACAGATGTGATGTTGCTGGCGTAATGCGTGCTCGAATCTCGGCTGCGCGTCCGCCGCCCTCCTCCAGCTCGTTCAGTTCGTCCTCCTCGATGTACATGGAGGGCACATCGTTTCGGGCAGGTCTGTGGGGAAAAGAACAACAATAATAAAAACAAGTCGCACAAATCTATTAAAAGTTTTCACATACACACACGCGCACACCCTCACACACACACATACACACACACAGAGTATGTCACTTCACCCCCAAGTTGTTAATAGTTCCCAGGACGCGGCTCCATTTTTTGTATAGTGAAAAACACTAAAAAACGTAAACAGGTCGAGGCGAGGCGACCACAAGTCAAGCAGTGACACCTCCACCCCCCTCCCCTCCTACGACTGCTGGGAACAACTGTTGCAACTTTTACGCTGGCCGCAACGGACATTTTGATGGCATTTAATAGCTTGTCGCATGCGGCGTATACGCAACGCGGCCAGCATATTCAATAAACAGTTTGGCGCTGCTTTGATGTGACCTTAATTTTAATCCATTTGCTTGCCACCTGTGCCAGCAACTCGCATATGCTAATTAAACCTTATCAGCTGCACAGCAAGCCCGTGAGATTTGCCACGTGTGTGCCTGTGTGTGTGTGTCTACATGAGAGTGTGTGCAAATATTTGCACTAATACTTTTGCCACAAAAGGCAAATCATTAAAATTAATGCACTGCGGCAAGCGGCAACAAGCTTAGAGCGCCATGGCGCCATCTGGCGGGCAGCAGTTGAAATTATATGGTATGCCATTTATTAACGGCTGTCGCTTTGATATAATATGCGTATAATTTGGCTGGTCGACTCGGTTTTGGCCACGATGCGGAGTGACCATTTAATGACCCGCATGCCTGGCGCAACGCGACGCGGCCTTTGGTCAACCAATCATCAGGGTGTCTCTGTCTATCGTTCTGTCTCTCTCTCTGTTTTCCTCTGTGCCTCTGTGCCTCTGTTCCTCTCTTTTCCATACTCTTCCCTTGTTGCGTTTTAATTATCATTTGTTGTGCTTCTCTTTGAACTGATGACGAGGCAGGTCGAGCAAGTCGAGCAGGTGGAGAGATAATCAGGCGCTCGATGCGATTAAATGCGGCAGCATCAATATGGTGGGCAGGTAAATAGACAAAGACAAGTGCCTCCATGGTTAACTAAATGCCAGGCCACACAGGCTTCCTGCCGCCCATCGCACTCCCCCCTTCTATATCCTTATACACACACACACACACATAGAAAGTGCGTAGCAACTGCAAGTTTGTCTTTCATTAGCAAGGACTCGCAGCTGGCCGCAGTTGACAGTTGACAGAGTCAAAGACAGAGCAGGG
Source organism: Zaprionus lachaisei (assembly GCA_018901815.1). Lineage (NCBI taxonomy): Eukaryota > Metazoa > Arthropoda > Insecta > Diptera > Drosophilidae > Zaprionus > Zaprionus lachaisei. Next base: position 6,864,312 of record JAEIFI010000501.1, read on the forward strand.
CGATGGCGTTGGGATAGGGTGATAGGGATGTGGACCAGAGGGCGACAGAGCGAGCTAAGCAGCTGCTTAATTATCTACTCTTTGCCGGGGCGACCTTTTCGTGCTCAGCGCGAGCGCTGCTGCCTTATCTTAAATGAAACTTGGCGGGCGAGCGGCTTCCGTTTCCGTTGCACAGCGGAGCACAGAAAAGATATAAGAGAGAGAGAGAGACAGTAGGAGAGAGATAGAGGTAGAGCGGGCACAGCAGCAGGAGTGTCGTTTATTTTGATTCTTTTCTGCTCTTTTGTGGGTCGTAGTCAGGTGCAGGTTTAATTAATTTAATTACAGTCTAAGCATAATTTAGTGGGCAACTGCGTGGTACTCGTTCACCACCGTCACAGCCGCCGGCTTCAGCTAATCGATGTGGCCCCGCTGCTGCTCACTCCGTGCTGTTTAATGAAGCTGACATTGCTGAGCATTGTGGCCTGGTTGGGGTCGCTTCATTGATTTGAGCGGACTTTAAAAGGCAACTGGACTACAAATTGATTCTGTATTCATTTTGCGCTGCTCGCTCTTTCTCTCTCTCTCTTTTTCTCTCTTAGCTGCCCGCAGGTGGGAATATTTAATTACGTTCTATGGGCATAACTGCCCTGGAAAGTATGCTACATTTATTTTCTTGCGCCACTGCTGCTGTTGCAACTGCCACACACGTACGGCACATAAATAATGCTGTAATTATTTCTACACATCGCACACACAACAGTGCAAACAATTTTATTATTAGTTTTTCATACTGAAAAGAATAAGGAGCAAAGGCCAGCAAGACTGGGCTCTCACTCAAACACACACACGTTCACACACACACACACACACACACTCTATCACAGTTCATGTTGTTCAGCAAACTTACCGCATGCTCTTGCGCACTTCCTGCGGCTCAGGTGGCCGCGGCCGATGCCGACAGACAACAACGATGCCGGCAACGATAATTGACGTCACAACAACGACGCCTATCGCCACAACAGCGGCGAGTATCAGTAGCGTCGATTGCTTATCCGCCGGTCCGCTGCCAATGCTGGCGCCGGCGCCAACGCCAGACGAACTGCTGATGCTGCTGATGCCCGAGCCGCCGTTGCCGCCATGATGCGTGGTTTCCGCGGGCGTTGGATCCTCCGACAGTATGGATTCATCTGGAAGTGAGACAAGAAATTGCTCGCATCAAATAGTTTCGCTTGAGTAGAGCGGGAGGTAGGGGAAAAGGCAGAAAGGGGCTGCACAATGATTTGTTATTTGCTCGAAATTAGTTTGATATTGTGTGTGAGTGGAGCTGGAGGCAGTTGCCCGCTCCCTTTTTGCCATTTATTTATTTGTTTTGTTTCATTCTTCCGTGCTCACGTCTCGCCCTTTGCTTAACTGATTGCCTAAACTGCTTGGCCCCCCTCCCGTCCCCCGCTGTACGTGCGTTTGTATTGCTATTTGTGTGTCTGTCGTGTCAGTGTGTGTATCTTTAGTTGTGTTTGTATTTGTTTCTGTATTTGTTTATGGGAGTTTTCTCCAATGTTTTCTTTACATTTGTTTCTAGCTGCGCGGCAAATTGTGTTGAAAATTGAAATTAGGTAAATTGGCCGATTGCCTGTGCTAGGTGCGGGGGTCCAGGGTTGTTGACCTTGGCTTTAATTGTTAACCCAGCGCGAGATCAAGACGTGTTCACGTGTTCAATTCTTATCAAGCAACATGTGAGGCAGCAGGCATTGTTTCTATTTATTGAAGGCGCTTGGCGCGTTGATTTCCCCTTGCCTGGACAAGATTAATGCGCTACATTCGTGTACGTCAGCTACGGGCTACGACCCTGCAGCAACCTACAACCTGCCCGGTCATGTTGTCTTGCTCAGCTGCCATGCAGCATTTCCGCTCCATTTGCCATTTCGCTTCGAGTTGAAACACTGCCAAGTCTCAACTCGGTGCGAGGCGAGGCGAGGCGAGGCGCAGTTAAGTGGAAATTGCCTACACCTGCGGCTCAATTTAATTTTTGTTGTTTGCGGCTCCTGATGCCGTTGTAACCTCTGCTGCAGCCTCTGCTGTACCCACTGTTATCCCCACTGCTGTACCCTCTGCTCTACTCTCTGCTCTACCCTCTTCTCTGCCCACTGCTATACCCTCTGCTGTATGCTCTGCTGTAGCTTCCCCTCTTGTTCCCAGCTACCTTTTCAATATGTCTCGGCTTCGCCTTAACCAGTTGCTGCTCTTGGCTAACAGATTTGTTTTCATACTCCAGATTTAGCTAGTTATTTGCCGGGCACATTGTGCTGCTGCTTCTTTACCTTTTAAACACGAAAAAATCTAATAAATTCGCTTGATGTCTTCTCATCTTTCTTTCGCTCGCTCAACTGATTTAAATCAGCAGTGAAAATCAGCGTCGACGCTTGGACGGATTTGCTGTTGTTCACACGTAAATATTTTTATGGTGGCACTGTAAATTTATTACGACACACTCCCACACACACACACACACACAGACACTTACCGCCGTCCCCGAGCACGTGTAAATAATAGAAGCTGCGTAGGCGCTGGCACTGTTAAAATTTCGCATAAATTACCCGTAGCCTACAAGGGATCTTTCCGCAGTCCTTGGCCTGCCTTCATTGTAATTACAGTTATTGTAGCGAGGCCGACTTAATGTGCCCGCCTTGCAGACAGACAGGTAGGCAGGGGGCGGGGGGTGCATAAGGGACAAGGCCAGTGCCTACTCACTCCAACCAACTGCAACTAACACATTCGAGCTGTAGCTGACCTGGTCAGGGAACAGTTAATTGAACATTTGCGTATCGAATGCAATTAGCTACACTTAATCGAGTAATGCCCGTGTGCCTGTGCGTGTATGTGTGATTTATGGCAAGTGTACTGTTAAGGAGCTACGCACAAAATGGCCAAACAATGCGGCAGAGTGTGTGTGTGTGTGTGTGTGTGTGACGTACTCGACAACGACAAAACGTAAATGAAAATGAAAATGAAAACGGTAATGGAAATGCAGATAAAAATAAAAATCAGCATGAAAATAATGACAACTGTGGTTCTTGTGCTGCTGTGTGTGGATGTGTATGTCTGTCTGTGTACATGTGTGCGGGTGTGTGCGAGTGCGAGGCGAACACAATAAAAGCAAAGTGTCTACGGCGGCCCGTTAAGCAAAACGAAAATTGAAGCAATTTCGCCTTTGCCTTTGCTTTTGCCTCTGCCTTTGCCTCAAATAAAGAAAGGCATTGCCAATGACACACACACACACACACACAAACACTCGCACACACACATCTGATCAGCCGCACACACAGCTGTCGTTATGTCGTTAAGCATGGGCAAAATGAAGAGGCTGTAGCGGCACGCCCTTGCGTATACGTAATATGCGTGCCCAGCACGCTCTCTCTCTCGCTTTTGCACTCTCTCTCTCTCCCTACATCACGCACTCGCCTTGTTGCCGCCCCCGCTGCTACGCATTGATGGAAAATGCTGAAATGCTTTACGCATCGCTGCATAACTCAGTCAGTGGATTAGAAAAGGGCGGCCTCAGCGGCAAACCCACCGGGCCGAACCGAGGCAAGCCGAGACCAGAAGTAGTCGGCATAGCAAATAGCAGGTTGCCTACGTGGCTGTTGGCGTAGCATGGCATGTGCACAGTTTTCGCGGCGGCTGATTGAAGACGATTTCCTTGAACTTGCGTTGATTTGAAAGTGCAGCGAAGCGTTGAATTAGACAGCTACGGCGAATGCTGCTGCTGCTGCTGCTGTTGCTGTTGCTGTTTCTGCCGGCAAGCAACTAGCCCCAGCAACTCAATCCAACTCAGGCAAGTTTATCGAAGTGACCCACAACTGGTAGTTGAATTTGCCAGGCGAATATTTCGGCACACTTTATGCCGGCAACTTGAAGTTGACTCTTTATACCCGACACAAATAGGGTAGCAGGGTTTTATAACTTTGAAAAATAGAAGATGAATGCACTAGGAAAACGAAGGCATATTCAATGCTTGAAAGAATATAGATACTTGATCAGATATCGATATTGTTTTATCCTTCACTCTCGTCGTATGAACAGCAAGATTTCTCTATCAAATTTGGTCTGAATAGATCTTATTATTGCACTTGGATATAAGTCAAGTCTGTCAAGTTGCTCTTAAAACATATGTTCATTATACTTACATGTTCTTATGTGTAAAGAGTTACTTGACAGACTGTATATATGTACCATATATAATATATGTATATATGTTTAATACTTTGCCCCGCGTTCATCTTGTGAATGTTCCCATGTAGCTTTGCTTAGCAGATATAACACCGTCAAGCACACTTGAGTGCAGTCCTTTGACCTGTTTTTCTCTGTGTAGCTTTGGTTAGGGTATAGGGCTATGCGGCTACTCACCATATGGTCCCAGTTGTGCAGCCACGCGCACACGTTCAATCACCACTGGCGGCTCGCTGCGTCCCTTGGCGTTAACGGCATAAACTGAAAATTGATATTCACGTCCCGGCTCTAAATTATTCAAACGAAATTGGGGACTGTTCTCCTGCATGCGGAAGATGGGTGCAGATGTGGCCTGGAAAGAAAGAAACAAAATAGGGGAGTGAAAAAGATGAGAAGATAAGCAAACAGAGATAAATACATCTAAGCATATTGCCAACTGATAAACAGTTGACAGTCACACAAACACACACACACAAGCACACAAACACATGCTGGCCATGCGTGAGCAAGTGCACGCGCTGCAAAGTATGCTATTTTTTTGTTGTTGTTAACTTTTTGGGACCTAAGTTCGCACACACACACACACACACACACACGACAAGCAACAGCAAACAACACATAAATAATTATTCATGCCTAAAAATGTGCTCAGTCTGTGTGGTGGGTGGAGGAGGGAAGGGGCTTGTGGGCGTGGCCACATTGTTCTGACCAGGACGCTGTCTGAAATTTTAAACTGAATATCCGTTTGCCGTAATGGGACACAATCGAGTGAGCTTCGTTGGTTACGCACAAATTCCCACTCAAGTAAGCGTAAGTAATTTATGTTGTCCTTGCGGCGCATTTGCCCCACCCATCCCCATCTCCATCCCCAGCCAACCAACCAACCAGTCGCCTCACTGAGCTGCTCTTGCCTTGCCTTCCCTTGCTCCGCCCTTGCCCGTCCGCCTACTCTCTATGTGTCATTTTATCTAGCGTAAAACTTTAAAGCTGCAGACGTCCAACATTGGTCAACGTCCACGTTCTGCTCGTCATCCTCTGGCTCCGTCTGTTCCTGCTCCTTCTACCTCCCCCCTCTTTACACACCCTCTTCCCATAGCACTCTGCTTTGCGCTTGGCTACTTTGCTAATAAACTCGCCCGGCATGAGCGCTGCATGAGCAAAGCCAGCAACCCACGCCCGGCCACGCTCCGGCGCCAGCTCTAGAGCCAGCTCCAGCTCCGCCTGTGGTCCCTCAGCCAAGTTGATGAAAGCAACCAAACGAAATGAAATGAAATTTTCATATGATATTCTCTTTTACGAGTGACAGAGATAATTTAATAACTCAGCATGTGTTTGCTGCGTTGGCTTATGGATGAAGCACGCCAGGGTAGAGAGACTAGAGGATGGAGGGAAGTGCCTGGACATTCACTCGACTGTGCCCGGCCTGGTTAAAAGTCTAGTCTCGAAAGGGAACTTATAGCATTAATTACGTTGTCCTTTTTACGCATGAGACGAGCCCCAGTCCGAGCTATAGTCCGTGCATGCTCCAAATCGCATTCATTAATAATTCAAGCAGAAAAGTCAGAAAGGAACGTCGCACACTAATTGACCATATGGATATCAAAATGAATCGACTTTGGCCCCGAGTTGGCCCCTCATCCCTTGGGTAAAATGTTAATTTCATCAGCTCAGCTCAGCTCAGCTCATTCAGTGTCCAGTGTCATCTGCATGTTCGTTTGAACTCACCTGGTCATTGAGCGTGGATATCTCGTTGTCCGGCTGCCCGATGGACTCGCCAAACGTCTGACCTCGTCCCGTTGGCGTGTCGCTGCCGTAGAGCAAATCGCCGCCAACCACCTCCAGCATGAAGTACTGAGAGAGTCCGCCATCGCTGCCAGGCAAACAGACCACCTCCAGGACGGTATCGTTGCGCAGCTCGCAGGACTTGGGCGCCTCGGGTGCATCTGCGGGAGGAAGTTTATACAGATAGTCAGTCATAATGGCAGCATAATTTACATTCCCCTCTCCCTCTCCCTCGCTGTGTGTGCTTTCTTGCAAATAAAGGCGTGGCCAGGCGACACGCCCACAGTTTGCATTAATAATGGCTCGATTTGGCCATAGATTGGCCTAATCATACAGCAGGAGCTGGAACTGGTGCAGTGGCAGTAGCAGGAGCTCTAGTATACTATATTCAGATGATTATTGGGCCAAGTTGGCAGCGAAGGAGCTGCAACTGCAATTTGCCGACACACTCAGCGAGAGAGGAAGGGCGGGGGAGTGCAAGCAATTATGTAAGTAGATCCTTAGGTGTGCATAATAGATACGACTTAGACCGACATCGACACCACCACGAAGCCAACACGCCAGCGGCGTCTTGTTTAAATTGCACACAATGTGGGGGCATCTTCTGGCTGGCCCAAGCAGATTGCTGGGGGGGGGTGGTGGTGGCAGAGGGGCGTAACAATTTCCAACAGTACTTACTCGCTGGCAGTATGTGGACAAGACACGGCGCCGTCTGTCTGCCCACCACGTTGCTGGCCCAGCATGCGAGTGTTATTAACTCGGAGTCGGTTTGCGGCAGATACGTCATGGTGCTGGTGAGTCCGTTCGATTGTATTCTCGAGTTGAGCACCTGAAAGCAAGCAAAGATTAGACTACACACACACATACCTACAAACAATGCAGACACTGCGGACAAACTGCAGATGTAGGCAAAAATCAGTCGGGCCCGGCACAGGCATAAATATTTCCCAGGGCAAATACGTTTTCATTGCAATGCAAACAGTTGGATAAGCCGTAGGAGAGTCAAGTCGAATAGCAGACGAGTCGAGTCGAGTCGAGTCGGAGGCGGGTTAAGGCAGAGAGAAGTTGGGAGCCAGTCGAGTTGGAGTCAAGTCAGCGTTGGAGTTGAGTTGGGTCCAGCAGGGACACTGTGCAGATTTTCAAATAACTTTTGCGGTAAATGAATTACTTTATTTATTGTGCACAGCTGTCCCAATCCTAAACAGACACCCACACTCGAACATACACACACACACAGACATACATATTCATGTGCTACGACAGCTTTGCAGTTTGTACTCGTCTCGCACCTAAACGCTTTGCATTTCAAATGAAAGTTGCCTAACCCGATTCGAGCATCTTGAGCAAAAGCAACAGCTGCTGCTGCTGTCGAATGCACAATTTATATATATTCTGATTAAAATTTAATTCAGTCACGTACAAGTGCTGCCAGTGTCTGGCTTTATTTCTTCCCGGATTGTTCAAAGTATTTAGCAGAAGTTGGCCACCTTTTGCTGCCAGCAATTGCTGAGTTTCAAGTCGGCTCAATAATTTTCGTTGCCCTGCATAAGGCACGTCGTGGCGCGTAATTACAGTTCCAATTCAGTCCGAGCTGGAATCCCCATCACACTTACCGGCGATACGTTGCGTGTGTTGTTGTAGGTCCAGCTAAATCTGACCGATTCGGGGGGATCGGCATCCACCTCGCATTTGACCTGTATCGAGTGCATGTTAATGGCGCCGATGGAAGTCTGTTCGGTGCCGGGCTTACAGCGTGGCGAGACTGAAAACAAAACAAAAACAATAATCAGAGTTGAGTGTGAAGCCGGTGGATGACGGAGAGGGGAAGGGGGAGTGGCACGCTCCCCCTTGGTCGTCGCATGGGGCATGTCAAAGCGAAAAGAAAAAGTCGTTAAGCCGCACAAAGTTTCGTTTCGTTTCGCAACTTGTTTTTTTAAATTTGCTTTCAACTCTCCAAATATGAACTGAGGCACCCAGGACACACAGCACCGCATCGCAGTTCCCAGGCTAACCGACTGAGCAAACAATCTGCACGTCTCTGGGGCTTAGCAAAAGCAGCAACAACAACAGCAACAGCAGCGGCACAAAAAAGCGACTAAATCCAGAAGGAAGTCGGGCCTGATACATAGCCTTGAGCGTAGTAATTAACATGTTTCCATTTCACGAACGTGAGGCCTCTCTCAGAGCCCTCTCTGAAGCAGAGGCAGTGGCTGTTGCGCTGTTTATGCATAAAAGCAAGTAAAGTACACCGGAATGTGTGTGTGTGTGTATGCAGGTATTGAAGAAGATGTTGGCTAAGTTTACTTTCACTTGTCTGTAAAACGAGAGCAGATACGGAAGTTGCGCTCTAGCCCAGCGGCGCCATCTGTCTCCCAGTCAGCACACACATACAAACACACAGACGCGCACACGTATGCCTCTCTATATGAGTTTGTGTGTGTGTTGGCCTCACGCTGAAAGCCGCCTTTAAAATGTAAGTCACGCCAAGGCTGATAAGTATTTGCAGCTTTATTACTCCACGCTCTTATCACAAGTCGCCTGCATTGCACAGAGCAATATGCTTAAGATGATTTCCTCCCAATTTCCTCTCTACTCCTCTCTTCTTATATGCTTGTTGCATGTATATATGTGTGTGTGTGTCTTGAAACTTTCATAATTCAAAATATAAACTACTTAAACTGTCGTACTGTCGCATAAGTAGTAACTTCCGACTCTGGCGCTGAAAAATGAATCAGTTTCCTTTGTAGATTTCCTGGGATAAGAGAGAAAGAAAGACAGATAGGGAGAGGGGGAGGGGGATAGGGACTTTTCAGCAGACACACACACATGGACATGGACATTAAGCTCCACTCTGTCAGCAGGTAAACGTGAACGTGATTTAATTTGCCCTAGCCCCAACTTGAAGTTCACTTAGGGATCAACTGATTTATACAGTTCAATCGCCTCTATATACAATGTGCATTAATCACGCCGATTGTAGCGCCTGCTGGCCTGTGCCGAGGGCAGTGCGTGAGGTTTATGAAAAAGTTGGCGGTGCGAAAATTTCCAGTTAAATTTATAGGCAAAAGTTTTGTGTGTAAATCAATGGCGGTTATTTAGACGTAGCGCGGCCAGCAATAGCAACAGCAACAGCAGCAACAACAACAATTTTACAATTGTAAACAAGCGGACTAACACGCACACACACCATGAGGGGAGAAATGGCTTGGGCCATGCATCATTTCTAAGCAATTTCCTCATCCGCTGCAAAAAGTTGCCAACTTTAATTTTTTGCCGCTTTTTGTTGTTATTGCTGCTGTTGTTGTTGCTGCTGCTGTGTTGCTGCTGCTGCTGCTGCTGCTGCCATGCGAACGAGCTGCAAGTTGATTTTATTTTGCAACTTCCGTTTCCGTTCCGTTTCGTTGCCATGTTATTTCATCATGCTGCTCTCCATTACAATACAGTAGTAACTCGCTATGTATTGCCGTATTGCATAAGCTGCTCTTCTACTTACACTGCACTCTCAGGGTGAGGCTCGAGCTGCGCGTCTCCCCCTCCGTGTTCGTCGCCCCGCAGGCATACGCGCCTGCACTCTCCCGCTCCAGCTGTGTCAAGTGCATGATTTCCGTACTCTCGCCCGACATACGCATTCCCTGCAATGGAGAGAAGAAGAGAAAAGAAAATAAAAGAAAAGAAAAGAGATGAGAAGGGGTTAGCAGAATAAAGAGAAACATAATATATACATAAGTGAATGGAATGCTGTGTCCTTGAGCATGTTTCGAGTGCAATCTGCAATCTGCAGTCAGCAAATTGTAAATTGTTTCGCTCAAAAGGCTTGATTGAAGTTTATGCAATCGATGGGGCAAGATAATGTGCACAAGTCAAGGCATATCACAATATATTAACATCTAAAGTTATCTCACTTAAGGATTGTTTATGGAGAACAAGGCGGGGTAGTTGTTTTCCCTTCAATGGAGTTGGTTTTTCTATTGGCTACATGATGTTTAAGAGGCGCTTACAATTTATAAATAACTTAAATATAAATCCAGATATCCGCTTTTTTAACAACTTCTTTAACGACTTGCTCGATTATTCTTGACAACTACAACCCTGTTCCTATCGATAGAGTTGCTTGCAGAGTTGCCACTATCACGCTGCCACTACAATCATTGTTTACATATATAAATGCCATAAACAATAAATCGAGATATATCAAAATAGGAAAGGAATAATAATAAATAATATCTCCATAATAAATTCAATAATTTCTCCTTTTATATTACAAAGCAAAATATAATTGAAAGATATTAATTTCATTCGCTTTGTAATAGAATATACATTTATGAAACTACAAACGCATAACTATAAACTACAATAGATACCTACAATGAAATTTGGAATTAAATTAATCTGAATTAATTATTTTAGTTCAAATTTTACTGCTATTATTATTTTATTATAATTCACAAACGAATTCCCCTATTTGGCAAATTATATTTAGTTAATATTGTGCAATATTTGTGCTACATATAAAATTGATAAAAACTTACTTAAGTGCATAAAAATGTTTCTGTTAAAGATTATATTGTCGTGTACATTTAATACGACATGTAAAAAAAGTAATCCACATTGTGTTGTGTGAACAAAAGCGATGCAAGTAAAAAATTTGTAAATGGCTTTGTGTACACTGTGACGAGGGCGTAAATCAGTGACTAATAG